>CM028683.1:24287224-24914724 GCA_016760335.1 Gastrodia elata | reverse complement strand
ACCAGATATCACTATATTCTTTAGACATCTCTCAGAGATGTCTAGATCAACTAACACCCGGGCAATAGGAGCATGCCAGTACTTGGATCAAAAATCAATAGAAATGGGAGCATTAATAGCACTCGCTAATTCCCACAGATGGTGGGGATTATTCAATTTCGGGCGAAGATAGGGGAAATAAATCCAATGTGGTTCGCAAAAAAAATCCACCCAGTTATTAAAATCTTAACCACAAAAATCTTTACCGAACCTCCTGAAAATCTGATAAAATATTTGGAAAGTAAATCAATGAAATCTTCGAACAAAACCAGAGAGATCAAAAAGTTGTTCTTAGGCAAAGCACGAATCCAAAAACCTCTTTTACAAAAAGAATCCAGAAACAAATTTAAACTGTTGATGGAAATCCAACCTTTGATACAAGTGCCGATCACTGAAAATCCCCCACCTTTGCAAGGAAGAGAAATCGAAGGACTAAAAGCACAACTATTAAAAGAAGGAATACCAGGCTTGAGGGAAGGCAAAGTATCATTTGAAGGATCAACTTTGCCATTAACCCTTGCCAAACTAACGCGTGGGGACAAAGGCAGCGAAACCCTAAAATCGCCATTCTTTCGTGTACAGCCCTCAGAGCGCTCAGACATTTTTGATATTCATTTAGTATATATATATTTATATACATGCACAGACACACCAATATATACACTCATACACACCTACAAAGTTAATATATATACATGTACTCAACACACACACACACACACATATATGCTTATAAATGTGTATGTAGTGTATGTATGTGTGTGTGTGTGTATATATCATTTTTATATCCACACACACAAATAGTATATATATACAATCATATAGACACACATTACACACTATATATATACAAATATATATAAATATATATGTGTGTGTACATATATATGTAAGGATATATATATATAGTCTCTGTATGTGTTTGTGAGTGTATGTATACTGATGTTGTAGTCCACTAAGCTGTCTTTAATATATTTACTCAACACACACACACATACTCATGCTCACCTATACATAACTCTATGTGTGTGTGTGTGTGGAAGTATATGGCTACAACATCAATATGAATATACTCACATACACATACAAAGAATATATATATATATATATATATATATATATATATATATATATATATATATAATATATATATGGATGATGATAAGTGTATATGAGTGTGTGTGTGTACTAAGTATATATATTACACATAGCATGCTGGGCTGCAACATCAATATACATACACTCACAAACATATACAGACACTATATATATATATATATATATATATATATATATATATATATATATATATATATATATATATATATTTGTGTGTGTGGATATAAATGTGATATATATACATATACACACAAAAGCACATACATACATTTATATACCCTCACAAACACATTGATGTGCAAATGTGTATGTGTGTGTTGAGTACACGTATATATATAGACTCTATAGGTGTATAGGAGTATATATATGTGTGTGTGTGCGTGTATATGAGTGTGTGTGTGTGTGTGTGCACACGTTGAGTATATATATATATGCACTCATATAGACACACAATATAGACCATATATATACAAATATATATATATATATATATATATAATCACACACACACAGAAAAATTTACACAGCCAAGTGGGCTGCAACATCAATTTACAGACACTCACATACACTTATAGAAACTATACATATATATATATATATATATATATATATATATATATATATATATATATATATATATACTCATCACACACACATAAACTCATATATACCTAACTCTATGTGTGTGTGTGTATGTGCATGGGAGTATATGTGTGATATATATGAGTGTATATAAATATTTGTGTGTGGATATAAATGTGATATATATATTTATACACACACACATACATATATATATACAATACACTCACATACATATTGATGAGCAAACGTGTGACTGTGTGTTGAGTACATACATATATATGGACTCTGTTGGTGTATATCAGTGTATATGTGTGTGTGTGTGTGAGTATATATGTATATATATATATATATAAATATACATATATATATATATATATTTATATAATAATATTTTTAGAGTATATAATACATGCACACACACACATACATACATACTTACATACATACATACATATAATATATATATATATACATATAGATATATATATTTATATAATCTTATTTTTATACACATATATATTTTAATTTATACCAATATTTGTGTGGTTACGATTATGTATACACATCTATATATATAAATATATCTGTGTGTGTGTGTGTGTGTGTATATATATGTATATATATATATATATATATATATATATTCATATACACACACACATATATATATACACTCATATACATCTACTGAGTCTATAAATATATATGTACTCAGCATACACACATACACATACGTATATATACACTCACAAAAATATTGATGAGCATATGTGTGTGTGTGTTGACTACATATATTGTCAAGGGTAGGTTATTGTCGGACGATTACCATTAAGCCAAGGAATTGGTGCATGATATTGATAAGAAATGTTTTGGTGGAAATGCTTTGATCAAGTTAGATGTAATGAAAGCTTATGACAGGATTGAGTGGCAGTTTTTGTTTGCTATGCTCAGAAAGTTTGGTTTTTTGAATTTTTTCATCCAATTTATTTGTAAGTCCCTTTCTAATACTTGGGTTTTTGTGCTTTTGAATGGTGCTAGCTTTGGTTTTTTCATGTATTCAAGAGGGATTCAACAAGGGGATCCTTTGTCTCCTGCTCTTTTCATCATTGCGAATGAGTACTTCTCTAGATTGATTTCTCTTTCTTTTCATTTGAAAAAAAGCATTATCTTCCATAATTCTGGTAAGTTTATGATAACTCATTTATCCTTTGTAGATGATACTCTCATTGTCTGCAAAGCAAGTATTAAAGTGTTCTCCACTATTTTGAGAATATTAAAGCATATGGAAGAAGTTCCTGGTATCAATGTTAGTTGGGCAAATCTAATGTTAATTTTGGTAAATCTATTGCTAGTGATAAAATTTCTTATCTTTTAAGCCTTTCCAGTCTTTCTCGTGCGATTTTACCAATTAAATACTTGGGTCTTCCTTTGATGAAGGGAATTGCATCATTCTCCCATTTTGTCCCGGTTATGGTTTCTATCTCTAGCAAGATTATTGGATGGGCTCTTAAGTGCCTATCTTTTGGGGGTCGGCTAGTCCTTTTACAGTTCATCATAAACTCAATGCCTAATCATTTTTTGGCAGTGCTTAAACCACCTGCCAAATTTGTCAAGTATGTTAATAAGTTATGTAATGGTATTCTTTGGGGGGACTATGATGGCAAGAAAACTATTCGTTCGTCTAACTGGAATGAGATAGCTTGTCCTAAATGGTTTAGGGATCTGGGCATCTTCTCCTTGAAAAACACAGTTGCTGCTTTTGGTATTGAGTACTGGTAATTAAATTATTAATTAAATAAATTATTTAAGGGTAGGATTCGTTGTCGGGACCACGGCAGATCCGTTGCGGGGTCCCGACTGCGGGGCAGCATACCTGTCGTATGGATTCCCAAGCATGCATCCTAACGCATCTAATCCTACAACGCGATTAACCCCGCGCCGTGATCAAATCCTAGGCGTCAGATCATTCCAGCGTATCCGATGGCTGGCATCCAATCTACAGTTAATCGTTTAAGTAGTGCATCACAGCCTTCCAATCCCAGTAGCTTGGTGATCAAACGGCTCTCAGCATCCCTTGCACTGTGAACCTTCGTCTACCTCTCACTCGCCCGCGCATCTAGTCCACCCCCCCCCCCGACAGCACGACCTTGGCAATCCTTGTGGCAGTACGGGAAAGCTTGGTCTTCCATTTATGCCCTTTGGCACGATGCCTTACCGACTGCCATCTCCCCAAATTGTCCCTGGCCGTTGCATCCATCCCTTACCTTCGGCCTGAGCCAATTCCTCAAACCTGAGCTATGGAATCCACCTCTTAGCCTCCCTCTAGCTATAAATATCCCTCCCTTAACCTTATGAGCTCCTTTGCTCACTTAAACTCCCATGAATTCTCTTCTTCTTCCCTGTCAATCCCCATTGGAAGTGCCTACTGTTCCCGGTGATTCCAATGCTGCGAATCGCTGATAGTGGGTGTGTGTCTAGCGTTCAGACCCCTGTTAGCTACTGCAATCTTCTAGAAGCCTTAGCCACTTTCAATTTCTCCTGACTGGGTCTACAACCCCTATTCAAGGTATAGCCTCCGATCCCCATTTCTATATCGAGCTGGTTTCAGTTCGATTCTGGTTCAATTAAGCCATAGATGTTGTGTTAGGATCTCTCTTGATTGTTCTGGAGGCTAGTAAATATGTTGGTGGAGACTGGTAGTGGACCAGGTGGGTGTATGTAACAACCTAAGTTGTTATCTTAGTTTATTAGGACTAATCTTAGTCCTAATCTTAGTTCCAAGTGTTAATCAAGTTATTAGGAGTCATCTTCTAAGGCTTAGTCCAAATCAGGAGTCAACGGATCAAACAATACTCGTCGGATTTGGAAAATCTAGAAACTCTAAAATTTGACATATCTAAAATGACCTCAGATCAAAAAACGGACTTCGCCATTACTCTCATTGCCCCCAATTTAGCTAAGGGTGATGTTTTTGTGCCAATCGGAAGTCATCAAAATTTTGACGAATATTTTAATAATATTTAAATACCCAAAAAATTGGGAAATTAAAATACTCGTCGGATCAAAAATCTAACCTCACTGTTGCGGTCCTTACCCCTTATTTAGCTAAGGATGAGTATTTGGAAATTTTTGGGAATCGATTGAATATCCTAAAATTAATTATTAAATTAGGATTTTTTTATTATTTAAAATTAATTATATAAATTAAACTCGTTATCGGGTCAGGTCGGACACGGAACGGATCTGACTTGTTAATCCCGCTGATCCGGATCCACGAATCCGCTCTGCGTGGCCCGTCCGATCGAAGACGGATCGAACGGCTACCACCCCTTCGTCCTCGTCTTCATCGCCGAAGCCAGACACGCGGCGTCCAGCCGCGGCCGCACCCAATCATCGGTCTTCGACGCCTCCAGCTTCCGTCCAGCAGTCCATAAGGACCCCTTGGTGCGTAGGATACCTCCGTTTCACGCAATTGAGCTCTGATCAGGATCGGTCGAACTCGAACTCCCTCGGACCATTAAATCTAAGTTACCTTATATCCCTCAATACTCCTCCAATTATTGCATTCTCTTTTCGTAATGTTATTCCATACGCTCGATTAGAGATCGATCGGCTCCGATCCATGTTAACACATCCTGATTGTCGTCGATTAGGGTTTGGTCCATAGTAGAAACTGTTAGGGCTGTGACTCACCGAACCCTAGCCACTATGGTTGACCCTAGCCGGTGCCTCCGGCCACTTCCCGCGCTGATCCACCCGTCGGCGGGTAGGCCTTGCTCCGGCCTTTCGTCAGCCGTGCGGGCCGAGGTGATCCGGTGCTGGGAAGGCCGGCAAAAGCCGTGCCCTAAGCCCTAGCATCGGTCCGAGGCAGGGCGGGAGGCAAAGCCACTCGGGTCAGGCCGGGTCGACCCGAGCCCGACCCATATTAATGCAGCGCCACGCGGTACCCACTGGGGTGACGCGAAGCAGTGGGGGCCGCCCTCTGTCCCGCAATCAGTTCGACTAACGCGTGGTGCGGCCCGCAACAGGCCCGCGGCCTCTTGCATGTCGCCACGTGGCAAGGTGGTCCGCGGCAGTTCCGCGACTGCTCTCGTGTCACCACGTGGCATGGTGGGCTCGCCGTGCAGCCCGTGGCCTCTCGCAGCCTGCCACGTGGAAGGTGGGCCCCACAGAGGTCAAATCCACTAGAAAAAAGTAATAATTATTATTAATTATAATATAATTAGAGTTAATTAATGTTAATCTAGTGATTATATTAGTTAATTAATAGTAAAGATTAAGTAATTAATTTAACTAACTAATTAATTAATCTTAAATTATTAATATATTAATTAGTTATTAGATTAATTAAATAATAATTAGTAAATTAAATAGTATTTAGTATTAAATAAATAGTAAATATAGGTTTAGTTAATTAAACAGTAATTAATAGAGTATTAGTGCTTTATTAATTCTTAATAGTAGAATTAATAATAGAATAATTAATGATTTAAAATAATAATTTGTTAGTTTTAAATAAATTTAATAATAATTAATATAGTAAAATAATATTATTATTATTAATTAAATAGGATTAATTAGCACTAATCCTAAATCTAATTAAATAAATATTTAAGTATTATTAAATAAATAATTAATATATTAATTAATTCAATAATTAAGTTTAAAGAGTAGTATAAATAATTAATTAATACTGACCCTAATTAAACAGCAATTTAATATTTAATAATATAATTAAATTATTTAAATTAATTAAATTAGAGACTAATTTTTAATTAATTAATAATATAGTAAATTTATGTTACCTTTAGGAATGAAAAGTAAAATAATACAATTTGAATAAATGAATAATAATTTTAATTATTTAATTTAAAATTTTTAAAGTTTAATAACTTTTTGTACAATAATCTAAACATAGTCAATATTGGTCTTATTTTACTCAGAAAAATAAAATGAATCAAATGATGTAATTCAAAATTTAGTTTTGGGATACGTATAACGTAATGACATTTTAAGACCTAAATAAACCCTCACAACTTTTAACCTAGTTATTCAAACATGGGTAATATGGGTCTTAAAATACTCAGGAGAACAGCCCCAATATTATAGAAGTATTAGTTTCCCCAATTAGAACTTGTTTGAAAAGTAATATTTAGGACCCTACCTTAAAAATGACCAAAATGCACTTAAACTTCAATTGATCATAACTTGGTCAATTCAACTCCAAATTCAGAAATTCAAGTGCTAACTAGCTTAGAATTTCAATATAATCAATAAACTGAAATAATATTTAGGATTTAAACTTTAGAAAATCTAAAAATAACCAAAATACTCCTAACCTTAGTTAAGCCATAACTTGACCATTTGCAATCCAAATTTGGGTTTACTCCATGTCAACACAATCGGTATATTATAGGGAAGCTATTGAAACTGAGTTTGCTAAAATTGGAATTCAAACAGAAAAGTTCAGTTTTTGTCTCCTGTTGATCGGCAAAATTACTGAATTGCCATTAAAAATTGAATAGCTATAACTTAGCCATTTGACCTCAGAATGCAGTGTTCTTGGATTCTATGGAGTCCTTGAATAATAACCAATAGTAACTGCATAAAAAATTAGGTTATATTAGGTGTAAACTCTTAAAATATGCCCTTAGATCAAAAACCTTAGTTTAGACCTATATGATCCGTTTCTTGTCCAAAATGGATATACTTACTGTCTATCTTCATGTTAGACAGTAAGGAATCATTTGGCAGTAAGAAATTCCAATTTGAAGCCCTTAATCAAAAAGTAGTTTTCCAGACCCTTAAGTAGGGGCAAAATAGTCATTTTGCCCAAAATTTAGGTTAAACATCTTTAAACCCTAAATTACCTTCCAAATCAGTAAAACTAATGTTATGGTTGTATTAGAATATTCTAAGTAAAATAAACTATTAGGTCAAATTTTATAGAATTCCTATTAAAAAAATTCTCTTTAAGTCTTTTCTTAAGACTCTACACCTCATAATATAACTATTTCTAAGACTAAGACTAGGTTATATATTAGATTTCATTCATTATAAAAGTGGTTTATTCAATAAATGAATCATTGGTTTTATTAGTTTCCATCAAATTAGGACGTTATGATTTGTTTCTTAACCTATAGTTGTACTTGATTAAATTAGATTAGAACCTAATCAGTTCTAATCCTTTTTAACTTATAAGATTGTGCTTCTAAGTTACACTCGATAGTAGGAATTGGAGATCCTAAACTTGTGTAACTTGGAATAGTTAGAATATTTAAATTAGACAACAAATGATATCACCATGTTTAGTAGAGTCCCTTGCTCACTACTTAATTTTTGTGCTACGCATCCCATGTATTTTGTGCTTGTTTCCCTTGGACATATCACATAAGAAAAATATTGTTACATGAAAATGAAAACTTAAAATATTAGGAAAACATTGGCATTTAGGTTGAGTTCATGGTGGATTATGGTGCACATTATTCCAATGGACAGGAGTAAAGAAAGATCAGGATGCTTAACATCACTCATTGAGGAGAGTGTGTTAAGCCTAGGACCTATTTAGTCTTACAAATGTGCTTGACTCCTCAGCTGTTTCTGAAATTATGCACAGAAACAAAAGTAAAATAGCTAAAAGATATACTCATAGTATTATCTGCCTCTTCAGTCATATATTATTATGTTGTTATTTTATGTCTGCCCTAGCCCATAAAGGCTATGGGAATATATTGGGCCAAATTGGCAAATTCTTTTTGATATAGCAGTTATACATTATCTTTAGTTCAGCTAGCTATTTTCTATATTGTTGATACATTTTATTTTAGTTAGCTGTATTTTTCTTATATTACCTGCTTACTTGAGTAGATGCATATACATTCTATATTGTTGAAACTAATAATGTCAGATTTAGATAGATTTGAGGAGCTAGGTGCTGAGGAAGTGGAGCTATTCATAGAAGAGGAGCACCAACCAGGAGAGCCATACGTTGTCTAGTTCCTCTTAGCCTTCTGTGAGACTGAGAGATTTTATTTTAAGTTCTTTAAACTATTCATTAAATGTTGTAATAATATAGGTATTGTGATTGTTATTACTTTTCTACACTTTATTATTTATTGAGCTATATGTTGTTTCTCACATGAAATATGGTGGATGGATCTAATGTTTATTTCATTTTACTTCTGCACTCTGTATATATGTTAGATAGAGTGATTGATCTTCTTAGTTATTTTGTGCAGGTCTTCCCCTTATTAGTGGATTGTGGATCTTACCTAATCCAATGATAAGTGAGGGATTTGTCAGAGTGACACTCTACTTCTTCGTCTAATGATTGTGAGCTTAAGGAGCGGGGCGCCACAGTGGAACAACATCTGAATGTGCACTAACAGCCGACCTCCGAATTGCTAAGTCCTGGCATCTTCTCAGACCTTAGCATCTTAGAATTGACGATCAAACCACTAGGACAACATTAGTAGGTGCCTAAGAGAGAGCTTAGGATTGATCTGGCCGATCAATTCAGTTAGGATCAACTGCCTCAGATCAAACTCCTGCCTATATTCTTCCCAGAGTAGCACTTCACTCATCCAGACGTGCTCAGTCCCTATCAACCCACCCATTTCCTTCATCCTTAATCATTGATCATTTTGAGCTCGAACCTGAGTAGTCATCTGGTTCCTGTTGTGTATTCCAATCCACGTAGCTTTGCTCTAGAAACCCGTTTAGTTGAGTAGCACTCCATCGATCTAGGACGTCCTAGAAAAAGCTTCTTCGTTTATTCGACACATCTAGTGTCATGGATGGTGTAGCCATCAAGATTAGGGCGCGGCATGGCTTGAGCACAGAGAATTCTACTCCTGAAGCTGACCCTAGATGTCGAGTATCAAAGAGGCGTCATGTGGACGAAGTACAGTGTCGGGCCGGGTCAGACCCCGGCCCGCGCAATTTTGAATTCGGGCCGTCCATTAATTAAGGAATTCATGAATTATATTCCTTCTAATAATTGGCAGATTAATTCACATAAATGATTTCCCTATGGTTTTGATTTAAATAAGAATATAGAACGAATTAATTAAATAACCTTAGTTATACTTATCTAAATAGTATATTCCAATATACCATTTTAATCAGAAAAATATAAGGAACAATAATATAAAATAAAATCAAGGATCTAATGGTTATATTTTTTTTAATTATTGTAACATTACAACCCAGGTTGTTACTTAGATCAATTAAGACTAATCTAAGTCTTAACTATAGTTCTAATACACTAAACAAGTTATTTAGAACTTACCTCTAAGCCTTAGAAATTGACTTTTTATTTAGACCTCAGATTGAAAATCTGACTTTGCCATTATGTTCACCACCCCAAATTAATTAGAGGTGATGTTTTTGATGCATTTGAAAGTCGTTGGACTTTCATTTAATATTTTAATATTATTTAAATATCCTGAAAAATCAAATAAATAAATACTCGTCGAAACAAAAATCCAATCACGTCGTTGCGTTCCTCACTCCTCAATTAGCTAGGGGTGATTTATTGGAAATTTTTTGGATAAAATTAATCATATAAATTTAATTAAGAAATTTGAATAACTTAATAAACATTATTAATATTTTAATTAGCATTTAACGGCACCATCTGTCTTTAATTAAAGATGTCCCTCCTTACACGTCCGGTCGTTTGATGCAACGGCAGTTTCGGACCGTTCCATCGATCGATCGAACGGTTCAGGTCTTTCGTCCCCAGAAGACCTACGCGTGGCCTCGGGCTCGCATGCGGCGCTTCCATGGTCGCACAGGCGTCGATCCACCGCTCTAGATGCACGATAAGACCACTAATCAACATCTCCATGCCCATTTTGCTCAAATCAAGTCTCTGCGAAAGAAGGAACCATTCGTTCGAGCTATCGTCCTCAGCCGTCGAAGTTTAGGTACGAACCCTTGCTAATCTACGTTATGGATTATAGATTTCAATTATTGCAAAGCTATTTCATTGCTTAGATTAAGCTTTGATCGGGTTTGATTGAGTCCGATCAAACCCGATCGTGTCAATTTGATCGCATCGCCACAGTGCTTACCGTTAAAGTTGAGCCGTCCATGATAGGGTTGCCTAGGGTTGAATATTGTGCTAGATCTAGGTCACCGTAGGTTTTGATTTCACCACTGACAAGAAGGTCTCATCATGGCCTATCCATCATCGTGCAGGTCAAGTCATCAAGGCAGCGTCGGGAAGACCCTGAAAAATGGTGCGCTAGCCTGCTGTCATGGGAGCCAAGCAGAGACGAAGAAGTATCGAGTCGGGCTTGGTCGACCCGGGCCCGACCCGCAGTTAGCGCCTGCGTTGCTGGTGTGTGGGCCCCACCCCATCGAAGCAGGCGAATGAGCTCGCGACACATGTCCTTTCCACGCTGTCGCTTATCTCGTCGAGCGATCAACGGTGGGCCCGCCTTTGTTTCCCCCATCGAATGGTTGGATGACACCTAGATGGTGGGGCCCACTGCTGCCGCTGAAATGATTAACCTGCAAAATAAAATTTAAATTAAATATTTGTATAAACGATAAAATTTAATTAAATAAAATCTGTTAAAATAAATCAATATAATTAAATTAAATTTTATAAACTTTAATCATCCATATCTTAATAAATATAAGTGCAAACATAGTAAATAAATATACCATTGTGATCAGCAAAAATAGAAAAATATCTTGGCATTGTCAATTTTGCATTTGGACACATATTTTGCATAGTGATATTTAGGGGTATTAAATAATTTAAATTAGGTCACAAATATTCAATTAGCCATAACTTTGCACACACTAATCTAAACCTATTGAATATGAGTCTCAAAGTGCTCAGCAAACCCTAAAGATTAATCTAGTAGTGTTTATTTTGATGTTTGGATTAGTTTGAGCCTAATCATATTTAGGACCCAACCCTAATTAGGTCAATTAACCCTAAAACTTCAATTGATCATAACCTGGTCAATGAAACTCCAAACTAGGTGATCCATATATCCATTTTTATCAAAAAAAACTAATTAACAATAATTTGCAAAAATATTTAAGATCTAATGGTTAGATTCCTTAATCAACCCTAATTACTTTAAAACTTAACTAGTGAATATTAGTAAATTTAATGATCCAAGTTTCAGAGAACTCCTAGAGTATATTAGAACTTAGTGGTGTTGTTGGTTTAGTGATTTGGTTATTAATTTTACTAATCACTCACTAATCATCTTAAGCCCTAATTAGGCCATAACTTAGCCAATTATAGTCCAAATTGAGCCTACCACTAGTCATTATGATCAGTGGATCATGTGTGATCTATAGCCACTAATTTTGCTCAATTTGGACACCAATTGGAGAAGTTAGGATTTTTGACCCTAAATTAAGAAATCCTAAATTACCCTTTTACCCCTAAGCTTGTATTGGCTATAACTTAGCCAATACTTATCAGAATTTAGTAATTTTAGGTTCTATGGGAATCTTAGACAGTAAGTAACAAAGAAAATTTACATTCCATTAAGTTAAATTACGAAAATGCTCCTATAAGTCAAATTCATTAATTTGATCTCATGAGGCTTAATAATTACCCATATATTAGACAGTAAGAAACACTTTGCCACTGAAAATTTCATATTTGGAACCCTATATTAAAATTTGATCTTTTGAACCCGTAAGTAGGGGCAAAATGGTCATTTTTCTCAAATTTAAGGTTAAACTTTCTGAATCCCTAAAATCATATTCTAAATAATATAAACAGTAAGAATAATGATTTAAATTATAATTTATGTGATTATACGGTTTAATATGAACTTTGATAAAAATCTTATTTTTAAGTCTTTAAGGAAATCCTTAAGTAAAATTTAAGCATTCCTTCCTTAATCTTCTTAGATCTTTCCATAGGTCCTAATAACATTAGTTAGGATGTGTGTTTGAGAGATACTCTGAGTAATTAAGAGCCTTAATTCCTATGATTAGAAATAGATCTTAGGCTAGAGTTCATCTATTGAGTAAATTGGGTTACTCAATAGGTAGAGCCTTGAGTTTACTAGTTTGTAAATTTTTCCTAATCTAATTAATGATTATTTAATCTTTAAATCTTAGAACTAAGAATAGAAATATATCATAATGAGTTGATTTATCATTAGGATTTGCTGTAACCTAATCTGTAAAATACAGGTTTTAAACCTTAGATCCTTAGTTGTACCATTTGGATTAAGTGATTAAACCCCATATTTGGAGTTTAATTCTTAATCCTTTCATCTTGATTTGATCAATCAAGATGGGTTGGGATTATAATAAAATATCAATATAGGTCGAATGATTTATTATTTAACTTGTTTAGTCAACATTGATTTAATAAGATTACAACCTGAACAGTTCTAATTGTTTTCCAACTTATAAGGTCATGAATCTGAGTTACACTCGATAGTAGGATGTGGAGATCCTGAACTTGTGTATCTTAGAGTTGATAAAATAATTAAATTAGATAACAAATAGATATCACTTGTATCATAGTAGAGTCTCTTTCTCAGTTTGACTTTGATGCTATGCTTATCTTGTTTTTAACCTTATACTTTGTTCACATATACTAGACATAAGGCATCTGAAAAGTGTTTAATGTCAATCTTGTTTTGCATAATAGCATTTACATATGTCATCATCATTTTCAAATTGAACATATGGTTAGTAGAATGTAGCCTAATTAGTATGCCTTTTTCTGTACCCATACTTTAGTATAGGCCAAACCTAGACCTATGACCAATTAGGGTGATATTTGTCTATCTAAAGTAAGTCTAACCAAGTTTAGGCCTAAGACCAGCTAGGATGGTATTCATTAGACTATAGACTTCATACTTTACATTCTTTTCTACCTTATGTTGGCATTACTAATTTAGGTACATTTCTATGTTAAAATTATTTATCTTATTTCAGTCATAGTAATTTCAGTTCATACTTACTATTTCAATTTACATTTCAGTACTTTCTTACTTACTGTTCTTCAACATTTACTAGCTTTACTTCTACTTATAAGATGCTAGTTTTGCTTCTTGTTTACATTCATAGGATAAGAGTCCCACTTTTAGTCACTTAATCATTTTACATGTTCATTTACTTTTATGTCAATTAGCATAATTTTGGATTGATTATAAGCATGTTTAGGATGTATTTTATTTCTAGTCACTTATTTTATACTTACCTGACCTTGTTGCAGTTGCTATGGAGGTGGTATATTGTAGCGCTCCGCCTCGTCACCGTGCGCAAAAGACTAGTAAAATTCAGCCACGGAGTGGTGCGCTATTTGGAATGACGAGAACAAGCAAAACTCATCCTCCTAAATAGGCTAGAAGACTGAGCCATACTGAAGGCTGCTGACTCGAACCTATGAGTAAAATTAAGAGGTAATACATAAGATAAGAGTATAGTACTTATCTTAAGTATTAGACTAGTATGTACATTGAATTTAAAGAAACAAATAAGAATCTAATATACGTTATCATTATATCAACATTTCCAGTATACTGATCACATCACAATACTAAGTATAATAGTATAACAGAGTGCGAAAGCTAAAGGAAAACATCCAAAATACATTCATCACAGAGCAATATGTAAATATTTGTCCCAAAAAAGAAAACACAATTACATCCAGAGTTATTACAAACTATTTTAAAATATGATATGTAAAGTCTATCTAATGTACTGAAATAAAGCAGAAAGTATGAGGTGGCAGACTGATCTGCTAAGGCTCCACATATTCCTTCTGAATCTCCTGTGCATCCTCCTGCCCTGTCTTCACAAGCTACTCGAGATATAGCAAATTGCCGGATCCCAAAAGGACCCCGTATTAGACAAGAAGTATAACACATCACAACTAGTTATGCAATACTAAAGTAAATACAAAAGACAGTAAAGTAAGGAAACTGAAGAAAACTGAGAAAAAGGCTAAGTAACTGAAACTATAAAGACTAAACAAATTAAAACTGCATCAAAATTGAATACTAAAAGTGGATGAAAACATCATATGCTCAAAAATCTATGTGAAAGGAAAGTCATATGCTATACTATATGTCACTGGAATGATGCACTCAAATATGCTACATTATGATATGCCACGGATATATAACAGAACTATAACTAAAATACTATGAGTAGTACAGTCCAATGTATACATACACCTAGTTGGGAAGACAGTATGGTGACATAGATGCACCCTCAAATTCTCCAGTCTGTGTATGCAACATTCCGTAACCCATACTTTATCACTGATACTCATGCGTCACTGCTGAAATGATGCTTCAAGCTCATGTTCATGCTTATGCCCATGCTAAAATCCAAAAATTCAAGAAAACTTGGAATTCCAATAATGAATTCTAAGTCTCCACTATGCAGAATCTTACTAAAAGGATTCTGACTCCTAGTTTCTAGAACGATAATTAGTTAAAGTTGCAGATTTATTTAAAGATCATTAGATAGGATGATGGTATAGACATACTTAGCACATTTGCAAGAAGGGTGATTATTATCACTTAGTTTGATTAAGCCACCCTAACGAAGTGGTCTTCGATAGGAGGCATCACCCGTTGGCAATTTGTATCTCAAGCTAAGTTATTAAAATGCCCAACTCACAATCACACTTAGCGTCTTAAAGAAGGTGACTCTTAATAACTTTATTTGTTTGAGCCACACCTATTGAACCAGTCTTCGCTAGGAGGCATCGCCCGTTGGCGATTTGTATTTCAATCAAACTAAGGAATGAGTACCCGTTTAATACACTCTTAGTCTTGGGAGATTTACTAAGGAATTGTATTTGTCTAATCCCCCGGGATAGCACCTGCTTATAAATCCTTATTAGAGTGAATCAATATATCCTGAATACTACTGAAGATGTTCAGTACTATGGATATACCATATTACATCATCCAATAATTTGGGTTTAGATAGCTCTATTTAATCTACAAGGATTTATCAAGATTATAATTCATATACTAAATAGGTAAGTCCTATACAAGGCTCCAAGAAAATGTGATCAAAGATCACTCAATATGGATCTACCACAAGGAAAGGTATCCTTCTAATATCTTAGGTGGTTCTTACCCCAAGAGGTTAATATCAATTTCTAAGGTTAAGGGAATCATCTAAGCTTCTACCTCAATGAGATATACAAGGTTTTCTTACCTCAATGCTTACTTAAATGTAGGTCCTTAAATTATTTCAGAAATAATCTTAAGATGAGATACTTAAGATCTTTCATTCTAAATTCTGATACTTAACACTTTAGGTTTTACTTATAATTAGAATTGGAGTGATCAGATCAGATGATTAAGTCATATAATCATCTCTTATTCTAAGATTATAGGATTTAAATCAAGGATGTTGTTAAAGTCTTAGATCACTTACTCAATTAATGTGGTTTTATTAATATTCTTATGCTAAAAATCTTACTTATGAGAAAATCAAGAATCTAAAATTTAGATTCAGATTAAGAAATCACAGAGGCTTATTATTAACCTTAACATGTCTAATTCAAATGTTTAAGATCAATACCAAATCAGATGCATTATTGGAAAATGTTAGGTTCATTATCTTGTAATCAAGTCAATTTTCTTAAGATTTTGGAGTTTGGATCTTAATCAAACATATTAGGGTTCAACCCCTCCTCATGTCCAATTAAGATCAAGTGTTCATTTATAGATCAATGTCAAATTAGTGAATTAGATATGTGTTATTGGTGGCAATCTTAGACTTAGATCAAGTCTTATTTATTTGAACAAAATCTAAGACTACTTAAGTTTAATTAAGAGGTTTAAGTTCTATATTTACAATTTATATAATTTATACATCAAAACTTTGCATACATGATTTCAATACCTCTAGCTTACTACTATGGATTAGATTAATAGAAAAATTTCAAAAAATAGAAAGTAATTAGTGCTAATCAAATCCAAAATCAATCCAAATAGATTAGCACCTAATTATAAATCTAGCCATCAAAAGGTTATGCAATTTGGCATATAAGTTCTATTTAACTATATAAACAATCAGAGACTAAGTTTACTAAGATCCAATACCTACAAACCCTAATTTTCACTAATCATGTTTTGACAAGATTAGGGCATAAATTGAAATATAGAGATCAGAAAAATAAACTTCTTAGCACATTCATTCTACTCATCATAAGCAAACTAATGGCAACCTAAACACGCAATTTGGTTAAGTATAATTGCTAATCAACCATAATCAAGATCTACAATGATTAAGCAAAAATAAAAAATCTAGCCATTAGATGTGTAATATTTTTCTATATTTAGATTCCTGATGATTTGCTGATCAATTTCATATATGATATTATAGGGTTTGGACCAGTGGATTAAAAGTTATTTAATTAATACATTATGTATATTTCCAATTTCATTTTTTCTACGATTAGATTAATTGGATTATTTTCCTTAAAGAAAATAAATCTAATTAATCGGATTTATTTAAAATGGGCTCAGCCCATAAGCTGAACCATGCGGGTCGACCGGGGCCCGAAGACCCGGGACTGTCGCACCACGTGGGTCACAGGCTGACCCTACCCGCACAAGGTCTTCGTCCCCACCTTGACTCCCCTCAATGGGAGTCGATCCGGGAAACCTTAGACGGTGAAACTCTCCGTCTAGAGCGCACGCACTAGCCTCGGGTCGATCGAGAATCGATCCTCTAGCCGAGACGCACTGTTAGGTACTCGAAGCCCCCTGTGAGGTGGTCTAGATCGGTCGAACCTTACTCACCCGAGGGCTCCCTTAATGAAGCTATTATGGGGGGATAATTCTCCCCACAAAGATGATGCTAAGCCTGGAGCTCGATTCCCACACCATCAGGGAGGTGAGACGAATCAAAGCCCCCTGATCTGAGGGTCTGAGGTGGCCTGGAATGTCGGGCCTTACTCGACCTGTCGCATTTCTTATGGACTTAGCTCGATCGATCGATTCGATTGATTGGGGCTAGCTTAGGTCTTAATTAAAGTAGGGCTAGGTTTGAAATGACAATAAGCATCGATACATATCAAATGGAGGAGAGCCTGAGTCTCATTAGCTTGAAACTCGCGAATGGGGGTACCTGGTTTGACGGGGAGGCTCGGGATGATCGGCTAAGGGGATGGCTGGCCTCAGCTGGGCGACCAATCACTGCATAGGTTCCTGAACACAAGGAGAGCCTATTATTAGTAGTTCGAAGCTCTTGGGATCACCTACACAAGCTCAGATAGACGGTAATGGTGAAGAAGGTAACCGAGTTTGATTGAACAGCAAGGATTAAATGGAGAAGTGCTGAGGCTATTTGTAGCCTCAGGAGTTTACAGGGAAGGTTCCAGAGGGTTTAATTGGACTGGAGGGGACCCGAGAGGTCGGGCCATGGCCAAGCTCTCAAATGTCTAATTCGAGCTCGAATGGGTCATGAAGCCCAATTAGGGCTCTAAGGCATTTCGAGAGAAGCCCCAAATACTTGCTAAGGTGGACGCGGGATTGGGGGACAAGCCTAGCAACTGGCTGTATGGGGGATTTCCTCTGTCAGGGACAGGCGCGTTCGGGACGAAGGTCCACAGTGGCGGAGCCTTCAGATGCCATTCGTTGGATCAAAGGGAACGTGCTACGATCCTGATCCACCGATCCTAACGGCCAGATTGGATTGAATCCGAGCCGTATGATTCACGGGATGCATCTAACCGTAGATCAACGGTTCCACGGAACCAGATCCGGACTATGGGATCTAAGGGTTCGACGGTGAGATCAGCAGGACCCCACTATCACGTGACCCGGGCTCCACAACTGGTCGCCCGCGGTCTGCACAGCGGATCCCGACTGTTAATTTAGTTTAAAGGATATTTGTGTAATTATGAAATGTTGGAAACCCTTAAATGCAATTAGACCATTTTACTTTAAATTGAATTATGGTCCAAATGATTTCCAAATTGCACTAAACTTTCACCACTAGCTAATTTGAGGGTGAGGAATTCAAAAATGCAATCAAATTTTAATTCTGAGATCAAAATATTTTAGGTCTAATTTAGGGTATCTAGACCGATCAAAATATCATTTTGGACCTAGAGAAATCCTATGGACTTCAAATTTTTTAGGATAGGATTCATTTGAGATTCTAAAAGCAATGGAATTAAGATTAAAGATTACTGAGACTATAGGTTGCATGGTAACAACTTAGGGTTGTTACAGACTCCCCCACTTAAGAACGATATTGTCCTCGACATCACCTCAAGAAAAAATTCAAAGTTGTAGAAATTTTAAGGATAGAATAAAATTCAGAAAGTTAATGGGTACCTAGAGTTTCAAAGAGACTGGGATATTTCTTTCTCATATTCGCCTCTTTCTCCCAAATAGATTCTTCTAAAGAGCGATTCCTCCACTGAACCCTTACCAACGGAATTGAGTAATTTCTCAGCTGCTTTTGATCATGAGCTAAGATCTTAATTGGCACTTCCGCATAAGAAAGATCCGGTTGGAGAGATACCGCTAGAAGTTGAATTAAGTGAGATGGATTACAAAGACATCTCCACAAAGATGAGATGTGGAATACATTATGGACTGCAGAGAAATCTTCAGGAAGCTTTAATCAATAAGTTGCAGAACCAATCTTTTCCAATATTTCAAAAGGTTCGACATAGCGGGGACTCAATTTCCCGGCTACACTAAAATGATACACGCCTTTCATCGGACTGACTTTAAGATACGCAAAATTTCCCACATCAAATTCCAGAGTATGATGATGAGCATCATGATACTTGCTCTGGCAATCTTGAGCTACTTTGATCCTTTGTTGGATCAACTGGATCTTACTATTAGTTTCTTCAACTAATTCTGACCCATATAGCTGAACACTGCCTGTTTCAGACCATGCTAATGGAGTACTGCATTTCCTGCCATACAGAGCTTCATATGGAGCCATGCCAATACTCACCTGAAAATTGTTATTGTATGTGAACTCTACGAGAGGAATATGATCCTCCCAAAAGCCTCCAAAATTTAGAATTCAGAGAAGAAGAAGATCTTTCAGAACTTGATTGACTCTTTCTGTCTGACCATCTGTCTGGGGATGAAAAGCGATACTCATGGCTAGAGTAGTTCCCAAATCTTGATGCACTGCTTGCCAAGATTTAGAAGTGAAATGGCTATCTCAATCAGATACGATAGATCTAGGAATTTCATGGAGTCTGATAATTTCCTTGATATACAACTTTGCTAATTTCTTCACATAATCGATTTGACGCATAGGAATGAAATGTGCTGAATTGGTCAGTCGGTCGACAATGACCCAAATTGAATTAGCACCGGATCTTGCTTTAGGTAAACCCATAACAAAATCCATAGAAATGTCTAACCACTTCCATTCAGGAATTGCTAGAGGAGGAAGAAGTCCTCCAAGCTTTTGGTGTTCGGCTTTGACAAAGTTACAAGCATGACATTTTGCTACAAATTATGCCACACTTTTTTTCATTTCATGCTACCAGAATAATTTCTTTAGATCTTGATACATCTTGGTACTGCCAGGATGTACTTGATAACCTGAATTGTGACCTTCTACTAGAATCTCTTAATGAATGGATTTGGAAATCCATAGATGATCCCCCTGATATATTACATTATCTCAAAGTTGAATATCAAAGCGACGACCACTTTCGATGTCCACTTTAAACTTCAGATAATCTTCATCCTTGGTTTGCGAGATAGAGACATCGTGATGAAATGTAGGTTCAACTGAACTCATGGATATTAGAGTGCTTAGCATAGCACCACGCACTGGCCTGATTTTGAGCTTTTGGAATTCTTCTTCCAGAGGACTGGATAGTGTCATAGAAGACAGAGCAGCATGGTGACTGAGTGCATCTGCTACAACATTTGCTTTTCCTGGATGATACTGGATGCTTAAGTCATAATCGCTTATTAACTCGAGCCATCTTCATTGTCGGTAGTTTAACTCGCGTTGGGTGAAGATGTACTTCAAGCTCTGATGATCGGTGAATATAGAACACTGGACGCCATAAAGATAATGACGCCATATTTTTAGAGCAAAGACTACCGCTGCTAATTCAAGATTGTGGACAGGGTAGCTCTTTTCATGTGATCTTAGCTGACGAGATGCATAAGCTATAACTTTTCCTTCCAGCATCAATACACATCCCAAGCCTATGCCAGACGCATTAGTATAGACTTGGTAATTCAAGCCTTCTTTAGGTAAAGTGAGAACTGGTGCGGAGGAAAGGGCATCTTTTAATGATTGAAACGCTTTCTTACACTCTAGACTCCAGATAAACGGTACTGCTTTCTGCATCAACATTGTGAAAGGAGATGCAATTTGTGAGAAGCCTTTGACAAATTTCCTATAGTAGCCTGCCAGTCCTAAGAAACTTCTAATGTCAGTCATGGATTTCGGCTGTGACCAACCTTGAACTGCCCTCACTTTATTCTGGTCGACTTTGATTTATTGAGAGTCGACGACATAACCCAGAAAAGCGACTAAGTCAAGCCAAATTTCGCATTTGGAATACTTAGCATATAGCTCATGGCTTCAGAGCTCTTTTCGTACTAATCGCAGATGGTTCTCGTGATCTGTTTTACTTTTCAATTAAATCAGAATATCGTCAATGAAGACGATGACAAATTTGTCCAAATATGCTTTCAACATGCACTGCATTATGTCCATAAAAATGGACGGTGCATTTGTCAAACCAAAGGACATCACTAAAAATTCATAATTCCATAGCAGGTCCTAAACGCTATTTTCTCGATATTTGATTTCTTAACTCGTAATTGATGATATCCATATTATAAGTCTATCTTTGAGAAAACTTTAGCTCCAAATAACTAATCGAATAGATCATCGATATGAGGCAGAGGGTATTTGTTCTTGATAGTCACTTTATTTAATTCTCTATAATCGATGCACATTCTCATCGATCCATCTTTCTTTTTCACAAACAAAACCAGCACTCTCCAAGGAGATGAACTTGGACGAATAAGACCTTTGTCCAACAGTTCTTGAAGTTGCTTGGTCAGTTCTTGGAGTTCTGTTGGCGCCATATGATATAGAACCTTTGACAGCAGTTGGGTTCTGGGAATTAATTCAATTGTGAATTATACTTCTCCAACTAGAGGAAGACCAGGTAGGTCTTCAGGGAAAATGTCAGGAAATTCGCAAACTATATAGTTCTCAGAGATAGGCACAACTTCTTTGTTCTCTCCCAACATCGTTACAAGATATGCATCGCATCCCTTTCTGACTAAATTTTCTGCTGTCATCGCATTGTTCAGCGATGATTGGGTGCTAAATCTTCCAAGAAATGATTTTATTTTACTTCCACTGCCCAAAGTTATTTTCTTCTTTTGGAAATTTATGGAAGCACCATGCTGGCATAGCTAATTCATGCCTAGGATTATATCAATGTTGGTGATTGGCAATATAATTAACTTGGCCTCGTAGTTTTGTCCCCCAATAAGAATATTTAGGTTGCAGAATTATTGGGACTGCATATGGGCTCCGAAAGGTCACCCAATGCTCAAAGTGCTAGCTAATCGATAGGTTGGTAGCTTATGAGTTTTAGTCCAATCTTCTGATACAAAGGAATGACTTGCTACCGTATCGAAAAAGATATTACAAGATTTGTCGTTTATTGATAAAGTGCTTATGATTATAGTAACTTAATAAGAATAGCTACTAAGACATTCAAAATACTGAAATGGTAAGGACTGATTACTAAAATAGTGAGAATCGAATAAAAAGCTTAATTTATGGCGTACCTGACACCACATCATTATCCTCAGGAGTAGAAGCAGGAGTTAATATGTATACCCTGGCAGGTGCTAAGGGTTTATTTATTCTGTGGCCTTCGACCCTGATGGTCATAGCTTGGCTTTTGCGCCGGTACAATCGCCCTTGAGTTTGAAGTTGGAGCTGGCATTATAGCAGGAGCAAGCTCTTTACGGTTCACTGGTTAAGCACAGAAGGCTTGTTTGTGATGGGAGTGGTCGATGGGCACTCCGTCGATTGTGTTCATTTCCTTGCATCCAAAATAGCGGTGGCCTTTGCGACTGCCAGACTGTAAATACAGGTTTGCGCTTGCACACAAGTGTACGTGGTCTGAAGTAATAAGAGGAAAGTGCGAGTTTCAGGATTTATCGAACCACAGAGAATTGGATGTTTTGTTACTAAGGTGTATCTATTTTCACTGATGTTTAAGCTATGAATATTTGATTTTAGTTGGTTCTAGATCAAGCACAATAATCACTAAGTAGAAAATAAGTCAGATAATAGGAAGAGGAAAGTTGGGTTCATCCCACATGTCATGATAGGTCACTTATGCATGATGATTCCTCAAGCATTTAGCTTTCATTTACTCAGATTCAAATCAAGTGCACATTGTTCTTCCTTGAGTTTTATCTCAAGGATTCACAAGTTCAAATCTTGTGCACGAAATGAACACACAGTCGATTCTATTTCGGCACAAAGATTCTTATAAGATTTTAGGTTTGTAATTTTCATCTTATCTCTTGATCAAGGAGATGAGGATTACTAAATTTTTTAAGATCTTATAAGCATTGATTCCACTAAGAGCGTCACTCCCATCGCACATAGTTGAAATGAGGGATTTAATATATTGGGCTCAATGACTATGTCACCTCCTTCATGAGCACACAACTATTTCTTTCCCTCCCTCAATTATGTGGTGCTAAGGGGCTCAATTAGTGGGTCTTAGCATCACATGCATCAACACTTTAGTTGAGCTTAGATTTAGGTGCACTAAGCTCAAGAACTTTCTCACATAGTTTTAAGCTCTCATGCACTCATAGATCTAGCATCTAACTCAAGGTGAGCTATGGAGCACAAGACACCTTAGTTCTTGAGTTCATTAGTCCATTTTTCTCTTAATTCACAATCAAGACTATAGTAATATTAAGCATTTCTTAAGCAATGCATTGAGTTCATAACTTTTATTAATGCTTGAGGAAAACTTTATACTAATGAAAGTAACTATCAAACATATGGGATTACCCCAACCCTCCCCAAGGGAGATTTAGCTCTCCATTACAAAGGAGATGAAAAAGAACACATACATAGATAAAGACCCTTTCATGATCAACTAAGAAAAAAAATTACAAAATAAGGGCTTAGAAGATACTAAGAACGTTCCTTGGAAGTTCACCGAACTCTTCTTCTCCTTGCTTGAAGTACCTCTCTTAGGTCGCTAGTGCTGCGTTTCATCTCCTTCTCCTTGGAAAAATGAGCTCTTCCACCCTTGGGGAGTTCCCCTCTTCCACTATGCAACCCCTCTTTCTTTACTAAGTAAAATGAGCAAAAATTGGAACCCTCTTCTAGTCAAGAGGAGTGATATTTATATGAGAGGGCTGCATCCTCATACTTGAGTTCAATAACCAGCAATGCTAATAAAAATTCTGAATATTAATGTCAAATGCAAGTTGAAGCTGAGGTGACCAATATCTTCCATTCTTTTATCCTTCTAATCACATCAAAATCCATTTTTCTAATTAAAAATGTAGCAGCTATAGAGAGAATGATGGCTGGAGACAAGATGTTGGCTAGGGGTCTTGTCCTAGCCGCATTAAATGCTTCTGCCAGAGAAAATTGTGGCAGGCCGCTGCAACACGCTGCAGCGCACTACGGCGTGTAGTGGAGCAAGCTAATCCGCTAAGTGTCCCGCTTTCGCGCACTACCGCGTCCACTTTTTCGCTAAGTGACCCACTGCAGTGCGCTGTTGCACTAGTGTTTTACAAATCGCACCACTGCAGCGCGCACTAGCGGTAGCATTTTGCAAAATCCTCCGCTGTAGCGTGCGATAGCACCAGAATTTGCAAATTGCACTGCTGCAGCATGCTGTAGCAGCAGCATTTTGCAAAAAGCTCTGTTGCAGTGCGATCGTGCCTGCGATTTGCAAGATGACCAGCAGCAGCGCGCGATCGTGCCCGCGGTTCGCAAACTGAACCGCTACAGCGCACGATCGCTCCCGTGGTTTGTAAACAGACCCGCTGCAGTGCACGTCAGCGCCTGATTTTGCAAAATGACCCGCGATTTTGCAAACTGAACCACTGCAGCGGTTTCCTTTGGAAAAAAATGGGAAATTGCACCATTAGCTCAGAATTCTTTGGATAGGCATTTTTCCTGAAAAGATAGACAAAATTTGGTTAAGGGAGCAGTTTAAAATCAGAAATGAATGAAATTTCCTTTTAATTTAGATATAATTTATGGATTCATCAACAACCACAGGTAAAACATACACCACCAAAGTGGTAGCATTTTCCGTATAAATGCATCCTTTTGCATTCAGAGGTTGGGGTTGTGTCGACTCCATGTTGTAGACCTTTACCACCTTATGATGGCCAAAGCATTCCTTCCTAGGCTACCTGACTATTGCTTTCCTTTTCTAGTCTAGTTGACCTCGGAATCCTTCTTGTAAACAGGCAGCCTCAATCAATTCAGTCAGAGTCTTAATCTGATGAGATACTAAGTGTGCTTTGATAGAGTCTCTCAGACCCTTCAAGAAATGGTGGCACTTCAATGCTTCCGTCCTGACTAAATCTGGAATGAAACACGATAATCTCTGGAACTCTTGTTCGTATTCAAACACTGAATTATTGCCTTACGTGAGATAGAGGAGTTCATCCTCCAGAATTGCTTTGGCTGATGCTGGTATGAACGCTTCATGGAATGCTTTCAGGAACATGTTCCATGGAATGTCCTCTAATTCATAATCAGCAAATTTATTATTTCGCTCATTTTCCCACCAATATTCTGCCTCTTCTTGAAATAAGTGGGTTACTAGGCGGATGGCTTCAGAGTTAGGGCACTTGATACTGGCCAGATTCTTCTCGGCCATCTTAAGACAGTTCACTATGTCCATTGGATTCACTGCTCCATTAAACGTAGGAGTTCGAAGACAAAGAAAGCTATGCAGGATTCTGTCGCCCATATAATGAGAAGATGATGAGAATCCTGAAGGGAGTGCAGATTGCTATCTAACCGAGAGGATAAGAGCACGTGTCTCTTGTGCTTGCTGCGCATTACTATCTATTAAGGCCTTCAATAAATTGGATATAGGGTTGGACTCCTCAGGTCCACTTGATGACGAGACCGCATTCTTGATTGGACTAGGAGCAGAAGGAGAACCAGGATTCATGACTGTAATCATAAGTAAATATAAAATTTTACTATAATTTCATTCATTCATTTCTTTCTCAAAAGCGGAGATACATGGACTCTCAAAATATATAACTGAGATGAAAGAAAATGACATAATAAGATATCCAAACATCATAGTGGCAATATTCTACCCAAAAGGCAGTGTAAAAGTCATCATATATGATGGTGTGGCTCTTTTGAGCTAATTTCCTATAAACCCAATACCACCAATGGCTCGCTGATCCCCTTAGTATGATCTCTACAATCTCTAGTAGGTACTTCTTGGGACATGCTATCTCTCGAAGTGTAGTAGTAACACGATCTAGCCATTCCTTAACGAGTATTGAGAGGCTAGTGCATCCAAAAGATGAATGAACAAGGATCTTGTCCAGTACTTCAACTCCATGAGGCAACACTCCATCGACGATCCTTCCGTAGGCCTGGCCATCTCGAAGGTTGTCTATCCAGTAGTCGTCAAACCTCCTAAGGTAGAACAGAGATGCTGACTGCGAATATTCCATTCCTAAAATAGTTCAATCCATAAGTATTTTATCATTACTTTCAAAAGTTCATTTGAATCCTAAGATGTCCATTTTAAAAGAATTCATAGTTTTTAATCAAGTTATTATGTGCGTTAAATACCCAGGGTGTCATTATTTTAGACATAGTCATCCTTTTCTTTTCTGAGGTAACTTAATGAACATTTGGATGTTTACTTTTCATTACACTTAGTAAACTATGATCTTGTCCTGAGACAGAGAATAGGTCATAAAGTAGATAGGGACAAATCCTTATCTAACACTTTATAATACTTCTCTGATACCAACTATAGCATCCCACCCCATCTCCATGCACAAAAGACAAGCAGTAAAATTCAGCGGTGGAGCGGTGCGCTACTCGGGATGATGAGAACAAGCAAAACTCATCTTCCCGAATAGGCTAGAAGACTGAGCCACACTGAAGGCTGCTGACTCAAACCTATGAGTAAGATCGAGAGTCAATACCTAAGATAAGAGTAGAATACTTATCTTAAGTATTAGACTAGTATGTATGACAGACTGTAAATACACGTTTGCGCTCACACACAAATGTATGTGGTCTGAAGTAATAAGTGGAAAGAGTTACTTTCTGGGATTTATCAAATCACAGAGAATTGGTTGTTTTGTTACTAAGGTCTATCTATTCTCACTAATGTTGAAGCTATGATTTAATTAATGAGTTGGTCCTAGACTTAGCACAGTAACTACTAAATGAAGATAAGTTAGATAAAAGAGAGAGGAGAGTTGGGGTTATTCCACATGTGATGATACATTACTAATGTACTTTTGATTTCTCAAGCTTTGTCTTTCATTTATATTTTGTTTATCAAGTGCACATTGATCACCTTGAGATTTTATCTCAAAGTCTCACAAGTTCAAATCTTGTGCACAAAATGAACACACATTTGATTCTACTTTGGCACAAGATTCTTATAAGATTTTAGGTTTTAGATTTTCATATTATCTCTTGATTAAGGAGATTGTGATTATTTATGTTTTAAGATCTTATAAGCATTGATTTCACTACGAGCATCACTTGCATCCCACATAGTTGAGATTAGGCATTAATATGTTGGGCCCAATGATTATGTCACTTAGTTCATGAGCACTCAACTATCTCTTCCTTTACCTCAATTATGTTGAGCTAAGGAGCTCATTTAGTGGGTCATAGCATCACATGCATCAACACTTTGATTGAGCTTAGATTAAGGTGCATTAAGCTCAAGAATTTTGTCATATAGTTCTAAGCTCTCATGCACTCGTAAACCTAGCATCCAACCTAAGGTGAACTATGGAGCATAAGATAATATAGTTCTTGAAATTATTAGTTCATTTCCTTTTATCCATATTCAAGAACAAATAATAAAAAGGATATTTCATTTAGTCCCTTACAATTTAATTTCGCTTGAGGAAAACTTCATACATTAATAATAACACATACACATGAAAATTCCCCAACCTCCCCAAGAGAGATTTAGCTACTCATTACAAAGGAAGTGAAGAAAAACACATACATGGATAAAGACCCTTTCATGATCAACTAAGAAAAAAATTACAAGAGTAAGGCTTAGAAGATACTAGGAACGTTACTTGGAAGTTCTCCAGATTTCTTCTTCTCCTTCTTCAAGCTCCTCCCTTAGGTCGCTAGTGCTGCCTACTTTCTTCTCCTCCTTACCTAGAGCTTGCCTTGCCAGCCTTGGGGAGTTCCTCACTTCTCCTTATGCACTCCTCCTCTTTACTTAGTGTCTTGAGCAAAATTATGAACCCTCCTCTAGTCAAGAGGAGGTGTATTTATAGGAGAGGGGATGCACACTCCTTCATCCTCTCCAAAACTAGCACTGAACTAAAAGCTAAGTACTGAACTAAAATAAACTTAAGTAGAAAAATAAGGCTGGGGAAGAGTCCACTAGTGCTCCACGGGCTCCTCATGAATCTCCTAGGTATCCTCCTAACCTAGCTCAATATACTGCTCAAGATCTAGCAAATTGCCAAATCCTAAAAGTACCTCGTGTTAGATAATAAGTCTAATGCATCAAAACTAATTTAGACAGTTCTAGTTATCCATTTAACATTTACATAATATAAGTAAGACTATGATAATACTGTAAGGATAACTGAAAGAATGAAGCTGTATAAAACTGTACAAAATTGAAGTAAAGTAAAATAAAACTAAATTGTAAACTGAATACTGAAAGTAAACCAAAAATAGTAATGGATCTGAAATTGAGTAATAGCATGTAAGATTATGCTGTATGCCACTAAAACTGTACATCTGAATATGCGACAACATTGTATGCTACTGATATGCAACCAAAATATCACTGAATTTCTATGAGTCATACGGTCCAATGTATGCATACATCTAGTTGAGAACTACGATATTGTTACACCATAAAATTCCCCAGTCAATATATACAACATTCTGTAACCCATAAATCATTACTGGTACTCATACATTATTATTGATACTCAAATATCATGCTTATGCTCATGCTTATGCTTCTAAGCTACATGAGATAAATCCAGAAATCTAAAAAAAATGCCTTGAAATCTGTTAATGAATTCAATGTCTCTATTGTGCAGAATCCTGCTAAAAGGAATCTCACTCCTAGTTTTATTTTCAAGGACTATCCTTACTTAAGATTTTATTTAAGATCAATAGTTGGAAAGGTTATATACACAAAGTTGTATGTTTCCAAGAAAGGTGGATTTAACCCTTAGCTTGTTTAAAACTGAGCTTATTGAAGCGCACTACGATAGGAGGTAGAACTCGATCATAATTTGTATATCAAGCTAAGCTGTTAAATGACCTAATTACAAGCATACTTAATGGTCTATGCAAAGTGACTTAAGAAACTTAATTTGCTTAAACTGCACTTATCGAAGCTCACTACAATAGGAGGCAGAATTCGGTCGCAGTTTATATCTCAAATTAAGGATCTAATTCACTAATTGTAACACTGTTAGTCTTGGAAGATTTACTCCAATGGGACTGTATTCATCTAATCCCTCGGGATAGCGCCTGATTATAAGTCCGTGTTGGAGTGACTCAACCAGTACTGAATATTGCTAAAGGACTCAGCACCATGGATATGCATAATCATATCCAACCAATAATTTTGGCTTAAGAAGATTTTATTTAATTGACAAGGATTTATCAAGCTATTAATCCTTAGGGTGAGTCCTATACAAGTCTCCAAGGATGTGATCTAAAGATCACTCAATATTAATTTCTACCATAAGGAAGAAGCCCCATTCTAAGTGCTTTAGGTGATCCCTACCACAAGGTATTAAGTTCAACTTCTAAGGTTATGAAGGATCATCTAAGTTCCTACCTCAATAAGTTACAAAAGTTCTTCCTACCTCAACATATCAATAATTAAGGTTTTTAAGCTTTTCAAGAATGATCCTATAGCAAAACCCTTAAGATCTCACCATTTTACTTCTAAAGTTAACATTCAAAGTTTACTTATTAGACTTGGATTAAAGTGATCAGATCAGATGATTAAAGTCCATCTAATTCTTTTTTAATCTACAATCATGGGATGAAATCAAAGATATTATTAGAGTTAGATCATTTCATAAATCATTACAATTTTATTATCCATCTTATGCTAATAATCTTATATAAGAGAATAAAATATTTAAAGTTTAAACTCAGAAGGTTCAATCATATAGATTTAATGTTAACCTTAGCACTTCTAATTCAATGATTTAAGATCAATGTCAAATCATATGTATTATTGGAATCATGTTAATTGAATTATCTTTCAATCAATGTTACTTGATTAAGGTGATTAAGGTTTAGATCTTAATCAAAACAAGTTAGGGTTTAACCCCTAGCCTTTCCAAAATTAAGACTAATTGTTGATTTAAAGATCAATAAAAAATCAATATATTATTAGTGTATTATTGATGGAAAATTTTAGGTTTAGATTAAGTATTATCTACTTAATCAAGTTATCAAGATTCTTATGTTCTATTAGATTTTAATATTAACTAAGCACATTTAGGTATTCAATTAAATGTTAAAGTTCTCTAACATACATCCTACCAGCATATAAATGTAAAGTGACATAAAATAAAATGTAATTAAGGCTAACTAAATTCTAAATCAAACTAAAGGAGTTAGCACTTGATTACAAATCTAAAGGACTTATGTTTCATGCCATTTAGTTGTTGAGATATACTTTGGTTAATATAAGCAATCAATGATCCTTTTTTTCTTGACATTTGGCACAAGGCAGTTAAGATACATTATAGGTTTTGAGCACTTAGTTAAAATTAAGAATTACATAAAATTCTATGTGGAAATTAAATTTGAAACTTTGCTATTTTTAACAAGTGCACAAAACTTGTTATGTATCTTAACTGTCTTGTGCCAAATGTCAAAGAATAGGATCCTTGATTGCTTATATTAACCAAAGTATATCTCAACAACTAAATGGCATGACACCTAAGTCCTTTAGATTTGTAATAAAGTGCTAGCTCCTTTGGTTTGATTTAGAATTTAGTTAGCCTTAATTACCTTCCATTTTATGTCAACTTTACATTTCTATACTTTTATGATTTTAGGATGTATATTAGAGAACTTTAACATTTATTTAGACACTTAAATGTGCTTAGTTGACATTAAACTATAATTGAACATAAGAATCTTGATAGCTTGATTAAGTAGATGATACCTGATATAAATTTAAAATTTTCCATCAATAATATACTAATAATATATTGATTTGTCATTGACCTTTAAATTAATCTTTAGTCTTAATGGTAGAAAGGTTAGAGGTTAAACCCTAACTTATCTTGATTAAGATCTAAATCTTAATCATCTAAATCAAGTAACTTTGATTGAAAGATAATTCAATCAATATGATTCCAATAATGTATATGATTTGACATTGATCTTAAATCAATGAATTAGAAGTGCTAAGGTTAATATTAAATTTGTGTGATTGAACCATCTGAATCTAAACTTTAGATTTTTGATTTTCTCTTATATAAGACTATTAGCATAAGATGAATAATAAAATTATAATGATTTATGAAATGATCTAACACTAATAATATCTTTGATTTTATCCCATGATTGTAAAATAGAAAATGATCAGATGGATTTTAATCATCTGATCTGATCACTTTAATTCAAGTCTAATAAGTAAATCTTGAATGTTAACTTAAGAAATAGAAAAGTGAGATATCAAGGGTCTTGCTATAGGATTATTCTTGAAATGTTTAAAGACCTTAAATATGAATACATTGAGGTAGGAAGAACTTTTATAACTTATTGAGGTAGGAAACTTATATGATCTTTCATAACCTTAGAAGTTGATCTTGATACCTTGTGATAGGAACCACCTAAAACACTTAGAATGGAACATCTCCCTAGCAGTAAAAATTAATATTGAGTGATCTTTTGATCATATTCTTAGAACCTTATGTAGGACTCACCCATTTAGAGTAAGGATTAATAGTTTTGATAAATCTTTATTGATTAAATAGAGTCTTCTGAACCTAGATTATTGGTTGGGTATAGTAGGGTATACCCATAGCACTGAATTATTTTAGTAGTTTATGAATTGTTGCATCACTCTAAGTAAGATTTATCTTTTTGTTATCCCGTGGGCTTTGGCAGATACAACCTTGCTTAGAGTAAATCAATCGATCCTAAGAGTGTTATAAACTGAGACTCATCCCTTAGTTTGATTAAAATACAAATCGCCATCAGGTGAAGCCTCCTAGCGAAGATCGCTTCAATATATGTGCCTCAAACAAACTAAGTAATTCAAGTCACCCTCTTTAAGACACTAAGTGTGATTGTGAGTCTGGCATCTTAATGATAGCTTGAGATACAAATTGCCATCGAGTGATGCCTCCTATCTAATGATTTTTAAGTAAACTATCAACTTTAACTAATTTTTGAGATTAGAATTTAGGAGTCAAAATCCTTTTAGCAGGATTCTGTACAATGGAGACCTTGAATTTATTATCAGATTTCAAAGCATTTTTTGGATTTTGGGATTTATTTCATGTAGCTTAGAAGCATGAGCATGATCATAAGCATGATATTGAGTATCGATAATGATGTATAAGTATCAATGATGATTTATGAGTTACAGAATGTTGCATGCATTGACTAGGGAATTTCAAGATGCATTGGCATCACAGTTCCTAACTGGATGTATATATATATTGGACCGTATGATTCATAGCAATTTAGTGATATTTAGTTACATATCAGTAGCATACAGTATTGTGGCATATTCAGATGCACAGTTTTAGTGGCATACATCATAGTCTTACATGCTATTACTCAGTTTCATATCCATTACTATTTTTGGTTTACTTTTAGTATTCAGTTTACAATTTAATTTTACTTTACTTTACTTCAGTTTCGTACAGTTTTATCCAGTTTTATACTTTCAGTTACCTTTACAGTTTTTTTGCAAATTTACTTATATTATGTAAATATTAAATGAATAACTAGAACTGCTTAGATTAGTTTCAATGTGTTAAACTTATTGTTTAATGCGGGGTACTTTTGGGATCCAACAATTTATTAGATCTTGAGCAGTATATTAAGCCAGGTCAGGAGGACACCTAGGAGATTCAGGAGGAGCTAGTGGAGTACTAGTGGACTCTTCTTCAACCTTACTTTTTTGCTTAATTTTATTTCAATTTAGTACTTAGCCTTTATTCTGTATTTTAGTAAGCCATTTGTAATAATTATGAATGTGTTTTCTTTTCTTTTCTGAGATGAATATTTTATTCAGCTTCTGTGATGAATATTGCTGGATGTTTACTTTAGCTTTTGCACTCATTTATATACTACTTATACTTAGTATTGTGATGTGATTAGTATATTGGAAATGCTGATATCTTAAGCATATGTTGGATTCCTCATGTGTTTTATATCCAATGTATGTATTGGTCTAATACTTAGGATAAGGATACTACTTTTATCTTAAGTATTAGCTCTCAACCCTCCATGAGGTTGAGTCAGCAGCCCTTCAGATGGGTTTGGTTTCAGGCTATCTGGGAAAATAGGTTATTCCTCCCCGAGTGGCGCACCGTTCCGTCGCCAAACTTAATTATGACTATCTCATTTGCGCACAGTGACGGGGTGGGGCGTTACAGCAGGGCTTTTGGGCGTTGTAGGGCACTACAGTGCGCTATGGTGCGTGGAAGCGGATCAAGTTCAAAACTTGGGCACTGGGGTGCGCTGCAACAAATTTTGGGGCTATTGTGCGCTGCGGCGCACTATGGCGGTTGATTTTTCGAAAGGCGGTCGCTAAGGCGCACTAGAGCGCACTACGGTGGATTTACATCAGATTATATTTTTGAACTTCACAAGATTATTAAGATGCTGCGGCACGCCATAGCGTGCTACGGCGCTACTATCGCTACAGCGTGCTATAGCAAATCAGTTTTTGCAACTCAGACGCTACAATGCCAGACGGTAATTTCATCTGTGTGAAACCTGTAAAGGGCCTACTTTTAAACCCAAATATTCTCGATTTTGGGCACCTCACGAGTGGTGCCATATACCAATGGAAAGGTCTTTCTGAGACCTTTCCATGCATACCAAAATCGGCAAAAAAAAGTCATCCTAACTATATGAACTATGGAGATAAATGTCCGGGTATACAAAACTAGAGGAGAACAGAGCATTTATTTTGCAAGGAAAATTGATACCTTAATGAACTTTCATGGCTTCCATACTCAAACATGGACTTCTAATGATATAAATGAGCATACAGAGAAATGAAATGATCAAGGAAGAAGAGCAAATGGGTACCTTTGACCTTGCAAGGAAAGGAGGAAGAAGACTTGAAACTCTTGGAGGAGGAACTTCTTCTTTTTCTTCTTCAGCACAAGGAGAAATAATGGAGGAAGGAGGGAGAGCTCTCAGCTTAGCAGCAAGCAAATGAAGGAGGGGCCGAGCTCCTTTTTAAAGGGGGAGAAGAAAGGGGGAGGCCATCACGAGCTAGGGGAAGAGGGATGGCCATAGACATCAAAGCCTACAATTAATGAGGGGGAGAAGAGATGGGGAGCAAGGGGTCAGTCGAAAATGGAGGTAATGGCCAGCCGAATGAATAGCCAGCTAGGAGAGGGAAATAGAGAAATTTGAAATAGAAAATTAGAAATAAATAAATATTTATTTCCTTAATTATTTAAAGATTCGGATTTAAGAAAAGTGCTCTGAAAAATCCCAAAAATTCACCACTGGCTAATTTGGGGGTGAGGAATTCAACGGCATAGTTGGATTTTGATTTCGACGATTATTTAATTACTCCATTTCTTGGTGCATTTAATTATATTAAAATATTTGCGAAAATTCGACGACTTCCAAACACATCCAAAACATCACCCCTAGCTAATTTGGGGGTGACAATCATAACAGCTAAGTCGAATTTCAATTTTGAGGTCAAATTAGATACCTCAATTTTATGATTAATTAAATATTAAAATAATCCAAACATTTGATTTAGCTCCAAATTGCACCAAATCTTTAGGGATTGGTTCTAACAATTAGATGAACTTAATTAAGATACAGTCATGCTAGACTTTAGATGGGTAACAACCTTGGGTTGTTACAGACTCCCCCACTTTAAAGCGATGTCATCCTCGATATCATTAATAAGAAGGGAAAAGAAGACGTAGATAATTAAGAACTGAAATACAGAATCTTAATGAATACCTGAATTTTCAAAGAGACTTGGATATTTCTGTTGCATATCGGCCTCTTTTTCTGAAGTGGATTCTTTAGCAAGCAATTACTTTACTGAACCTTTTCATTAATGATTTCTTTGCTACCTTTGATCATGAGCTAAGATTCTGATAGGCTCTTCCATATAAGAAAGATCCGGTTGAAGAGATACCGTTAGGATTTGAATTAAATGAGAAGGATTACGAAGACACCTCCACAGAGAGGAGATGTGGAATACATTATGAACTACAAAGAAATCTTCATGAAGTTTTAATTTATATGCTGCAGAACTGATCTTCTCTATTACTTCAAATGGTCCGACAAAGTGAAAATTGAGTATCCCGGCTCTACCGAAATGAAATACACCTTTTATTAGGCTTACTTTGAGAAATACAAAATCTCCAACATTGAACTCCAGAGAATGATGATGGGCATCGAAATATTTACTCTGGCGATCTTGAGTTGTTTTAATTCTCTACTTGATTATTTGCACTTTCTTATTTATTTCTTAAACTAAATCTGAACCATACAGCTAGACACTGCCTATTTCAGACCACACTAAGGGTGTACTATCTTTTCTGCCATACAAGGCTTCATACGGAGCCATGCCGATACTTAATTTGAAATTATTGTTGTAAGCAAATTCAACTAAGAGAATATGAACTTCCCAAAAACCTCTGAAATCTAGAATACAGAGATGAAGAAGATCTTCAAGAATTTGATTAACTCACTCTGTTTGACCATCTGTTTGAGGATGAAAAATAGTGATCATGGCCAGGGTGGTTCCCATCTCCTTCTCCCTCATTAATTGAAATCTTTGATGGCTATGACCATTCCTCTTCCTTCCCTCCCTCCTAGCTCATGATGGCTTTCCCTGTTCTTTCTCCTCCTATAAATGTAAGCTTAGCTCTTCCTCTCCATTTTTGGTTGTCAAGATAAAGCTTCCAAGCTTCCACACTTCCCCCCGTTGTTGAGCTTTGTGCAAGAAGAAGAAGAAGTTCCTCCTCCAAGCTTTCCAAGATTCCTTCTTCCTCTTCTAAAGGCTAAGGTACCCATTTGTTCTCCTTCCTTGGTCATTTCATTCCTCTATTATGCTTATTCGCATCTTTAGACATCCATGATTAAGTATGCAAACCATTATAGCTCTTCAAAGTAATATATCTAATGCTCTATTTGTTTCGTCAATTTCTGCACACCCCTGCTTTTATCACCATTGTTTATATAGCTAGGATGATCCGTTCATGCTGATTTTGGTGTCAATGGAAAGATATCAGAAAAAACTTTCCAATGATATATGGCACCTCTCATGAAATGCTTTGAATTGAAAGTATTTGAGCTCGAAATGTGACCCTTCACGGTTTTCGCATAGGCGAAATCACCGTTGGGCGCTACAGCACGCCGTAGCATCCAGAAAATTCATTTGATCATATCTTAGTCATTTAGACTCCAAATTCAAAATTTTAAAGTGCTAGATAGCTTAGAATTTCAGTGACAACAATACTTTAAAATAATATTTAGGGTTGGAACCCTAAAAAAATAGAAATGACCAAAATACCTCTTACCTTAGTTATGTCATGTCTTGACCAATCAAAGTCCAATTTGGGTCTACTCCTAGTTAAAGTACACAGTATGATATAGGGAAGCTATAGCTACTAAGTTTACTGAATTTGGACATCAAATGAAAAATCTAGTTTTTTGACCCCTTAGCTTAGAAAATTATCAAATTGCTCTTATAAATTAAAATAGTTATAACTAATTCATTAGACCTCAGAATTTAGTATTCTTGGACTCTATAAAATCCTTAAATAGCAACTAATAGTAAACTGTATAAAAATTTAAATTTCATTAGATGTAATTTACTAAGATGTCCCTTAGGTCAAAAACTTTAATTTGGACCCATATGACTCATTTCTTATTCAAATTTGGTGCACTTACTGTCTATCTTTATATTAGATAGTAAGGAATCATTTGATAGTAAAAAATTCCAATTTAGAGCCCTTAATCAAAAAGTAGCTTTTTGGACTCTTAAGTAGAGGCAAAATAGTCATTTTGCCCAAAATTTAGGTTAAATATCTTTAATCCTTAAAATACATTTTGAGATTATTAAAATTAGTAATAGAATTGATTTATGATTAATTTAAATCATAAATCCCTCAATTGGGATAATTTGTAAGATATCTCAATTTTAGGTTTGAAAATCCCTAAGTAAGGTTAATATATCTTACTTAGCTAAAATCCATCTCTAACCTTCCTAATTAAATAAAATCAGCAAGTATGAAGAAATTTAATCAATTCTTAGAAATTTTCCAAATCTTATCATAAGGAATCCTCATTTCACCTTAGGATTTGTTCCTTAAAAATAGGATTAAATATTATGTAAGATTTCATTCATTAAATAATGCGGTTATTCAATAAATGAATCATTAGTTTTATTAGTTTCTAAATTTTACAACTTATTTGGATTATTTTGCCCTTTAACATTAGATTTAGGACAGGAGATTCATCCTATTAAGTCTGATTTGCTTAATAGGATTTTCCCCAATCATTAGTTTACATTTAGATTTAACCTAGATCTTAAGTTTTACCCTTGGGATTATGTGATTAAGCTCAATCTTGTGGTGTTTAATCCATATTCTCTAGCTCAGTAGATTTTGGACAAGCTTTTAATTAGAACGTCTAAATTCATAAACTAGGTCGTGATGATTTCATGTAGTCGATATTGATTTAATCATATTAGGACCTAGCTAGTCCTAATATTTTGTAACCTACAATGACGTAATTCTAAGTTACACTCGATAGTAGGAATTGGAGATCCTGAACTTGTGTAACTTGGAATAATTAGAACATTTAAATTAGATAATAAATAATATCACCATATTTAGTAGAGTCCCTTGCTTACTACTTGATTTTGTGCTACGCATTCCTTGAACTTTGTGTTTATCTTTTTTTGAATATGTCATATAAGAAAAACATTATTACATGAAAAATGAAAACTTAGAATATTAGGAAAATATTTGCATTTGGGTTCAGTACATCATGGATTATGGTGCACAATTACTCTAATGGACGGGGGTAAGGAGAGATCAGGATGCTTAACATCACTCATTGAGGAGAGTGTGTTAAGCTTTGAACCTGTTCAGTCTTGCAGACGTGCTTAACTCCTCAGCTATTTTTGAAATTATCCACATAAATAAAAGTAAAATAACTAAAAGATATTTGCAAAGTATTATATGTCCCTTTAGTCATATTGTACTATATTGTGATATTATGTCCACCCTAGCTCATAAAGGCTACGAGAATATATTGGGCCGAATTGTCCAATTCTTTCTGATATAGCAGTTTGTACATTCTTTATAATTTTTCTGCTTACTATTTATTATATTGTTGATGCATTTTATTTCGATTAGCTATATTTTCCTATATTACCCATTTACTTGAGTAGATGCATATATAGGATGCTAGACTTTACTGCTTATTATATATATCATTTTTAGATTTATATTTTAAATTAGCTTATATCATATAATCATCAACATGTTTAAGTTAGACTTTTCTTTTCAGTATTTTCACTTACTGTATTACATATGTCTGTCCTACCTTATCTAGTTTACTTGAGATGTGCTTTTGCCTGAATTCTTACTTAGTTATAGATATTACATTTATAACTTATCATCATCCCATTGTATACTTACTTGCTCCCATGCTAGATAGATATTTCATTTGGTTTAGAGTAAAATAGTGATATTAACGAATGCTTAATAAATTACTTGCCTAAAATGTACTTAAATAATTTGTCTAATAAGATTTTTCTTTTATTGGCTGGGGCCCTGGCATTATGAAATCGACAAAGTCAAATCTTGTTCAGTTTGAGGAGCCAGTGCCTGAGGAGGAGCCTTATTTAGATGAGGTACGACAGCCTGGTGTAGAAGATCTCTAGTTATATTTTTTCTTTATTGTGAGAACAAGTGATATTATCATTTTTAGTTTTTTAAACTATAATTAAATGATATAATAATATAGGTACTCATGACTGTATTTACTTTCTGCACATTATTATTGTCTGAGCTATTTTATTTTATTTCATGGTTGATGTATAGTGAATGGCTGTAATCCTTACTTCTTATTGCTTCCGCACTCTATATGAATATATAGATTTAGTGATTGATTTTCATAAATATTCTATGCACATCCTTCTCCTATTATTGGATTATGGACCTTACATAATCCAATGATAAGTGAGGGATTTACCAGAGTGACACTCCACTCGTTAGCCTAAGGATTGCGGACCTATGGAGCGGGGTGCCACACTCTTCTAGTTGCTTGTTTAACTCATGCAACTCCTTAGGCACCATATGATACAAAACTTTTAACAATGGTTGGGTTCTCATAATTAACTCTATAGCAAATTCTACTATTCTAACGGGAGGAAGACCAGGTAGGTCTTCCGGAAAAACATCGAAAAATCCACAAACTACTAAATTCTCAGAAATAGGCATGTCTTCTTTCTTCTCTCCCAACATTGTTACGAGATACGTATCGTATCCCTTTCTGACTAGCTTTTCTGCTTTCATAGCATTAATCAATGATGCTTGAGTGCTAAATTTTCCAATGAATGTTTTTGATTGGCTTCCACTACCCAAAGTAATTTTCTTCTTTAGCAATTTAAGGAAGCACCATGTTCACTTAACAAATTCATGCCTAAGATTATATCAAAGTTTGCGATTAGCAATATAATTAATTTAGCTCCATAGTTTTGTTTACCAATAGGAATATCTATGTTGCAAAATTGTTGGGATTGCATATGGGCTCCGGAAGGTAACCCGATGCTCAACGAGTTTGCTAATCGATAGGTTGGTAGCTTAAGAGTCTTCACCAGCTTTTCAATACGAAGGAATGACTCGCTCTAGTATCGAAAAGAATATTACAAAGTATATCATTTATTGATAAGGTTCCTATGATTACAAAAATTTAATAAGAATTGCTACTCAACATTTGAAAAAACTGAATTCTAAAACAGTAAGAACAGAATAAAATTTAAATTTAAGCCATACCTGAAATGACATCATTGTCTTCAGGTGCAGGGGCAGAGTTTAGCATGTATACCCTTGCAGGAGCTGTAGGTTAGTTGCCCTAGGGCCACTGGGCTTGACGATTATAGGTCGGCTTCTACGCAGGTACAATTGCCTTAGCATTTGAAGTATAGGATGGCATCACAGCTATGGAAGGTTCTCGGCTGTTCCTTGGTTATGTGCGGAATACTTATTTATGACAGGAGTGGTCGATAAGTACTCCGTCAATTGTTGTCTTAGAATCACACTAAAATTAACAGTGGCCATTCTAACCACATGTAAAACACACACCACCAAAGTGGTAACATTTCCCATACGAATGATATTTCTTGCATTCAGAGTTTTGGGGTTGGGATTTGTAAGAACCCAAGGTTGTTACCCAGCATAATTTTCACCTAATCATATCGTAATTATCATGATGTTAAGTTTATCTAGTCATTAGAACAAAACCCTAAAGGTTTGGAGCAGTTCGGAGCTCAATCGATTATTTTAGAATATTTTAAAATTTAATTAGTTAAGAAAATTGAGGTATTTATTTTGATCTCAAAATTGAAATATGACTTCGCCGTTGCAATCATCACCCCCAAATTATCTAGGGGTGATATTTTGGATGCGTTTGAAAATTGTCAGATTTTTGCAAATATTTTAATATAGTTAAATGCACCGAAAAAAATAGAATAATTAAATAGTCATCAGAATCAAAATCTAACTTCGCCATTGAATTCCGCAACCCCAAACTAGCTAAGGGTAAATTTTTGGGATTTTTTTGAGAATATTTATTTAACCTGAATTTTTAATAAATTAAAAATTTGGAATAATAATTAATTATTCATTAATTTGTATTTATTTCCTCTCTCTCCTCCCTTGTAATTTTGCTGGCCATCCCTTCTCTCTCATCTTAGCAATGCCCTCCTTAAGTAGTTCATGATGGAGCCTCCCTCTCACTCTCCTCCTTTAAAGGGAGAGCACAGCCTCTCTTCTTCTTCTTGTTGAAAATTTTTCATATCCTCCTTTTATTGATGCCCTGGTGTTGAAGAAAAAGAAGTTCAGCTCACCTCTAAGGCTTTGGAGAAAGACAAAAGTTCCCCCTTCCTCCATCCCTTGCAAGGCAAAGGTACCCTTTTGTTTACTCTCCTTGTCTCCTTCATGCTGCTACAATGCTTAAATGTATCATTAGAAATCCATAAGCATGTATGGAAGCCATTAAGGCTCTTAAAGGCTTCACAGAAAATTGCTCTGTTTTTTGTCTATTCTGCCATAGCGCGCCATAGCGCGCTACAGCGCCAGAAATTGCAAAACTACCCAAAATTTCCAGAACTTGCCCAGAATTGGCTGAAATGGCCAGAACTTCTTTGTTTTCATATTTTAAGGTCCCTAGGACCATAGTGGGACTAAATTATATCAAATTTGAAACTTTGTCATCTCTATCAAATGCTCAAAACCTATTATGTACCTTAAATGTATTGTGTCAATTTCTAGAGAATAGAATCCTTAAAAGCTTATATTGCATAGGTATAATCTTAATAACCAAATGGCATGAAACTTAAGTCTTTTTATATTTATGATTAAGTGTTAATCCCTTTAGTTTGATTTAGAAATTGATTAGCATTAATTACCATTTTGTCCGATGGCATCTTTATATTTATATACTTTCATGATATTTGAATGTATGTTAGAGAACTCAAAACATTTATTTGGACACCTAAATTTGCTTAAATTAATATTAAACTATATTTGAATATAAGAATCTTGATAACTTGATGATACTTAATTTAAGCCTGAAATTTGTCATCAATAATATACTAATAATACATTTATTTGTCATTAACCCTTAAATTAACCTTTAGTCTTAATAATAAAAAGGTTAGAGGTTAGACCTTAACTTGTCTTGATTAATATTTAAACTTTAATCACCTAAATTACGTAACTTTGATTAAAAGATAATTCAATCAACATGATTTCCAATAATGCATGTGATTTGACATTGATCTTAAATCATTGAATTAGAAGTGCTAAGATTAATATTGAATATGTGTGATTGAATCATCTGAATCTAAACTTTATATCTTTGATTTTCTCTTATATAAGACTATTAACATAAGATAGATAATAAAATTATAAAGATTTATAAAATAATCTAACTCTTTTAAGATCTTTGATTTCATCCCATGATTGTAGAATATGAAAGGATTAGATGAATTTTAATCATCTGATCTGATCACTTTAACCTGTGTCTAACAAGTAAACCTTAAGAAGTTGAAAAGTGAGATCTTGAGGGTCTTGCTTTAGGATCATACTAGAAATGTTTAAAGACCTTAATTATTGATACATTGAGATAGGAAGAACTCTTATAACTTATTAAGGTAGGATTCTTAGATGATCATTCATAACCTTAGAGGTGGATCTTAACACCTTATGGTAAGAACTACCTAAAGCATCTAGAATGGAACTCCCCCCTTATGGTAGAAATCATTATTGAGTGATCTCTATGATCACACCCTTGGAGCCTTGTGTAGGACTCACTCATTTAGAGTAAGAATTAATAGCTTTAATAAATCCTTGTTGACTAAATAGAGTTATCTGAACCCAGATTATTAGTTAGTGTAGTATGGTATACCCATAGTACTGGATTACTTCAGTAGTATTTAAGATTGGTTGATTCACTCCAATGTGAACTTATGACCAGGTGCTATCCCAATGGATTAGAAGAATATAGTCCCGTTATAGTAAATCTTCCAAGACTAAGAGTGTTATAAATAGGAACACATTCCTTAGTTTGATTAAAATATAAATCGCCATCGAGTGATGCCTCCTAGCAAAGATTGCTTCAATAGGTGTGGCTTAAACAAACTAAGTAATTTGAGTCATCTTTTTTAGGACACTAAGTGTAATTGTGAGTTGGGCATCTTAATGACTTAGCTTGAGATACAAATCACCATCGGATGATGCCTCTTATCGAAGCTCGCTTCGTTAGGGTGACTTAATCAAACTAGGTGTTAAGAACCACCTTTCTTGCAAATGTGCTAAATATGTGTATACAATCATCCCATCTAATAATTTTAAGTAAACTCTCAACTTTAACCAAGTATTGAACTAGAATATAGGAGTCAGAATCTTTTTAGCAGGATTCTGCATAATAGAGGAACACATTCCTTTTATGTCTATTTCAGTAAGATGTTTGTAATAATTTTGGATGTATTTTCTTTTCTTTTCTGAGACAAATATTTTCTTATAGCTTTTGTGATGAATGTTTCTGGATGTTTGCTTTAAGCTTCTGCACTCTGTTATATAATACTTATACTTAGTATTGTGATGTGATCACTATACTGGAAATGCTGATATCTTATACATATATTGGATTCCTATTGTATTCTAAATCCAATGTATGTATTTATCTAATACTTAGGAAAATGATACTACTCTTATCTTAAGTTTTAGCTCTCAACCCTCCTTGAGATTGAGTCAGCAGCTCCTTTCAGACAGGCTTGGCTTTTAGCTATTTCAAGGAGACGGATTATTCCTCCCCGAGTGACGTGCCGCTCCACCACCGAACTAATTTTACTTATCTTTTGTGGGCGGCAATGGGGCAGGGTGCTACAGGATTGCTCAACTTCTATATTATACACCTTCTCCATCTTATGATGACCAAAATATTCCTTCCTTGGTTGCATAACTATTGCCCTTCTCTTCCGGTCTAGTTGACCTTGAAATCCTTCTTGAAGACTAGCAGCTTCAATCAATTCCATCAAACTCCTTGATCTGACGGGAGACTAGATGAGCTTTTATAGAGTCTCTCAGACCCTTCAGGAAACGATGGCATCTAGATGCTTCTGTTCTAACTAGGTCTGAAATGAAGCGTGACAATCTCCGAAATTCCTGTTCATAGTTGAACACTGAGTTATTATCTTGAGTGAGATGGAGGAGCTCATCTTCCAGGATTGCTTGAGATGATGCTGGTATGAACGCCTCGTGAAATGCTTCCAAAAACATATCCCAAGGAATATCTTCAATTTCATAATCGGCGAATTTGTTGCTCCGCTCATTCTCCCACCAATACTCAGCTTCTTCTTAGAACAGATGAGTCACTAAGCGAATAGCTTCAGAATTAGGACACTTGATACTAGCTAAGTTCTTTTCAACTATCTTAAGCTAATTTATCGTGTCCATTGGGTTTAACGCTCAATTGAACATGAGAGTTCTAAGGCGAAGAAAACTGTGTAGGATTCCATCACCAATACTGTGGGGCCCCATACTTTTTTGCGGTGATGCTAATACTAATATTAGCATAATCGTGGGGAGTACGGTGCTCCAGCTATGGCAAATCCCCAACTTAAGTAAAGTCAGATAGGACCCAACCTGCCTTAAGCCAAGGACTTGTCACCTGAAACCGGTAAACATACATCAACACAAATCAATGTGGCGAAAGCAATAAACAGTATAATATAACATCCCAACATAGTACAGAAAAGTACATAGTAGAAAGAGAAATAGTAACTCAGATTAAATACAGAAAGTAAATAAATCTATAAATATTTGCTTATTACAGACTGAAATAAAAGAAAGAAAGAAAAAGATCTCTCAATCTTACTGCAGAAAAAGAAACTCTAATTAAGCAGTAGTAGGAAGATCCTCCTCCTGCACCGGCTCCACTCCTGCAGCACTACCAACAAACAGCTCTAATTTTGATATTTATCAGTATCACAAGTGTCAGGGTCCCAGCCAACAAATAAAAGTTACAGTTAGACAATTATCTAAGTACATTTTAGGCTATTTAAATAAATTGAATATTTAAAGATATCATATTTAAGGGTTTTAAACATGCAAGCATTATAAGGTGCTACAAGCTACAAGGAACGGGATAGCCATAAATTAATTATTTATAGCTAATTAACAAGTATGTAAAAATAGCATACAAAATTGTAACTAAACATGATGAGGCTAACTAAAAGTAACTGCAATTACTGAGATAAATTTGATCCTAACATGTTTATGATCACAATAATACATGCTAAGTTTATAAGGAACATAAGTGCTGAAACAAACATACAATTATAGCATCATAAACATGCCAATATTTAATATAAATCAATAAGAGCATTTATACAAGCATGCAGATTAATATGTGAAAGACCACTAAAGCATGTGGTAAAATTAAGCTAAGTACATGAATGAGTAAAAAGTAAAACCACTGAAACATGTGGCAAAGCAAGCCAAGCACTAAAGTAAGGCCACTAAAGCATGTGGCAATGCAAATCAAATACTGAAAACTGAATGGAAGTAGAAGTAAGTCTAAATATAGTACTGCCATAACAGAAACATGCCTTCCTTTGTAGCTTGATGCACCTTATATTGCTTATATGTTTAATGTATTTAGTGTAATATCTCTAAATATTCAGTTCACTTAAATCAGTTTAAAATGTACTTAGACAAGTTGTCTAACCGTAACATTTTTCTTTTGTTGGCTGGGGCCCTGGCATTTGTGATACCGACAAATGTCAGATTTGGAGTTATTCATTAGTGGTTCTGTAGGAGAGGAGCTAGCACAGGAAGAGGACTTTCCTGTGGCCGCTTAGATAGAGTTTCCTTTTCTGTTGTGAGCTGGAAAGATCTTTTCTTTCTTTTAAAATTTCAGTCTGTAATAATAAATTTCTGGATATATTCACTTTCTACATTTGATTTGAGTCACTGTTGCATTTACTTTCTTTTACTATATTGCAATGTGGATGTTATGTTATACTATTTTCTGCTTCTGCCACTTTGATTTATGTTGATGTATGTTTATAATTATAGGTGACAAGTCTTTGGCTTAAGGCGGGTTGAGTTTTACCTGACTCTACTTAAGTTGGGGATTTTGCCACAGTTGGAGCACCGTACTCCTTGTGTTTATGCTAATACCAATATTAGTATGGCTGCGGAGGGTACGGGGCCCCACAATTTGTTAGGGTGCCAGAGGGAGTGGCCGACAGGAACAGTGGACAGTAGCTGGTTGGCTGAGGGAGTTGAGCAGGCATAACGGGCACCATTGCGCGAGCGCGCGCGCAAGCGGCTGGGGACGACAGGTGCACAGTGCCCTATTGATCTAGGCCGCTGGATCAAATCTGGCAACCTATATTTAATCTGGTGTTTCATAAAATAGTGGAGGGATTATTGACCATTGGATCTGGTCTCTGATCCAATGATGGGATCCTGATCAAACGATGGACCGTTCGATTAAATCCATACGAACCATAGAACAACCATGATTATGAGATTTGGTTGTTCAGTGTTTGAGCCAGACACTGGATCCGTGCGGTTCGATAAAAATCATTGGATTAATTTGAATAAATAAATATTTTAATATTTTTTGAATATTTGAATTTTTTTATTTTAATAATTTGAGTCCTGAAAAATACCAAAACTCCAATTCATTTTAAATACTATTAAAATAGTATTAGGAGCATTCATCTCATATTTAGTACAAATTTGATATCATTTGAGATTTTCAAACATGCATGATTTTTCCCAATAATTTTTAAAATGTCTATTTAATTCAGCACACACACTGGTATATAGTCTAAAAATATATATATACACTATTACACACATTATACTTGTATGTGTATACACTCTTATTTATATTATATTTATGAGTACATATAAATATAGATATTCACATTCATATATAGACACCATATATATAGTACATAAATATATATACATACACCTATATAATTGTGTATATATTGAGTAGGAAACACAAAAATATATCTATAAAAATTTAGCTTAAGATAATTATTAATATAACAAATTAATCATATTGTTTTTGTACATATTTATTAATTTTTGCTATTATTTATGATACCGTATTTTAAAATTTTAAAATTATTATTATTATTATTTAATATAATTTTTGACCCTTATATGTTATTTATTCAAATATTAAAATATATATTAATTTTTTTAGAAATAAAAATAAAGAATTATTTAAAATATTAATCATATTTTGAATGAGTTACAACTCATTTATATAAATATATAAGAACTAAAATTTAAAATGTTGATTTTCTAAGAAAAAAATTAAGGAAAACAAATAAGTTGAGCTAAAATATTATTTAAATAAAATAATTATTTAAAATTATAAATGCAATATTTACAAATGATATAAACTATATTATTCCATAATTTTATAATATATTAAATTATTAATTATAAAGTGACAATTATTTTAATTTTTAATCATAATATTTTTATTTTTTCTAATTCATTATAATTTTTTTAAGAAAATGCTAAGCTAAATAATTTTTGAGGATAATAAAATATTGTATATATATAATTATTAAGTTTAGCACTATTTTTTAATTAAAGATTCTTTATTTATTAAGTTGATATTTTCACATTTGAGATTGTTTAGGATAAAATTTGTCAAAGCAAAAATTAGAAGATACAGAATTTATTAATTATAAATTATTTAAGAAAATATATTTGAGTTATGACAAAAAACAAAGTAGCCGTTTGAAAAATATGGCCGTTTTTAAATTAATAACAAATGACCGTTAAAATATTTTAAGAAGTTAATTATTTGTATTCCCTAATTGATACCCAGCCCGTCCACCATTTCTTTAATTAACATCGGGCTCACACCCCCACTCTTCTCGAAAAGTTCCTTATTTTATTTCTGCCGGCGGAGGTGACTGCGCAAAGGCGCATAGGCGCAGAGGCGCATATAGACGCAGAGGCGCAGAGGCGCAGAGGCGCAGAGGCGCAGAGCTATGTGACTGATCGCGCACACTCTGAGCTGACGGCGCGCAAGGCCATCTACGCCGCCCAGCTGACGGCCAGGCTTGTGGTGAAGAAGCTAAGCCATCGGGGGCATCTACGGCATTCTCAACCAGAATAGGGGCCCGTCTTGGGGAGATTCAGTGCCCCAGCAACCCCCTCAACAACATCATGGCCTACCTCCCCGTCATCGAACCCTTCGACTTCTCCGGCGACCCCAACCAGGCCTTCCCGCAGTGCTCGTTCAACCACTTGGACGTCATCACTGCTGACTCACTCGACCTGCCTCACAGACCGCCCAGCAGTCGCCAACATAAGGCACTACGAGGATAAGCTTTAATCTATAGTATTTTTCTCAATTCCAAATAATCTCTAATCTTCTTTATTTTCTGAATTTGAGGCACCTCTGCCACCGGATGCTCTGAAGATCTTCCTTCCATCGTTGGCCCAAACTCCGTGCTCTGCAGAGTAGTACTGTGGTCTGCTTTACTGTTTTTACGCTTTTGCTCACTCCAAAGTCGAGATTTAGGGCTTGCTTTGTGATTCCACGCCGTGGCTGGTCTGCCCCTCTGCGCTCTATTTTTTTGCTGCTCTATATTGTTAATTTGGTACTGAGATATTCTGTAAAGTATTATGATCGGTTCCTATTTCCAGGTATATTTTGCAAGATACTGCATGATTGTCGAACACAAAACTTTTTGTTCTTTACATACACAGATGGTTAATTTTTGTAGACAGGCAAATAATGGAGTTTTACTCGTTGCCATCAACTTCTTTGTAAGCCATTATCTTTTTCTATTAATTGTCATTTCACAAAGTTTAAATAATCTCATCCATGAATATAAATGCCCATGTTAATATAGTTAAGAGCATGGTTATTCTTGTCATGCACGTGGTTTTATATATAAATGCCCATGTTAATATAGTTAAGAACATGGTTATTCTTGTCATGCACCTGGTTTTATTTATTGCTCTGGTTAAGAACATGGAATGCATACGCTTGAGTTAATGCTCATGCATGTAGAATTTGAAAATTTACTTGCTTTTCAATGTGTATACATTTCAAAAACTGCTTGTTGAACAATATATGCTTTGCACTAGTGGTATATTAGTATTATGTTTCATTTTCCAAAATGGAGCTATTTTGTTTGAGGCTTTAGATTTTGAGATATGAATGAACTCTAAATGAAAAGCATATTCATGTCTTCATTTTCATCCGACCATTTGATTCCCATACTCACAATGGACAACAAATTCATGTCTCCATGTTCCTAAAATTGCGTGCTGACCATTATGATTGGCACGACATGATAATAATTTGATTCTAAAATTTAGATTGCATTTTCTAATTCATTTACATGAGTTAATTATTTTGCTATAACATTTTATTTCTAAATTTTAGTTTTTTTTGTATTTGTGGTATCATCATGTCTATAACAAGATTTTTTCATGTTCTGCCTTTCTAATTCTTGGAATTCTAGATTCTATTTTTTTTTTTTATCTGTTTGTAATATCAATTACATAAACAATCTTTTTATGTTAATTGAATTTTAATTTGATCCGTAGATGATGAATACTTACAACATTCTTTTATTCCTTATTATATATTTAATTTTAGTATTAAATTATGAGTTTAACTTTCACTTATTAGATGAAAGCAAATATCATTTGTTATTACATAATGTGATAATATGACCTATTGTAGATAAAGCTTTTATTGGTAGATGTAAATCTTGAAAACTATGTTACAAATATTCCCACATCCATTATATTTAATTTCTCATATTTACATTTTTTTCCCAATTTTTTTCGGGCTAAATGTGTATTACTTGTTTACCCAAGTTCACATCTACTTTTTCTTACCTTTAGGTTTCTTATGTAGTTTGCTTAGTAATTGGTCGATTTTGAATATATGAATTCTTTGGTCGTACCCTGCATGATATATTATATATTTATTGATTTTTTAGTGATCCATCTATAATTTGCTTGGGATTTTGTTTCAATGGCTAGTTTGTAAGTTCAATGTAGTTCTATTCAATCATTATGTACGCATACTAGTTTGTAAGTTCAATTAAAAATTGATTTGTAAGATTTTGAATATGTATCATTTTCTCAAGTCATTAAACAAATTTTTCATATTCATCAAGAAACCCTACACTATAGTTGATTCATTTAATAGTTATCTAGGTATTTTATATGAGTGCTATCTAAGTTAGTTATATGAATTTTCTAGGTTGCTTATGCAATACAATTAACATCAATAAAATATATTTATTTATTTTTGGCATTTTGATAAGCTTGTAGAATTTGCAAGAAAGCTTAAATCTTGGCGTGGAGTTGATTACAAGTAATGATAACCAAATGTTATATATCTATAGGTGTATTTTAATATTTTTGTTCATGAAATAAAATTATCTTGAAGCTCGATGACTTCTTTTTTATCCTTACAATTTTTTTTCTCTTTTTGATATTTTGATTGGTTGACAAATTAACTATTAAACCTGGTTTAATCATTAGTATAAAATAAAAATTTTAAATTGTTCAAATTTTGGCGGCTTATAGGATATTTTTAATAATAGATAAGTTTTAGATTGTGGGGCTCTAAGTTGTAATTATTGATGCAAAGTCTAACAAAAATTGTATGGATATACAGCTCTTTTAAATAATTGATTAAAAAAAGTGGCGTAAGTTTTAAAAAGTAACTATATGGTTTAAACTTTATATGTAAATTAGGATGATATCCTTCATATAATTGGTTTTTTAATAATGACATATTTGTTCTCTCTTGGGAAGGCAAGAGAATTTTAGGCATTTTTTTGTTAAAATTGTGCATTAAACTTTAAATTATCATTGCTAGTACTAAGTACTCACATGGTATTGTTTAATGCATTTTTTAAAGTTAGAATTGCTTATACAATAATATCATTATCAAAAATATGCTGAAATAATTTGCTCAATTAAATGAATAATATTTTAGTATAGTTACTCAAATTTTAAATTTATCTATGCTTATATTTATACCTAGGCCTATGGGTCATACACTCCCTCTACCTAGGCCTATGGGTCATACACTCCCTCTACTTTATATTTACATAGTGATTTAATTGGATAGTTCAGTAGTTAAATCATCTTTTGTTATTGCAATGTAGTGTGTTACAAAAGCTTTGTATCTACTATAACATTTTAATAATTGTTTGAATTTATAATTCATATTATCCACAACTTTTAAATTCAGTTCATTTTTTTTATACATTTTAAATAAATTTTTAGGCCTTGGAATCATTTTTGCTTGAAAACTATGAAAAACTCATCAAAGTTGGCCATTTTAAATTGAATTTGCTTGTATTTCTACAATTATTTTGTTATAAATCTTAGATTTATCAGTCATCTTCACAACTGGGGCAACGATCTCACTATAGTCAACCACATGCCTTTACTGGAAACCTTTTACAATAAGTCTTGCCTTGTAGTGCTTGCTTTTATTTGGCTCATCCTTCACTCAATAAACCCACTTGTTCTAAAGAGACTTCTTCCTAGCAAGTAATGGTGCTAACTCCCATGTCCCATTTGATATGAGGGATGCCATTTAATCATTCATGGTAGCCTCCCACTTGATTGAATTGTTAACTTAAATTTCCTCTTCCATGCTTTCTAGTTCAACTCCATCTGTTAGTAACAAATAGAACAAAGAAGGAGAGGACCCCTGTGGCAATTTAGAGACTCTTATGAATTTTTTTAATATGGGTGTTTGTGATTTAATATTGACACCCTCCTGAGCTTCTCCTAGTTCCTCAACATTTGGCTTAATATTGTCATCAATCTCTATGTATTGGGGTTGGAATCCATCTTGACTCCCATAAATCCTTGTACATTCACTTCATTGAAAGTGACATCCCTACTTTTGATGACTTTCTAGTTTTGATTGTCCCAGAATTTATAACCAAACTCTCCCACGCCATATCTAACAAATGTGCACTTGATCGCCTTAGCATCGAGTTTGTTCCTGGATCCTACATCAATATGCACATAGGATGAGCAGCCAAATACATGAGGTAGTTCAATTTCACCTCCTTTCCACTCCAAGCTTCCTTGGGGATTCCTTCATTCAAGGGTACGGAAGGTACCCCATTGATTAGATATACAGTCGTGTTAACGCATCATCACAGAACTACTTTGGGAGACTTGCATGCAATCTCATGCTCGTGGCTCTTTCTGTGATTGTCCTGTTCATCCATTCTGCAATACCATTTTGCTATGGTGTTTTATGGACTGTAAACTCTCTCTTGAATCTCCTCAAGGCACATAACTCCTTGAATATTTTAGCCCTTACTAGACCTTAACATTGAAGCTTTAATCCTATCTCATTCTCCACTAAAGCTAATCACTTTCCAAGCACATTGAACACATCAGATTTATATTTTAGAAAGTAAGCCCATACCTTCCTAGTATGATCATCAATGAAGGTGATGAATTAAGTTTCTCCACTTATGGAAGATGTAGGAGCCGATCCCCATACTATATGCACTAACTCTACTTTCTTTATTTTTAGCTCCCTTCCAACTTTGGAGAATAAAACAGTCTTCAGTTTGCTCAGCACGTAGTCTTCACAGAAATGTAAGTCTATTGATTTCAGTCCTTGAAGTTTCCCCTTTTACTGTAGGGATTTCAATCCCCTCTCACTCATGTGGTCAAGCCTCTGGTGCCATAGATCCGCATTTATCTCTTCCGCAGCTACAATAGTATCAGACACTTTATTGATCAATTAAAGTGTACCTTCTATATTGCCCCATGCAATAATGAGTGCACCTTTGGTGACTTCCATGAATCTCCTATGAAACAAGTGTTGTAGCTCTCTCTGGATAACTGGCTCACTGATATCAGATTTCTCTTTAGACATGGCACATGTATAACATCCTTGAGCTTCTAAACTGCGCCACTTGGTAGCTTACATCCACATCACCTCTACCAATGATGTCGCACACATTATCATCTACAAGATACACTTTCCCCAAGTCACCCTTGATGTAACTCTTGAAGGTAGTCCTTGACGTAGTTGCATGAAAGGATGCTCTTGAGTCCACAACCCAGGACTCCTTGTTGATGAGTGAGAGGATCAAAGCATCCTAATCCTCCTCAGCTAAAACATTCACAGTGGGGTTCTTCATCTTTTTACCACTACTTGACTTCTTCAAAGTAGGGCAGTCCTTAAAGTGATATGCCTTCTCACAGTTCCAACAATACAACTTTGCATTTTTGGGTCTTGATTTTTCTCATTGAGACATTGACCTATTTCTATTATGTCTTCTTTCAACATGTCTTCCCTTGCTCTCAACATTTAGTGTTGAGATAGATGCCTCTCCATGAGATTTCTTCTGCACCTCCTCATTCAGCACAAGTCCAACAATGTCATCAAATTTCAATGACACATTCCTTGATGAACTGCTGATGGTTGCAACCAGACCATCTCAACTGTCTGGCAATGAATAAAGGAGTAACAAAGCTTGGACCTCGTCATCAAAACTAATACCTATCGAACTCAACTGGCTCGTCATGGTGGTGAACCCATTTAGGTGTTTAGACATTGAATAGTCATCCATCATCTTCATATTAAACAATCTCATCATCAAAAAAACCTTATTTGAAGCTGAAGGCTTCTCATACATCCTTATCAGGGCATTCATGAGATCTACAATAGTTTTCTCATTAACAATATTAATAAGTAACAGAACAATATACGAATAAACTAATCAAACCCATTGCAGTTCTATCAAGAACTTCCTATTCTTCATTAGTCATAGCTGTAGGTTTCATGTCAGCTCCTTTCAATAAAAAATATAACTTGTTCTAGTTGAGCAGATCCTCCATGTGCATTTTCCATAATGCAAAGTTTATTCGATTGAATTTCTTCGGCCATTGCTCCCACTCAAACAAGCAAACTGTAGGACCAACAAGGTAGAACCTCGCTTTGATACCACTTGTTGGTAAAATATTTGTGGAAATACACGATGAAGACTTCAGCACACTCTCTTCACTGCAGAAGCATTTTTATAAGATCGTGCACTTCAAATTTGAGGATTGGGGTTGTGTTGATGGTTACCAAGTAATCTCATAATCACAAAACCACAAGACTAAAATCACAGCACATGCATGCAAGTTCGTAGCACATAAAGAAACATCCAAACACAAAGAAATACATTGAAATCCAAAGAATGGGAAAAGCTACGGAACCACACCACAAGAAAATCCACGATAATAACTTGAAAGTTACATAGTTATAAAGAACTTATCACCTCAGCACAAATGCCCTAGCTCTTACTCTAGAATGGAGAAGAGAGGAAATAGCCACCACTTGGAGTGTCTCTTCCAACATGTAAGGGCTAACTTGTACTATAGTTTCCTTAAGGTTCAACATAGGGATCTTTTCCTAACATAAGCTTCCAACCTCCAATCTGATTAAAGGTCCAAAATGCCCTCCAATTTGCTTAGGGTGTAATCTAGACAGAGCATATTTCTGCCAGGCTCTGCAGTGCGCCGTAGTGTCTGGCTTTTTGGTTGAGATCAGCTGCGGCGCACTGCAGCGCCCACATCTCAGGTTGAGCCCACTGCGGCGTGCTATAACGCCCATGTCATGGGATTGACCCGCTCGAGCGGGCTGTGGCACCGGTTTCTACAGTGACGATTTCCGCTGCGGTGTGCTACAGCATCTACTTCTTTGTTTCTGACCACTGAGGCACGTGATAGCACCTCCATTTAGGGTAGGGATTGCCTAGGCACGCTGCGGTGCACCGTGTTCTTGGACAATGAGAGGTTATCATAACACAACAGGCTCACATGTGTCAGCTCTAGGCTTAGCTAATGGATAGAGCAATCAAACTAAGTGGGTTATGTCACATCACCAACAAGCACACATCGCATCTTAATCCTCATGCAAACCTAGCATGTGCTATAAAGTTCAATCAATGGCTCTTGGCTCACATGCATCAACTTCTCAACTTAGCCAAGTAAACTATGCTGCGATGGTCATAGAGCTTTTCACCAAGCTCTATGCAATCATTCACATATTCTTTGCATAAGCTAATAGTAAGCTATGGAGATTAAAGAGTCATTTTTATTTCACTGCTCTATTTATACTCTTAGACCTGAGGATTTGTATTGGTTATCCTCGCACGACAAATTTTGTCATTGACATTCGCGGCAAGGATGCTCAATATGCAAACCCTTGGTTCTAATATAACCACTAGCTTGATGATTTCAATGTTAAAATATTTATCTTCTTAAAATGTAAACAAGAAAAATAGTTCATCCAAGCATTGTACACATCATTCTATCAACATATTGACTAAATAAAGTATTAATTGACAAATGCAAGAGTACAAACACTTTTTCCATTAATAGATTACATGCATGTGCCAAACCCTCCCCAAGGAGGGTTTAGGCTTCCATGCAAAATGAAAGACAAGAAAGGCAATTAAGAATTGAGTGCATTTTCATGTCTCTTGTAGAAAAGAAAATGATTTGAGCTTGAGATACGATACTAAGAACTACTCTTGGGTTCACTAGTCCTTCTCTCTATCTCAGTGTTCCTTCTCTCTTCTGCTTCCTATGCTTGACCTTTTACTTTTATGGTAACCTTCTTCATCCTTGGGTAGGGGACTCTCCTTCATTTCTGCTCAATAGCCTCCAATATTCTAAACCCTTGAATGTCAAAATGTGGAACCCCTTCTCAGCCTTACTTCTCAGCTCTTATAATCCTTGAATAAAACTCTCAGAATTTGTGTTGCCATCCTTTTCCACTTCTTCATAATTGATTTGCATTAAAGACTTATTCATTTATTCTTTTGAAAGTTGAGGATGGCTTAATTGTTCTGCCATTAATTCCTGTAGTGGGAAGGTAAAGAAATAATAATTTTGGATTTCCCTATGCTGCTTTTAATGCTCTTACCTGGCAGAAATTTTGACGAGCGCTACGGCATGTGATAGCGCATAGATTTCAAATTATATAGCGTTGCACCGCTCGGTAGAGCTAGTGTTTCGGTCTAGAGATCGCTGCAACGCGCGATAATGCGTAAGTTTCAAATTCTGTAGCGCTGCAGCACGTGGTAGCATCAGTGTTTCTGTATTGAGATCGCTGCAGCGCACTGTAGCGTCAGAGTTTCTGTCTTGAGATCGCTAAAGCGCGTGGTATCTCTAGTGTTTTTGTGGGCTTTCATTATGGAGCACGGTAGCACCAAAGTCTCAGTTGGTTTTAGATGTGGGGCATGGTAGCATCAGAGTCCCTATCTTGAGACCACTGCAGTGCGTGGCAGCGTTAGACTTTCTTTCATATGGACCACTGTGGCGTGCAGTAGCATTGAAGTTTCAATCTTCGGTCTACTATAGAACGCTATAGCGCGCTGGGGCACACCGCAGCATTTTTCTTCCAGAATTTCATATTTTCAACCCAAAGTTGCAATTAGCTCTTTTTGCCTCAAATTCATAAAAATCACACCAAAGCATATATGTTCTAATAAAAATTGTTTGTTTTTATGGACTTAAATTAGTATAAATCTTTGGTTTATCATACCCCCACACATAGATTCTTGTTTGTCCTCAAGTATACATAAAAAATGAATTTTCTGGATTTTCTTTTAATTGCACAATTTTTAGAATGGCAAATGGAAATTTTCTTCTTATAAAATGTGACTTAACAATGTGGTCAGTGAAATATACCTACTAAATTGGACTTAGTTTCAGTCTTTACCCCTCCTTTTGCTATTCTGTTATCCCTCTTTTTTGATAATGGGATACTAGACTCAAATGTACTTGAGGGAATTTCCAGGTTTTCTTTGACTGAGAGGACACAAGATTTAGTGGTTTTAGAATTTTGTTGGTGCTATATGTGTTTCTTCTAGTATAATGTAATGAATGCTTTTTTTCAGGAGAGATATTTTTCTTCATCTTATTTTTTTTAATTTTGTTTTCATCTTGGAAGAGATAGTTTTCTTCATCCCTTCATTTTCTCTTGGCATTCATTCCAAGGGAGAGATATTTTTTTTCATCCATTCTTCTAATCATTCATTGCGCACAACAAGTTTTCAATAAACCTAACACATTCCTTATTTTCACTATTTCTTGCTCCTTTCAATAAAGCTCTACAAATTCCCACCCCCACACTTATATTTATGCAGCATAAATTTTTGAGTTGTGGGTACTTATAATGATTAGAGGAGGACACTCTTACCTTTAGCAAAAGCACCTCATACTTAATATATTTCAGGGTTCATGTTTTGTTCAGCACTTCAATATTTTGGAAAATTTTCAATGTACCATTTCATATAGATATTTGTGCCATAAAATTATTCTTGAAAATTGGGGTAGTGAATCAAAGTTGCAGCATTACAAGCAAGTGGAGAAATGATTTTCACTAGGATTTATTAAAAACAAAAACAAAGGTACAAAGTAAAACTAAGAAAATAACAAAAAGATAAAAAAACAGCAAATGAATTATTCAGTATCATCATCTTCTTCGTCTTCTTCTTCTTCTTCATCTTCTTCAAGCAATTGTGTGTTCGGAGGGGGTTCAAGAGTTGGGGGTTGTGAAAGGACATGATCTCCTGGTCCACCATGCAAGCTCCAGTTTGACAACATCGTTCCAAGAGCCGAGTGAAATTCATTTTGGAATTGGTGTTGTTTGGACAATACGGCTTTGCAGTATTGCATGAAATTGCGATAGAGTTCCCCATTTGTTTTTGAAGCTCTGTCAGCTTAAACATTCCTTTTTGTAGGTTTTAAGTGTTGAAATTATACTTGAATAAGTAGAATCCTCTCCTTCTTCCCCTTTTATTTTCATGCTCTTCTTCTTTTCATGAAAACAAGAATGTAAATTGTAGCGGGTAAGAGGAACACAGAGAGGAATTGTTGTGTCACTGGATAATATCTGACCCCTTAGCCATGCCAAATCCCAGAAATTAAGGATCCAAAAACTAAGGCTGCACAAGACCCAATCATGGCGTTCCATAGGCATTCAAGAATAATCCTAGACATATGAATATCTTAAGGTTGTTTGATCACATAGATCAACAGTGCTATTGAAATGATCATCTCACTTAAATGCCCAGATGGTATTATCACGCTCAAGATAAAGACATGCCATGCATTGCATGAGTCATTTAGGAGGGCTCATGGAATGTTGGCAAGGTTCCCTCCCCAGTTGGCTTTATAAGAGGTGAGTGTGCGCACTATAGATGAACATTCAAATTCAGCATTCAGAAGGGTTTGGTAGGTACATTCTTCTACCACCCTTAGTCCATAAAATTGCTCGATCTGCTTGAGCTCAAAACTTACGACCTTCCATCTAAGAAACATTTTTTTCCCATTTGCATTGACTGCATCAGCGTAAACTTCTTGTACGAGGGTTGAGTAAGAATCAGTCTGCAGGCAGTCCAAGTTATCCCATCCCCGGAGTGCCACATCATTGTGCTTTATAGGATAAGGGAGTTTGAACCCCTTTCTAGTACGAGTTTTTTTTTTTGAAGTGATCTGGGTGAAACGCTTCTTTGCCTCAACCGAGGAGAATCTTTTGTTATAGAAAGAGGCTCTCCTTTGTTCTCCACACCTTTTTTTTGGGATGCCATTAGTGTAAAAGATGTGTAGAGTGTTCTAAGGAATTTAGGCAAAAATTTGGCCAAACAAATTTTGTGTGACATCCCACTCCAATCCCATCTATTTATACATTCCAAAAAATTTAGTTCTTTTTCCTTAGAGTTAATTCAAACACACTTAAATGATGGTTAATAGTCTTTAAAGCATGCAATAAGTGTGAGTAGAAAATAACAAATCTTTGGAAAGGTCAAAAGATGATTCTTGTCATCCAAAATTTCAGATTTTTGTTTTCAAGGCGTGATGTAGCATCTTTGACTACATGGGATTCACACATGGTCAATACAGTTGTATGGACCTGCATCATAGCTACAGCGCTTGATAGCACTTCACATTCAAAGTCCATATGCTATAGCATCAATTCCGTTATAGCGCGCTACGGCGTCAGGCTCGCTACAGTGCTGAGTTGCGCATAAACTTAGAATGATCTATGGAGCTCAATCGCTAGCTCTTGGCTCACACGCATCAACTTCTTAGCTTAGCCAAGGAAACTATGCTACAACACTCATAGAGCTTATCACTATGCTTTAGGCAATCGTGCACATATTCTTTGCATAAGCTAATAGTAAGCTGTAGCACCCTGTTCCGTCACCGCACACAACAAGGGTGTCTATATCTCCTCCTAAATCCTTGAATCAGTGATTGTAGTGGTTATAGATCATATTGAGTCTACCTTGACTTGATGGAATTCCCTTTAGATCAAACTTAATTTGAATCTAAGTTTGAGCAGCTTAGATCCTAGAAGGCTAGAATCATAAATTACGAGGCTTGAACCTTAAAGATAGGTTAAATCTCTTAACCCTTAATCTTGATAAACTATATCAACATTAGTTAAGTTGTAGAGAAAATGAAATATTATGTTGTATAATTTGATAATTGAAACTCAGTATGCGATCTTATCTGATTCGAGTTAGAACTTCATTTAAACACAAGATCCATATATGACAATGCAATGTAGTTGAAGGTTCTTTGGGGAGTAGTGAAGTATATATTCTCTTCATCCTTTAGATGCATCTTTGACTTGGGGGCACATTAAGATCCTTCCCTAAAAAACCAAAATTCCCAATCAAATGACCTAAAGCCTACCCAAGTGATAGAAGAAGATCAACCTAAGGTAGGATGTAATTGGGAGACACTTCTGAAATGCAGAATGTTCCCAACGCTGCCACTGAAAGCAACAAAAGGCTGCCTAAGCAGCCCACTAAATGACAAGCAAGTAGGGAAGACTCAACCTAAGAATGCATGAAATTGTCAACAAAATATTAATGCTCAATTAAGTTCATAATAATGATTAATCAAAATATTAATGTACAGCTTTTGCATCACTATGAAGCTTATATATTTTTTAGATTTATAGAAATTTTGTAGAATATATTTAGATATTTTAGAAGTAATTAATATAAAATAAAATTAACTTCAAATTACAAAACGCTTCATACTATTTTTCTACGCAACTAAGTCAATTTTGGGGATTTTTTTGAAACATATTCGATTCTTATGAATTTGTAAATGAATAATTAAATTAAATTAAAAAACAATTAATTCTCCTTCTCTACTTTGATAATAACAGTCACCCAACTTAAATAACATCAGATAATAATAATAATAATAATAATAATAATATTATTATTATTATTATTATTAATTTAATAAAAATCCATATATGTAAATACAATATGTAGATCCAATATGTAAATACAATATTAGTTGAATATATATTTTTGTAAAATCTACATACAAAAATTAAAAAAAAATTGATCCTAAATATTTTTTAATATATATTTTTGTATAAATATAACATTTTTCAATATCATTTTTCTGGCGGGCCTCCGGTTTCAAACTTCGAATATCAAGATAGCTGTCAATTACTGGTCACTGAAATTGTATCATTTTTTGTTTTTTTTTGGATAGCATAAATATGTATGCTTAAACATCTTTTTATTCTTTTGACTGTTGATATTTTAGTGTTGGTTAGATGCCTAATATGCTAAGGAGGCCATAGATTACTTGTGCTCTCCATTTTTCTAATATTCTCCTCCATTATTAGTGAAAACCGCACAGTTGTGTGAATTTTCTTTTCATCCGAGTAGAAGCATCAAGAGATGATTCTCCTCGCCCCAAAGCATCCGCAACCGTCGAGTATTAGCAGAGCAATCAACAATGCCAAATAAATTGGCAAGTGCCCAAAAATGCAATTTTAAAGCTAAAGATCATGCAACCAGTGAATGAATCAATGCATCAATGCTTAACAAAAAAATAAGATCCTGTGATCACTTTGGTAGAAAACTTGACTAATGCAACCTTGTATCAGAGCTTGATAGAACTCACCAGTGGCAACTGATTCATCCGGCCTCTTTTTACCTGCTATTTAATTCATCAATTTTTGGCGTTTTCAAAAACATAGTGTGGTAGCTGCTTTTTACTCACCCTGACTATTTCATTTCCTGTGCTTGTTTATATTACAACCTTCAATTATTTTTCTCTCACTTTGCATCAATTTTCTAATTGCATTTTTATTTTATTTTTTCATGACTTCTTTATTTGATGATCCCATTCTTCATTTCTCTTTTAGCAGGAAAAAGCGACACCTAATGCAAATATTTCTTTAGAAAGCACCGATCTGCTATTAACAAGCAGTCTTTTTAACTAACATTTTGAACAAGAAGCAAGAAAGTGATCAGTTTGCTGCTATTTAGCTGCAATGATGCCATCTCCTAATAACATCACAATAACAATCATTTTGTTCATAGCTATGTTATCTTAACATTGAAAAAATTATTAAATTCCCACCTGGATCTCTTCTTCACTTCTTCACCTCCCTGCTTATTATGACTTTGGAGAGAACAACTGTTTTCTTCCATGCCGTCAACAAGCTTCAGCACTTTTTTTTCCGTTTTTTTTGGCCTCCATCCTCTCTGTCTGCGCTCTTACAGGGGAAAATGTGAAGTCACAGAAATTGAAAAAAAAAGTAGCAATAGGAGTTATAATATGGGGATAATATTACCTAAAAAATATCCTAACAAATACATAACATATATTTAACACTCAGTCAAATAAACAATATAATCTCAACACCAAGGTTATCTTAATACATGCTATTTGAGTAGCATACTATTTTGACAACTTTGCACATAACATTCAACCAAACACACCTTTACTCTCTTTCACCAACATGATCAATTATATTTTAAACTTCTAAAGCAAAGGCAACTTTCAAAATAAAAGAAAATGCATTACACAACAAATAATGCAATAAAGTATTCATGATCAATAATTTTTTTTTTTTTTTATTTATTTATTATGCACGAGTTGTTATGTCACATAGCATGTTTGTATTGGGAAATGTCAAATGTGAACCATAGCAAAGTCTGAAAATATACCATGAACTTTAAAACTCAAACTCACTCAACAAACTTCAATTATTAAGAAAATAATTGGCTATCAATCCTCACATCCATAGCAATGAATCCTACAGAAACAAATCCAATCAATATAGTATTTGGACGGTAAACTTTCCCAAATCAGATCATTCGATCCACTTTAAGCATTCATTTTAACTGAAACTGCCTCTGCTTAAATTTTAAATGGCAAATTTATTAGAATGTGTGTTTGATATGTACTGTAAAATTAAATAATTCCTAGTTGCTAGTTACAAATGACATAAAACAGATATAATAATATATGCATCAACTTTAACACAAAACTGCTCAGCGTGCAACTCAAGCATTTCCTGTGCATCAATTTTTTTCCCTTGACAACCTTTTTGTTTTATCATGCCAAATAACGAGAAGAACATTTTCAGACACAAAGGAAGAAACATGCAGGCGCCAATCCAGGTCCTCACAAAATTGAAAGGGGGAATCTTTATACACAGAAAAAAGCAATAAAAAGACCATGATTTTCATATTAATGCTTTCGCAAAATCAAATACATACCTCAAGCACTCCAATTCAACCTATGGCTCATCTCAGGGCGCCATTAATCCTACTAGCGGCTCTCTTCCAAGAGCCAGAGAAAAAAAAAAAAAAACAAGCAAAAACGCACCTTTTTCCCTTCACAAGGCGAAGCCCTTTAGATAGCTGGAATCCCGCTTGGCTCTCTCCTGGAACTTTTTGAACCAGCGGTCGAGTATATCCATAGGCACAACGAGCCGAGAGCCATCCAAGCCACAAAACGACTGCATAAAGTTGAAGAGATTCTCTCCGACACGCAGCGCAAGGCGCTCGATTCTCTTCTCCGCGCCGGCGTCGATCACCGGCGGAAGCGTTACCAGATCTTCTACAGACACTCCGATTTTGGCAGCAGGGCCGGAGACTTCCGAGGGGTCAGGCCATGGGAGGGAGAGGACTGCTGAGGGACGGCCATTATGGACGGCGCCACAGAAGACGAACGGCTGGCCAGGAGGCTGTACATAGACGGCCAGGGCCTTCTCCGGCGGAAGAGACGCGCCGTTCAGAAGGAAGATGCAGATCTCTTTCACATCGTAGTACGCTGCGCCTGCCGTTCACAAAAAGAAGAAGGGGAGATGATGGATGGAGCAAGATGAGAAGAATTTTTTGACCTACCGACGAATGTGTTCATGTCGAGAAGCCAGTGGAGCGGATCGATCTGGGTGAAGGCAGACATGTCCATTGGGAAACTGCGATCGGGAAATACAACCCCGAACATTTCTCCTGCGAGACTCTGTTTAGTGATGATTCTGCAGTTTCCCTGCTGTTTGCGATATAGGGATACGAGAATTTTTGGGAGATTTTAGGGTTCGTCTCCGGAAGAAGGTTCTACATCAGCTAAAAACCCAGAACAGTTATAAGATGTGTTACATAAGCCAAAAATTGGGCTTTTCAAGCTCTCTCCAACTCGAACTCAATTTGAATCGAGTAAAATTTGACTCATTCAACCTTAAGTTCAAGGTGACATCTCAAAATTACGTTTCCTCTTAAAATTCAAGTTTGAACTGACTCGAACTTAGTTTGTCATCTTCAAAAATAAATATTATAAAATTAAAAAACAATTTAAATGTACAAATTTCATTTTTTTTATAAAATCTAATGTATTGAATTCATAATATTTCAAAAATTTTAATTTGCTATTGTTGCTGCTTTTAGCATGTCTAAAAAAATACAACCTACACAATTGACACTATAATTACACATTAATACATTGATACATTACATATATACCAAAGTAACACTATATGCTATATAATACATAATCATTTAGTTTAGAGATTCTAGACTTAATATAGATAAATGTAGCAGCACTCCCCAGTTCTCATATATCCCATAATACTATTGCTTGGGATGTTGGCTACTATTGCATCTACTGTTACTTGGGCTACTATTATTGTCTATGCATGTCTGAAAAGTGAAAATCCTAACACAAAATTTAAGTGAAAGTATAATAAATTACTAACATTACTTTTCCGCATTAATACCGAAGAATCTGACTTCTGGCTCATTTGCTTTTTTAAGAGGTACTTGTAATGAAGCTGTTATTATAATAATTATGGTTAAACTTGATAAAAATCAGAATTTCGGACGACTTCAAAATTAGGTCAAACCAAAAATACTATTGAATATGATATATTTTGTGATCGTAATGCATAGATTTGGGAGCAATTTGGATAACGAATACTCCTAAATTAATTTTTGACTTATTTAAAATAGTAAATTAATAAAATTAAATACAAGTCCAATTTCAATAATTTTAATTACGCTGATTTTGGAACTCTCGATTAACAGTAATTAATTTTTGAAGTTTTAAACTTAGAAAATTTGTATAAAATAAAATATAACTCAAAATCGAGAAATTTTAGCGAGAGTGTGATTGTCTCATCAAAATACACATCCGGGTCAAATTTATTAATTTTAGAAACCAAACAAAGAAAAAAATGTGATAAATGTATTTAAAATTAATATATCATTTTCTCTCTCCTACCCCCACGCCGCTTTCTTCCCTGTACACAATCTGGGTGCCCTAAGGGCGCGCATGGAGACGTGTTGTGTGAGGCATGACAGTTGACCGGTCGATGTTCGGTCACCCAACCGATCGACCGATTGGGTTGAGCTAGGCCGAGCTTCTTCACCTCTCCTCTCTTGCCTATAAATACTACCCCGACCCTCCCCTCCCCTCTTTCACTCAAAATCCTCCATATTCTTCTCCCACCTTAGACTGCTTCTTCCGGCCCTCCCCTCTCCAACTAGTCACTACCTCTTCTCTACTATGACATTTATTTATTTATATAAATCTATTTATATTAATAAATATAAATAATGATTTTTGATAATTAAAATCATAATAAATTTTATGATTTTAATTATTATAATAAACTCATAATAATAATAATGGTACAAATATTATGTCAAAATGAAAATAAATAATATTAAAATTATTATTATTATCATTATTATTATTATTATTATTATTATTATTATTATTATTTCTCTTTATGCAATTTATATTTTTGTTATTTTAATTTTAGTTATTTAAATTTGTTCATTTTCTTTCTTTCAATATTATTATATATATTATTAGTACTATTATTATTATTTTTTATTTTATGTAATTTATATTTCAATCACTTTTTCAATTTTTTAATATATATATATATATAATATTGAAAAAAAAATAATTAAATTGAAATAACTGAAATAAAAATTTCAGAACTTAGAAATAATAATAACAATAATATATATATATATATATATATATATATATATATATATGTATATATATTATTACTATTAATATTATTCTTATTAATAGGGATGAGGCCTCGTGTAGTATTGAAGAGGTCGGGGTGGAGTTTTTGCTTCGAGCTAATACACCTAGCTCGTTTATGGTGATCATGTTGGAACGAGGTTGATCCAAAATTCCTTTTGGGTCCTTCCATTGCTTGGTGCTGCTCCACCACTTTGGCGAACTCCAGGAGTTCTGCGAAGTTTGATAAACGGAGAGGAATGACTTGGCTTCTGATGGAAGTCCGTAGACCGCTTTAGAATCGGTGACAGTGTGTAGCGCCCCGCCCCGTTGCCGCGCGCAAAAGAGAGGTGAATCATAATTCGGCGGTGCGCTATTCAGGAAAAACAAACAACAACATCTTTCCGAATAGGCTAACTAAAACTAGCAACACTGAAAGCTGCTGGCTCGAACACAAGAGTAGGATTGAAAGTCAATACTTAAGATAAGAGTAGAGTACTTATCTTAAGTATTAGACTAACACATACATTGGATTATCAAAAATAAATAAGAAATCCAATATATGTTCTAAATTATCAGCATTTCTTGTATGCTGATCACATCACAATACTAAGTATAGTAGTAGTATAACAGAGTATGAAAGCTAAAGCAAAACATCCAGAAATATTTATCACAGAACAGTAATAGCATTCATTTTAAAAAAGGAAAAATAAAATACATCCAGAATTATTACAAACTGATTAAAATGAGGCAAAAGGAAAGTCTATCTAAAGTACTGAAAGCAAAAAATAGTAAGGCAAAAAGGTGGAAGATGAATCCACTAAGGCTCCACGTACTCCTCCTAAACCTCCTGCAAGTCCTTTTGTCCTGCCTCAACAACCTGCTCGGGGTATAGCAAATTGTCAGATCCCAAAAGTACCCTGTGTTAGAAGTCTAACACATCGCAACTAAACTAAGCAGTACTAAAGTAAAAGCAATTAAATAGTAAAGTAAACAAAACTATAGAAAATAACGGTAAAGGCACTAAGTAACTAAACTGTAAAGACTAAATAAATTAAAGCCGAATTGAGATTTGAATACTGAAAGTAAGAGAAAATATTAAATGCTTAGAAACCAATGTAAAAATGTCCAATGCTGTATTATATGCCACTGGGATAATGCATCAAAATATGCCATAACACAGTAAGCCACAGATATGTAATAGAACTATCACTGAAAGGCTATGAGTCATACGGTCCAATGTACACATACATCCAGTTAGGAATATAGTTTACTATGATGCCAATGCATCCTGAAATTCCCAATCAATGTATGTAACATTCCATAACCTATAATTCATCACTAATACTCATACATCACCACATGAATCATTCCTCATACTCATGCTCATGCTCATGCCCATGCTTCTATTATATATGAGTAAAATCTAAAAATTCATAAATGCTTGAAATACTGATATTAAATTCAAAGCCCCCATTGTGCAGAATCCTGTTAAAAGGATTCTGACTCTTAGCTTCTAGAACGATGATTGGTTAAAGTTGAGAATTTATTTATAAATCATTAAATGGGGAGATGGTATACACATATATATAGCATACTTTCAAGAATGGTAGTTTATAACTCTTAGTTTGATTAAGCCACCCTAACGAAGCGATCATCGATAGGAGGCATCACCCGATGACGACTTGTATCTCAAGCTAAGCTATTAAAATACCAAATTCACAAGCACATTTAGTGTTCTAAAGAGGGTGTCTAGGATCACGTAGTTTGCTTGAAGTACACTTATGGAACCGATCTTCGATAGGAGGCATCACTCGATGGTGATTTTTATTTAAACAAGCTAATGATCTAAATTTCCTAATCATAACACTCTTAGGATTGAATGATTTAGTCTAAGTGAGATTATGCTCGACTAAACTCGTAGGATAGAAAACAGACATAATCTATACCAAGATGAATCAACAAATCCTGATTAATACTGGGATAACCCAGTACTATGGGTATACCCTACTATACCATCCAATAATTAAGGTTTAACAATTCTATTTATTCCACAAAGATTTATCAATACTATTAATTCTTATTCTAAATGGGTGAGTCCTTGTAATAATTCAAGTTATTACTTAAGTCAATTAGGACTAATCTAAGTCTTAATTATGATTATAGTACCTTAATTAAGTCATTAGAAGCTTACCTCTAAGATCCAATTCAAATCAGGAGTCAAATGGATCAAAATTTAATTTATGGAATTTCCAGAAACCTTAGAAAATGACCTATCTAAATTGACCTCAAATGAAAAATTTGACTTCGCCATTACGTTCACCACCCCCAAATTAGCTTGGGGTGAAATTTTGGAGGCATTTAGAAGTCGTTGGATTTTTGGCGAATATTTTAATATTATTTAAATACTCAAAAAATCAAATAATTAAATATTCATCGAATAAAAAATCTGATTTCGTCATTGCGTTCCTCACCCCTCAATTAGCTAAAAGTGATTTACTTGAAATTTTTTAAGTGCGATTAATTATTTAATTAGCATTAATTAAATGATTAAAATTTAATAAAATAATAATATTATTTAAATAGATTTAACGGCAGCCGTTAGTATTAGTTAACGCTGTTTCCCTTTATTCCAGGCGCTGTTAATCTTAGCGGTGCATTTTGTGCCGTCAAATCTTTGGATCGAACAGCATATGACCGTTGTCCTTGTGGCCCACGATTGAGGCCTCCGCGTGTCACGAAAACGCCGCGCGTCGCCCTGGTTTGCTCCCAGCGCAACGCCAGGCACTTTAGACCACCGTTCTAGCATCCATAAAAACCTTCCATCTCCTCACGGCTTTGGTTTACCCCGCTTAAGAACCAAGTGATCAGGTGTTGCAACTCATTTCGCCGAACTCGTCGAACAGCTAGAACCCGAAGGTACTATCTCATTCTTATGTTCTATCAATTTCATTATTTATCTTTCAATTATAGCATCTCTGTAAATTGAACATGTCGACCGAAGCATTAGATAGTAATTTTCTCAAAACCTAAATTGCGAAACGCTGAGGAAGACGAAGAGTCTTCCTCGAGCGCTCGAACCAGTCAGTTGCGACCGGTTCATTTCCCAGCGACCCGGACCAGTTCAAGGGCGCTGACTGGGTTTCAGTGGGGCATAGTAGTCGAGTTGTCGCCATCTGGTCACGACGCGTGGTGCTAAGTTCCTACACCTGAGCCACGCGTCGTCTTCCAGTATGCGCCACACCTGTGGAGGGGCCCTCAGTCAATCAGTCGCGTCAACAGGTCCCGTTCGAGACGGTGATGGGACCCGCCCGTCTGTCTCGGCCATCCCTAACCTGACACGTGTATGGTGTGGGCCCGTTTTCTGCAATATATATATATATATATATATATATATATATAGACAGAGAAAAGCATATTAATTAAATAACAGATAAATAAAATAAATATGATTTAATTATTAAATAGTAAAATTAATATACCATTAATTAATTCAATTAAATACTAAACTTTAGGCAATCATATCATACAAAATATATGTCCAAATTATACAAATAAATATACCATTTTAATCAGCAAAAATAGAGAAATATTATGGTGCCATCCAAATTTCAGTAAAATTAATATTTTGTATAGTGATAATTAGGATATTCAAATTGTAAAATTGTACTAAAACTTCATTTAGCTATAAGTTTGTAACCATCAACTCAAACATACCCAATATGGGTCTCAAAGTAATCAGTAGAACCTCTAGAATAACCTGGTAATGTTCAATTCTCTATTTAGATTAGTATTTGCCTAATCACTTTTTGGACTTAACCCTAATTAGCCTAATTAACCCTAGAACTTTAATTGACCATAATTTGATCAATTGAGCTCCAAATCAAATTTTCCAATATACCATTTTGACCAGGAAAACCTAATTAACAGTAAAATATAAAAATATTTTAGATCCAATGATCAGATCTCTTAATTAGCTATAATCACTCTAAACTTGATTAGTGAATATTAGCATAATTAATAATCCAAATTTAGAAATATTAGTTTTTGAATACTCCTATAGTAGAATAGAACTTAGTTACATGGTTGGATTAGTGATTCTATGATTAATTTCACTAATCACCTCAAACCCTAATTAGGCCGTAACTTAGCCAATTAGAGTCCAAATTAAGCCTACCACTAGTCATTGTGATCAGTGGGTCATTTGTGATCTACATCCACTAATTTTACTCAATCTGGGCACCAATTGGAAAAGTTAAGAATTTGATCTTTAATTAAGAAACCATAAATTATTCTTTTACCCTTAAGCTTGTATTGGCTATAACTTAGCCAATACTTGTCAGAATTTAATAATTTTAGGTTATATGGAAACCTTAGACGGTAAGCAACAATAAAGTGACAAAAAATTTAGATTCAATTTGACCAAATTACCAAAATGCCTCTATGAGTTAAATTCATTAATTTGATCTCATGAGGCTTATTAATTATCCAAAATTAATGTAATCACTGTCTATTCTTATATTAGACAGTAAGAAACATTTTGCCACTGAAAACTTTAGATTTATAACCCTAGATCAAAAGTTGATCTTTTGACCCTTAAGTAGGGGCAAAATGGATATTTTGCCCAAATTTAGGGTTAAACACTTTTTAGCCCTAGAATCATTATCTAAACATTATAATCAGTAATAAAAGTAATTTAGACTTTAATTTAGATAGTTCTAAGTCTTAAATTAGAAATTCAAGGAAAATTCTAATTTTGATTTTAAGTAAAAATCTAAGTAAATATGTGAGTTCTTTTTCTTTCCTTTGAACTTCTTGGTTCACCCATAGGTCTTATATTATTAGTTAGGATGTGTGTGTGAGTACTACTCTAATAATTAAGAGCCTTAATTCATAGGATTAGGAGTATAGCTTAGGTTGGAGTTCATCTAATGAGTAAAGTGGGTTACTCATTAGGTGAAATCTTGGTTTTAATAATTTATAGATTTTTCATAATTTATTAAATAATTATTTGATCTTTTAATCTTAAGATTAGGATTAGAGATCTATCCTATTGAGCTTGAATTAATTCAATAGGGTTTGCCATAACATTTAATCAGTGAGATGGGCTTAAACCTTAGTCTTTAGGATAACTTTATGATTAAGAATCGAACCCCATTATTTAGAGTTTAATTCTTAATCCTTTCAATCTTGATTTGGCTAATCAAGATTTGGTTTGGGATTTTTTTTAAAATAAAAATTAGGGCAGTTGACTTACTTATTTTAATTTTATAGACAAAATTGATTCAGTTATAATTAGGACATAGTTAGTCTTAATTATGTTCAACTCATAGGATCGTGATTCTATTACAGATAGTGTAAGAATTGATGATTATGAATCTTATGTAACTTAGAGTAGTTAGGATAACTTAATTAAAAAACAAAGTGATATCACAAAGTTGTTTAGTGCTATTTTATTCATTGAAAATTGTATGCTATGCTTTCCTTATTTTGGACTTCATTATACAATTGGACATATTATATTGAACATGGAATATTTGATATTCTATGTTAAACTTTGAATACATTCATATGGCATTTTCATAACTTAAGGAGGAAATTTAATGAAAATAACTTTATTAAACTATGTGAGTTATGTCTTATTTAGTCTGCCTTTTAGTATAACTTTACTTTTGAGATAGCTTTTGCCTATGACACTTTCCTAGTGTGTGTTACTTTTGCCTATGACACTTTCCTAGTGCGTGATACTTTTGCCTAGGATGCTTTCTTAGTGTGGTATACTTTAATCTGGGACTCTTTCCTAAATGATCAGATGGACATTACTTTTTGGCAGGACTAAGTAGGAGTATCTCCACACTTTACTTTATACATTTACTTTACATTTACTTTACCATTACTTTACAGTTCTGGCATATCTTTTGCTTTACAGTTCAGCATACGTAACATATAGTAGTTCCTTAGTACTTATAGCTTTACATGTATGTTATACTTTTCAGTAGTTCACTTTTACTTTATAACATGTTAGGATGTTAAAACTTTACTTTCAGTTCAGTACTTTCATTTTATATTGTAATCAGCATAACTTAAGTTGATCATATTACTTAGGAGTTTCCTTATGCTTAGTAGATTTCATTATGTGCTACTTGACCTTTTTTTCAGCTTGAGTTGAGGTATGTGCTTATCTCACACCTTGCATGAGTTATAATTATGTTAATTATAACTTTGTCACCTTTTTTTGATGCTTTACTGCTCCTACTTTGCTTAGATATTGTGATATCATTTAAATTAACAAATTTACAGCCCAAAATATACTTAGACATTTTGTATAACTAGATTTTTCTTTTGTTGGTTGGGGCTATATCATTGTGAAACCGATAATGGTAGATTTTGAGCATTTTGAGGTCATGGAACCTTATAAAGATCTAATTCAGGAGGAGGAGTGTGTAGGAGAAGACCCTTAGTTATTTTCTTTTACTTTGTAAGGATTGAGTGATCCTTACTTTTCTGCTTAAACTTTTAATATTATTTTGCAATAATACAGGGTTTAAACTACTTTTTTTTTTTTGCTTATGTATTCTGAGTTGTATAGTTCTTATTTGGATTATATGGATGTTATTACTTATCTTTTTTCTACACTTTGATATACTATATTATGCTCATTCAGTAATTGTCTCTTTTGCTCTCTCTTTATTAGGGCATATCTTCCCTTAGTATTTGATTAATAAGGTTTATTCCGTAATCTGAATGCTAAGTGAGGGTTTTCCCATTGACGACCACCTCTTAATCTGAACGATTAGGGGGCGGCCTCCACAGTCTTACACAAGGCTCCAAGGGATGTGATCAAGGATCACTCAATATAAATTCTACCACAAGAAGATGTGTTGTTCTAAGTATCTTAGGTGATTCCTACCACGAGGGGTTAAGATCAACTTCTAAGGTTAAAGGATCATCTAAGATTTTGCCTCAATAAATTTGCAAAGGTCTTTCCTACCTCAATATGTCATTTATTAAGGTCTTTTAAATATTTTATAAACGATTCTTTAGTAAGATCCTTGAGATCTCACCCTTATAATACTTAAATAACACTTAAAGATTTGATTATTATCTTGAATCAAAGTGGTCAGATTAGATGACTAAAATCATCTAATCACCCCTTATTTTACAATCATGGGAATAAATCAAGATTATTATTAGAGACAGGTCACTTGTTTAATCAAAATGATTTTATTATCGTTCATATGCAAATGACCTTATATAAGAGGAAATCAAAGATCTAAAGCTTAGATTAAGATTAATCTATCACATAGATTTATTATTAACCTTAACATGTTTAATTTGATGGTTTAAGATTAATACCAAATCAGATGTATTATTGGAATAATGTCAATTTTATTATCTTATAATCAAGCTATTTAATTAAGGTTTAAGAGTTTGGATCTTAATCAAGTGGAGTAGGATTTAACCCCCCACTCTTACCTAATTAAAATTAAGTGTTTAGTTATAGGTCAAGTGTCAAATCAGTGGATTAAAGATGTATTATTGGTGGCAATCCCAGACCTAGATTAAGTCTTAATAGCTTGATCAAAGTCTTAAGATTTTTTAAGTTTAATTAAGATGTTTAAGTTCTTCAAATTTAGGTACATCATAAATTAGCATACATAATTTCAATACATCTACCTCACTATTATGGAGCATATTAATAGAAAAATTTAGAAAAATAAAAAGTAATTAGTGCTAATCAAACCCTAAAACAATTCAAAAGAATTAGCACATACTCACAAATATAGCCATCAGAATTTCATACAACTTGACACATATGTTCTACTCAATCATATAATTAATCAGAGATTAAGATTGCTATGATCCAATGATAAAAAATCCTAATTTTCACTAATCATAATTTAACAAGATTATGGCATAAGTTAAAATATAGAAATCAAAAAAATAAACTACTTAGCACATTCATTCTACTAATCATAAGGAAACTAATGATACCCTAAACATGCAATTTGGGTAAGTATAAATGCTAATAAACCCCAATTAAGATCTGATATAATTAGACAAAAATGGAAAATCTAATTATTAGATGTTCCATATTATTTTATATTCTTATTTCTGAGAATTTTCTGATCAATTTGATATATAATATTATAGGGTTTGAATCAGTGGATTAAAAGTTATTTAATTAATACATTATGTATTTTTTATTTAAATAAATCCCTATGATTTGATTAATTGAATTATTTTCCCTAAGAAAAATAATCCAATTAATCAGATTTATATTTAAAACAAACTCAGCCCATTCATCAAAACACGTGGGTCAGCTCGGCCCGGGGACCTGTTACTGTCGAACCGCGCGGGTCATGAGTTGACCCGACCCACACAGTTCATCTTCCTCCCCTCGCCAGCCCCGATGCCTCAGCGATTAGAGTAACCCTAATCAGCCAAATTCGTGGCCTAGGGATCATGCCACGGCCTCAGGTTGATCGAGAATCGATCCCCTAGCCAAGGCGCGTCGAATAAGACCAGGAGCCCCCCGTGAGAGGGTCTGGATCACCCAGACTTTACTCACCCAAGAATTTTTCTCGTGGAGCTACTGTGGGGAGACTCTCCCCACAGAGACCACATCGACCCAGGGCTCGATCCCTACACCATCAGGAAGGTGAGTCAGATCGAAGCCCCCTAGTCTGAGGACCTGAGGTGGGATGGAATGTCGGGACCTTACTCGACTCGAGGCATTCCTTAAGGACTTAGCCCGATTGATCGATTCGATCGATCGGGGATAGCTTAGGTTGTAATTGCGATAACATTAGGTTCGAAATGATAATACACACATTCAAAAATCAGATGGAAAGAAGCTTGAGCCCAATTGGCTCAGATCGAACAAATGGGGTACCTGGTTCGACGGTTGAGCTTGGGGTGGTCGACTGAAGGCAAGGTAGGTGCTGGCAATGCTTCCAAAGAGTGAAAAGGGTCCTGAACACTAGGAGAGCCTACTATCAGCGGTTTAGAAGCTCTTAGGTTCACCTACGCAAGCTCAGACAGACAATAATGACGGAAGAGGCAGAGAATAAATCAAGCTCAATTAGGCAGCAAGGGGATCCAGGGAAGAATACTGAGGCTATTTATAGCCTCGGTCGAGAGCAAGGAAGCTTCCAGAGAGTCGGCTTGGGCTGGCAAGGTTCGAGGGATCGGGCCATGGCCGAGCTCTTGAATTTCCAGTTCGAGCTCGGTCGAGCCACGAGGCCCGATTGGGGCACCTAACCATTACGCGAGGATCCCCAATGGCTTGCTGAGCTGAACGCACGCGTGGGGGACAGTCTAGGTAGCTGGCAGTATGGGGGATTTCCTCGGTCGAGCGCGCGAGCGAGTGGGGACGAAGGTCCACAGTCGCGGGAGGGTCCGGAGCTGTCTGATTGATCAATTAGAAAGGCGCGATGGTCTTGATCCTCCGGATCCTAATGGCTGGATCCGATTGAATCCGCGCTGTAGTATTCACAGGACGCATCCAACGGCAGATCCGCAGTTCCGTGGAATCTAATCCTAGCCGTCAGATTGATTGGGTGAATGGTGAATATGATGGAAGCACCGCTGTCGCGCGACCCGGGATCCGCAGTGGATTGCCCATGGTCCGCACAGCAAATCCCAGCCGTTTAATTAGTTTAAGGGTTATAAATGCAAATTTGAAAAGTTAGAGACAATAAAGTGCAATTAACCCATTTTAATTAAATGTGAATTATAGCCTAAATGATATCCAAATTACACCAAACTTTCACCCCTTGCTAATTTGGGAGTGAGAAATTCAAAAATACAATTAAATTTTAGTTTTGAGATTAAAATATTTTTGGTATAATCTAGGGTATCTAAACTGATCAAAATATCATTTGGACTTATAGAAATCCAATCGACTTTAATTTTTTAGGATAGGCTTAATTTGATGATATAAAGGCAATGGTATTAAAATTAATGATTAATTAGACTACAGATTAGCTAGGTAATAACTTAGGGTTGTTACAGACTCCCTAACTTAAGAACGATATCGTTCTCGACATCATCTCAAGAGAGAAAACATGTAGGAATTTTAAGAATAGAGTAACAATTTAGAAAATTAACGGATACTTGGATTTTCAAAGAGACTGTGATACTTTCTTCTCATATCTGCCACTTTCTCCAAAGTAGATTCTTCTAAAGGGTAATTCCTCCACTGAACCTTTACCATTGAGATTGAGCGATTTCTCATCTGCTTCTAATCATGAGCTAAGATATTAATTGGCTCCTCCGCATATGAAAGATACGACTGGAGAGATACCGTTGGAAGTTGAATTAGATGAGATGGATTACGAAGACATCTCCGCAGAGAGATGTGGAACATATTATGAATTGCAGAGAAACTTTTAGGAAATTTCAATCGATAAGCTGTAGAACCAATCTTCTCTAGTATTTCAAAAGGTCCGATGTAATGGGGACTTAACTTCCCAGCTACACCAAAATGATACATACCTTTCATCAGACTGACTTTAAGATACACAAAATTTCCAGCATCAAATTCTAGAGTACGATGATGAGCATCATGATATTTACTCTAATGATCTTGAGTTGCTTTGATTCTTTGTTGGATCAGTTGAATCTTTTGGTTAGTCTCCTCGACTAATTCTGAACCATAAAGATGAACGTTGCCAGTTTCAGGCCATGCTAAAGGAGTACTGCATTTCCTGCTATATAGAGCCTTATATGGATCCATGCCGATACTTGCCTGAAAATTGTTGTTGTATATGAACTCCACGAGAGGAATATGATCTTCCCAGAAGCCTCCAAAATCCAGAATACAGAGACGAAGAAGATCTTCCAATATTTGATTGACTCTTTCCATTTGACCACCTATTTGAGAATGAAAAGCGGTGCTCATGGCTAGAGTAGTCCCTAAGTCTTGATGCACTGCTTGCCAGAATTTAGAAGTGAAATGATTATCTTGATCAGATATGATAGATTTTAGAATTCCATGGAGCCTAATTATTTCCTTGATATAAGGCTTTGCCAATTTCTCCACAGGATCGGTTTGACGCATAGGAATAAAATGTGCTGATTTGGTCTGTCGATCGATAATGACCCAAATTGAATCGGCACTCGATCTTACTTTAGGTAAACCCATAATAAAATCCATAGAAATATCAAACCACTTCCATTCAGGAATTGCCAGAGGATGAAGAAGTCCTCCGGGCTTTTGATGTTTAGCCTTGACCAAATTACAAGCATGACACTTTGCCACAAACTCAGCCACACTTTTCTTTATTCCAGGCCACCTGAATGATTTCTTTAGATCTTGATACATCTTGGTACTGCCAGGATGTACTTGGTAACCAGAATTGTGTGACCTTCTACTAGAATCTCTTGATGCATGGATTTGGGAATCCACAGATGATCTCCTTGATAGATTACATTACCTCGAAGCTAAAGATCAAAGCGACGGTCACTTTCGATCTCTACTTTAAACTTCATATAGTCTTAATCCTTTGTTTGGGAGATGGAGACATCGCGATGAAATGTTGGTTCAACTGAACTCATGGATATCAGTGTGCTTAGCATAGTACCACGCATTGGTCTGATTTCAAGCTTTATGAATTCTTCCTCTAGTGAACTTGATGATATCATGGAAGATAGAGTAGCATGACGACTGAGTGCATCTACTACGATGTTCACTTTTCCTGGATGATATTGGATGCTCAAATCATAATTGCTTATCAACTCGAGCTATCTTCGTTGACGACAGTTTAGTTCACACTGGGTGAAGATGCACTTTAAGCTCTAATGATCGGTGAATATGGAACACTGGACACCATAAAGATAATGATGCCAGATTTTCAGAGCAAAAACTATAGCTGCTAGTTTGAGATCATGGACATGATAGTTCTTTTCATGCGGTTTTAGCTAATGAGAAGCATAGGCTATAACTCTTCCTTCCTGCATTAGCACGCATCCCAAACCTTTGCTAGATGCATCAGTATAGACTTGGTAGTTGAGGCCTTCTTTAGGTAAGGCTAGAATTGGTGCAGAGGAAAGAGCATCTTTTAATTTTTGAAACGCATTCTCACACTCTGGATTTCAGATAAAAGGTACTGCTTTCTGCATCAACTTCGTGAAAGGAGACATGATTTGTGAGAAGCCCTTGACAAATTTTCCATAGTAGCCTGCTAGTCCTAAGAAACTTTTGATATCAGTCACGGATTTTGGTTATGACCAATCTTGAACTGTGCTTACTTTATTTTGATCGACTTTGATCCCTTGAGAGTCTACGACATGACCTAGAAAAGCGACTGAGTCAAGCCAAAATTAACATTTGGAATACTTAGCATACAATTCATGACTTTGAAGCTCTTATAATATTAATCGTATATGGTTCTCGTGATCCATTTTGCTTTTCAAATAAATCAAAATATCATCGATAAAGGCGATGAAGAATTTATCTAAATACACTTTCAACAAGTGTTACATTAAATCCATAAAAATAGACGATGCATTTATTAAGCCAAAGGACATTACTAAAAATTTATAATATCTATAGCAGGTTCTAAATGTTGTTTTCGCGATATCTGAATCCTTAACACGCAGCTGGTGGTAGCCTGGTCGCAAATCTATCTTAGAGAAAACTTTAGCTCCAGATAGTTGATCGAATAGATCATCGATACAAGGCAAAGGGTATTTGTTATTAATAGTTACCTTATTAAGTTCCTTATAATTGATGCACATTCTCGTTGATCCATCTTTCTTCTTCACGAACAATACTGGCGCTCCCTAAGAAGATGAACTTGGTTGAATGAGACCTTTCTCGAGCAACTCTTGAAGCTGTTTGTTCAATTCTTGAAGCTCCTTAGGAGCCATATGATATAGAACTTTTGACAGCGGTTGCGTTTCGGGAATTATTTCAATTGCAAACTCTACTTCTCTAATAGGAGGAATACCGGGTAGGTCTTCGGAAAATCCATCGGGATATTCGCAAACGATTCGATTCTCGAAAAGGGGCACAACTTTTTTCTTCTCTCCCAACATAGTTACAATATGTGTCGCAGCCTTTCTTAACTAACCTTTGCGCCTTCATTGCGTTAATTAACGACGCTTGAGCACTAAATTTGCTTATAAATGATTGCGACATATTCCCACTGTCAAGAGTGATCTTCTTCTTTTGGTAATTAATTGAAGCACCATGCTGGCTTAGCCAGTTCATGCCCAAGATTATGTCAAAATTTATGATTGACAAAACAATCAGTTTAGCTTCATATTTTTGCTTACCAATAGGAATATATATTTTGCAAAACTGTTGGGACTGCATACAGGCTCCGGAAGGTAACCCAACGCTTAATGAATTCGTTAAGTGATACGATGATAGCTTAAGATTTTTAGCCCAACTTTCTGATACATACAAATGACTCGCTTCTGTATCAAAAAGGATGTTACAAGATTTATCCCCTATCATTAAGGTGCCTATTATAATATTTATGAGAAGGGTTATACTACTGAAGCAGAAAAGATCAAATATAGAAACTGACATGATCGAACAAGAATTAATTTAAGGCATACCTGAAACTACATCGTTGTCTTCAGGAGCAGAGGCACGAGTTAACATATATACCCATGCAGGTGCTGAGAGTCGTTTGTTCTGTGGCCTTTGACCCTGACGATCATTGTTCAGCTTTTATGATGGTACGATTGCTTTCAAGTTTGAAGTTGGAGCCGACATTATAACTGAAGCAGGCTCTTGGCTGTTCCTTTGCTGCACAGAATGCTTACTTATGATGGGAGTGATTGATGAGCACTCTGTCGATTGTGTTCTTAGCATTACAGTTGAAATAATGGTGGCCACTTCGACCACATGTAAAGCACACACCACCGAAGTGGTAGCATTTACCATATGGATGAAATCGATTACACTCAAAATTCTGAGGTTGGGATTGTTCAGTTTCCATGTTATAAACTTTTGCCATCTTATGATGACCAAAGCACTCCTTCCTTGGCTGCATAACTATTGCCTTTCTCTTCCGGACCAGTTGACATTGGAATCCCTCTTGTAGACGGACAGCTTCGATCAATTCAGTTAGAGTTTTGATCTGATGGGATACTAAGTGGGCTTTAATAGAATCTCTTAACCCCTTCAAGAAATGATGGCATCTAGACGCTTCTATTCTCACTAGGTCCGGAATGAAGAGTGACAATCTCTGAAATTCCTGTTCGTAGTCGAACACTGAATTGTTGCCTTGAGTGAGTGGAGGAGCTCATCCTCCAAGATTACTTGAGATGATGCTGGTATGAATGCTTCTTGGAATGCTTCTAAGAACATGTCCCAGAGAATATCTTCTATTTCAAAATTAGCAAATTTGTAGTTTTGCTCGTTCTCCCACCAATACTTGGCTTCTTCCTGAAATAGATAAGTCACGAAATGGATAGCTTCAGAGTTAGGGAACTTGATACTAGCCAGGTTCTTCTCATCCATCTTGAGCCAGTTGATTGTGTCCATAGGATTCAGCGCTCCATTTAACGTGGGAGTTCTAAGGTGAAGAAAACTGTGCAGGATTCCATCACCCGTATCATGCGAAGATGATGAGAACCCTGATGGGGGTGCAGGTTGTTGCATAATAGAGAGAATTAGAGCGCAAGTCTCTTGCGCCTGTTACGCATTACTTTCAATTAGGGCCTTCACTAAACTGGACATTGGATTGGACTCTTCAGGTCCGCCAGACGATGAGACTGTATTACTAAGAGAAATGACATAAAAATCTCTAAAATCCTAATTACAATAATCTACCCAAAAGGCATCGCAGAAATCATCATACGTGACTATGTGGCTCATCCGAGCTAATCTCCTATACACCCAAAACCACCAACAACTCGTTGATTCCCTCAGTAGGATCTCTACGATCTCTAGACGATACTTCTCTGGACAGGCTGTCTCTCGAAGTGCGGTAGTAACGCGATCCAATCATTCTCTGGCGAGTGCTGAAAGACTGGTGCCTCCAAAGGACGAGTTGATAAGGATTTTATTTAGCACCTTGACTACACGAGGTGACACTCCCTTGACGACCCTTTCATAAATCTGGCCATCTCGAAGGTCATCTATCCAGTAGTCGTCAAGTCTTCTAAGGTAGAACCAAAAGGTCGACTGCGAGTATTCCATTCCTAAAATAGCTCAACTTATAAGTACTTCATTCATATTACTTTCAATGTTTATTCAAGTCCTAAAGTATCTCTTTTGTATTTAACAATTCATAGTTTCAATCAAATTATTATATGCATTAAATTCCTAAGGTGTCCTCATTCTAGACATAGTCAGCCCTTTCATTTCTGAGATAACTTATGAACTTTTGGATGTTTACTTTTCACTACACTTAGTAACTTGTGATCTTGACCTGATATAGAGAATAGATCATAAAGTAGATAGGAGCAAACTCTTGCTCTGACACTCTATGATACTTCTCTAATACCAACTGTAGCGCCCTGCCCCATCGCCGCGCGCAAAAAAGAGGTGAATCGTAATTCGGGTGCGCTACTCGGGAAAAACAAACAACAATATCTTCCCAAATAAGCTAATTAAAACTAGCAACACTGAAGGCTACGGGCTCGAACCCAAGAGTAGGATCGAGAGTCAATACTTAAGATAAGAGTAGAGTACTTATCTTAAGTGTTAGACTAACACATACATTGAATTATCAAAAATAAATAAGGAATCCAATATATGCTCTAAAATATCAGCATTTCCAGTATGCTGATCTCATCATAATACTAAGTATAGTAATAGTATAACAGAGTGCAAAAGCTAAAGCAAAAGATCCAGAATACATTCATCACAGAACAATAATAGCATTCAGCTCAAAAAGGGAAAAGAAAAATACATCCAGAGTTATCACAAATTGAATAAAATGAGGTAAAAGTAAAGTCTATCTAAAGTACTAAAAGCAAAAAACAATAAGGTAAAAAGGCGTAAGATGAATCCACTAAGGCTCCACGTACTCCTCCTGACCTCCTACAAGTTCTCATGTCCTACCTCAACAAGCTACTCGGGGTCTAGTAAATTGTTGAATCCCAAAAGTACCCCGTGTTAAATAAGAAGTCTAACACATTGCAACTAAACTAAGCAGTACTAAAGTAAATACAATTAAACAGTAAAGTAAACAAAACTGTAGAAATTAATGGTAAAGGCACTGAGTAATTGAACTGTAAAGACTGAACAAAGTAAAGCTGAACTGAAATCTGAATACTAAAAGTAAGAGAAAATATCAAATGCTTAGAAACCAATGTAAAAATGTCAAATGCTGTACTATATGCCACTGCGATAATGCATCCAAATATGCCACAATGCAGTAAGCCACGGATATATAATAGAACTATCACTGGAAGGCTATGAGTCATACGATCCAATGTACACATACATCCAGTTAGGAATACAGTTTACTGTGATGCCATGCATCCTGAAATTCCCCAGTCAATATATACAATATTTTGTAACCCATAATTCATCATTGATACTTATACATCACCACAAGAATCATTCCTCATAGTCATGCTCATGCTCATGCCCATATTTCTATTATATATGAGTAAAATCCAAAAATTCATAAATGATTGAAATACCAATATTAAATTCAATGCCCCCATTATGCAGAATCCTGCTAAAAGGATTCTGACTCATAACTTCTAGAACAATGATTAGTTAAAGTTGAGAATTTACTTATAAATCATTAGATGGGGAGATGGTATACACATATACATAACATACTTCTAAGAAGGGTAGTTTCTAACTCTTAGTTTGATTAAGACACCCTAATGAAGTGATCTTCGATAGGAGGCATCACCCAATGGCAACTTGTATCTCAAGCTATTAAAATACCCAATTCACAAGCACACTTAGTTTTCTAAAGAGGGTGTCTAAGATCACGTAGTTTGCTTGAAACACACATATGGAACTGAACTTTGATAGGAGGCATCACCCAATGGTGATTTTTATTCAAACAAGCTAATGATCTAAATTTCCTAATCATAACACTCTCAGGAGTGAATGATTTAGTCTAAGTGAGACTATGCTCGACTAAACTTGTAGGATAGAACATAGACATAATATATACCAAGATGAATCAACCAATCTTGATTAATACTGGGATAACCCAGTACTATGGGTATACCCTACTATACCATCTAATAATTAAGGTTCAGCAATTCTATTTATTCCACAAAGTTTTACCAATACTATTAATTCTTATACTAAATGGGTGAGTCCCACATAAGGCTCCAAGGGATATGATCAAGTATCACTTAATATAGATTCTACTACAAGGAGAGGTGTCGTTCTAAGTATCTTAGGTGATTCCTACCACGAGGGGTTAAGATCAACTTCTAAGGTTAAAGGATCATCTAAGATTCTACCTCAATAATTTTGCAAAGGTCTTTCATACCTCAATATGTCATTAATTAAGGTCTTTTAAATAATTTAGAAATGATTCTTTAGTAAGATCCTTGAGATCTCACCCTTCTAATACTTAACTAACACTTAAAGATTTGATTATTATCTTGAATCAAAGTGGTCAGATTAGATGACTAAAATCATCTGATCACCTCTTATCCTATAATCATGGGAATAAATCACGATTATTATTAGAGATAGGTCACTTGTTTTATCAAAATGATTTTATTATCGTTCATATGCAAATGACCTTATATAAGAGGAAATTAAAGATCTAAAGCTTAGATTTAGATTAATCTATCACATAAATTTACTATTAACCTTAACATGTCTAATTTGATAGTTTAAGATCAATACCAAATCAAATGCATTATTAGAATAATGTTAATTTATTATCTTATAATCAAGCCATTTAATTAAGGTTTAAGAGTTTGGATCTTAATCAAGTGGAGTAGAATTTAACCCCCCACTCTTACCTAATTAAAATCAAGTGTTTAATTATAGGTCAAGTGTCAAATTAATGGATTAAAGATATATTATTAGTAGCAATCTCAGATCTAGTTCAAGTCTTAATATCTTGATCAAAGTCTTAAGATTTCTTAAGTTTAATTAAGATGTTTAAGTTCTTCAAATTTAGGTTTATTCAATTTATACATCATAAACTAGCTTACATGGTTTCAATATATCTACCTCACTATTATAAAGCATATTAATAGAAAAATTCCAAAAAATAAAAAGTAATTAGTGCTAATCAAACCCTAAACCAATTCAAAAGGATTAGCATATAATAACAAATCAAGCCATCAGAATTTTATACAACTTAGCTCATAAGTTCTATTCAATCATATCATTAATCAAAGATTAAGTTTACTAAGATCTAATGATTAAAAATTCTAATTTTCACTAATTATAATTTAACAAGATTATGGCATAAGTTGAAATACAGAAATCAAAAAATTAAACTACTTAGCACATTCATTCTAGTGATCATAAGAAAACTAATGTCACCCTAAACATGCAATTTGGGAAAGTATAAATGCTAATCAACCCTAATTAAGATCGACATAATTAGGCAAAATGGAAAATCTAACCATTAGATATTCTATGTTATTTTATATTCTTATTCCTGAGGAATTTCTTATCAACTTGATATATAATATCATATAGTTTGGATTAGTGGATTAAAAGTTATTCAATTAATACATTATGTATTTTTTATTTAAATAAATACTTATGATTTGATTAATTGAATTATTTTCCCTAAGAAAAATAATTCAATTAATCAGATTTATATTTAAAATGGGTTCAGCCCATTCATCAAAACACGTGGGTCAGCTCGGCCAGGGTACCCGTTACCATCAAACTGCGCGGGTCATGGGTCGACCCGACCCGCACAATTTGTCTTTCTCCCCTCACTAGCCCCGACGCCTCACCGATTAGGGTAACCATAATCAGCCAATTCTGCGGCCTAGGGACCACGCCATGACCTCGGGTTGATCGAGAATTGATCCTCTAGCCAAGGCACGTCGACTGAGACCAGGAGCCTCCCATGAGAGGGTCTGGATCACCCAGACCTTACTCACCTGAGAGCTCCTCTCGGAGAGCTACTATGGGGAGAGAATCCTCCCCACAGAGACCATAATCGACCCAGGGCTCGATCCCTGCACCTTCAGGGAGGTGAGACGGATTGAAGCCCCCTGGTATGATGGCCTGAGGTGGGCTGGAATACCGGGACCTTACTCGACTCGAGGCCAATAAAGCATATCCCATATGTTCAATCAAATTCCTTTTTGTTAAGTTGAGCAGTTTACTAAGGTGTGAGTTTTATAGTCGAGCATATTATGTAGTTATGTAGGTATTTTCCATTCTATACTTTTTATTCTGAGCACAAGACTATGGTACCTTAGATGTAGCTCTAGTATTTAGTTAATGACTGATTTGTCAGAAGAACAATCCTTTAAGTGGAGAGGAATGCAAATTCTAATCTGACATCTCATGGAGTTCTCTGATACCAGTTGTGGCGCCCCGCCCCTTGACCATCAATAATCAAGGCTAAGGAGTGGTGTGCCACTTTGGCAAATCCCTCATTTATTAATAGGTTAAGGTGAAATTCCTCAATCCACTAATAAAGGAAGTATGTGCCTTGAATAATACAGTATATACATTCATTAAGTATATACATTCATCAAAGTGTGGAAGCAAGAAAGGTAAGAATAATACATACAATTCACCACAATACAAATAAGAAGTAAACATGCAACTCATAATAAAATAGTACAGTAAAAGAATATACATAAATATATAAATTTTTATAAGCATTAAATAAGTATTAATGAAAATGATAAAGCTCTCATCCTCATAAAAATAAAAGAGAAGCTAAGCTAAGGATCTTTAGCACCTGAATCTGATCTTCAGAAGGTTCGACTACCTTGAATAAGTTGAAATCTACTATTGTCGGTTTCACAATGATAGGGCCCCAGCCAAAGAAAAAAAAAAAATGGTTAGACATATTATCTAAGTACATTTTAGGCTATCATATTTCATGAATTTTATGATATCATCATTTTACTTATACTATAAAATAAGAAAGGCATATGGGTGCAACAAGTATACAAATAGAAGGAATAAGCTATAAATAAAGGCATTTATAACTATGCAACATGTGAGGCAATAGAACATATCTCAACACCAAATTTGTAATAAGGTTAGGCATATAATTATAAGTAAAGTAAGGAAAATACTGAAAGAAAAGACTCATCCTAAATATACTTGTGATCACTTAAAATATGCAAGTTAAAAATAAATAATATGACTGTGATATGTATAGTAAGCAGTAATAGAAAGTAGCATCCTATAAGTAAGTAAGCAGGTAAAGTAAAGCTGACTGAAGTAAAATACTATAAAAAATAGTAAACAATAAAAAATAAACATTAAACAGTAAACGAGTATGTAATGACTGTCATATCAGAAGAGGGCTAATCTAGCATGCTGCAACAAGTATATGTATATATTTTTAGCGTCTTCTGAGGATAGGCCGGAATAATAGAATAAAAACTAAACTAAAGAGGCAGTAATTACAAATACAGAAATGTTTTAAGTTATTTACTTTACTTTTGTAGACATATCCAGAATTAGCTGAGGAGTCAAGCACATTTGCAAAACTGTTCGGGTTCTAACTTAGCACAACACTCCTCAATGAGTAATGTTAAGTAATTCTTATTTCTCCTTACCCTGGTCTAGTAGAGTAAAATAAGTAATATCAACAAGTAATTGAACCCTATGCAAATGTTATCCTAATTATTCTAAGTTTTTATTTCATGCATCAATATTCTTATATGACATATTCAAGGTAAAGGCACAAAGTAAAAGAAATGCAAAAGCAATAATAATTCAATAGTAAGCAAGGGAATCTACTATATATGGTGACATTTGTTATTATCTACTTAAACCATTCTAACTATTTCAAGTTACATAAGTTTAAAATCTCCAATTCCTACTATCAAGTGTGATTTAGAAGCACGACCTTATAAGTTAAAAGTAATTAGAACTGATCAAGTTCTAATTTAATTCAATCAATAACAACTATAAGTTTAAATAAGAAATCATCACATCCTAATTTATGAATTTAGACGTTCTAAGATAAGCTCTGATCAAGATCTGCTGAAGCTAGGGAGCAAGAATTAAATACCATGAATTGGAGTTAATCACATTATCCAAAGGGTAAAGCTTAAGGACTAAAGTTTACGTCTAAATATGAATTAATAATCAAGGTAAATTCTATTAAACATAGTCAAGCTTAATAGAATGAATCTCATATTCTTAATCTAGAGTTGAAAGATAAAATAATTAGAATTAAAGTATGAAAATTTAGAAACTACTAAAACTAAGTTTCCATTCATTGAATAACCCACTTTATTCAATAAATAAAATCTAATATAGTATCTATTCCTAATCTTAAGGAAAAGATCCTAAAGTGAAGTATTGATCCTGATGAGCTCTTAATAAAATAACTTAGGAAATTTTAGGATTTAATGGAATTTATTATAATTTATCTTCATTTGTTGATTTTGTTCATTTAAGGGAATTAAGGATGAGTTTTAACTAAGTTGAGGGATAATGGATTTTACTTAGGAATTTTACAAGCCTTAAATTAAATTTTCAACAATTCACTTAATTTATGAGTTTAAGATTCTAATTGATTCTAAATTAATTTTATTAATGATTTTAATGATCTAAATGATATTTTAGAGGTAAAGGGCACTTAACTAAAATTTTGCCCTTACTTAAGAGTTTAAAATGTTTCTTTTTGATTAAAAGCTCAAAATTAGATTTAGTTGATGTCAAATGATTCCTTGATGTCTAACATGAAGATAGACAGTATGTACATCAAATTTGGACATGTATTAAGTCTTATGGGTCCCATTTAAGGGTTTTAACATATAAGAGAATTTTGGTAATTTTACTTAGTAAAGTCTAAAACTTCAGTTTGTTTATTGATGTGTACTGTCCAAGGGTTCCATAGAGTCTAAGAACTCTGAATTCTGATGTTTAATGATCAAGTTATGGTCATTTTAATGTTAGGGTTCTATTTTCATGAAAAGGTCAAAACCTAATTTTTTAATATTCAAAAATCACATATAATTTTATACAATATTTAATTTTACTAAAACCAGGTTTAATTTTGATTTATTTTGGCCCTGTTAGAGACTTAGGGTCATTAGAATGCAAAAAATCACAAATCCGAGCAATTCCAGACAGTTCTGGGCACTTTCGGACATTTCTGGATGCCACGGCGCACTGTAGCGCCTTCTGACCAAAAGTCAGACACTACGACATGCTGTGGTGTGCTACGAATAGCAGCACTTTTAGCACTACAGCGCGCTGCAGTAGATTTTAACGCTACGATGCCAGAGTTTCTCGAGATTAGGATGCTGCGGCGTGCTGCAGCGGATTTCATTTTCATCAAATTTTTATGATTTATCAAATTTTATGCTACTACGGCATGTTCTAGCATACTATGGTGCTCTACGGTGAACCCAATTTTGAAACTCGGGCGCTACAGCGCGCTGTAGCGCCTAACGGTGATTTTGTCTGTGCAAAAACAATAATGGGTCTCCTTTCACACTCAAATACTTCCAATTTTTGGCACCTCACATGCGGTGCCATATACCAATGGAAAGGTATTTCCAAGACTTTTATATTGATACCAAAATTAATACAAAAAAATTATCTTAACAATATAAACAAGGAGGTTAAATGTTTAGGTATGCAGAAAGAAGGAAAACAAACTTGATTTTCTTCAATAAAATTTTTTATCTCAAGGAGCTCTAATGGATTCCATATCCCAATCACAGATTTCTAAAAATGCAAAATAAGCATAAGAGCAAAATGAAGAAGCCATTGAATTCATTCAATGGGGAAAGGGAGGTACCTTGACTTGCGAAGAGAGATTTCTCTAAGGATCCTTCGGCACTTGAGAGCTTTATTTCAGCAACAAGCACAACAATGGAGGAAAAAGGAGAAGCTTGGGAGGAGAAGAAGGGGCTTCAGTTTGAGAGCAAAGAGAACAAGAGGAGGGGCAGAGCTCCATTTTATATGAAGAGGAGAGGGATGGCTCCAACCTTGAGTCAAGGGATGGGAAGAGAAGGAGCCATCATCTAAGACATGGAGGAGAAGGCTCCCATCAGCAGAAGGGAAGGCCCTTGCATGCTACAGAATGGGAGAGGGAGAGGGGCAGGAAATTGAAGAGCAGGTGGGTCCCAGGCATAGAGAAGAAAAGGAGGAAGAAAAATGAATTAATTTAAATCAGATTAATAATATTTTAATTAAACCAAGGCCTATAATGAATTAAAATCAGATTGGTATATAAGCTCCAAAAAATCCCAAAAATTCACCCTAGCAAATTTGGGGGTGAAGAATTCAATGACGAAGTCGAATTTTGATTCCAACAAGTATTTAACTTTTCTATTTTTCGAGATATTTAATTACATTAAAATATTCGATAAAATCTGACGACTTCCAAACGCGTCTAAAACATCGCTCCTAGCTAATTTGGGAGTGGCGAGCGCAATGGCGATGTCGGATTTTGATTTCCAGGTCGAATTAAATATATTTATTTTCTAATTAATTAAATATTATTAAAATATTTAACAGATTTTTGACAACTTCCGATTTCCACCAAAACATCACCCCTAACTAATTTGGGGGCAATAAGTGCAATGGAAAAGCCTAATTTTTGATCTGAGGTCAAAATAATTAGGTCAATTCTCAGGGAAGCTAAAATTTCCAAATTAAAGTTTGATCAATTTGACCTCTAATTTAGACTAGGTCATGGTGATGAACTCCTAATAACTTAATTAGTGCACTAAGATCAAAATCAAAACTTAGATTAATCTTAATTGACTATAGTAACAACTTGGATTATTATAAAAAGAGAAAAAGAAGAGATTTTACTGTCATATAAGGAGAGAGAGAGAGAGAGAGAGAGAGAAGAAGAAGAAGAAGAAAAATATATTTTCTTTATATATTATCATATTTATTATCACTATTTTTGTTATTACTACATGATATTAATAAAAAATTATTATTTTTAATATATAAATAAATAATAATAATAATAATAATATTATTATTATTATTGATATTTTTATTAAAATAAAATGAATAAAATATTTCTTTTCATTTAATTGATTCAATTATAACTTTGTATCATTTAGATATTGATCCACTTTGATATATTATATGAGATTTTTTGCTCAAAATTTAAAATAAATAATCAGAAATCAGTATCATGAGTTTGTTCAGGATGATCTCATGTCTGTAAGATAATATGTTAGGCTAGAACAAGTTGATATATATGAGAAGTAAGGAGACTACATATAGCTTTTGAGGGATAACATGTAGTTAGTTAGGAACCCACATCTCAGATTGTTAGATATATATATTTAACTTATTATTTATTTTATAACTTTATTCAACAAAATAATATTATATATTACAATATTTTTATTTTAGATTGAGCACATATCTTAATTATGTATATTTATATTTTTGATAATTTTAAAAGCATATTCTACTTAAATATTACATATTATTTTATTTGTATATGCTTGTCCTGCAGAATTATGCTGCTTAATATTATCTGTAAATTTTGATACTCTACAAACCTTATATAAACCTATATGTCTAATTAAATATTTTCCTTTCTTTTTTTTTTCTTGGTTTGCCTTATCACACACACATAAATAAATAAATAAATAAATAATATAAATATATATATATATATATATATGATAGATTAGGAGAAATCTCTGGATCATGTTTTTGAGGGGGATTTGATGCATGATAAAGCAACTTAAATATTTTTTTATATTAAGTTTTAAATTTTTTGCTTAGTATATAATAGATATTGTAAAAGATGTATAATCTATGTTATGAATAAATTTTTTTAATTATTTTGATATTTATTAATGTTAAAATGAATGTGGAAGTTATATTTTAAACACCTCTAAATACATTATTATACTAAGCCTCAATATGATCATGGAAGTGAGCACATAATATTGTATTAGCTTTGCTAACTTAGCAGTGGGTCACCATATGATTCATGTTAACATATCACTTCTTAAGACTATTAACATAAATGGCTTAGCTAAGTAGTCAATGGTAATCATTTATTATAGATATGATCTAGTTATTTCAAATGGTTTCCCAAATCAAATAAGTAAGAAACAAAAAGTTGAGTTTAAAAAAATTTGCAAAATAAAAAAAATTGAGTATCCAAAAATTTATATATGCAAAAAACAAAAATTTAAAAGTTAACATACCAACGTAAGCATTAGCAAGGTAGTAACCTAGAAGCAATAATAATAATATTATAACAACAATGCAGAGTACACATTTTAAGGTTTTTAGACATGCAGTAAATTGTGAGCTTGTTCTTAGTATTAAAGTTATGAGCTAAAGATGTGATCTTCTTTTCAATATATTTATTTTATTTCAAATTAATTTAGAGTTATTTTAGGCTCTTAGATATGTAACAGAAATAGTAGTCTAAGCAGTAGTAGAGACAATAGTAGCCAGCAGCCCAAGCAACAGTAAAGGCAATAGCTAGCAGCCCAAGAAGCAACAGCATAGGAAACAACCCAAGCAGTAGTAAAGGTAGCAACAACAACATAATAAAAACACAAAAACATAAAAAATTCAAATTTGTAAGAATTCACATAAAATAATAATCAAAATATTCTAATTGTAAAACTAATAATAATGATTATACACATATAAGAACCATTTAAGAATTAGCACAAGCAATAGTCTACAGCAATAATAGCCTAAGCAGCATTAAAGGCAACAACAATAATAGCATAAGAAAATACAAAAATATAAAAAATAAGATTGACAAAAGTCATGCAGTAACCTAAGAAACCAAAGTAATAACCTAAGCATCAAAAGTAACAACAACCCAAGCAGTAGATGTTACAGCAGCCCAAGTAGCATCAAAGATAGCAATAGGCCAAGAAGCAGTAAAGGCAATAGTAACAGCATTAGTAGCACAAGCAGCATTTGCAGCAACAACCTTAGAAGCAATAACATGTAGCCCGTAGCCCTAGAACTAACAATTGACCACAACAACAACTGAGACAACATAATCCCCATTAATAAGAAACACATTAATTAGAAAATTTAGATTTGTAAAATACTAAAAAAATTATGATTAGAAATAATAGGAAAAGAACAATTTGAAATAATTATGAGTATTTAAAAATAGTTTAATATCATATTAAATATTTTGAAATGATTATTTTTTATCGTAGTCCCTATTACACTCATGAACCTACATAATCTATAATATAAATAAAATGGGTTAGAAATATTAAATAAGCATCTTAAAGAGATATAATTAATAACATCAATATTAAAGAGTCTTGAGATTATAACATTAATATATTAAAATAAAAAGATAAAGTAGTAATATTTCATCAACTAATGAATTTAACTTAGCAAGTTGTTCTTTCTACAGAAATAATAAATAAAAAAAAAAGATAAGAGATTAAACCATATTAGGCTTGTTAGCCTATGAGGCTTACTAATAATTGCTTATAAATTGTAATATATTAATTTATTGAATACTTACATCTTTATGTAAAGGTTTAACATTTGCATAATACTTAATAAGCCAACCTATAGTACAAATTAGAGCATTAACTGTATTTAGTGATAATAAATTTCTGCAATCATCAATTATATGTGCACTAACACTAAAGATAGATTTGGATGTAACCATTTTAATAGAAATAGTAAGAAAATAAATACCAATCTTTGCTAATATGCCATTTAACAAAACCATTTTCCATCATTTCAAAATATCAAAAAAGATATTTTCTTAGAAGGAGCTTTAATACAATTCTCATTTAGTAAAGCTCCATTATAGATTCTATTGGCTGGGTGGCAAAAGCTAACTCCAACAATATAACAACCCTAATGTTGTTACTTAGTTTCAAATTAGAATCAAATTATTGCTAACAGTCTCCAAATAATTTTTGAAGCAATTTCTGAAATTTGGTATGATTTAGAAGTCATTTGAATTTATTGAATATTTTAATGTATTTATTAATCAAAAAATTAAAAAAATTAATTTGACCTTTTATTAAAAATTCAACTTTATTTTTGAGTTCCTCACCCTCAAATTAGCTATGTGTGAATTTTTGAGATTTTTCAAAGCTCATTTGATTATTTAATTTTGATTAATTAAAAGGTTAATAATTAGTAAATTTATTTAATTAAATAATTCCTAATTTTTGGCTAAACTGCATCTGACCCACCGTTTGATCAAACGACGGGTCCAATTAGGGCCATCCATCTACGCGCCAGTTGGGATTGGACGGTTGCGGGTGCGAGTAGCACTGTGCTACTGTGCGTCATCTAGTCGAGCGCACGATCGCATGCATACGCTGGAGCCACAGACTGACATCCTTCACTCGATCCTACCCCTACATTTAGGTCACAATAGGCTTCATATTTACTCTTGTTCCACTTCTTATTACTTTTGCATTCTCCTGGAACCTTAATTGGGAGCTAAAGGCGTATGTGTGAGGAGCGGTGCGATCAGAACTCTCAGCTACCAATGGTGTAAGGTACTCTTCTTCCCGTTATGTTCTTGTAGCGCTCCGCCCCATCACCATGCGCAAAAAACAGAGTGTGGAAGCTAAACCAAATATCCAGAAATCTTTATCATAGAAGCTGAATAAAATAGTCATCTTAGAAAAGGAAAGAAAATACATTCTGATTTATTAAAAATAGTTTACTAAAGTACAAAAAATAGTTTAAATATTAAACTGAACTAAAATAGTAAATGATCTGAATCTGAGTAAGTAATGCTACAAAACTGTGATGTATGCCACTGAGATTATACATCTGAATATGCCAATGTAATGTATGCTACTAATATGTAACAAAAATATCATTGAACTGTTGCACCCCACTACACCGTGGTCCAGTTAACTCTTAAGTTAACATGATTACGATGAAGTGGTCACCAAATGACAAGTCCCTCATTTATAGATAAATTAGACATTCATTCTAATCCAATACAATTAAGGAAGTTGCCATTTACAAGAATATTTCACTAAATGATAAGTACAAGAATTACATTCAAAGTGCAGAAGCAAAATGTGAACATCCATTCAATCACAATATAGAAGTAAAAACATACAACTAAAAATAAGTGCATTAAAAGAAAATACAAATAAATCTGTATTATTACAAAACATTTTAAGAGTTAATCAAAAAATGAAATAAATGCTCATCCTCACAAGTAAAGAAGTAAAAATAGCAAGGAACTAAGGCTCTCCAATAACTCAAACCTCCTCCTGAATCCGGTCTTCAGAAGGCTCCACAACTTCAAATAGCTCAGAATCTACCATTGTCGGTTTTACAATGATAGGATCAAATAGCTTTTCCAGCAATCTTTTGACTGCCTTGGGAACCCAAAATGTCATGACTTTTGCATGTTCCCAAGATAGAAATATTTTTTTTCTGAATCTGGGAAAACTGCTGCAGACCGCGCGCTGCAGTGCGCGGTCGCGGATTCAAGCGCGCATGGGGCGGAAAATGGTTTCGCATGCCGTCAGGATGCACATCACGCGCGGTTTGCCCGCTGCAGCGTGCTGTCGCGGAATTTCCGCTGCAGCGCGCTGTCGCGCAAAATAGAAATTTTTTTTTATTTATTTTTTGTTTGTTGGGTTGCCTCCCAATAAGTGCTTCATTTTACGTCCTAAGCAAGACTCACTAATGATCAATATGTTGGATCCAGCGGTTTCCTTTTCCATAAGCTAAAGATGTCCGAATGAGCACAACCCTCTTGGTGGCTCGAACCCAGTTCATCTTCACCCTCAACTAAAGGATCCATTTTTTCATTTTCAAGATTTGGGGGAGTCTTTTCTTTCTTTTTCCACGTCACATTTTTTGCTTTTTCACTCCTTCCTTGCTTCCCTTTTTAGAGGAAGGAGTAGAGTAGCCATCAGAATTTTTTTCTTCTAGCGTCAGGTCTCCTAGAATATTATCCACCCATAACCTCTCTTCTTTAACCCTTTTTCTTACTTCATCCTCAATTTCTTTCTTTTTAAAGAGAGTAGGTTTTAGATCGATCACTTCTATTTTTCCCTTAATACTGATGCTCATTATATCATGACTCACATCTATAATAGCCTTAACACTCATCAAAAAGGGTCTTCCAAAATAATCATTGAATTTTTGTTCCATTGGTCCCATTCACACACCACAAAGTCAGTTGAAACAATTAAATTCCCTAATTCAACAGCAACATTTTTTATCATTCCTAGAGGGGTAAGGGATTCAAAATTAGCAAACTCCAAAATCATCGAGGTATATTCCATCCCTCTTACCTTTAATTATTCATAGATGTGGTAGGGCATAACATTAACTGAAGCACCTAGATCACACAAGAGATTTATAAACACTTCATTTCTTATTATGCACGGGATGCTCAACCTCCCAGGATCTTCACATTTGGGTGCGGTTAGCTTTTCATGGTCATTCCCATTTCTTCTTTCCACTTCCTCTAGTCCAAAATTTTTTGCTCTCTCTTTCTCATCATTAATTCCTTCTGATACATTTTCAGCATGTATCACACTCACCAATTCCCTTGGGTTTATTTTCGTTGAACTGGGCTTTGTGATGGTGGCCTTAGTGCGGCACATGAATTGGGTTGTTTTGGCCTAAAATGAATTGAAGGCCCCTTCTAGATTGTGTTGGTAGTTGTTGTTATTATTACTATAGTTCATGCCTTGTTGGTTAGATGAATTCCCCCCATATTGATTAGTATTGTTATTATTATTACTCCATGAGAAATTTGAGTGGTTTTTCCACCCTGGGTTGTACGTATTGGAGTAGGGGTTGTTTGTTTGGTTGTTGTTTCTTAGGTAGTTGGCTTGTTCATTGTTGTTTTGTACGAAGGGGTTGTTTAAATTATAGCTCTCACTGTTGTGCCTACCCCTGCACAATTCACAATGTCCCTCAGAAACCACATTTACATTCATCCTTTCTATCATTTTGTTCAAGGCATGAATTTTTTGTTGAATAGCTGTTATTTAATTAGATTCAGTTACTTTAATGGATTATTTTTTTAGCCTTTCAGAAGGTCATTGGTATGTGTTGTTTGTCATTTCTTCCAAGAGGTCATAAGCTTCCTCTTAGGTTTTTCCATTAATGGAGCCACCGGCAGCCGCATCAATGAGTGTCCTTGTTAGAGCATTCAAACCATTGTAAAAGGTTTGCACTTGCATCCATAGAGGGAACCCATGATGTGGGCAATGCCTGAGGCACTCCTTAAAGCGATCCCACCTGTTATAAAGAGTCTCACCATCCATCTGAGTAAAGTTGGTGATCTCAATTCTCAACTGTGCAATTTTAGCCAGAGGGAAGTATTTGGCTAAGAATTTCTTAGCCAAATCGTCCCAATTATGGATAGAATCACTCGGTAGAGAGTTGAGCCAACTCTTGGCTCTATCTCTCAGTGAGAAAGGAAATAGCCGCAATTTAACTGCGTCTTCAGAAATACCGTTAAATCTGAAGGTATCACATATTTCAAGGAAAGTTGAAATATGTGAGATAGGATCTTCAGTGGCCAATCCTCCAAACTGATTGTTTTGCACCATACTCAGTGTGGAAGGTTTGATTTTAAAATTATGGGCTTCTATACTTGGCCTTACAATCGCAAGGGGAATTCCCCTAACAGTGGGTAGTTTGTAATCTCTAAGTGCTCTACCCTTGGGCTCTTCTAAATTTTCAGTGAAATTATCCATAACAACTTGTTGGTTTGATAAATTTCATTCTCGCCTAGCTTGTAAGTTTGTTCTTTCTATTTCGGGATCAAAAAGATATTCAGTACAGACTTTTTTACTCATACAAGTTACAATATTGCTTATCAAGAACGAGTTTGGCAATAAAGATCACACAGATTTTTCAGAAATAAAATAAATAAAAAGAAATATAAAATATTAGGTTGATAATTACAAAAAATCTAAAACTACTAATATATGCAATCAAATGCTTAAATCGCTAGTTACTTATAGATTGTCTTTAATTCAAATCAGAAACCAACTCCCCGGCAATGGTGCCAAAACTTGACAGACTGTAAATACACGTCTGCGCTTGCACGCAAGTGTACATGGTCTGAAGTAATAAGTGAAAAGTGTGACTTTTCGGGAATTTATCGATCCTCAGAAAATTGGTTGATTTGGCACTAAGGTGTATCCATTCTCCCTAATGTTTAAGGTAAAGTATGTATTGGATGAGTAGTCTAAAATTAGCACAAATATTCACTAAGTAAAAATAGCAAGATTTAAGAAAGAGGAGAGTTGGGGCCTTCCCACATGCCATGACATAATATTTATGTAGATTGGTTTCTCAAGATTTATCATTTAATTTAATTAAAATCAAGTGCACAATGTTGTCCTTGAGTCTAGCTCAAGGTCTTACAAGTTCAAATCTCGTGCACAAAATGAACTCACATTCGGTTTTACTTTGGCACAAAGATTTTTGTAAGATTCTTGGGATTTAAATTTTAATCTTATTCTCTTGATCAAAGAGAGCTTGATTTTTAAACCTTAGGATCTAACAAGCACTGATTTCCACTATGAGAATCACTCGCATCATACATAGTTGAGATGAGGGTTTCACATGTTGGGCTCAACGACTATGTCACTTAGTTTATGAGCACTCAACACTTCTTTCCTCTATCTCAATTATGTTGAGATAAAGAGCTCATTTAGTGGGTCTTAGTATCACTTGCATCAACTCTTTGGTTGAGCTTAGATTGAGGTGCATTGAGCTTATGAACTTTCTCACATAGTTTCAAGCCTTCATGCACTCATAATCTTAGCATCCAACATAAGATGAGCTAAGGAGCACAAGATAATTAGTTCTTAGAGTTTTTCTTTTTTTTAGTTCTTTTCTCATAATCACATTCAAGGCTAATTAGACAAAAATTTCTTAGTAAGGCATTAAAATTGCAATCAAATTATGCTTGAGGGAAAATATTCATACATTAATATTACATTATGCAAATGGGATTTTACCCCCAACCCTCCCCAAGGGAATTTAGCTACTCATTGCACAAGAAAAGAAGAAAAACACATACATGGATAAAGACCCTTTCATGGTCAACTAAAAAGAAATACAAGAGTGGAGTTTAGAAGATACTAGGAACACTTCGTAGAAGTTCTCCAAAATCCTTCTTCTCCTTCTTAATATTCCCTCCTTAGGTCTCTAGTGCTACCTTCTTCCTCCTCTTCCAAAGTAAGAGCTTGCCTTGCCACCCTTGGGGAGTTCCTCTCTTCCCTTGGCTCTCCTCCTTACTTAGTATAATTTGGCTAAAATTGTGAACCCTCTTCTAGTCAAGAGGAGGGGTATTTATAGGGGGGGGGGCTGCCATCTTCTTCTCTTTATCTCACACCAGCTTTTTCATTTAAAAAATTTAATTCATCATGACAATATCCTCCATTGATGGTGAGGTGACAATAATCTTCAATTGTTTACCCAAAACATCACCTCAAAGCCTCATTTTTCAAATAAAATGAGCTGCTGCAGGGAATGATGGCTAGGGACAAAATGCAGGATATAGGTCATGTCCCCAGCCGCAATAAATGCTTGTCTGGGAAACAATTACGGCGGGCTGCTGCAGCGCGCTGTGGCCCGCTACGGTGTGCTCTGGTTCTTAGCAAATTAGCTAAGTCCCCCGCTGCAGATCGCTGCAGCGCGTGATTGCGTGCTGTAGCAGCTTATTCCGTAAACACTATTCAATTAGTTGTATTTTTCCCATTTGATAAATTTGGAAACATTTCCGCTGCAGACCGCTGCAGCGTGCGACTGCGTGCTGTAGCGGCTTATTCCGCAAACACTATTCAATTAGTTCGGCAGCCCTATTTATAGTTAAGTATTTTCGTTACAAATCGCTGCAGCACGCGACCGCGCGCTGTAGCGGCTTATTCCACAAACACTATTCAATTAATTGGGCCGCCCTCTTTATAAGTGGAAATATTTCCGCTGCAAACCGCTGCAGCGCGCGATCGTGAGCTGTAGCGGGGATTTTTGCGATTACTGTTCAATTAGTTTAGGTATTCATTTTTATATAGTTTAGATGTTTCTGCTACAGCCCGCTGCGGTGCGCGGTAGCGCGCTGCAGCGCGCTGTAGCGGATTCCTTTAATAAATTTTAAAATTTTTGCATAAATGCCTTATAACTCCTTTGAATTCCATTTCCCTGAAAAAGATAGAAAAAATTGATTTAGGAGCAGCATAAAGATCTTAAATAAATGAATTTTCCCCTTTATTTAGATATAATTTATGAATTCATCAATTTCCAACTCGATGTATGTATACATTGAACCGTACTACTTATTGCAGTTCAGTGATATTTTGATTGCATATCAATAGCATAAAGTGTTGTGGCATATTCAGATGCATAATTTCAGTGACATACAACATAGTCTTACAGATGATTACTCTGTTTTAGATTTCCTTACTATTTTGGGTTATTTTCAGTATTCAGTCTATAGTTCAGCTTTACTTTACTTTACTTCAGTTTTGTGCAGTTTTATACAGTTTTATGCTTTTGAGTTATCTTTATAGTATTTTTATAAATTTAATCACATTATGTAAATGTTAAATGAATAACTAAAACTGTTTAGACTAGTTTCAATGTGTTAGACTTATTATCTAACACGGGGTACTTTTGGGATCTGGCAATTTGCTAGATCTTGAGTAGTATATTGAGCCAGGTTAGGACACCCAGGAGATTCAGGAGGAGCCCATGGAGCACTAGTGGACTCTTATCCATTTTTACTATGTTTCTGCTTAGTTTATTTCAATTCAATCTAGTACTTAGCTTTATGTCTGTAATTCAGTAACTATTTGTAATAATTATGGATGTGTTTTCTTTTCTTTTCTGAGACGAATGTTTTCATACAGCTTCTATGATGAATGTTTTTGGATGTTTGCTTTAAGCTTCTGCACTCTATTATATACTACTTATACTTAGTATGTGATGTGATCAGTATACTAGAAATTCTGATATCTTATACATATATTAGATTTCTATTATATTCCAAATCCAATGTATGTATTTGCCTAGTACTTAGGATAAGTATAATATCCTTATCTTAAGTATTAGCTCTCAACCCTCTTTGAGGTTGAGTCAGTAGCCCTTCAGACGGGATTGGCTTTCAGCTATTCGGGGAGACGAGTTATTCCTCCCCGAGTGGCATACCGTTCCGTCGCCAAACTTAATTATGACTATTTCATTTGCACACGGTGACGGGGTGGGGCGCTACACTTGGTATCAGAGATTATGCATATACTGAGTAAGCAATACTGTAAGATTATGCTATATGCTATTGAGATTATGCATCTGAATATGCCACTATTATACTGTATGCTACTGATATGCAACCAAAATATTACTGAACTGCTATGGATATATAGTCTACTATCTACATATATCATATTAGGAAATGCAGTTTATTATGATACCTGAACATCCTAAATCTCCCCTGTTGATGTATGCAACATCTTATAATCCATACATAATTACTGATACACATACTCATACTTATGCTTATGCTCATGTTTCTAAGATAACATGTCTTAAATTCAAAAATTCAAAAAATTGCTTTAAAATTGGATTATGAATCTATTATCTCCACTGTACAGAATCCATCTAAATGGATTCTAACTCATGACTATAAATTATTAGGTAGTTTTACTTAGTTTTTAGTTAGAATCATCAGTTGGAAAGGTTGTATACATATAGCTAGAATGTTTTCAGGAATGGTGAATTTAACACTTAGTTTGTTTTAGACTATGCTTATTGACGTGCATGACGATAGGAGGCAGAACCCAGTCATAGCTTATTCTCTCAAATTGAGCTGTTAAATAACCTAACTACAAGCATACTGAGTGTTCTAAGATGGGTGACTTGAGATACTTAGTTTGTCTTAAACTGTGCTTATCGACGCGCACGATGATAGGAGGCAGAACATGGTCTCAGTTTATCCTCTCAAACAAAGTATTTCATTTCCCTTAATCACAACACTCTTAAGATTGGAAGATTTACTCTAAGTTGGACTATGCTTATCCAATCACATAAGATAAGACTGAGACCCTACAATCCAACTTAAAGTGACTCAACCAATCCTAAAATTTTGCTAAAGTGACTCAGCACTATAGATATATACTATTATATCCAAATAATAATTTGGGTTATAACAACTCTATTTAATAACTAAGAAGTATCAAAACTATGACTCCTTACTCCATTTAAGGGAAATATACACAAGGTTATAAGGAAGTAACCAAGAGATCACTCAATATAGGTTACTACTATATGGGAGAAACTCATTCTACATACTTTATGTAATCATACCACAAGGGTCCAAGACCAAGCATATAAGGCTAAGAAGGAGCATCTAGGTTCCTACCTCAAGTTTTAATAATAAGATCTTCCTTCCTTAATGTCATATCAATTGATAAGACTTAAAAAATATTGTATTAAAATCTAAGGTAAGATCATAAAGATCTTACACTTCTAATAAGAAAGGACAGTTAAGTTTTATATTTTCACTAATTCTTATTCTTCTTAAGTTTGAATTGATCAGATTAGATGGGTAAACCCATCTGATCAACATCTATACTACAATTATGGGATACAATCAAGAATATTATTAGGAGTTGATCATATTGCATATTAGTATTTTTTATGGTTTATCTCATGCTAATAATCTTATATAAGAGATAATCAGGGATCTTAAAGTATATGTCCAAATACTAAATCACATGAGTTCTTTAATAATCTAAGCACTTCTAATTTAATGGCTTAAGATTAATGTCAAATCAAATGTATTATTAAAATTATGCAAGTTGAATTATCTTTCAATCAAAGTTAATTGATTTAGGTAATTAAGGTTTTGATCTTAATCAAAATAAGTTAGGGTTTAACTCTTAACTTAATCAAATCAAGATCAATTGCTTAATTTCAGGATCAATGATAAATCGATGAATTATTGATGCATTATTGGTGTTCACTTCAAGTTCAAGATTAAGCATTGATTAACTTAATCAATTCTTAAGGTTCTTAAGGTTAAACATTAATTAATGTCAAATTAGTTAAACCAAGGTATCAAAACCAAAATTAAAGTTCTTAAATATTCATAAGAATCACTATAACAACCCTAGTGCTATTACCCATTAATTAGTGACCTAATTGACTATAATCTTCTTTCATTACTCTTATAATAGTGTTAAGAGTCTTCACCTCAAGTTTCGTATAATTTGGAGATTATTTAGTAATTTCCAGTATTTCCTAGTTTTCTGATAATTCTGAGAATGCCTAATTTATTTAGACATCAGAATTGAAAATAGAGTCCACCATTAGACTCTTCACCCCCAAATTAGCTATGGGTGGTATTTTGGAAGTGTTTGGAAGTCATCAAATTTTCTCTGAATATTTTAATAATATTTAAATACTAAGAAAATCAGGATAATTAAATTGACCTCCGATTAAAAATTTGATTTCATTTTTGAGTTCCTCACACCTCAATTAAGTAAGGGTGAATTTTTGGGACTTTTCGGAGTCCATTTGATTATTTAATTTTGAGTAATTAATTATGTGTAATTAATTAATTAAATAAAGTGAATAAAATAAATATTTATATAGATTATTATTTTTAAATTCCTACGACATAAATTCTACCACGGGGATCTGCTGCTCAGCTCGTCGCACGGGACATCAATCCAAACTAATCGCAGTCATCGCGCTTTTCCCTGAGTCGATCGAACGATTGAGGATTGATCCACTTAAATCAGATCGGCCTGATCGTTGGATCGCGCAGACGAACCAATAGTCCAGATCAAGGAACTGTATGTCTCTATCCTCATGCACAATTGTGTGCATGTCGTAGCCTGAGGAGCGTACGCCTCCTCACCAGCTGGCCTCCTCCTTTGCAATTAATCCTCCTAAGCTTCTCATTCTTCATTTTGCACTTCCTAAAGCTATTGCGGGAGCTTGATGCTACGGAAGGATCTGCGACTGCTCAAACCTTAAACCAGCGGAACCCAAATATCTCAAAGCCTCTAAGTACTCCCTCCGATCCTACCTCTTTCATTTTATTGATCTGTATCCTCAATCGATATGAATATAATGTATTAAGGAGTTCATTGAGTTCAATTGAGCCGAATCAACCCCATTTAAATTTTTTGGGCGTTTCAGCTCTTTTAGTTGAAACCCTAATTGTAAGTCAATGGCTAGGGCATCACTCTATTTTCCATCTAGTCCTTCTTCGGCCTCTATATTGGGCTTAGCACGTCAGCCGTGAAGAGAGCTTCACACCAACGTGCGGGCCATGCCTAGAAGACCCTGGAATCGACCTGGTGAGCAAACCCTAGTCGGCCCTCTCATGGTAAGTATTGGGGACAAATTGGTTTAGACAAGCTCCGTGTTCCGGGTTTCCTCGCTGAGCCGGTCCAGTCCAACTGCGGGCTCTTCAGTAATCATCGTGGGACCCACGATGACACGCGGCCTTTTAGCGAGTTGCCGCGTGCGTGGTAGCGCAAAAATCTGCACTGCAGTCGGGCTCGGTATTTCGCGCCACCGCCGTTCCCTTTGTTTTTTCGTGCCATTTTAATTTATGTGCCGCAGTTGAACTCTATGCCACCGGCTGTTAATGATTAAATGGAAATGCATTTAATTAAATCCTAATTAATTAATTCTAATGCAAATTTTATTTTATTAATATCCTTAAAAATACTTAACCAAATATATAAATTTATATATCATTTCAATCAGAAAAATGACACAAACATAAAGGCATAATTAAATTTAGGATTTGAACCATGATTTTATTAATCACTTTTTAACCCTAATTAGGAGTCCCGAAAACCCTAAAATCTCAACGTTATCCGATTTCAACCTAGTTAGTGTCGTTCTTCTCCTTACACTATAAGGATTCCAAATTTATATATATTAATTCCATTGTACATCAATTGATGATTTTAGGTTTTTGGCTCTTAAATTAGAGTAATTTTATGAATTTTCTAATTTTTTAAATTGCATATTTTAGGTATTTAAACCCTATGGCAGCAAATATGTCATATTAATTTACTCCCCATATTATTTCAATTGTATGCTTAAAACTTAATTTTTATGCATTAGATGCATGTATAGTTTGTAAAATGATAGGTATAATAACAACCATAGGAAAGATTCTTTAGACTTAATTTTTATAACTTGATTTACTTGTGATCATAGAAGTTGTTAATGCACCCAATTAGTGTAGTTAACCTTAATGCATGTTAAATTTTATGTTATGAATCTATTAGGACTATCTTTTAGTAATTAAATTGGATTCTAGATTAACTTATAGCCTTCATGTAGATTCCTTGTTGTTTGACTTGGGAGTTTCTTAGATATCCTAACTATGCCTTAAATATGTAACACATTTCATTTAACCTTCAATCTATAGAAAATGTAGATCTTATAGCTTATAATCCCTTTCTCTCCTATAAATTTAGACCTTTCATTTTTTTTCAACCTAGCTAGATTAGTAATTGATTTGATTATATCCTTCCAATTACAAGTTAGTTAGATGAGTTTAGTGTATAGAACCATACCTTCCACCTTCTTTAATTATGGTAATTTCATAGTCTCATCTTTTCTTAACTAGTTTCCTAAGCCTTATTTTGATTAAACTATTTCAATTAGGTGGTTTAGGATAAGGATAAGGTTAGCTTTATTTAGTATTATTATATTCATAAATTATTTTACCATCTCATTAAAAGACATTAAACTACTATTTTCACAATCTCAACTACTTATATTACTTACAATTGACTTAAGATTAATATCTTTAAGGCAATTGGAAACTCAATTAGCTCTAATCATTAAGTAGATCATTAAAATTAGATAACTTTGGATATCATGTAGTTTGAAATTATTGAATTTCCATAAATACTTACTTAGCTATGAGCCTATTCATTTGACACATACATATAAGATATTATGCATAAATAAAATTTTTACATTAAAATTATAAGGGTTAAATAATGTTGGTTAAGCTAAGGGCAGGATAATTAGGAGTAAAAATGAGACCTCACATTCTCTGAGGGTGAATGTGAGTGTTTGTTATTTTGAACCCATCTTTCCTTTACCTGGTAGGCCAATGTGCTTAACTCCTCGTTTCATTTTGTATTTGCCCGCAGAATGAGTACTTTCATAAAATAATTTCAATTAAATAATATATGAGTTCTTTCACAATCTTATTGATTATAAGTCTCATTATATCTTTTAAGCTATATTTACCTTTCATAGTTCTAGACTATGTAAATCTTAGACTAGTAGTTTAAGATCTTCCTTCAATTACTATGCTTTGCACTTTTCATATTTTTAGCATCGTACCTTACTTGTTTATAGTTCATTTAGATTGCAGTGAATATTGTTATAATTTTATTTAAATACTTCACTATCTTCTTTTATTTACTTAGTATAAGTTCATTAAATATATACATGCTTCATTATAGTAATTTTATATGCACTTTAATATTTTTCTAGCCCATCTAGGATGCTTTTAACCTTACTTTATTTGCAGACTAGAATACCTAAACTTGTGAGTATTCTTACTCACTTTGCTTTTCAATAGTCTTTCTTACTATTTTCCATATTTTCTTTTACTTATTTAAATGCTTTCATTTGCTCTATTGATTACTTTCATATTGTAAACTAGCTTGTGATATTCAATCAAACTTATTAAATGCTTAACCAATCTTAAAATGTACTTAAATTATTTAGTCTAACTACACTTTTTATTTTCTTGCTTTGCCCTAGATCAAGTGCATTTGGATGCAAGTGGAGCTAGACCAAGTGATTAAAATTATCATAATTTCTTTCGCTTAAAAGTTTAATTCTTGCTTTAATATTGTGAGAGATAGTTCTTATTTACTTGTTCTTTAATTAAATAACATGTAATAACTTATATTATCCGCTTTTATCTTTATTTTATTCTATGATGGACTTAGATCTCTTACTAAAATGCTTAGTTTGGATAAATGGATAAATAAATTGCATAAATATTTCATACTTATAAAGTTATTTGTTACATGTAATTAATTACATCTATTCTTACTTATAGCATAATTGTACATGCATTTCATAATTGTAAACTCACATTATTATATGTAAATGTTCATTTTTACTCTTACTTGCAAATATTACTTTCACTTATATGTTGCAATCTCCTTAAACTCCTATTGATGTTTATGATTGCAACTATTATTTGAATTATGTAACTTGCAAACATTTCTATTCACATATTTCCTTTCTTTTACTTGTAATTGAATTTACATTCTCAGGTATATGTAATTACAATTACTTTCATTCATGCATTTTTCTTTTTTTATTATCTCATCTTAACTTAAGACTCTCTTCATGATCCTTGGCCAAACTTAGCATCTAGAATTAAGTTAGTTTCTCTCAAATTAGATATTAGATGCTAAGGTAACGCACCAATATTGGGTTTAATTTAAGATTTGTCCGAAAGTAACGCGCTAATATTTGGGTTTAATTTAATTTAAGGTAACGCACCAATATTTGGGTTTGATTTAAGATTTGATTAGCTTTAATTACTCAATATTGGGGTTGTTACAATCATTATGGTTAAAATAATAAGTAATTAAAGCTAATCAAATCTTAAATCAAACCCAAAAGGGATTTGTACTTGATTACAAATTTAAAGCACTTAAGTTCCATGTAGTTTAGTTATTAAGTTCTACTTGATCATATAGGCAATCAATGATTCTAACATTTATATTTGGCACAAAACATTCAAGTAATTCCTTAAGAGATTTAGAATATGTTATTCACGGTGAATGGTAAATTCCCCATTAAAATTCACCTCCAAATTCATATAATGCTTAATTTTACTAAATCCATTAGGGTCATAGAGGTATTAAAATGTGAAAAATCACAAATATGGGCAATTCCGGACAGTTCTGGGCACTTTCGGATAATTTTGGGCTTTATGGTGTGCTACAGTGCCTTCTGGCTGAGAGCCAGGCACTGCAGCACGCTACAGTGCCAGTTTTCCTGAGGTGCGGGCGCTACGGCGCACCGCAGCGCTTTCAGGCGCTGCGGCAACTTTCAGCGCTATGGGGCGCTAAAAGCGCTGCGGCGCACTATAGCGCCAGAACTTCCTGAGATTTGGGTTCTACGGCTTGGAGCAGCGCTTTCAGGCACTGCGGCACGCCGTGGCGGGCTACGATGCCAGAGTTCCCGAGAGCTGGATGCTACTATTCGTTGTAGCGCTCCCTGGATGAGAGCCAGGCTCTACGGCACGCTGTAGCGCCTGACAGTGATTTTGCCTGTGCAAAAAACTGTAATATGTCTTCTTTCGCACTCAAATACTCTCAATTTTGGGCACCTCACATACGGTGTCATATACTAATGGAAAGGTCTTCCCGAGCCCTTTCCATTGATACTAAAATCGGTATAAAATGATTATTTTAACAATGCAAATAATGAAGCTAAAGGACTATGTATACAGAAATCCTACAATTTTGACTGCTTTTTAATGAAAAACTTGTGCTTGGATCTGACTCATTGATCTCAATTGAGGCTTGACAATCATACCTAGACTCCATATAATAGCTAATTGAAATACCATTCACAACACTTTGATAAATCAGATGGAGAGAGTAGCACAAAGAAGAGTATAGCAAAAGGGTACCTTGGCCTTGGAAGAATGGAGGAAGAAGACTTCTGATTTCCATAAGAACTTGGGGGAGGGAGCTTCTTCTTCCTTAGCTTGGAAAAAGGGAGGAGCTTTTAGCTTAAGCAAATGGAGAGGAAGGAGGGGGATGAGCTTCATTTTATAGGAGAATAAGAGCTTGGCTTCAGGAAAAGGGAAGGCATGGCTCAAACATGGAGAGAGCCATGCCCTTTCCCATCCATAGTATGGGGGAGGAGTGCTTGTGCAGAAAAATAGAGAAAGCAAGGGGGTTTCTTGCATGCACTAGGGATAGGGGAGCCGAACTGGGATAGAGGCGGGGCCAGGCGCAGAGAAATAGAAAAAGAAGAATATAAAATGGATTTTTAAATAAATAATTACACATTTATTTCAAATTCTTAATTAACCCCATTTTCTATAAAAAAAATTGGACAAATAAATGGCCTCTGAAAAATCTTGAAAATTCACCTTAGCTAATTTGAGAGTGAGGAATTCAACAGTAAAGTTAGATTTCGATTCCGATGATTAAATAATTATTCTATTTTCGCTATATTTAATTAAATTAAAATATTCGTAAAAATCCGACGACTTCCAAACATGTCCAAAATAACATCCCTAACTAATTTGGAGGTGACGAATGCAATGGCGAAGTCAAATTTTGATTTTGAAGTTAATTTAAATATCTCAATTTTCTAATGAATTAAATATATTAAAATATTCTAAATTTTCGATTGAGCTCCGAATTGCTCCAAATATTCATGGATTGATTCTAATAATTAAATGAACTTAATAAAATGATAATTAGGCTGTAATTAAGTTAGATTTGGCTAAGTAACAACCTAAGGTTGTTACAGTTCTATTGTAATTAATTTTATATTAGTTTCAAATATCGATTTCGTAGATTTCTAGTTGGGTTTTTGAGTCCCATTTGAGCTCAGGTGAGCCCATGAAACAAGCCAAAGTCATTACCCTAGTTAAATAGGACCAAATGAGATCCTGATCTTGATTCTAATACTCTTAATAAGTCATTTCAAAAGCTTTAACGCCCCATCCCGTCGTCGTACACAACTGAGGTAATTTAAGAACAATTGGTGGCGGAATGGTGTGTTACTCGAGAAGGACTGCTAAACCTTCCTGAATATCTGTTGACTAAACTGTTGAATCTCAACCTTAAAGGAGAACTCAGAATTAATTCTTAAAAAATGTGTAAACTCCTTATCTTAAGTATTAGTTAGAATACTCAAGTATATTATATTATGAGTGAGTTGAAATAAGAATCAAATATACATGAGAGTTAGCATTTCATATATGCTGGTTATATCACAATACTAAGAATAAGTAATAGTAAGTACAGAGTGCAGAAGCTAAAAGTATTCATCTAGATCATTCATCACAGAAGCTAAGTAAAGTATTCCTCTCAGAAAGAAAAGAAAATGCATCAAGAATTTAATTATTATAGACTATTTGCTTAAATAAAATATTAGTAAGAGAATTTTTCACTCGAATTGAAATAAAACTAAAGCAGAAAAGTAAATGATGGTGCTGAGTCCACTAATTCTCCATGAACGTCTCCTGGGTCTCATGCGAAGCATCCTGAGGTTGCTCCACAAACTGATCCGGATCTAGCAAATTACCAGATCCCAAAAGTACCACATGTTAGATAATGAGTCTAACATAACTAAAGCTACTCTAAATAATTATACTTATCTAAAGTTTAACATTTAAGTATTTTAACCAATACTGTAGAAAAGCACTAAAATAACTGAAAAGTTTAAATGGCATAAAACTAAGTACTGAAAATAGGAAAAAAAGTAAGGAAATTGAAATTGAATAAATACTGAAATAAAATTGTGTTGCATGCCACTAAATATATGTATATGCATTTGAATATACCACACAATTGTATGTCATAAGTATGTTTAACTCAATATCACATGACATTTCACAACATCATCGGTGAGCGAACGCTCCGCTAACAGATCCTATGTGAGCACATCGCTCCGCTAGCAGATTCTAGGTGAGCACATCGCTCTGCTAATGTTGATATGATTAATGCATTTCATATTATGCCAAGGCTTTAATAACTATATGCTTTGAATTGTTAAAATCCAAAAATCAAACAAAACTGAGTAATAAGTCCATTTGTCCCCACTATTCAGAATTCTTCGAAATGAATTCTTACTTCTATCTTAATCTTACTGAATTCATGGTTCTTACTGTAACTATATTCTAAATCATCATATGGGCAGATTGCATATACATAATTTAACATATCTTAGGAAGTGTGATTTTAACACTTAGTTTGTTTAATTGCACTTATTAATGCGCACAAAGATACGATACATAATCATCTTACAATTTATTCTCTCAAACTAAGTCGTTGAATCTCAAACTATAACACACTTTGGGCTTGGGATGTTTGTCCTGAACTGAGCTATGCTTATCCAATTACCTAGGATAAGACCGTAACTCAATAGCTCTATTCGGGATAAATCAACTAATTCCATTTTATGCTGAGTAATTCAGCCCTATGGATATGCATTATCATCTCCATCTAATAACATTTCTAATTCTCTTTCTAACAATTCTATTTAACAATCAAGAAGTAACAAACTAATGAATCCCTTCTCCATTATGGTAAATCCTACACAAATGGCTCCAAGGAAGTGACATAATAGTCATTCAATTTATGATAACTACCACAAAAGATAAACTAAGTCTAAGTATTTTAGGCTTTCCTATCACATGGCATAGGAACAATCATCCATGGTTGTTAAGGTTCTTCTAAGGTCCTACCTCAAAATAAGATAATTAAAGTATTTCCTATCTCAAAGTAACCCTATTAACAGTATAATATTTACTTAAGCTTAAAACTACCTTTGTACTTAGAAAATTTAAGGATTTAAGATAATAAGATCCTATATAGGTTTAAAAGTTCAATCATAAGATTTAGATGCAAAAGTCAAGTATGCAAATCTTTTATATTCAAATTCAACCCAAAACTTTGATTATGGGGTAAGATCATATAATTTATTGAGAATTGATCATTTGACAATCTAGTGTATTTTATCAATTTAATAAGAGTTAATTCATGCTGGTCTCTTTCTTTAAGAGAAAATTAAAGGAAGTTAAGCTTAAAATTAAGATAAGATAATCACAGTATCATTTATGAGACTTAATAAATCTAGATCACATGATAAACTAGCAATGTTAATTAGAGAACAAATACTAACATTCACAAATTATGATCTAAAATAATTAGTACATAATTAGCAATTTAACAAAAATTCAGAATTTAAATTAGATTGAACAAATTAAGTTTTAAATAGCCTAATAATTGATCACATTACTTCAAGTCTAATATTCCGCATTTCAAGTAATAAAATAAATCTATTTAATATGGTTATCTTAGTTTCTACGAAACAATAATATGTTGATCCAATAAAAAAAATAGCCACAAGTGCAAGTTTGCCATACAAGCATATATTTAAAAAGTTTAAATATCCTAAGCATAGAGTTCATATTTAAAAATCACCTTTATTTTGGTATATTTTTGCATTATTATGGTTCTGGAGTTATTAAAATACCAAAAATATAAAGTTTGGGCAAAACTGGGAATTTCTACTCGCTACGGTGCGTTGTAGCACTCGTCAGGCGCTATGGCACGCTATGGCATGCTGCTGTGCTGCGTCACGCTACATCACTTTTAGGCACTCAGGTGCACTACAATAGATTTCTGCAATGAGATGTGCTGTAGCGCCCTCCTCGTCGAGAGCTAGGCGCTACGATGATGTAGCGCCACATTTTCGGAAGGCGCGGGCACTGTGGCATGTTACAGCGCTTTCAGGCACCAGATTTTCTGAGATGCAGGTGCTGCGATGCGCTGTAGCACTTGCTTGGCTGAGAGTCAGGCGTTACGACGCGCTGTAGCACTCGACAGTCATTTTGCCTAGACGAAAAATGAAACTTATCCCATTTTGCACCCAAATACTCTTGATTTAGGGCACCTTAAGTGCAGTACCATATACCAATGGTAAGGTCTTTGAAAAAGCTTTCCATTGATATAAAAAATCAATACAAAAAGATTATTTTAACATCACAAGCAATTATGCCCTAGCTGCCTATGCAATGTTTCTTTTTATACAACATTATTCATTTTTTTCTTGGATTCAGATCAAACTCTATTGAGTTTGATTGCTAAAATACAAGTTCTTCAAATTGTGAAATAAGTGTGTGAGTAATAAGAAGTAGCCATCAGATCAGTCCAGTGGGGGAAAGGAAAGGTACGAAGGGGAGGTATAAGAAGGGTACCTTAGCTAGTGATAGGAGGTTCCAGCTAGGTTTTCTTCAAGAGCATAGGAGGAAATGAGCTTCTTCTTCAGATATTAGCAAAAAGAAGGAAGAGAGCTGAGGGTTCTTCAGGATCTTGGGAAGGAAAGAGCTTCAACTGACAATAAAATGGGGAAAGTTGTGGATATGAAGCATAGATAACGAAGGGGAAAGGGTTAAGCTTCAGGGAGATAAGATTTCTGGAACTCATCATTGTTATATGGGGGAAATCAGCTAGAGCTGATAGACAGGTGATGGGGAAGGGTGCACCTGGGGAAGGGTAGGCACGCACAAGAATTGGGGAGGAAAATGTAAAATTTAAAATTTTAATTAATTATTTTATAATTTTAATGAAAAATACTATGCTTATACAAGAATATACACCAAAAAGTTTCCAAGACCAATATGAAATTTGTTTTTTTTTTTTTTTTTTTGCATATATGCCTCACAAAAAAGTATATTCAACCAATAATCTACTTACACATTAGATTGGTACATCATCTATATATTTTGGTGTATATTAGCATGTAAGTGTAGCAATACTTAATTTTAATAAACACAATTTAGAATTTAAAATTAGATGAATAAACGAGCTCTGAAAAATCCTGAAAATTCACATTTAGCTAATTTAAGGGTGAATAACTCAATAATGAGTCAAATTTTAATTTGGAGATCAATTTAATTATTCTAATTTTTGGGATATTTAAAAACATTAAAATATTTGAAAAAATTTGATGACTTTCAAAAATTTTCAAAACATCACCCCTAGCTAATTTGTATATGATGAGCACAATGGCAAAGTCGGATTTCAATTTCAAGGTCAAATTAAATATCTTAATTTTCTAATAAATTAAATACATTAAAATATTCATAATATTCGATTGAGCATCGAATCGTTCTAAAATTTTAAACTTTAGTTCTAATGACTAAATAAACCCAATAAATAAGAACTAAGATATGATTAAGCTAAGATTAAGCAAAGTAAAATTCTATGGCTGTTACAGGAGCGCACCCTAAAGTCTTAGTCCAAATCAAAAGTCATTTGGATTAAAACCCTAATTTTGGAATATCCTGATTATTTGGAAAATGACCTACCTAAATTGACCTCAAATTAAAAATCGAACTTCGTCATTGCGCTCTTCACCCCCAAATTAGATAGGGGTGATATTTTGGAAGCATTCGAAAGTCGTTGTATTTTTGTCGAATATTTTAATATATTTAAAATACCCCAAAATATTGAATAATTTAATACTTGACAAAATTGAAATTTGGCTTCGTAGTTGTGTTCCTCGCCCTTCAATTAGTTAGTAGTGAAATTTTAATAATTTTCTGAGCTCGTTTGATAGCCTAACTTGATTTAAAAGAGTTGAATTTTATATTTGAATTAAATTAAATTATTTAAATTTTTGGTCGTTGTTTCAACTAACAACTCTTTAGTCATTCAATCGAATGGTGCATCCCAGCCATTCGATCCACCCAGTTGATTGATCGAATGACTGAAGGCCGTCATTCTCGAAGGAACCCAATCGATGCCCGCGTGTTGCGCAGTGCAGGTCATGCCTGCTCATGCTGCACGCGTGTGGCGCCTTTTGCCGCTGCCAACCGCTCTTAGATCCTCGAATTTAATCCCAGTGCATTCCAAGATTGTTATGCTAGTCAGTTTGGACCGACAGCAAGCTAAGGCCCAGAGCGAATCCACTTCTCCCTCTTCCTAAGCTCACCAAGGTACTCCCACTTCCTAACTTCTGTCATTTCAATTCTTGCTCTATTAAATTCCAATGCTTATTGCTTATAATGTTAACGCTTTTAGCACTAAATTGAGGTCCTGACATGTGGTATCGATCGCTAATTTGGTGATCAATACACAATTGTCAACTGTGAACTTGCAGAATCTCTGTCTTCGCAAGAGCTAGGGCAATATCCTATAAGTACTAGGGAGCACCTAGGTTAGGTTTCTTAGGTTTAATCAGAAGAGCTAGTCGTGTGTCTCCATTTGAGATGCGTACCGTGTCTGATGATGTCTCGTGCGCAGTGTTGGAGGAAGCCCTAATTTGTGACCTGTTGAACTCGTCAAGGAGGAAGATTCCGTCTCGGGTCAGGTCGTGTTGGGTTAGACCCGACCTGTGTAAAGAGATCCGAGTCATGTTATCGACATTAGCACCGTGGTGGGGGGTCCATTCTGTTACGTTGTCGGCTGCTCGAGTCGACAAGTTGTAGTGCCCCACCTCATCGCCGCGCACTAAAGAGAGTAATATACAAAATAATCTGTGGCGGAGCAGTGCGCTACTCGAGAAGGAATCCACATCTCCTCGAATAAAATACTAAATGCTGTTGACTCAACCACAAGAAGAGCCGAGAGCTAATACTTAAGATAAGAGTAGTATACTTATCCTATGTATTAAGCAAATACATATATTGTATTATGAGTATAGAATGAGAAATCTAATTTATGTCTAATAATATCAGTATTTTTAATATGCCGATCACATCACAATGCTAAGTATAAGTAATATAAAACAAAGTGCGAAAGCTAAGCATACATTCAGAAACATTCATCATGAAAGCTGAATAAGAACATTCATCTCAGAAAAGAAAAGAAGAATACATCCAGGACTATTACAAATGATTTACTAAATTACATAATTAGAGTCTAAGTACTAAATTGAAAGAAAGCTAAACAAAATAATAAAGGTTGGAGGAGAAGTGCCACTAATGCTCCACGAACTCCTCCTGGATCTCCTGAACGTCCACCTGATCTGACTCAACATGCTGCTCGGAGTCTAGCAAATTGTCGGATCCCAAAAGTACCATGTGTTAGACTTATTGTCTAACACATCAAAACTAATCTAAATAGTTCTAATTATTTAATGAACATTTAAATAATGTAAACTAAATACTACAGAAAACTATAAAACAGTTGAAAGTTTAAAAAGTGTATAAAAATGAATTAAATAACATAGAACTATAAATTGAATACTAAATGTAAGTAACAAAATAGTAATGGTCATTATGCAGTTTATGATAGACCTAAAAATACGCATCTGCACTTGCACGCAAGTGTACGTGGTTCGAAGTAATAATGGAAGGTAAGTTCCAGAATTTATCGTCCTCAGGGAACGGAAGGTTTTGATACTAAGTTATTTCAACTTTTAATATTGTTTAGATAAATGAGTTTCAGTTTTGATGGTTCTTAATTCAAACATGCAATAATCTTAATTAAAGATATTGTTTGATAAAGAAGGAAGAGATGGGTTTTGATCATGCTAGCTATTAGGGACAGGTGTCGTATTCAATTTATGCAATTTATAATATACTTGTTTTCATGCCAATTTATCAAATGAACATTGTTTTCCTTAGATTGGCCCTTTAATTCTGACAAGTTCAAATCTAGTGCACGAGATGAACACACTAGGGTTCTATCTAGCACACAAACTCTTATGAGATTGCATTTTAAATTATTAGGAACTCCTATATCTAGGTTACCAAAATAGTCTTTTAATTCGGTGATCACACAGGCATTAATTTCCATTAACTAGCATCACTCACTACACGCGCAGTTCAAATAAGGAAGTGGATTTATCAGGCTACATCGACTATCTCACATCATCCATGAGCACTCATTGAGTCCTTTTTCTCCTTTCACGTCTGCTGAGCTATATCAGTGGCTCTTGGCTCACATACGTCAACCTATCGACTGAGCTCAAGGAATGGTGCAATTAGGCTCAAGAGCTTATCACATAACTCTATGCACTAGCGCACACATACCTAGTTTTACGCCGATTGGTGAGTTATTGAGCATAAGAATATTAATGTTGCTCAATCAACTTTCCATTTCATTTTTAAGGTGTTTTACATCGAGAATCCTCGCTCAGCGAACCTCTGTTCACGACAAGGACCTTTATGTACATTCCCTCTACGCTTGAAGTGTTCAGTTGGCTGAGTATTATTTTCATTAAGAATATTTTTTAATAAAACACAAATTTTCAATCATTCCACTGCATGCATTCACAAGGACAAATCTAGATGAACATTTAAATCATATTTTATTTCATTGCAAGAAAATATATACAACACCATTGTCCCATACATTTCATATGACTACAGCCCAACCCTCCCCAAAGAGGGTTTAGCTCTCCATTATAATAGAAAATAAGAAGGAAACATACAAGAAATGGAACCTTTTCATGGTTTAATCTAAAAGAAAATCAAGAGAAAAGCTTAAGAGAATACTAGGAACTGCCCTTTCGTGGTGTTCACTGGATCTTTCCACTTGGTCTTTATATCTTCTTTCCCTCTAGTTCCTTAGTGGTAATCCTCCTTTTCCTTCCTTGAGTGGATCTCATCTTCCTTCCTTGGTGAGAGCCTCCATCTCTTCTCTTGCAACAAACTTAAAATTTTGATCAATGAATGTCAAAAAGAGGAACCCTATCTAAGTCTTGCATGGCAGATTATATAGATGAGCCTCTAGCCCCTTTTCCATCAATTCTGCTCACCCTTTCCAGCTCCAAGTTTTAATAGCTTACCATTGTGATTATTCCAATATTCCCTTGAGACATAATAATACTTTAATTATTTGGAGTATCCAAACAATTGGGGAAGGCAACTGGTTTGAATTTTTGGCCTTCCCTATGATGTCATTAATGCTCATTTTTTGGCAGAAAACTCGGCGGGCGCTGTAGCATTTCAGTTTCGGCATTTCCCCACCGTGGCACACTGTAGCACTTCAGTTTTGAATTGGCTCCTGCTGCAGTCGTTATGGCGGAATAATTAAATTTCATTAAAATTATTATTCCATTGCGGTGCACTGTTTAGAATGTTATTTACTTGTTTTTATTTATTTGTGAGAGAGAGACTTTACTTTCTTATTATCTATTTAAATTAGCGTGTAATAACTTAATTTAATTGCTTATCTTTACTCATTTTGTGATGGAAATAGTCTTTCTTACTTAAATTACTTGGTTTGGGATAAATGGATAAATAAATGGTTTAATTGTATAAATGTTTCATATTCATAAACTCACTTGTCATATGTAATTAATTGCATCTATCCTTACTTGCAGCATAATTGTACATGCATTTCATAATATCAACTTATAGTGCTTCATGTGAATGTTCACTTCTACTATTACTTGCAATGCTATGCTCCTATATGTAATACTAATCACTTAAATTCTTATTATTGATTATAGTTTCATCTATGATTTACTTCATGAATCTTGCAAGTAGTTTCCATTCACATATTTCATTTCTTTTATTTATGATTGCATATATACTTTTATATTCAAGTAATTGTAATAACTTCTTTTGTTACATGTTTACTTACCTTGTACATGCATATAATTATTATTTTCACACATATAATTGTAACTACTTTGATCACATGCATTTGAAATCATATTTATCTTGTGCATTTCTTTTCTTCTATTTATTTTCTCATCTTAAATTAAGATCCTCTTCATGATCCTTAGCCAAACTTAGCATCTAGCATTTGCTTAGTTTCCCTCTAATTAGATTTTAGATGCGAAGGTGACGCTCCAATGTTGGGCTTAATTACTACTCAATACTGGGGGCATCACAAGTAGCCATGCAAATCATTAAGTTTAAGAGTATAATAGTATTGACCTAAGAATGCATTATCTAGAAGTAAAATAATCTAAGCTATTAGAAAGAAATTAAGAATATTAAGACATTAAGTTTGGAAGTTAGACAATCTTTTAGCTAGAACTTTAAGTAACCTAAATAATAAGAATCAAGTAACCTAGGAAGTGTAGTAGTGAATATATAGTTTATAAGTTAGAATATTCCATTAGAATAGAAGTATTATTAGATAGTTTAGATAATTATAGTACTAGAATTAGAATATGATCTTTTTAATTGTAACCTTGCAACTATACCTATAAATTATTTTATTATCTAAATAAAACCTTAATCAAACTACCATTTTTAAACCTCATTAATTTATATATATTATGTTTCAATTAATTAAATCATTTGATGAATGTTTAAGTCAATTGAGGGGCTTGATTAGCCTCAATAATAGGATAGATAACTAAAGTAGATAACAATGTATATCATATGGTGTAACAACCATTGTGCTGTTACCCATTGTTTAGCAACCTAATAAACTCAATTCCTTTTCTATTACTCTTATAATAGAGTTAAGTGTGTCCACCTCAAGTTTCATATAATTTGGAGATCATTTGAGAATTTCTAACATTCCTGATTTTCCCAATAATTCTGAGAATGCTTATTTTATTTAGACCTCAGAATCAAAATCGGAGTCCGTCGTTGAACTTGTCACCCCCAAATTAGCTAGGGGCAGTATTTTAGGAGTATTTGAAAGTCGTCGATTATTCCCGACTTTTTTAGTAATATTTAATTACTGAGAAAATTACGATAATTAAATTGACCTCCAATCAAAAATTTGATTGCATTTTTGAGTTCTTCACCCCTCAATTAGTAAGGGTGAAATTTTGGGATTTTTTAGAGTCTATTTGGGTATTCAAAATTGAGTAAATAATTGTGTTTAATTTAATTAATTAAATATTAGTTTTAAATTAAATAACAAATAAATTAATTATAATAATCCAACAGCACTCATATGTAAAGACGAGAATTCGTTGCGCTGCTCGGAACACTAAACATCGAAACATCTCAATCAGAACCATTGATTCCTAGTTGATTGGGATCAAACGACGGGATCTCACCCTTTTATTCCAGTCATTGGATCGCTCTCCACATCTGACGGCTAAGATTGAAGAACTGTACGTCTCCCACGATCTTTTGCTTGCGCCTGCCAGTCTATCGTCCGACCTCTGCAGAACCCAGCCAGGCTTCGTCCTTTTCCATTAGCCTCTAAAACTCAATTTCACATTCTCATATTGTTTTTTTTTTTTGCAGGCTGGAAGAGAAGTCCTAAGGATTAAAGTTTCTGTTGTTGAGCACTCGACGATTTTCCTTGCGAAACCTAAATCTAGCCGATGATTTTGACAAAACAGGTACTCTGCCTTTTATTCACCTTACTGTAATTATGCTCCATTTAGCATCTCAGTGAACTCGAGTTTACTTGATAAGCCCCGAGGAGTTTGATCGAACTCTTTCGGAGTTCATTCAATCAATAAGGAATAACACAAGTCGCTTCCTTTATTTCCTACTCGTTTCATTATGCAATCATTCATACTTAATGTGAATGTTTTTCTTTCAATTAATATAGTTTGCTTAAGTTTCCAACAAATTCTGAATTTTCTTTGGTATGCCTGTCAAATGCTTGATGCAATAAAAACTATTGTCATTCTGCTTATTACCTTACCTTATTAGAGTTTACAAATTTCAAAAAAAGTTCAAGATATGATACTTATACTATTAGTATATTTAAATCTTTAATTTCTTTTAATTGTGTTTTTACATTGATTAACCATTTCGAACTGGTTAATCCCTCATTAAAAATTTAGGGTTCGCCATTCGCATCCCCGTCTCTGTGAGGCGAAGAAGGGGGTGAACCTTGGGCCCGTTATCGCGGCCCAGGTACGAGCTGGTTTGGATTGGCCCGTGTGCAAACGTCGGGCCTTTGGCATTTTCTAGGCCCACTATTAATGCGTGAAGCCCATTAGGTTTTTCCGCGCGAACCATTAAACCTGGATAAACGGGATGGGCTTGCTGGGCCGCTTATGCGGCTTGGGTTATGGGCCGATCTCACGGCCCAATTTTGAACCCATTTTCGTGTTTAAGAAGGCGCCAAAAATTTCAATTAATACAGATTGATTAAATTTAATTGGAATTTAATTTAATCAATATGTTTTTAATAAATTAACAACTTTAATAATATCCATCCCATTATAATGAAATTATACAATGTTTCAATCAGAAAAATGCGTAGATCATTAATACGACATTAAATTTCTATTTCACTAATTATTTTCATTAATCAGTATTTTAGGTTAATTAATTAATTGCATAATTAACATAATCTTGTATGTGGCATATTTTAGTCAAATCTTATCCAAACATAACATTCTAGTAGTCCATTTCAATCACAAAAATGTGTAGGACAATAATATAAAATCAGATTTAAGTTTTGAATCCTAAATTTTGTAATAACTTCTTAACCCTAATTAGGAGTCCTCCAAACCCTAATTTCCCAAAGTTATCCAAATTTGACCTACTTAGTATCATTTTCTCCCTTATGTTATAATGACTTCATATATACTTTCATATTTCCATTTGGATAACATTTAGATGATTTAGGTATTTGGCTCCTTAATTAGTGTAAAGTTGCATTTTCCTAATTTTCTAGAATGTATGTTTTAGGTATTCTAAACCCTATGATAGCAAACATGCCTCATTTTATGTACTTCCCATACACTTTCAATTGTATGTTTGAGACTTAAATTTCCATAAGATTGATAATTGGAATGCTTAGCAATTAATTGATTTAATCTTCAACCTTAATAAAATTGCTATATGATTGAATTGAAATCATGAATTGTTTGTGATCTTTTGAGCTAGATATTAATTCCAATTTAAGGTTGATAACATTTACACTTATGTAATTGTAATGTTATGAATGTATTATGACTAATTACAGTCTTTTTTTTAGGGTCAAACTTCATTTAAAGACATCTTATGAGATTTCAAGAACCTAGTTTATATTATTTGCCATCAAAATCTTAGCTAAACTTATTCCTTATTTGTAGAATGCAAATTGTATGCTAATTGCATGCCTTAGTTCTTTGAGAGAACTTATTATTACTAGTGTATTACAATTATAATGAAACTTAGTGATACTCCTATAATTTCTAGACCTTATCTTAAGTCCTCTAACAAGTTAATAATTAATATACTAATAGTATACCTCATTTCACTAAGTGATCTTAATAAGACTAGTGCCCAACAATTTGATTGGAATCTTAGTACCCATTTCCCTTAGCTTTTAATCTTCAATTATAGTTCTCTAATGATTTAATTAGAAATCCCTTGGCTTCCTAATGTATTTAAGATAGCTTAAAGACTTTATTTAGCCTACAATCTAAAATAACTTAGAACTTGTAGATAGTAGTCTATTCTTTCCCTTACACTTAGACATCTCCTATCAATTGATCCTAACTAGATTATTGAATGACTTGGTTGAAAACTTTTCATTTTATAAGATAATTAGATGAAGTTAGTAGATTGTATAAAAATCTCTATTTCAATTAGTTTAGTAAGCCATTAGTTTTACTCTTCCCTACTAGTTTTCTAAACTTTAATCATTAATCTATTTGATTTGATCAGTTTATGACTAGTGTAAGTTAAGTATCATTTTGCATGAAAATAATTATAAATTATTTTCTCATTTCATAAATTAAATCAAACTACTATTTTCCAAAAATTCTTCACTTTTACTATTACTTATAATTGACTTAAAATCAATATCTATGAGCTTAATTAGCTCCAATCATTAAGTAAATCATTTAAATTAGATAACTTTGGATATCATATAGCTTACAATTATTTGAATTCCTAGAATGCTTGCTTAGATTTGAGCATATTTGTGGTGCCCCGCTCCCTAAGCCCATAATCATTAAGCCAAGGAGCGGAGGGTCACTTGTGCAAATCCCTATCTTATCATTGGATTAGGTAGATCCACAATCTACTAATAAGGGAAGGATGTGCACAGAACATCTGAGGATCAATCACTAAATCTAACATACGGATAGAGTGCGGAAGCTAAATGAAGTAAATAGTACATCCATTCATCATGCTTTACATAAGAAACAGTAATAAGATAGCTCAAAAAATAATAAAGTGCATAAAGTAAATCACAGTCACAGTACATGTATTATTACAACATTTAAATAATTTAAAAGACTGAAAGATAAATCACTCATCCTCACAAGCGATTAAGAAGGAACTAAACAGTATCTGGCTCTCCTGGCTAGAGCTCCACCTCTATATAAGGCATCTCTTCTTCAGCACCTAGTTCCTCAAATCTATCTAAATCTGGCATTATCAGTTTTATAATGCCATGGCCCTAACCAATAAAAGAAAAATCTTGTTAGACAATTATCTAAGTACATTTTAGGCTGAATATTTTATATGTGTTATTAATGTCACCATTTTTATACTTAAACACAACAAAAAGTAACTAAGCAGTAGGAGCAGTAAGCGTAATAAGAAAGGGACAGTTATAAATATAATATTTATAACTAAACCATAAATGAAGCAAAATCACACCTCAACAACTAAGCAAGGAGTGGGCATATATATGTATAGTACAGTAAGTAAAAGTACTGAAAGTAAAGTCTAACCCTAAACATGCTGATGATCATATGACATATGCAAATTAAATGACTAAAATCTGAACATGGTGCATATAGTAAGAAGCAAAGTCTAGCATCCTTTAAATATGTACAAGTGAGCAGGTAAGTAAAGAAACATAGCTGACTAAAATATGCATCAAAATACAGTACATAGTAAGCTAAAACTGAAACAAGTATGTAAAGACTGTCATATCAGAAAGTTGTCCATCGGGCCGATGAAATCCCCAAAGCCTTTCTGGGCATGGGCAGACAGAAATTCCCATAGTATTTCTGGGCTAGGGCAGATAGAATTCAGCAGCAGAGCTGAGGAGGCAGTAAATACAAATACAGAATCTTTTAGTTATTTTATCTTGTTTCTGTGGACACATCCAGAAATAGCTGAGGAGTCAAGCACGTCTGCAAGACTATATGGGTTCCAAGCTTAACACACACTCCTCACTGAGTAATGTTAAGCATTTTTATTACTCCTTACCCCTATCCATTAGGGTAAATGTGCACCCGAATCTACTAAATATACTGAACCCAAAGGCAATTGTTATCCTAATTATTCTAAGTTTTCATTTTATGCACAAAGTTCTCTTATATGATATAAACAAGGAATTTAAGCACAAAATACAAGGAATGCATAGCAACAAAAATTAATCAAGTAAGGAACTCTTTTATATATGGTGACATTATTGTTATCTAATTTAACCATTCGAACTATTCTAAATTACATAAGTTCAGGATCTCCAATTCTTACTATCGAGTGTAACTTAGAAGTATGGCCTTATAAGTTAAAAGGATTAGAACTGATCAGGTTCTAATCAAAATCAATCAAATGTGACTACAAGTTCAATCAATGAATCATACGTCCTAGTTTAATGAGTTTATACGTTCTATCTAAGTTCTGATTAAGATCTACTAAACTACAGATTATGGATTAAACACCACGAGATTGATCTTAATCACATAATCTAAAGGGATAAGACATAAAATCTAAGTTTCAGTTTAAAAGTGATCTAATGATTGAGGTAAACCCTAATAAGCAAATCAATCTTAATAGGATGAATCTCTTATCATAAATCTAATATTAAAAGACAAAATAATTCAAATAAGTTGTAAAATTTCTAGAAACTAATTAAACCAAGGATTCATTCATTGAATAACCCACTTATCTAATGAATGAAATCTAACGTATGAGCTAGTCCTAGTCTTAGGAGTAGTCCTAATGTGAGGTGAAATTTCTTAAAGAAAAGACTTAGAGAATTTTGGGGAAATTTTACTAAGTTGACCTAATGGCTAATTTTTTTCTTACTTAAATGATTCTAATATAGTTCTAATATTGGTTTGAGTGATTTAAAACACAGATTAGAGGTTAATGGTACTTAACCTAAATTTTGGGCACAATGACCATTTTGCCCCTACTTAAGGGCCCAAAAAGTTAATTTTGAATTAAGGGTCCAAATTAAAGTTTCTTAGTACCAAATGGTTCCTTACTGTCTAACTTGAAGATAGACAGTAAGTATGCTTAATTTGGATAAGAAACAGGTCCTATAGGTCCAAACTAGGATTTTTGACCTAAGGGGCATTTTAGTAAATTTCACTTAACAAAATCTAAATTCTTATATAGTTTACTGTTGGTTGCTATTCAAAGATTCCATAAAGTCTAAGAACACTAAATTCTGAGGTCTAATGAGTTAGTTATAGTTATTTGAATTTTTAAGGGTAAATAGGTAATTTTTCTAAGTTAAGAGGGGCCAAAAAGCTAACTCTTCCATTTTGTGTTCAAATTCAGCAAACTCAGTGGCTATACCTTCCCAATAGCACACTAAGTACTTTAACTGGGAGTAGACCCAAATTGGACTTCAAATGGTCAAGTTATGACCTAACTAAGGTTATGGTTTTTGGTCATTTTTTAAATTTCTAAGGTTCAAAATCTAAATATTATTTTAGATTATTATTGGCACTAAAATTCAAAGCTACCTAGCAATTTGCACAATACATTTTAATAACAAAGTAAGTTTTGAGCACTTATAAAAAAAATGACAATGTTTCAAACTTAATTTTCATATAGAATTTTATGCAATATTCAATTTTAGCTAAAATACAAAAACAGTGAAGTTTTGACTATTTCAACCAAAACTGGGCAATTTTTCAGGAAATTCTGGGAATTTTGCAAGTTCAAACGCTGCAGCGCGCTGGAGCGCTTTTCGCACGGTAGCATTTTTCGCGCAACAGTGCGTGGTAGCGCTTTTCGCACGGCAGCACTGCGGCGTGCTATGGAGCACTGCAGCGGTTCAATTTGCAAAATCTGTTCAATTAATTTATTTTTCACATTTCCTAAAGTTTTGCTCAAGAATTCTGCTGTAGCACGCTATGGCGCACTGTAGTGATCTCTTTTGCAAAATACTATCTAAATACTTCATTAATTATTTTCCTAAGTTTTTCGTGAAATACCGCTACAGCCCGCTGCAACGCGCACTGTAGCGATCCACTTTGTGCATTTTACTGGTTAATAATTGATTTTATATGGTTTCAGCCGAATACCGCTGCAGCGTGAAGCGGACTATTTTGCAAAATCGGGCGCTGCAGCGCCATATGGCGATTTCGCCAGGATGAAACCTAGAATGCCTACTTTCTAGCTCAATTACTCTCAATCCAGAGCGTTCCATGAGCGGTGCCATATATCAATGGAAAGGTCTTTCCTATACCTTTCCATCAACACCAAAATCGGCACAAACGAAGCATCCTATCCTTACTAAAAATGATGATGAATGCAAGGGTGTACAGAATATAAGAAAAATAGAGCAATTTTCTATGATGCTTTTAAGAGTCTTAATGGCTTCCATACATGCTTATGGGCTTCTAATGATACATTCAAACATTGCAACAACATGAGAAAGATAAGGAGAGGAGCAAGGAGGTACCTTTTAGTCTTACAAGGGAAGGAGGAAAGAGACTTGGAAGGCTTGGAGGATGAGCTTCTCCTTCTTCTCCTTCAGCCCAAGGTATAGCAATGGAGGGGAGGGGAGAAAGCTTTAGAGCTTAGCTTGACAGCAAAATGAGGAGGGAGGGCTGAGCTCACTTAATATAGGAGGAGATGAGGAGGGGAGTAGGGGCTAGGCCATCATGAGCCTAGGGAGGGAGGCCATCAATGGGCAGCCAAGGGGCATGGGGGCGCCGGCTAGGGAGGGGAGCTGACAGGATGCATTAGAAAATTATGGGGAAACTGCAATTTAGGGGCTAGGCAATTACCTATTTATTCTCCTTAATTATTTAAAAATTCAAATTTTTAGAAACGCGCTCCAAAAATTTCCAAAATTTCACCTCTAGCTAATTTGGGGGTGAGGAATTCAACGGTGAAGTCAGATTTTGATTTTGATGGTTATTTATTTATTCTATTTTCCGGTGCATTTAATTACATTAAAATATTCATGAAAATCCGACGACTTCCAAACGCATCCAAAACATCACCCTTAGCTAATTTGGGGGTGACGATCGCAACGGCGAAGCCAGATTTCGATTTCGAGGTCAATATAAATACCTCAATTTTCTAATTAATTAAATATTAAAATATTTCAAAATAATTGATTGAGCTCCGATTTGCTCCAAACTTTTAGGGTTTGGTTCTAATGACTAAATGAACTTAATGGAATGATAATAAGGATATGATTATGCTTAAATTTAAGCTGGGTAATGACCTTGAGTTATTACAATATTCCTTTGAAACATACATACAAAATATAGTACATAAATAAAACTTTCATAGGACTATAAGGGTTTTATTTTGGTGGATAGTTAAGGGCAGGATTAATAGGGGATATAAGGAAATCTCACATTCTATGAGGGAGAATATGTGTTTATATTTCTATGAGGCCCCATTTCTCTTTACTAGTTAGTTAAACATGCTTAACTCCTCATTTCATTCTGTAACGTGCCCGCAGAATGAGCCTTTCCATAAATAACTTAAGCAAATAAAATATGAGTTCTTTTACAATCTTATTGATTGTAAGATCTCATCTGTAGCACCCTGCCCCGTCATCGCACATAAATTGTAAATTTCGGCAGTGGAGCAGTGCGCCACTCGAGGAGGAATGGTCCGTCTCCCCGAATAGCTGAACACTAAGCCCATTTGAAGGGTTGCTGACTCAACCTCAAGAATGGTTGAGAGCTAATACTTAAGATAAGAGTAGTATCCTTATCCTAAGTATTAGACAAATACATACATTAGATTTATAATACCATAAGAATCGAATATAAGTATAAGTAAGTTGATCACATCACATTACTAAGTATAAATAGTATAATACAGAGTATGGAAGCTTAAAGCAAACATCCAGATACATTCATCACAAAAGCTCTATGAAAACATTCATCTCAAAAAAGAAAAAAAATACATCCAGAATTATTACAAACAGTTTACTGAAATACTGAAATAAAACTAAGTACTGAACTGAAAATACTAAGCAGAAAGTAAAACTGAAGGAGAGTCCACTAGAGCTCCACGGGCTCCTCCTAAATCTCCTGGGTGTCCTCTCGACCTGTTTCAATATACTGCTCAGGATCTAGCAAATTGTCGGATCCCAAAAGTACCTCGTGTTAGACAATAAGTCTAACACATCGAAACTAATCTAAACAGTTCTAATTATCCATTTAACATTTATATAATTAAATCTGTAGAAAATGCTGTAAAATAACTGAAAGCATAGAACTATATAAAACTATACAAATAAGGTAAAATAGAACTATAAACTGAATACTGAAATAACTGAAACTGTAATACATCCAAAATTGAGTAATTATGTGTAAAACTATGTTGTATGTCACTAAATTTATGCATATGAATATGTCTCAACATTCTATGTACTGGTATGCAACCAAATATCACTGAACTGTCATGAGTAGTATGGTCCAATATATACATACATCAAGTTGGGAACTGCAATGCCGATGCATCCTGAAATTCCTCAGTCAATAAATGCAATATTCCGTAACTCATAGATCATCACTAATACTTAGACATCTTTCTGATACTCACACATCATGCTTATGTTCATGCTTATGCTTCTAACTGTATGAGATAAAATTCAAAAAAAATCTTGAAAATGCTTTGAAATCTGTTAATGAATCCAAGGCCTCCATTGTGCAGAATCCTGCTAAAAGGATTCTGACTCCTAAGGTTCTACCTCGATAATTGGTTAAAGTTGAGAATTTTATTAAAGATCATCAAATGAGATGATAGTATACACATATCTAACATGGCTGCAAGAAGGGTGGTTCTTAACACTTAGTTTGATTAAGCCACCCTAACGAAGCGATCTTCGATAGGAGGCATCACCCGATGGCGATTTGTATCTCAAGCTAAGTCATTAAGATGCCCAACTCACGATCATACTTAGTGTTCTAAAGAAGGTGACTTGAATTACTTAGTTTGTTTAAGTCACACCTATTGAAGTGATCTTCGCTAGGAGGCATCATCCGATGGCAATTTGTATTTTAATCAAACTAAGGAAGGAGTCCCTACTTATAACACTCTTAGGATTAATGAATTTACTCTGAGCGAGGTTATATCCGCCTAAGCTCATAGGATAGCACAAAGATAAATCTCACTTAGAGTGACTCAACCACTCCTGAATACTACTGAGTTAACCCAGTACTATGGGTATACCATACTACACAATTCAATGATTTGGGTTCAGACAACTCTATTTAATCACAAGGATTTATCAAAATTACCTCTCCCTCTTATGGATGGGTGAATCCTACATAAGGCTCCAAGGATGTGATCAAATGATCACTCAATATAGGTTGCTACCACAAGGAATAAGTCACAGTCTAAGTAATTTAGGTGATTCCTATCACAAAGTATCAAGCTCAACTTCTAAGGTTATGGGAGATCACCTAGGTTCCTACCTCAATAATCACAAGAGCTCTTCCTACCTCAAGGTATCATTAATTAAGGTATTTAAACATTTCAAGGATGATCCTAAGCAAGACCCTTAAGATCTCACTTTTCTACTTCTTATGTTAATATTCAAATGGTTAAATCAGATGATTCATTTGATCCTTTTCTATTCTACAATTATGGGATGAAGTCAAGGATTTATTAGAGTAGGTCATTTCATCAATCATTATAATTTTAGTTCCATCTTATGCTAATTGTCTTATATAAGAGAAAATCAAAGATCTAAAGTTTGGATTCAGATGGTTCAATCACATATATTCAATATTATTCTTAGCACTTCTAATTTGATGATTTAAGATCAATATCAAATCATATGCATTATTAGAATAATATCAATTAAATTATCTTACAATCAAGTTAATTAATTAAGTGATTAAGGTTTAGATCTTAATCAAGACAAGCTAGGGTTTAACCACTAACCTTTCTATCATTAAGACCAATGTTAATTTAAAGGTCAATGACAAATAAATGTATTATTAGTGTGTTATTGATGTCAAACTTTAAGTTTGGATTAAGTATCATCTACTTAATTAAGTTATCAAGATTCTTATGTTCAAGTTTAGTTTAATGTCAATTAGGCACATTTAAATGTCCATTTAAAAGTTAAAGTTTTCTAAATATACCTTCTAAAATCATAAAAGTAAATAAAGGAAAAGGTGACATAAATAGTGATTAGTGCTAATCAAATTCTAATTCAAACCAAGGGGATTAGCATTTCATCACAAATCCAAAAGACTTAAGTTTTGTGCCATTTTAGTTATTATGATACACCTATTTAGTTCAAGCACTTAAGACTTATTGCTTGGTAATAGATACAATACATTCAAGCTATATGATAGGTGTTGAGCATTTGATAATAACAACAAAGTTTCAAACTTGATTTTAACATAGAATTTCATGCAATGCTCAATTTTAGCTAAAATTTAGTATAACTTAGCCCCACTAAGATCCTAGGGGTCTTAAAACACCAATACAGTTGAGTTTTGGCCATTTCATCTAAAACTGGGCAGTTTTACAAAATCTGGGTAGTTTCTGACATTTTTGGGAATTTTGCAAATTTTGGGCGCTGCAGCGCTTTCTGCACGGTAGCGCCTTTGCGCTGCGGCTTGCTGCGGTCCGCTGCGATCCATTGTAACCCGCTGTGCCCGCTGCAGTGCGATATGGCGCACTGTAGCGGTTCATTTTGCAAAACTACTATTCAATTATTTTTATTAAATGATTTTATAATTTTTGTGAAATTATCGCTGCAGACCGCTGCAGTGCGCGACCATGCGCTGTAGCGTTCCATTTCGCAAATTTACTGTTCAATTAATTTATTTTGATGTTTCCTAAGTTCTGAAATAATTCCGCTATAGTCCGCTGCAGGGCGCGACCGCGCGCTGTAGCGGTCCATTTCACAAATTACTATTCAATTAGTTCAACATGTATTTTTATATGTTTTCCGTAAGTTTTCCTGTCCGCTGCAGCCCGCGGTAACCTACTGCAGCGCTACAGCGCGCTGTAGCGGCAGACGGTGATTTCGCCAGGTGCGAAACCCGTGAGGGCCATTTTTCAAGCTTAATTACTCTCAATCCAGAGAGTTTCATGAGTGGTGCCATATATCAATGGAAAGGTATTTCCGATACCTTTCCATCAACTCTAAAATTGGCACAAATGGAGCATCCTAGCTATACTAAAAATATGGATGAATGACAAGATGTACGAAATAGATAAAAATAGAGCATATTCCTTTGAAGCTTTTAAGAGCCTTAATGGCTTTCATACATGCATATGGACTTCCAAAGCTACATGCCAATATTATAACAGCATAAGAGAGGCAAGGGGAGGAGCAAATGGGTACCTTTAACTTTTGGAAAGAGTAGGGGATGAAGACTCCTTTGCTTTCTTTAGGAACTTGGAGGGAGCTTCTTCAAGGTACAACAATGGTGCAGTAAGGGAGAAGGAAGGTGAGGAAATTTTTAGCAAGAGGAAGGGAGGAGGTTGAGCTCTCCATTTAAAGGAGGAGAGGGGAGGGGAGGCCTCATCATGGCTAAGGGGTTAGAGGGGTAGAGCCATCATACTTGAGCATTAATGGGACATGGCTTAAGGAGGAGGGAGGGTATGGCCAGTCGAATGAAGATCATGACCAGCCAAAAAATGGAATACAAAATGGGGAAATTGCAAATTGGGGATTCAAAGATTGCTTATTTATTTTTCTTGTTTTTCCAAATTATTTAAAAATTCTGATTTTTGAAACGCGCTCCGAAAAATCCCAAAAATTCACCCCAAGCTAATTTGGGGGTGAGGAATTCAACGGTGAAGTCGGATTTCAATTCCAATGATTATTTAATTATCCTATTTTTCGACATATTTAATTATATTAAAATATTCGCAAAAAATCGACGACTTCCAAACGCGTCCAAAACATCACCCCTAGCTAATTTGGGGGGTGGCGATCACAACGGCGAAGTCGGATTTCGATTTCGAGGTCAAAATAAATACCTCAATTTTCTAATTAATTAAATATTAAAATAATCCAAAATATTGGATTTAGCTCCGAATTGCTCCAAATCTTCAAAGTTTGGTTCTAATGACTAGATGAACTTGATGGAATGATAGTTACGATATGATTAAACTAAATTCAAGCTGGGTAACAATCTTGGGTTGTTACATCATCATAGTTGTATAGTTATGTTTACTTTCTATAGTCATAGGCTATGTGTTCTTAATCCAAGAGATTAAGATTCTTTCTTTACATACTATGATTTGCACTTTCTATTTTCAGTACTATATTTTATTTACTTACAGTTTAATATAAAATGCAGTGTATGTTGCTTTAATTTCATCTAAATACTTCACTACTTTTATTTTTATAGTATAAATTTCATTGGACATATACATGTTTCCATTTTATTTATTTTTAAATGCACATTAGTAGCTTCTAACCTTATTTAGAATGCTTTTCCCTTACCCTTTTTCATTGTAGGCTAGAGTGATTATTACTTATGAGTTCTCTTACTCCTCTTTCCTTTCAACTGTTCTTCCTTACAGCAGTTATATTCCATTTTCTTTCCCTACTTGAATGCTTTTAAATGCTCAACTGCAGTTTTCAAAATATAAATTAGCTTGTGATATATAATTAAATTTCAATGAATAATTAGTTAATTTTAAAATGTGCTTAAACTATTTAGTCTAACTACCTTTTTCTTTCTCTTGGCTTTGTCCTATCATATTTTAAATACAAAAAATATAATATATTAAGAGCAATATCAGGCTAGTGGAGCTGTACCTAGTACTTGAAGATCATATAAATCTGCTTCCGCTTTACTTTATTTACTATACTACTTATAAAAGAGTGATTCTATTTTTATTACTCTTTCATTTTAAAGACTTGCAATAATTAAATTTATTGTAAAGTTTTTACTTCTTCTGTACTGAGTTTACTTATATTTAATTGTTTGGATTGGATATGTGGATAATTTTTTATATTCTACTTCCACTTATTTCATATCTTTCCTTCTTCTTTTTTTTATTACAAATTTTCTTAACTTAAAACCCTCACAAAGATACTTGGCCACATAGCACTTAGTATTGAGTTAGCTTTCTTCTAATTCAATATTAAATATTGTGGTAATGCCCAAATATTAGATTGAGTTCCTATTCAATATTGGGGTCGTTACACATGATTTATAGTTAGCCTCAAAAATTATTGAATGTTGTAATACATTGAGACTAAATCCTTAAAAATATTCATTAAATGCATTGTGCATAAATTAAACATATAACATTTTACATAAGAGTTTCATATGGCGAACTAAGCCAGGGTAGGCTATGGAGTAATCTGGAGACCACACATATCATAGAGGGGGAGTATGTGTAGTATTAGGATACCCTACTTTACTTAGTTAAGCAGACATGCTTAACTCCTCATTTGTTCTATAATTTTGCCCACAAAACAAACACATGTTTAAATTAAGATAAATAAATAATATTTATAATTTACAATTTTTATGACTATATTTACAATTTATTCAGACCTTGAGACTTTGATCTCCTTACTTTCATATATTATAGTTTACTTGTATTTAAAATTCTTTTACTTACATTTTTGCTATGTATTTTAGTTTATAGTTCTATTTTTTTACACTACTCTACTTACTTAGCATATACCATGTTGTACATATTTCTACTATTTTGATACAAGTATAGCTATACATGCTCTTCTTACTTACATATTTGATGCATATTCTGATTAGCTTTTCTCATTTACTGTATTTACCCTTTTTACTTATTATTTTATAGTTATCTCCTTACTTTTCCTTTTAAATGCATTGTGCATCGCTGATAATAATTGTAAATGGCTAATGTGATATCTACTAAAGTAAAAATAATATAGTTGCCCTAAAATATACTTAAACGTTTTAAGTATAATAACTTATTTTCTTTTATTAGTTGTGCCATACCGTATTCAATACCAAATACGATAGATCAAAAGCTTGGAGTGGATCTTGAACCTGAGGTAGATCGAGTCCAGTAGATGCGGCTTGAAGACCCCTTTCTTTTATTGTCAATTTTACGTTATTATCCCATGAGAACGAGTGTCATTATGTCATAAATACTTGTATAAATTTGATTAAAATTTGGATGTTTTACTTTACTATTCTGTGATGTGATTTTCTTTCTTTCTAAATGGTTAGAATAGTATATATTTATATTATATTATGCATCTAGTTTTTCTCTTTAGAGATTCTTGGCTCCTTGTAGTGCTTAATAGTGGGTTAAAATTCACTAATATAGTATTAAGTACTATAGTAACATCTAGTGTTGGGTTAGACAATCTAATCTAGCAATGGGTCATTATAAAAATTAAGTTAAAATATCTTAAAATTGAGTTTCTTAGTTCATAATAACTTGAGCTTAAACTAGTTTGATGCATTAGCACACTTCTTGAAGAATATACAATTGTTCTGGATATGGATATGTCTACACAATAATAGCCCATACAATTTATGCAAGTTTTATAAGACTTAATCAATTTTCTATATAAGGATTGATCCAGATATAGAGATCCAAATACAAATATAATGAATGACATTTTTATGTTAAGGTAAAGCACAATGATAATGCAGATTAGCATGTTGCTATCAGTACAATACTTATCAAAATTTTCTTTCATAAAAATACACATCAATACAACAAAATCATCATTATCACTTGCCCTACCATGAATAATATATTAAATTTGAATCATTTCAAGAAGAAATAGATTAGGGGTTGCGTATCTTCACCTTGAAAAAACTTAAAAGCATTCTTATAAAATATAAAAATCTATCTAATTCTATCAAATCTATTCCAATCAGCATCAATCAAAGCCTAAATTAATCATTTATCTTTTCTAAGAAATTCATGTAACATAATTTTAAGATGAAAGACGCAACCTAGCAAATAAAATATAAAATTCCACCTTTGTGGCATCCCCTAACAATAGGTGGGTTAATACTTATACGAATTTGACAACGATTAGGCGGTTGATCACTAAGTATGATTTTTTTATTCTAACACTGAGTATAATGACATGCAATAACAAGATAAGAGTGCGGAAGCAGATATAGTCATTCATACATTACATCCATCCATAAATAAAAGAAATATATGCATCTTAAAAAAGAAGTAAAATATACATCAAAAAAAAATTAATGTTATACAAACTGAATAAAAGTTTGAAAATAAAACATTCTCTTACAAAAATAAAGACTACAAAGGAAGCAAGTCAAAAGCCAAGCGACGAGCTCCTCTTTGGACACCTGCTCCTCCTCCACAAGTTTGTTCCTCGAACAGCTCCAAATCTGATATTTCGGTTTCACATGCCAGGGCAGCAGTCAAAAAAAGAATAAAAAAATATTGTGTTAAATAATTGTCTAAGTACATTTAAGCTGATTAAATAATTTTCTTATATTTAAGGATATCACATTTGAACAGTTAATGAAAGGTGCAGCAAAGCTAAACAATATAGAAGGTGAAGTCATAACTAAGAAAACAAAGGTAAACTAGAGTACATACCTCACTGATTACCAACTGCATCAAAGGTTTGTCATAAATACATATAATAGACTGAAACAAAAGATTAACATGAATATGACAAAAAGATGTATCTAAATAAACTATATTGTCAGTAAGTACCGATATAAACATGCTAATAGGTAATAATGACAATCATAGCTATAATGAAAGAAATGTTACTAAAGGTAAATACTTAAAGAAAATTGCATAAATAAATGTAAAAACTAAAAGTAAAATTGCACTATCAATTGGTTGATGAAGCCAAAGCTAACATAATCATGTAAATATTTAGCTACTCATAGCTAGAACTGAACTGACTTGAGATAAACTGAAGTAGATAGTAATGCATATGTTATGTCTATTTTATCTTATTTTACTTCACATTTGTGGGAAGTACAGAAGTGGCTGAGGAGTCAAGCACATCTGCTTCTAAACCAGATCAAAACTTGTTGAGTTTCTGTAGGTTGAATTAAGTACTCAAAATCACACAATTAGCTGAGGATACTGATTTAAAAGCTTCTAAGATGATTGGAAAGGTTAAAATTATAATTTGGTAATTTATCAATCTTGAAGTTAAAATATTATTATTTAGAGCTAAGAATTGATAGAAAATTTGGCATCCAATCATCAATATTTTTATCATAATTCATGCTTACTATCTAAGGAGTCGAATGACACATTAAGCATCAAATTTGGGTAACTATAAGTAATATGCCATAATCAATATTAATTACAATTTAAGGGTAATTATCAAAAATATCTAATAAATCTAAAATATTATTTTATATTCATGTTACTCTCATTATGATATATAATTTTATATAGTTTGGATTTATATTCATCCAATTATTTCATAAATATATTATATATTAATTTCCTGAAATTCTGATTTTATTAAATTAATAGCGCCATTATTTAAATTAGAATATTCCAAGAATATTCTAATTCCGTTGCGAGTTAGCGCGAGGTCGATGGAAAGCTAGACGAAGAAATATTCCACCAACTAAAACCGCGCAGGTCACGAGTCGACCAGACCTCGAACTGTACATTGTCTCCGCGGAACTGCCAAATTATGGCAGATTTTCGCCACTAATTCCAGTCAATTCTGGCTATCCCAAGGAATGAGCCACTTACGAAATGATTAACAATGTTAGGTGCATCGATTGGCACCATAAATTATTTGGCTGGTGGTGCCGATCACCAGGACTTTACTCGGCCGTAAACCAGCAGCTAGGGTTTACTGCGCGAGTCAAATTAGCTTGACACAGGGCATGCCAGAGGAGGGTTTTGGTGCCTACACTACCATCATCCCATGGAGGTTTGAGAGAGCCTACCCACGATGTCTGAGCACACCCAGAACATCAGCGACCTACTCGAGCTCACTCCACTATGGAGTACTATTGAGCATGAGAGTATTGAAGCTCGTTTATGCTAGCTCATGCTCAAATGAATTCGACAATCACCTCAAACCTATTTGGCATAGCCGTCGAAGGGATAAGGGAGGAATAGCGAGTCCATAGTTGCTGGAAATTGCGAGGGAGATGCTCAAGTGGTGCTCAACAATTTCAGGACCACCGACCCTAGAGTCAGCCAATCTGACTCTGATCGGTTCAAATCCAATCTCCAAGCCTTCTACTATGGTTTGTCATTCATTACAGGAGAAATTGCCGACTAACCAAGCCATTAAGTGTTGAACAAAATGAGCTCATGGAGGGGGTACCTTGCACCGACTGTTAGGATGGAATGTTGGATCTGCTGGCTGGGTTCGAGCTCTGCCGATCAGCCATACACCTTCCTAAGGATCTATGCTAGCTTCCAAGCACTTGAGCACATGGATTGGTCCACTGGATTGACAGGAAGAGGTTCCTGAGCTCGCAGGGGTTTGTCGGGCTCGATAGGGAATTGCAATGGACACAATGCGGAATTGGGGGCATCAAGGATCACTGGGAGTTCAAAATCTAGCAAAGGAAACTTCTAGATGGATTTTGACAACTTAAATAGCTGGGGGAGGCGATGGGAGGTCGGACCAAGGCTTTCGGGCCGAGCCCAGACCTCGGCCTGAGGCCATTTAAGGGCTGAACCAGGTTGAAATAACCTGGAGGAGGTTCCTCTCACTTGTGGAAATTAACGGGCGACGCGAGGGGAAATGGGGAGCAGGTTCGAACAGTCGTTGGTACTAGGAAATCTCGATTGTCGGGTGCGATCCTTCGCAGACGAAGGTGAACAGTAACGGGAGATGTGGATGTTGTCTGATCTTTGATCATAAAGATGTTACGACCCAGATCACCCGGATCTTAACACCTAATGCGGGATTAAACCATAACTGTTGGATTCATGGTCTGATCTGACGACTTGGTTTAATTATAGAGTTTTGACGGTGCGACGAGATCAGCACCGTATGATCAGATCACTAAAACACAGAACGTCCACGATGGACTGGATCAGTATTTCGTATTTCGAACTGCTGCACAGGATCTCCAAGGTTTCAATTTTTAATGTTATAAATAATTTAATAATTCAATTTTAATTAAAATCTTATAGTTTTAATTTAAATTAAAATACAAATTGTATTTTATGAATATTTGAACAATTACAAGTTTAAAAACTTTAAAACTTGCACTCCTAACATATATTGATGTGAGGAATTCAAATGTGTTCTCAAATTTAGAGATCAAAATAATTTATTAAATTTTTTTGGGTATTTAATTTGAATAAAATAATCATGTAGCTATTTCCTGATTATTTTGGTTCTAAATTTTTAGGATTTAGACAATGATATATTCTAATTAAGCTTGATTAGACTAAGTAATAATATTGAGTTGTTGCAACCTTATATTTACAGCACTACAAATGCCTCTTTTTGTTGATACACATACTAATATTACAATCATATCAAATGTTTTCAAACAACTTGGAGATTTTTTAATATAAATATTAGTCTTTCTAACAACACCTATGATTTCATTGCAGTGCTTGAGCCCATTTTTAACTATCAAATTTAAAACATGCACACAACACCAAATATAAAAAATTTCCTTAAAAAATAACATCGTTATGTTCTCAAAATTCTTTAATTTATCATTGGTATGTGCATTATCTAATGTAATTGTTATATTTTATATGAACAATCTATTACATTATGCACACAACAATGACATCAGCAATGACATGTGCAAAATGCTGACATTCATGGTCATTAAAACTTATTATAGAATATTGCAACATCAAATCTGAATTTATATAATGTACAATCAAGCACATATAACCAATTTATTGATTAGAAATCCAACAATCAGATATCAATGATATATGATTTACAGATTTTAAGATTTTATTCATTTTTTTTTTCAATATCATGCATTTTTAAACACTCAAACCATATAAAATTCTAAATGTTTTCCTATAGTTAATATTAAAAGTACATGCAAATATATTGAAATAGAATTGCTCTACAAAATTAAAATATAGCTCTACTACAATAGTTATCTTTGCTAAAATATTTCTTACTTTACTATTATTGTAAGCAGATGTTACACAAATAGTACTGCTTTCTATATCAATGCTTTTCACTTGTCCAATATCTCTAGATTGAGTATCTTTTGTTTTTTATTTAATTGCACTGAAACTAAGAAAAACTTTAATGTGCTTAAAATAATTTGAGATTGATCATAACTTCTATGACACATGCCTCATGACAGTACCTACAAGATAGTTTTTAACTATTTGACCCTTGTTATCTTTGAATTTGACAACTTCAAAATAATCTCAAATATCATTTTTTTAGATTATTCTAACATCAGGCACTCTTTTTGTTTGTTTCACGTGTCTATGTAATGACAACCAATGAATTTGTGCTTTCTTAAACACCTCTAAACTCCTCTCCAACATTTTGTTGAGGTTCTAACTTTCAAAATTATTATTTATTGTTTCCATTTAGCTAAAATATTTTAAAATAATAAAAAACTCATGTAAGCTTAGAAGATTAATATATAAACTCATGTATAATCATCCTAAAGCATTCATTTATTTGAATAACTATTGCTGCTACCGTTGGGGCTATGCAACAAAAGTTAAGGCATATATGGTGCCTACTTAAAAACTAATGCAATAATAATCATTCAACATGCAAAATTTGATTGCTGAAAAAATATTAATAACTGAAACTGCACAGTAATATTTATTAACTACAATAATTAGAAACCGCAACATTAACATATAATTTTAGTACAAAACTCTTATGAAGAATAATTTAAGAAGATAAAACTACATATTTGATATTACAAATTGAAAAAATAGTTTGTATGTCTAAACAAAACTACTAAAATTGTAACATTCAATATTCATATTAGCAAATAGTAAAATTTATTGCATGTTTGCAAACTTTAAATTAAAAATCATATAAATAGTTTTATAATTTATTGCATGTTTGAAATTTCTTAATATATTTTAAACAAATTAAATAAACTTGAAAGAGGATCATAATTTCAACTCATAGTTTTAACTTAAATAATAAGATAACCTAATACATGTTTAAATACCCTAACAATTAAAAAAACTATACATTTTTGAAACAAACAAAATATGGTGCAATATGATCACATCTTCTCATTTTAACCCAACAAATAGGCTCACATCGTATTGCATCTTTGAAAATCCTAACAAAAAGTAAAGACCCTAAAATTTTTTGAAACAAAATAAATAGATTGTAAAGGAGATTACAACTTCAACTCACAATTTTAACCATATAAATAAGTTCACATACTATTTTATATCTCTGAAACTTTAACACAAAGCCACAGCCCTAAAAATTTTTGAATTATTTATGCAGTCTAATGGGTTGTTTTGCAAGGACGGAGTATTGTTTATATGCTTCTCTATTTTTATGATATTTAATCCCCTGTATTTTTCCTTATGCTTAATGTTTTAAAAATGTAGCACTTGATATCCATCAGTATATAGAATACATTTTAATTATTGGGAATTCAGATTCCATATTATTATCAAAAGCTAGTGAAGATGCAGGAAATAAATCTTTAAGGAGATTATTGGAGATTTGAGATGTTCACTCGATTATTAATTCCAGTTTTTATTTTATTCAAAGCTTGTATAATTAAATGATTATCATGTATGGGTAGGGCTTGCAATTTAACCAGAAACTTGAAATTTGAACTCGATTCGACTCGAACTCGAGAATTTTGGAGTCAAATTTGAGTCATACATCTTGACTCAAACCCTATTTAAAATGAGTCGAAATGACTCAAACTCGACACGAACTCGACTCGAACTCGACTCGAACTCGAACTCAAACAAGTTCGAGTCGAGTTCGAGTAAGGGCTGACTCAACTCAAACTCGACTCAAAGCCCAGACCTATGTATGGGCATACTGGTGAGCTTATTTTATAATATTGAATTAATATAAACAGATGAATACAAATTTCTCTCTTCGTATTATATGGCTCTCTTCTTTGAATGTATATTTTATTCACTTGCCATCTCATTTAAATATAAAATAGGGTCATGTAGCTTAGAGAGCCTAATGATGGATTATCTTACTCTAACACAGCATCGGATCCTCACAGTCCTGGCACATGTTCACAAATTAGCATCTCTATGTCGAACATGGAGATGTTAATTTCTCATTAGCACAAATGATTGGAAGTCCGCCAGTTACTGAGACCAAACATGACAATGAAGAAGACTAAGTAGAGCACATTGTATTGCAATTTTAATGTTGATGTAATACTATTTTATAAATTTAATTTCCTCATCGTCATGTTAATTTCCTTAGCATAGTGTTGTTGATTTTTTTGGGAATAGTTGTATGACATGTAGTCGGAGCATGCTCTTGGGCATCTAGGGGCATTCAAGTGCCCAATTGTGTAGAATTTGGTGAGACCCGAATGCTTGGGTGCACCCAAGGGCTGGTTTATCCATAGAACTTGACACTTGGGGCCTGCTCAAGCTCCTAAATATGTGAGATGAGCAGATACTACGCCGCTCGACGAAACATTTTTTATTAGATGCCCATGAAGTAGATGCAAACAACACTGGCGAAGTTGCACCATCATGAAGTGTGCCTCCGACCCTGTACGACAACGGCATTGTACGACTGCAGCTAACGATGTGGAAGTAGAAGACATGTCTCCGGCGCTGAACATTGGCTAGCGTTGGCAACAAAAGAAGGAGACGTTTGGTTGCCGTGCCGACCTGGAAAGATGCAATAGGATAATTTCTTCCGAGTCATGCAGAATTTTTTTCACCTTTGCAATTTCACTTCATTCCTTCCTTTTCCTCTATTTTATTCTATATATACACTATTCTTTAGCTCTCAAATCATTTCTAAGAGATTATATTTAAAATCAATATCTTTCCATTATTCCCACACAAACATAGTTTTAATGCTAATTTTTTATAAGAAATTATTTCAAAATTATTTGAGAGCAATGTATCAAAGCCTTATAATATATATATATATATACATAATATAATATTAATTATTTAAAATAATATTTAAACATAATGTACATTTTATTTATAAATGATGCAATTAGGCTAAATAATAACTAAATTGCTATTTAAGTAATATTACTACATTGATTATATAAGCAATAATATTATCAAAATATTAATATTATAAAAAAAATTTTGTACTTGTTAAAACCAATAATTAATAATACAATGTTATCTATGTACATTATCAAAATATTAAAAACTTAGCAAAGGAATTGTTTACTTGCAATGGACCATTAATTGAAATAGGATGCAACTTTATTGGAAAAACGACATATTCCATAATCATATTTGAATTATGTGCTCCTATTACTCCATAAATATATTTAATCAATGCTAAATATCATGGGATTTCAAGAGTACAGGCAATTTAGATAACTGTAAATACAACCTATTAGTGTCTTCTTAATGTAGTGATGGCTGTCAAAAATGATTTTATTTAGCAAAATAAGCTTTAGATGATATGGCTGAAGGTTACACCTGTTTAAGGATTCGTTTAAGCACTTTGATTGAAAGAAATTTATTTAACTCATCAAGCAAGTTTCATCAATTGAAGGCTTTCTCATTTTACTTGAGGCCAAACTATCTATTGAGGGCTTGTACACCACAAACTCTTGCAGTTTCCTTGATCCTACATCTTTTCAAAATCCTTTTGTTAAGAATCTCAAACCCAGGGCCTTAACAATTCAGACTATTCTCCTAAGTCTTCTCCGACAAAAAACAGAAGATAGATCTAAAATCACACCCCATCAAATATTAATAACTTAATATGGTTACACTAATGCCACATTTGATGAAACCTCCATTTGTCATCAACTATACACAATTACCATACTTAAAAAACTAATAAAAAAAAAACATTTACTACAAGAAGCTCATAAGCTATATTTTAGAAACAGACATACGATTATAGATCCATTCCACCTTTGACTGCCCAGCAAAACATAATCCCATCAATGAACCTTGCATCCTTTCATGATCCTACTACATCTCATGCTCCTAGACGTCACTCTATCGCTTCCGACATCACCCAACCACCCAGGTCTCACTAGGACCAATCTCTTGTGGATATTTACAATGATTTGCATTATTAAAGAGCAAAAACAAAATCAACCAAATGTAACTCGCTTCACAACTCGCTACTAGAAGGATCATATAGCAAGGGGAGAATTCAAAAGGTTGTTCAAGTTCTTTCTAGATTCAATTTAAATAGTACATGACCATTGCAATCTTCTTATTGATGAGTTTTCAACTTTTAAAAAATCTCTATAATTCTTTCTCTTATTTGATATCACAAAAAGGGGAAGTAATATGATTGATTTTATGAACCTTCGTATTTTTCTTGATAAGCTTGTGTGTGCTATGCTAAAGGATTGTATCTTAAACTTTTTGAAATAAGTAATTCCAATTCATTTTATTACATAGTTTTAAGGTGAGTTTTACTTCACTACATTCAAGATAACATAAGTCTTAGCTTCTTAGATGGCCACATCACAAATGCTCAGATGCTGATGCATCAAAAGGTCAAATGCTCATGTGACTCAGATGCTAGGACCAACAGTCCATATAATGCATATAGTAAGAGAGACTTTATCCACACTTCTTATGTAAAAAAGGATATACTTGGAGAAAAAAATCCCTAGAGAAACATCCTAGATCAACCAGGCAAAAGCCTCAACATTGTAACATGGGTGGTCACCTACATTACATCGAAATGAACCGGCTTGCCTTATCCACATCCTCTAAATTTCTTGAATACCAAAATACCTTTTTTACTTACTTTAACACATTATATTTAATATGAAAATGATTATATTAAACTAAGGAATAATCTATCTAAATTTTTGAAGGGAACCAATGTTTGGAGAGCTTGTAAAAAACAATATTTCACATCATACCCTATCCACGTGCCTCGGCGCCCATAAGAGGCCCCTGAGCACATAGATCACACATTTGGGCGCCCGAAGGGCCCCATAGCCATCCAAATTAAGCTCTTGCCTATCCTCAGTCCCTAGAGCACCTATAAATAGGATCCTATTTCACAAGCTTTAGACTCATCCCAAACAAATCCTATGCATTCCGACAAGCCTCCAAAATCTTTTTATTCTCTTCCTAAAGCACTCCAAAGTGTTTAAGAAAATTTCTCATAATTTAGATGGCTCCGAATCTTGACTTTATTTTAAGACTATAAATATATATTTCTTTTTCAACTTACTATTGTAGGTTGTGCAAGAGAGCTCATGGTAGCTTCGCCCAAGTAAGGCTTTGGAAAGGAGGGTGATCTTAGCAATACATCGCCAAGCTTTGCAAAAGGAGAGAATATACCAAGGCTTAGCCACTTGTTGGGTAGCAAAGCAGTGAGTCGTGCTTCTTGAAATTCCAAAGGAGACAAACATTCGAAGAGTGAGCGTAGAATCTCAGGTTGATCCCAAATACTATAAACTTGGGTGTATTTTCTATTTTTCTACACTTTTACTTTCTTTTTGTGTGTTCTGTGATTATTCTAGTTATCCCAAATCTCTCGTTTTATCTCAATTTTAAATTTCAATTTATGGATAAACTTTCCTCTCTCTGCCCAAAAGACCTCTTAGATAAGGCAGGGAATAATCATAAATTGCAGAATCAATAAGAGGCGACAAACCATCTATAAATATGTTTGCATGTTAATATATGAATTAATGGACAACGTCCACAATAAGTATAGAGAGGAAAAAGAACCTGCAAAAATACCGCAAGCATTTCATGGGGATGCTCACAATGATGCTAACGTAACACAACCCTAACATTATATATGATAAATGCAACAAGTAAATTGTGCATAAATGTATTACATTTCTCAGTATCATTATAAGCATGAATGAACTCTAATAAAGGTCTACTTGGTATGATATGTAAAGGTTTTGTAATAGGAAAAAAATATCACGCCATTCTTTTCCTTTAAAAAGAACCAAGTGATCGAAACAATGCATCTAAATGTGATATGAAAGATGGCTGCATCATCCAAGAGGGTGAGGTCATTACAAGGAAAACTTTCATTGGTCCTGGGAGCTTCTGCGGACATTTGGTATGCCCTAGCTGGTGGAGGGTAACGGGGACGCTTGTAAGCCTCTTGGTCCCTAGCTGAAGTGATCGGCCTTTTCCCTTGCCTTTCTGCGATCACCTGCTCGTCATGTTCTAGCATTGTCGCACAATCTATAAGATCGGCAAATTTCGTATGCCTAAGTGAAATCATATTTGTACACATGCTGTCCTTTAATCCCTCCAAGAATCTACTGCACCTTGCAAATTCGCAATCTACTAGCTTACGTGCATAACGAGAGAGTTTTGTGAACTCCGTCTCGTAAGCTGCTACCGTTCGATTGCCTTGGATTACCTTTAAAAATTGGCTCTCCAGAATCCTTCTTGTTGAATGGGGAATGTAGCGTCTTCTGAATGTAGTTGTGAATTCCGCCCACGGGATCTCCTCCAAACAGATATCCTCAAAGGTGGTTTAGTACGTGATTTTCCACCATATTTCTACTTCACCTTCAAGCAAATATTTTGCTAGTCTAATCTCCTCGCTTGTAGGCATTTTAAGCTGTCCAACTTGCTCTCTACAGCTTGGATCCAGTCTTCGGCCTCCGTAGGTTTGGATGAGCCGTTAAATGTAGGAGGATTCAACTTGAGGAAGGCTTGCAAGACATCGTCCACTCGCAAACTTCGTCCTTGGGAGGGTTCTGGTGTGAGCAGGGGTAGAGGCTCTTCCTTAGTTCGAAAGAGCTTGCAATACAACTTCCAATAGCCTGTCTGTCCTATTATCTGCTGAGGATGAGGTAATGGTTGCCTTGACTGGGGTTGCAGAAGGTTCTGCGAGGAAGGCTTCGTCGGAATCCATCTATCGGAAATGATTAATAAAACTTGCAGTTTAGAGGAGTTTGTATTTAACTGAAACACAATCAATTAATCACAGTGATAAATAAAATTTCAACATTTGATTCCAAGAAGTTTTCATTTATAAGAGATTTGTATACAAAAAGGTTCACATAAATATACAGGGTATATATACAAGGTCCTATACCAGGTTTCTACATATTGGAGGAATTTGAACAAGTCATCCTCCGTTTTGACGTGAACTTTTGGTGGTCCCTAGCCTTCCTCTTTCCTTTGGAGGTAAAAGCCGCCGTGTCATTGGCTCTAATGTGCTCTTTTAGGTTGTAGATTTCATCTTGAAGCTAGACAACTTGACATTTTTGCATGTCGTCTTTTCTTTTTAATTCCCATTCTAGTATTGATATTTTCCCGTGAATGGTACCTTTTAAGTCCTGGACCTCTCTTTCTAGTTCTACGATCCTATTTCTGGACACCGATACCCACCAACTTAGGGTACTATCCATTTCCCTTAGTTTTTCCATTGATACGTTATTCGTCGCTTCTGCCGTGGGGGTGTCCATGTTTGGACCAAGATCAGTTATCCCCGAGTGTGAGGAGTCACCATCACCCTCCTCGTCCTCAAAATACTCTATCATTTCATCTCGGGGATCCATCTATAAAAAAAATGATTAATACATAAATGTTGTTTAGCACTCTCCACGTTTTTAATCATAATGATGAGCAAGGTACTATTATCTTAAGTTATTTTAATCTTATTAGAATAAATATATCCTTATTTTTGCATATATATATATATTTTTTTTAAAAGTACTCAATCCTGCTCTGATACCAACTGTGGTGTCCCGATGTCGACTCAGCAAGAACTGTCCCGACATTCAGGTGGTCACATAGCGCAGGATCATATTTCATTCATTTCAAGATTTCATATTACAAAATCTTCATCGTACATCACGAACATTGTTCAACTTTTTAGAAATAAAGAGAAAATAAAAAGATAAATAAAAGTTAAAGTAGCGTCGTCGATACATCAGCAAGTTTGAAAATTAAGGTTCTTGTTTGAATTCTCCCAAAAGCATCTAACCTAATATTGTAACGAAAACAATACCGGGATTGGAATTCTCATTAATTAGAGAATACTCTAACTACTACAGAAAACAATTAAATATTATATTTTTATAAAAGCAGATATCTGATTAGCAAAAATAAAGGTGTAATAAACATGTAAGAAAAGTAAGACAATAACGCAAAAATGAATAATCAATTTCCTATGAAAAATATTAACCAAGCATCAATGTTACTGATGTTATTTTCCAGTAACAACCACGTTATAAAAGGGATGTTGATTTCAAACAACCAACCAAGCTTCAATATTACTGATGTCATTTTCCAGTAACAACCACGTTATGAAAGGGATGTTAGTTTCAAACAACCAACCACGCTTCAATGTTACTGATGACATTTTCCAGTAACAACCACGTTATGAAAGGAATGTTGGTTTCAAACAACCAACCAAGCTTCAAAATAAATTTGACTCTAAGCGAAGCTAAGCAGCAATAAAGTGCAAAAAGTAATACATGTCATATATTTGGTACTTTTTTTTGTTAAGATCCAAAGTTTGTCAGTTCGATTTTGGATCTGCATTTAAATTTGAATATTTTAAATTAACTTTTAGCCAATATTCTTAGGAGTAGTTATTATCTTCTTTTCCATTCTATTTTTTTTCTTTCGCTTTTACATTAGGTTACTGAGGGTAGCAATAATACTTATAATAGCGTTACTATTATCATTATTAAATGATAATAATGAAAAAAAAATGAAATGAAAATGACTAAAATTAAATTGACAAAAATAGAAATAATAGTCATTTTATAACATTTCCATTGTTATTCATTATTTAATTAATGAAAACAATAATAATGTAAATGACGTAATGAAGATAATAAAACTATCATTATTATTATCATAGCAATAAGTATTATGAAAGAGAACTAAAAAATAAATAAATAAAAATGAGCAAAATTTCTCCTTGATTTCTTCCTATATTCCCACTCCTCTCACCTTTAGGATTATGATCGCCGAAAAACAGAGGGAAGGTCGGAGTGGCTGTTGGCAAGCTGAGTTGGCTGGCTGGCAGCGGCAGGTGGGCTGGCTGGCAGGAGGTGGGGGTTGCTGACAGGAGGCATGGGAGGGTACTGGCTGTGGGAACTGTGGGAGATCTGTCTTGCGACAGAGGCAACGATCCCAATCGGGTGGGGGGGGACCGAGTAAACAGAGGGGCGAAGGAATTTCTTAAGGAAATTTTAAAAATTACTTAAATTTAAAATTTTCGCATTTTCAACAGTTTGACGTCCAAAAATATTGAAACTTGACACCGAGGTGTGTTACGAAGTAATGAACACCCTCGCGCCGAAAATTTTTGATTCAGAGCAATATGTTAATTTTAATTAATTTCTGAAGTTTTAAACTTCGAACATTAATTGAGATCGAACCGACGCTCCGAAATTGAAGAAACTTCATGAGCAGCTTTTAAATAATATACTTAATATAACAATACGAAAATCGATAAATTCAGACACATTTAATTTTCTCAATTTATTAGATTTAAATGATTTAGAAAAATAAATCGATAGTTTCCATTATCTGAATTCTCCCAAACTAGGGCACTTTGATCTAAGAATTATTTATATCTAAAGAAAATTTTGTTTGCCCTAATTCAAAATTCCCCGGGGTCCTGATTTCTGAGGCGGGATTTGACCCAATTCGCAAAATAACGACTTTGGGTCGTTAAAAGGGGGCCATTCAACAAAATCCAAAACTCTTATTTAATGGTTTCAAGATCACAGGAATTTACCAGATCAGTCATTTCAATAAATTTGACAAGGAACATTCTAAAAATTTTGGAAGCATTGGAAGTGCAGGAAGAAGCTTTCTTGTGGGAAATAGTTGAAATTGCCAAATTTAACAAAGGCACCTTGAAGCATGGAAATTGACTATTGACCACCAGAGATAACGCGCTTTAGGATGGACTCCTAAAAGTGAAAATAGCAAGCTTGGGACGAAGAGAAGAGGTAAACCTTGACTACAAAGCACCGGGGTGAAGTCTCTCTGCCAAAAGAGCCCTTTGGAGCAGCAACCAAGCTCTCCATTTGTAATTTTATGGTTTACAAATAATGAGTTCTACATTGTCTAAGGATTAATATAAAATACATTAATGGTTAGTGGACATCCCTTTCATAAGAATAGATCTTAGCCACTCATTTTATAACTGCATTTAAACACTCAAAACACTCTTAAATAAATAAATTAAGAAAATAAAAAACACATTGAATACATTTACATTATAAAATGTGGAAATAAACTTTGCAGAAGTTGCAGTTAAGTGACACTATTGTTGATAAACACTGTTAATAGGTCATCGTGTTACCTCACATTGTTCAAGGGAAAAAATGACTGCTACAAGCTCTAATCCAGGCATGGAATAACATCTTTCATGAATCCTGAGTTGTTTGGAAGCATAAGCTATCACTTGTTCTTCATCATTATACAACTGATAATTTTTATCATATGTGGGCTCAAGTGAGGCACAATATATTGTTGGAAAGCATCTTTATACTTTACACACCAAGCAAATGAAATGATTATTTAATAGTCATATCAATAGACCATAATTTCAAAAAAAATCTTTTATAAATTATTGAGCACTCTATAATAGCTTTAAATTCCGTCGAATAAATAACTATACTAGCCTTGTTAATGACATCCAAAAAAAGGTCAACTCTCATCAAAACTTACATTTTAAAAATTTAGAAATATTAATAGCTTTGATTAATAATAAAATGTCTTACTCTTTTTTTTTTGTATTTGAGTGTATCAGTATATCATTGATAAACACAATAAGATGATTTTTTACATAGGCTCCATAAAGATTGATGGTATATTTGTTAATCCAGACAGCATAAAAAAAAGTTTATAATAGTTGTATCTAGTTTGAAAAGTTATCTTGAGAATGGTTTCATATTTCTTAATTAATAGTAACTAGAACATAGGCCTACTCCTAAGAATATTCAGAAACAACATCTGCAACTTACTATACTGTAAGAGTTTCTTTGAGAGATCTACTTCTTCTGACCCCAACACTAAAACCAAGAAGGTTGAACTTCCTTTTCTTCAGCAACTTTTTCATTTTAAGAAAAGATATTATATATGAGAGTAGACTTTTAACCAACAAGCTTATTCTATATATTTATGGATGTGAACCTTCATTGTAAGCAGCCAATAACAGTAGGGAATATCTCACAAAGTCCACCATTAGAAAGACATTGAATGTGGCTATTGATAAGAAAATGACCCTGGATTTCAATGGTTTATCCAGTCTCAATTTTGTAAAGTTTAGTTGCACTCATAATCCTCCAAAGATAACATTTAAAGGAGTATGCAATTCAATTACAGTCTCAATTTTGTATAGTCTAGTGACTAGCCCTAAAATCAAAAGGCACAAAATAAAGAGAGTTAAGGGTGTAACAATGCCAATGATTATATTCAATGCTTCTCATGCCTCTAATTGATTAAGATTATATATCTGAGCATGATTTGGACCCCTTTTTTTTTTTTGTGATAGTAATTTTATCTTCATTCATGTGTAATGGGAAACTACAGTTGCCTGGGGAGATTGCCCAGCATTTTTGCTAATAGGTTGGGCATTAACTATTGCACCGGCATGACATTTTCAGAGTGTGGCAAATTCAACCACATTCAAATCTTCTTACTTTTTGTTATAATTTTACAACAACATGCAGTTCCCACTACGTAACAATTAATAGCCTCTTTTGGATGATTTAGACAAAATTTGAATACATATGGACATACATCATTAAGTAATCTTGCATTTTTATAGGAAGGGCTGAAACTTGTGCTTCTTTAGAAATTGCCTTTGTGAGGTGGATCATGAATTTCTCTTCTTAACTGGTTTTTCTTTTGAGATAGTGGCACCCAGATTTTTAAATAGTTTGACTCTCTTAACTAGATCTAACAAATTTGTTACAAGTGCTAAAATTTTTCTGTAAGAATATTGTAAGCCAAATAAGAATCTCCGGCATTAAGCATGAGCATTATAATATTTGGGAGATAACAAGCTAATCTTATAAATTTTATCACATAATCAGCTGCCGACCTAATCCTTTGATGGAGTCTCGTAAAAGTGCCTAGCAATTATCTCTCGAGTACATAGAGATGCATTTATCAAAATTGAAATTCCAAATTCTTCCCACGAAACTTCTGCAAATCTTGCATCTAAAGCTGATGACTAGTTGTGATGCCATTAATTCTATGCTTCTCTATGGAATAACTATATTGCCAAAGTGGCTATTGAAGTTATTAGGCAATTCATTTTATCCATATATTTGTCTAATAATTTAAACCCTTCTTTAGCACTTTCAGGGGTAGTTGTTATTGATATTTTTCACAATTTAATCAGGGTTAATCATGTGTCCTATATTTTCTAATTAGTTTTCTAAAATTACAGGTTTAGGATTTACAGTCGAGTATCAATCAAGTAATTTCATGGATTGACTAACTTATATGAAGAATTGTCAATTAACAATTGCAATCAAATACACTTCCACCGGAGTATTTTTACTTAGACATGAGTCACATCTTTCAACAAGTCACATAATAGCTGCATTCATCAATTACATATATGAAGAGCCACACTTTTCAATTAATTTTACTAACCCCAGCGATTCCAAGACCAAGATTAACACACTTAATTCTCAATCATAAGATACTTGACGTGTTATCAAAAGTTTCTAATGCTAGTCCAACAAATTAACCTTACAGATACAATTATTTCTACAACAAGGAAGAGTTTTTAGGACGTTTAAGATCACTACCTCTTCTTCAAGTGACAAGTTTAAGTACATTGCAAGGATCAAGATCTTGCACTTTCCAAAAGTTCAAGAATACAAAGTTAATTGGAGAAATACTTCTGAATCTCAAGCAAATTCATCATTTCAGACCACCCAAGATAATCAAGAAATACATTCAAAGCATTGTAGCATTACTAATTTGTAACTTTGTCAAGATTAAAGCACTTCAAAGATGCATACATTCAATGATCACATATTTTTTGGAAAACACTACTAAAAGATTTTATCTTTTTAACTTTGTGCTTGCTATTTGTTTTAACCAGGCTAAGCTTAAAAGAAATTATTGTCAAAAGAATAAGGAATATGTTCCGCCAACTTTTTGGGTTTTAACAGAACTCATTTCAAAAGAATAATTCACAAGCATCTTTGCTAAACTGTTTCTCTTAGTTCTTGGAAATTAGACAAAACGATATATATTTTGGAACAAATATTCCATACTGGCTTCTATTTTATCTAATCAATCATCTCCTGCTAGCTCTATTCTATGTTTATCACTTCTCTAGCCTTTGTTCTGATAACAACTTCTAGGAACCTACTCTCTTCCACTGAAAATCGGGTGAGAGAATTGAGAAACATTACAAAAAAATATTAAAAACATGTACATTTCATTGTGTGTAAATATATATATATAGAGAGAGAGATAGATATACACACACGTGTAATGAAATGCATAAACTATGGGTAAGCTTACTAAGGCAGCATCATCTCACTATCGTGTAGTACTTGAATGATTTTTTTTCTACGAGGGGCTACCACATATGTTGTCTATAGGTTTGACTTACACGCTGTTTAATAAACAGCTTTTTCTTTTTGTGTGATTTAAGAAAAAAGTAGAAGCCCAGATTTAAAATAGAAAAATGCTATGCTTACACAAGAATATACACCAAAAAGTATCCAGCACCAATATAAAATTTTTTTTTTTTAATTTTTGCATATTGGCCCCACAAAAGAGTGTATTCAACCAATAATCTACTTACACATTGGATTGATACATCATCTATATATTTTGGTGTATACTAGTGCGTAAGTATAGTAATACTCTTTAAAATAATCCAATAAGCTCTCGTCTTACCAAATAACTACGAGTCAATGCTAACTTACATTTATAATCCTCAAATAGAAGTGGAAATTCACTATTCAATTAAACAATAAACATATTTAAACATATCTTTGGCATTAACAAATTTATCCCCGAAACATAAAGAGAGAACAAAATAAAAAAGAACAGAACGAAGAACATAACAGATCAATCTCTCTAGCCTATCGGAAAAAAAAAAGACACAAAGAGCAAACTGCACATGCAAGCAACCAAAGAAAAGTCGAAAAAGAAACCTGTGTCAAGCGGCTATAAGGGGTCTGCATCAATAACTCTCTTTAGTCTTGATAAAACAAGGATGAGTTATCAGATTGCTGCCCGCATGACGCCACGAGCTGCTTCATGTTTCATCTGTGCAGCCTTCCCGTTTCCTCTAAAGTATATGTACACTTGCTGCATAAGTTTGAGGCATAATTTTATTGAAATGTTAAATGCTAACATTCCAATAATAAAATAAAAAATAATAAAATTCTAAATAAAATCATTGAAAATGTCTGCCAACCTAAGTGTCCCCTTTTTCACCAAAAGGAAAAAACTTCGCAGATCTATTAGTAGTCAAATTCTGAGCCAAAAATATGATACATGCCTTTTAAGTGCATACTTTGACTGGTGAATTATAATTAATTATACATAATGCTAGGGTAACATGCATTAATGGTATTTTTTTTTAAATTATTCCTTAGCATCAAACCATAAAAAAAATCCTGTTAAAAAATGAGAGTAAAAATTTTCCTTACATAATTCAAACACCACCGCCAAGCCTTAATTTTACTAGGTGTGGTCCATTACAAAAGTCATTTGTTTTCATCGTGCACAATCAAATAGAACTCCTCCCTAAGTTTCAAATATAGGTAAAATTCAGACATTCAAATTTTCTAGCAAGGGCATTGAAAAGCTTACACTTAATATGCTCAAACCATCTAAGATAATATTATTTAATCTAAACCCTATTAGAGACACTCCAACCTTGCTATGAATGAACTTATTTCTCATTCAATCCTATCAAGTATACCCACTCCTCCACCTTAGCAGCTCCATCTTAGTAATACTTAATTTTTTGATAAGTTCTTCTTTGATGGCCAAAATTCAATTCCATATAATAGCTATTCACATTGCTTCTCTATAAAATTTTCCTTAAATTTTGAGTGGGATTTTCTAGTCACACAAAAACTCCTACAACATTCCATCAATCAGCTTGGATACTATTAAGCATTTCTCCCTCTATTTCACAATTATATTATATAATTTGAACCTCTCACTTTTCATGAAAATATGGTTCTCAATAGTCATGTCCTCAAAATTCAGGCTTCTATTTACAATCACACTTATACTCTACATAATCTATTTTAAATTTATTAAAACAAAGGCCATTAGATTTTAAGATAATTTTCTGACGCTCAAGTTTTTCTTTAACGCTATGCCTAGCTTTATTAATTAAGAAAATGCCATCTTCAAATAGCATACACACCAAGAAACATTTTCTTGAATGCATTCATTAAGAAAACCCATATTTTAAAAAAAAAAGATGGATTAAGAGCAAAGCCTTAATGCAATCCAATAATAACAAGAAAATCATTAAACAAGTCATCTTGCAATCAAACACATGTTATAGCCATAAATACATATCTTTAATAGCGCACTAATATAAGTTGCACATTCTTTTTTTTCCAAACTTCTACAAAAAAATTATCTTGGTAATTTATTACAAGTTTCAAGAGCGGTGTAAATTTTAAATAATGATATTTTTTCTCTAAATTTCTCCATCAAACTTCATAGTAAATATATAGTTTTCATGATAAATCTACCTAGCATAAAATCAAGTCGATTAGTGAAGAGTGGGCATTTATTTGTAATATGTACTCAACCACTCATCCTCAAGATTTAAAGATATGCTTGTAAACTTAATTCTAGAACTTGCAATCTTAAGCATTGTTATTTATTCTTATAAATAGATACAACAATACTCATTCTATACTCATCTAACATCTATTCTTTAAAATAATATTAAATAATTTAGTAAGCTAAAAAATTTCTTTATCACCCAAATATTTCGACACTTCAATAGAGATATCTTTCAATCCTACCATTTTTCTTTCTTTATCCTTTTTAAAGAATTTCAAACCTGCATTTTACTAACTTGACAAATAAAAGTGCAATTTATATTACTTTAATAATTATAATCCCTACTCATAATAATTAAATCAATATAATATTCATTAAAAAATAAAATAATACATCCATCTAGATTGAATATCTTCAACTCTAAAAGATTTTTTTTAACATTTTTTATATATTCTATTATAAAAAAGTTTCAAATTATTTCTATCTTATAATTTAGTTAGCTTATATATGCATCTCTCTTTCCAATCAATTTCTAATTTTTCAAATAAATCATCTAATATTTAAATTGTAGCATCACATAATGCTATTATGGATTTTTGTTAAGGCTTGAAATTGTTGTTATTGTTGTCGTGATAATATGAGTTTATCTCCCATCAGAGTAACATTCACATCATTACCTTTTGAATTTTTATGCATCATATTATCCTTTCAATTCTTATGCACTACATTATCCTTGACAATTCAAAGAAAGAAAAATAATAGATGGAAAAAAGGGCATGACCTGAAGCACCCATATGCTCAGTAATGATTCAATGCAGAAGAATCCAAATCCAATGAAGTAGAATATCTGCAAAAACAAAGGTTTTTAATATTCATCTTTTATCTGCATTTACAAATTTGAAAAGAGTTAAGCAAACCACTAAAAAATCAACTAGTAGATATTTACTCAATTAGTAGTATGTTTTTCTCTATTCATCCAATATGTTTAATAAATAAAGCTTCTGATTATAAGATTAAGACTTAAAAAACAAGCTCTGACCTCAATGCACAATCCCCATTTGCTTGCTCTACCAGCTTCTCCTACCATACTTTCTCTCTCTTTAAAGCACATCCCATTAAAGCAATTATTAACTATGGTTAAAAAAATTTTACATCTAACAATGAACTAGTAATGAACATGAGTGCTCAATTTTGGTACAAAAACATTAAAAACATTAAAAGCATTAAAAACATCAGTGGTTGTATGCTTTAATACTTTATTCCCCAACAAACACACACAAACACCCGTCAAATAAAGTGCAATTTAGTAAACAATGGCTGCAAATTTCTGTAATTTAAAAATCAAAGAAAAATCAGTATTAACTCATTTTTAAATAAGTGAAATCATCAAGTTAAGGCTACAGCTCAGGCAAACACATTTTTAAATTTTGAAATTGCATATGCACGCAGCATTAAGAAATACAAGTGACATTAATCACAGGTTATTAAGAAGAGTTCCATTCATTAGTCTCATAAAATGTACGTTACAATAAAATGAAAACAGGAACATTGAGTTCGTATAAGCGTGCTACTCTTTAAATAGTTTAATGATCATATGTAGATGACCAACTGAAGCTGTTCAGGATAATTATACTCTTCTGCCTTTGATTTAAAGGTTGCTCATATACTTTAAATTCTACTTTCTAAAAAGCAGTTTTTTCTGGATAAAACAGGCAAGAAGTTGTCAAGTTTTATATATATATATTTAAAAAAAGACATTTTTTCTTCTTGACTGCTTTTCCTTTAGCAAAAACAGTTAAAAAGCTACCCAAAGACATGAGAACAATTTAGTGTAAGCAGATTTCTTGTCGCACACACACTGCGGTCTGACCAGTTCCTTAGCAACATGGCCACACTATTGCTTCCTCACAAACGAAGGCTGTAACATTGCCAGTTCACAACACCCAAAATATACCCCAATATTTTAAAATGAGCCTCCTCATGAATTAACTAGTTGTATTCACATTCTAGCAAACTAAAAATGAATAACAAAGTATCCATAATAGAACTTACCCCAACTATTACAGAATCACCAATGACATCTACAGCTGCCAAAATACCACTGTTTCAAAACAATCATAGGAGAAAGCATTAGAAAAAAAAAAAAAAAATCTAGCAAATAAACCTTGTAACTCACAGATTAAATTATTATCAAGCAGATGGTAAGCTTCATAATCATCTTTTTGCAAGTTCAATGTAGTAAGATCTCTTTTAATCATAAAATAAGGTTGTGATTAATACATTGGCAAGGTAATACAGTAGTTTAAGAGAAAGATTACGTGATAAATTGTTTAATTATTAAAAAATTTGGTGATAAACATGCAAATTTCTCAAATTAACATCTGTAATAATGGTTCATTGCAAGAAATACATGTGTTGAAAAATTACTGTCATTAAACAATAAGAATCCTGTGAACAACATTGTAACTTTTAAAGCCCATAAATTGAACATTTTATTGTCACTGCTCTCCCATCATAATAATTAGAGAATAAAATGAAGCCCAATTTGAGATTTATTTAATAAACTTAAATTGAGCAAAATCAATCTATTTTACTTTTTATATGCATGCATACAATCCAAGAAAACAATCATCTAGCAATTATAGAATAAAGCTCTTAATCAAAATTATAGGGCTATCATGTACAATTTCTGAATTTGTTTGGAGCAGCTATTTTACAATTGGAATTTAAAAGCAACGTTCTTTGTCACGGTTTCAATACTAGTTTTCAAAATGTAACTTTTTGTTGAGAAAAGTAGTAAAAAAAGTGTCCTATTTTTATATTGGTCACTATTTATTCATTATTATTAATTTGGTCACAAAGTTTTGTTTTTATTGTTTGAAGTCCTAACTCTTTTATAAGTTTTTAGCCTATATTTCATGGATAGGGTAAAGTTGTATGGAATCTTTTTATAATAAAAGGCATGATTGCAATTTCTATTTTACAGATATTGTTCCATTAATATGAGGAGTTCAATTTTGATTTTTTAAAGAAGTATTTATTTATATTAAAAAATTAATGTAAATAGTGATATTTTGTAATTAACTGAATAACTTTTAATGGACTTTAATCTTTTTAATTTTATTATAATCACATATATTATAGTTTTTAAATATGTTGTTATATTTAGAAATTTTTTTCATTTTATAAAAGCAACTTAATCAGTTCACCAACATGACAAATAGGTCTTCACAAATAAAGTGCATCAAAAACCAAATTAAATTCATTCAATATTTAATTATTTTTGCATTATTTATGACACTTATTTTTTATTATATATATATATATAAACATATATACATAATAAATGCTTGTATATATTTGCATGTTCTATATCTAAAGACGGCAAAAATATTTACATGTTTAAATAATTATATATATTTAACATGCTAAATAAATAATAATTTTATATATTTACATGCTAAATAATTTGCATTGTACAAATATTAATGTATATACGTTAAAAATGTTTGTAAATATTTGCATGTTAAATTTCTATAAAGATAGTAAAAATAACGACTTTGATAATTAGTAAATTAATAAATGAAAACGAGTTCTCATAAAACAGTATTTCATGACTTATGACTAGCATCAGCAAAGATTGCCTTTGTAGTTGGCTCCATCTAATATAGCATTAGTTGCAGGCTTCGTTGAAGGTTGCATTGGTTGTTGAAATTCCCTTTGTTATTACAAATCGACTTCATCGTTGCTGAAGACTGCCTTCACTGTTGGCTTCATTGTAGGTCACCTTGGTCGTTAAAGTTCCCTTCATCATTATAGTTCGCCTTCACGTTGCTGACAATTGCCTTCGCCAAAGATCACCTTTGTCATTAAAATTTGAATTCGTTGCTGCAGAAGATCGCCTTCATTCAACCTTCGTTCGAACAGAAAAACCCCTCGACGTTTTTTTAGAAGACACGAAAATATTCTAAACTGTCGGGCTATATTTACGGCCTCTTTAGCAATTCTGATTTTCCCTTTCTCTCATTAAAAATCAAATGTTCATTAATTCTAATGTTAAACAAATAATTTAATAGTGTTAGGAACTTAAAAGGAACAACAATAAAAGACTGGTACCAAAATCAATAATAACAAAGAGTTGAACTCGAAAAGAGCCGGTCTTCCAACGATTTGAAATATTCTTCATAAATCATTAATAAATAATGATTTACATGAAAATAGAAAGACAATAAAAATAGAGATAAAACATTCACGGGCTGTAGTCTAAAGATATCTATGAGAGTCATATGTCCCTTTCGTTACATGTAAACATCAAATATAATCTTACGTGAGTGATTTTCCCTTGAAGATAATAGGAGGAGTAACAGCAGCAAAAATGCAAAACCCAATGTGAAGCTGTGCCACAGAAAAATAAAGTGGCATTAATTACTCACTTTTAGAAAAAAGGAATATATTTAAATAAAATTCATAGTCACATACCAAGTAAAATAGGAAAAACCAACCAAACTTCAGAGCACTTTCAGTCCTGAAGAATAGAGCATTATAAATTAAGCCATGCATGTTAACTAAAAAAAAATTATTAAGAAAACAGAATAACGAAAAGTAAATTGGAGTAAACCACTGGCAAAGGCCTTGTTTTACCTCATGGCATTGTAAAGAGGCCGATACCATAGCACATATGCTCCTGGGCACCCCGAAATGAAATATATGATAGCAAGTAACCAAATTTTCACATCTGATGACAAAAATTGTCATTTAAACTACCTTCAAAGGTATTCATTAGAAGTTAATTTCCTACTTGGTATCGAATATTTGAGATATATCAAACTTACTTGAAATCTTGATCCAAGCAACTGTAACGGCTATAACATTCCAAAACAGACAAGCAGTCAATCCTACACACAAATAAATGGGAAAATCCGTTAGAAATTTGCAATACATGTTTTCCGGAAGATCATAGATATCATGAAGTGCTTTAAGAAGTTCAATGTGGACTACCTTCCAAAGATTTAGAAAACTATTAGGATATAAGAGGTTTCATTGGACTGCACACAAAGCAGATTTTAACACCCAATGCATAACAAAGAGAGTTTATTAAACCAATACGAGTTTAAGAATTGACAGAGTTCAGCACTGGCCGTTCAGAAAAGAAAGGAAGCATTTTCCTAACAAAAGAACCATGGCTCCTTCTAATTGCTAGTGCCAACAAAAAATTAGTTCGTTTCAAGGTTCACCCATTTTCATTCCTGTGCCTTTCACAAAAATTTATCATTAGGCGGTGCTTCAACTTGATGTTCACATGTCCAGATACCATGTGATATAAAAAGTTCTCTTTGATAAGAAAGAAATTCACAAAGTTCAGCATTGGCCTTTTAGAGAAGAAAGAAAGAATTTTCCTAACAAAAGATGCATGTCTGCTTCAAATTTCTAGTGCCAAGACAAAATTAGTTCGTTTTAAGGTTCACCCATCTTCCGTCCTCTGCCTATCACAAAAATTTATCTGGCGGTGCTTCTATTGGATGTTCACATGTCTAGATACCATGTGATAAAAAAAGTTCTCTTTGATAAGAAAAGAATTGACACAGAGTTCAGCATTGGCCATTCAGAATAGAAAGGAAGCATTTTCCTAACAAAAGAAGCACGGCTCCTTCCTTGCTAGTGCCAAGACAAAATTAGTTCATTTTAAGGTTCACCCATTTTCCTTCCTATACCTTCACAAGAATTTATCATTTGGCTGTGCTTCTACTCAATACTAACATGCCTAAATACGATGTGAAATAAAAAGTTATCTTTGATAAAACAATTCCACGCGTCATCCTTGTACTCTTCTCATAGATCCATCTTAACCAAAATGCATTTGATAGTAAGGATGTTACTGTTGTAAAATTTTCAGGCTTGTCCAATTGGCAAACAGCTACCTAAAACCAACTATTTTAACAAAAGAATGATAGTTGGCAACAGCTGTTGGTATTTATTAAATAGTAACATATTAGCTTAACTAATATGTAACTAACTACATAGTTGCTAATGACCTTAAAAACAGTAAATAGCCCATACTGTAAACATTTTTTCGCTTGTATGAAATAAAGCAATGCATTTGTCTTTTACCTTCTCAAGCTTTTGCATGTTCAGAAATATTATTGCCATTTTAGGCTCTGAATAGCAAAAAAAAAAAAACTTTGAAGCAGAAGATCCCTCGAGTTTCTTCTTTCTTCACCATTTTGACAACCCAAGGAGTCACACAGCAATTCATGGGTAGATGAATAGGGGTATGCAAGAATCAGGAAAAAATAAAAAAACCGATCACATGGCTAGGTTTGTTTATTAATTAACGATCGGTTTTGGATAAAAATTTTTAGTTATTTGATTTTTGGATTTTGGTTCGGTATATTATTTTCTTAACGAATAATCAAAATATCGAATTATACTGAGTGGTTAAGATTTAAAAATTTTAAGCAACAAGCTGTTACGTTTTGCGAGTGACTCATTCATCCATTCGGTAGGCTCAGCATCATTCGCAATCCACCGCTCCAGCCAAGATCGAAACATTCGTGGTTTCATCGGGTGGCAAGATCATTAGTTGGCTATTAGGTTTCTTTGGCCGGCAATAACATTTTTCAACCTTTGCTTCTGCAGTTAGGTTGCTTCAGTTGGCGATTATATTTTTCAACCTTCGCTTCTGCTGTTAGGTTTCTTCAGTCAGCGATATCTTCGCAGTTTTTTCAGTCAGTGACATCGCGGCAGCTTGAGAGTCGACTCCGAGACTCAGTTGCAAGTGCCAACTTTCGAGGCGCCAGCATATGCAGTATTAGGCATAAAATTTTTACTTAATGCTTCTGTTTTACTTATATGCTGATGTATATTCAGTTCTCTTGTGGGTGTTATTTTTAATAGAAACAAAAAATGTGTGCAATATTTGTAAACATTAAATATTGTGTGCTTGTTAGGTAAATTACAAAGATATAGGTTCTATGTAAGTAAATAAAAAACTTGTCACAAGCTTGGGGCAATCTACTGATTAACCATGAACAAGGAATACTAACTAATCATACCACAAAACTTCATCTTGTAAATCAATCTTCTGAAAATTCGCCGAATGAACGCTCCAAGCTTGTCACAAGCATGGGAATAACAACATCAAATTAAGAGTATCCATGAAGAAGGTATACGCACTAATCATACCACTAAACATCATTTTCTGTAAATCAACCTTTTGAAAAATTGGTGCATAGGGGGGGAAAATTCACCAAGTTGCTTGTGTGCTATATTTGTAAATATTAAATCTTGTGTGCAATCTATTGATTGATATGTAAGTTACAAGATTGTGTGCTATGTTGTAAACATTACAGCTTTAAGTGGATTTTTTAGTTATAGAATGGGCTTTAAGTTCATTTTTTTAGTTATAGAGGGCAATTGTTAAGATTAAAGTTAAAGAGGGTAATTGTTAAGTTCATATTATAGAGGGCAATGATTGTGTAAGATTACTTACCCATACTTTGTGATTTATAGAAAATTTTCTGATTTCACTTTGAGGATCTCCGAGTTTTATGCCTTCTTAATAGTTGATAATTGGATGTTGATTAGAATGCAAGTAATATGGCTAAAATAATGAGAACAAAATTTGATGAATTTTGGAAAAGTATTGACAAAATAAATTTATTGATATATCTTGTGGTGCTTGATCCGAGGTATACGCTGAGGTATGTTAAATTTGCTGTTATGGATAAATATGATATTCTGATAGCATGATATTAGCACAATTAATAAGACATGCATCTTTTGATCTGTTTAATGGTTATAAAGTTAAATCTTTAAAAAGGCATAAAGATGATAACTAATGTGAGGTATAGACTTTGCTCAAGAAGCCCATAAAAAGCCAAATGAAATGGTTAAAAGTTTAAAATGTGCAACTATGGAAGGGATAATATGGAAAATAAATTAAATTTAGATAGATATTTAGCTAAGCCTGAAGTGATCCAAAAAGATTTTGACATACTAGCTTGGAAGAAATTTAGTGGCACCAATTTTTATAGTTGCATGTATCAATTTTCACAGTTGCACTAGTTTGCGTGGCTTGATCCATTTTGAAGCTCACTAACACCAAAGATTATTCAAGCACAAGATTGGATGCATAATAGGTGGACAAAAGATTCATTTAATGTTGAGGAAAACACTAATGAGATTGATCAGTTTGAGGAAGATATACTTCTTTTTTTTCTTCTTTCAAGTTCATAATTTCTTCTGCTTATTTTTTAGTTACATTAAATTTTGCAATCTTTATTTTTTATGATAGTACAGATTTATCAAAAATTATAAGTGATTTAAATCTTCTAAAGCTATCTTATAACACATCAAATTCAAAACAGGCAAGTTGTACAAAAAAAAATGACATGTTATGCTTTGATCTTTTATTGCTTATTATTATTTTTATTACACTAACTTCTTTATTTTATCATAAATTTATTAACAATTTTATTTGTCTACGGGAGGATAGCCAGATTTATCATGACATGATGCATGATGCATGGTGCATACTACTCAAGCTCGTAAGGTTTGGCCAAGTTGATCTAATGGGAGAATTATTCGATAAAATTAAGAGCATGAGAAAAAAATTCAAGTTACATGGCTATTGTGATTTGTGATTGACTTGAACTTTTATGAATAAAAATTTTTTTGTTAAGGAGATTTAGTTTATGTTTGGCTTGTTAATCAAATTGTTGTTTTGTGATTTTATTATTAAAAATTATAGGTTGATTATTTTTGTTATTTAAAATTTAAACTTATATGTTTTACAACATAAAACATATCATATTCTCATAATTAGAAATTTATTTCTCTTAATTTTTTGAATATTCAAACATTTTGAACTTTTTAAAATTTTCTATTTAATTATCCATAAATGGATCCAAAAAAACAACCAACATTTTGGTTTGGGTTGGATTAATTTTTGATCTATTTAGTTTGAATCAATTTTCTAGGTTTTTAAACCGAAAACCATCGATACCTATAACCCTAGAACCAAATTATCCGGCCAAATGCATACCCTCACGGGAGATAAGTATAGCTCATGGAGTCAAGTCGTTGAAATTGCCCTTTCGGTCTAGAGTGCATTTTTAGTCATACCACCTAGTGAAATTAAGGCTTGATGTAGTTGATGTTGCTGAGTATAGAGTACAATTGTGTTCATAGATGTGATGATTCCAAAGCCGAATGAAAATGTTCCTGCTTTTCTCAACTCGTGCATTCTCAACACTAACGTGATTTTGTAGAACCTGAATTCCGTCTCCAAGAAAATCTCTGCAAGCATACTCTCTCTGAAATAGCTAGTGTGATGATTTGCTCATATTTAGGGAACATTTTCAGCTGAGTAAAGGTCCTCAGATCTTTGAGTTGAGGGATCTAATGAATCACGAGAAGCCAACAATTCATTAGAGTATATTCACAAAGTTGAAGGCCATGTGGGATAAACTCAAGACTTCCACCCGAACAGCATCTGTTCTTACGGGCATTGCACCTGTGCTCCATTTGCTCTTACGGACATTGCAACCTGTGCTCCATTTGCTCTTAAGGTTTGCAGAATTCTATCAGCAGGAACATGTTCTATCCTTTCTCATGATCTTCAATGAATCTTATTCTCAAATCAAAGGTCAAATCCTCCTAAATCATTTGCCTCCAATAAATAAGGCATTTCTCTTATCATATATGATAAAAAACAAAGATCAATCCAACCCCATTTGAAAGACGATCAAATTAGCTTGACTTTCTTGCTCGAATAGAATATGCCAAGAAAAACATTGATGATTGCAACCACTCAGATGGATACATAAATCAAAGGAGAGAATTTTTTGTACGCATTGCCACATGTTAGAACACAGATGATAGAAGCTATAAAATCCATGACTACCCGGTTGAATACAAGAACAGGCAGTTGTCCGTAAGTCAACCGGTTCATCAGCCACTCAAATCGTCTGGTTTATGCAACCTTTCCATGAACCTAGTTGAGAACCATGAAGCAAACATTGGTCCTGCTTAGGCCAGTCAAGGGGAATTGGCCAGTTTTGCCAAATCACTAGCAGCAATCAATATACTCAGTTTATTTCCATGTTTTCCAATCACTTAGCTGTTATCGCAAGCAAAACAGTGAATCTATAACCAATTCTTCGTCTCTTATTCATATATATATATATATATATATATATAAAGATATATATGCTCGAACATTTCATTTCCTACAGTTCTGGCTAATATTTCCAACAATGCCTAGTTGGAGGCATCTTCTCTTCTTACTGAAACACGCCTAACTAACATGATACAAGCATGTCTTATATGAGCCTACTTTCGTGATGAGGAAAAAAGGGAACAATTTTCAATATACCGTAGCTGAAAAAACTGCACAGAAAGGGTTGAGAATCTACACAACCACCGTTGCATTGACAAAAGAATTCTTGTCAATAACAATATAATGTGATAGAGATGCAACTTCTAATTAAAATCCTAACCAAACATTGTGAATCAATAAAACATACATTAATGTCAACAAAGAACTACAATCACATACCTAACAATGAGGCGAACGCAAGGTACTGCAACCTCTGAACATGGCTAGGTATTTCTTTTGCAATGTCATGATGAATAATTGGGAAAAATGGTGGCCAGTTCTTTTCTTCTATTACAATCCCAGCTGCAGAAAGGCACAGTTATTCTTATAAATGAATCATAATTACTTATTAGTAGCTTTACTGTACCAGCATGAAGGGTAAAATTTTAAAAATTTCACAAACATAAAACCTCGAGCTACAGCATCTTCCCTTCGCTTTATTTCCTATTCATTAAGGAAAAAAAGAAACATCAACACGAACCTCAACATTAAATATATCATCAATTAAGAAAAGTTTCAACAACATAGCAAACATAAAGAAGTGATCATCAATGGAACGCTCCCTATGTATAAATATTGTATTCAAAGGAATAGAAAAACAGTTTGTTCCTATTTGAACCGAAGTTTTGAAACCCGGCCCAAACAAGCTGGTTCAACCACTGCTCGCAAGCATCACTGACAGGGCTCACCGGTTTTAAGAACTTTCAATGAAGATGGCCCGGCCAACCTGGGTCAGACTGTGGCCTGCTTAGCTCGCTTTTAAGAAAATTGACTTTAGCAATTGGAGAACTTAGGGATTTTATAACCACGGGTTCGTGAGTTATGGCTCATACAAAATAAATGCAGCTTTTCTTTCGCATTCTCATTTAAAGTGCAGTAAAGGTGAGCTATTCTTAGGCCGTGGCAGCTCGCAGCACATGGACTCAGGCACTTGGCTCCAGCCCCCTGCCCCCGTCCCCTGGCTCCCCAGCTCTCGACCCTCGGCTCCCCAGCTCTAGCAAAGATGAAAGTTTCTTTGTTCTCCTTCTCAGCTCTACTATATACCTATTTGCAGCTCGCATAGATGAACTTGCAGAGACCCACATAGGCAAAAGTGTTAGGTTCACTTTATTCTTTGGCCCAAGCATGCATCAAGCAATTCATGCCTTAGCAAGTTAACATGCATCAACCAGCAAGTTTTTCAATATTAGACCATGTCGATTAAAATCAGAAGAAAGTAATTTTTCCAATCTACAACCTCTAATAATATCCCATTTCATTGAATCTCAATTAAGTGTGGCAAGCTTGAGTAGAGCAAAAATGGGTTGATTTTAGTCAGCTTTCAATTTTTTAGTCAGCTTTCAATTTTTTAGCAGAAATTCATAGTCTATTATGCTAAATACATTCACATACATTATTAAATTGTTTCATACACATATAACTCTATCTATATGCATACTTAAAGATATAACAATATTTAGCATGAGAACTTGTAATGTGTAGGACCCCTAGCTTGATGTAATTCTTGTAATGTTTTGCATTAGAATGGTTTGGAATAAGTACTAACTAAAAATAGCATTAATCATCAAACCAGGTCGGTCGCCAATTTGACGGTTTGACCGGTTAACCCATGACCTAATAGTTAGGCCGGTTCAATGACAATACAGATCTAAAAACATAGATTCAAACTACATACATTTGAAATAATCAAGCCTTACCAACATGCGGGCTTCATTGTCAGCTTGCATATTATCATCAGCATTACCCTTCAACAAACAATTTAAAGCAGTTTTAACAATTACTATTCTCCATTTATGCCACTTGTGTGAAATAACGCGGTACACCTATTGTTTTATCTCCTAATTTTCTTTCTAATCCTTGCCCAAAATTTTATCAAGCTGCTTTGGGTTTCATTGTATATCTTCAATAGAAGCTACCCCTGCATCTTTATAATATATCAGTTCTTGATATAATATTCCTAGTTTGTCACACAAATATGTTAATACTTCTCAATTCTTTTCACCTCCCAAGGGTCAAAACGCATGCAATATAGGCTCGATTACTATTTCATACTTGTTATCAAAGTTTTTGATCAATTATTCTTTTCCAAAATGTAAAAAGTTGCCCTTGGAATAAAATGGCAGCCATCGAAAAAGTGTTACATTGTTTAAGCTAATGGTCAATTCAGAAAAACAAAAAAAAGCCTAAAGATCATACATGCTACAAACATTGTAGCATTTATGTAGCAGCAACATATTTGAACACTTGATTCGAATTTGTAGTTTACACTCTTAAATTCAACACAGCGACATGCCTGTAAATCACAAAAGTGTCATGACATAATTCCACAAATGGTCCAAAAAACATGCTCATCATTTTCCACTGACTTGCAGAATAAAGTTCTGCCAGATTTATAACAAAACGTGCTTTCACCAAACTGAAAAAATAAAATGCGTGAATTACACATGCATATGACTGAATCGATACTCAATGGGTGGGGGTCACCAATACTGTGTAGCACAACTGAGCCTTTATATGATAACAGTAGGTATGGTGATAATAAAGCTCAAAACTAACTGATACAATACATCATTAGCCCAGTCACGAAAGTACACATGCAGGTCCACAAAGAGAACTTCTTTGGAGAGTTTCATTTCATCATTGTGCTCAGAATGAAAGATTAAGAGCAATTATCTATTCCACTTTGGTAAGAATTTTGCAATAATAATAAGTTTGCTCAGCAATCTAAGAAAGATGAGAGGCAGCATATTAACACGTTCAAAATTGCGCATGACGTGATTATGCTACAAATTCCTCCTTTCCATCCGCTCCTAACACAAATTTTGACACCAGTTTGCACCCCTTAAATTTGCTTATTCTATAAAGATTTGTGTTAACATGGTGAAATATTTTTCAATTACAATAACATATATGCATTAAAATTAGAACATTGACAAATTACTTTCTAGCACAATGAATTTCTATATGGTAATACTCTCCTTCAAGCTAGATGAATATAATATGAGAGTCGCATTGCTGCAAATATTGGAGGATCAAAGTAGACCCAAACTCACCTCTATGACACCCATGGAAAGGATCTTAAATTAAAAACAGGAAAGAAAATAAAAGAGCTTTAAACAAAAATAAGGTTTTCAAATGCAAATGCAAAATTATTTAGGCGAAGTTCTAAAGTTATAAAAATGCATTGCCTAAACAACACGAAGCAAGCATAACTTGCATGTATGCCAATTGTGTGGCGCAAAAAAGTAATTTCAAAGACCTTTTCTTTTATAGAGGTTTTTAATAATGACACAATTCACTTAAATACAATATTAAGATTTTAATACGTAATTCCCACCACCCAATCCCATATACCAAGAGTTCAAACATGCCTATCAATAACCTCATTCACAAGTTCAATTGTTTGGATATATCCCATATGTGGACTTGTCTTAAATGGTTCAACCTATTTCATGACAACCTACATCCAACAACAACAGATCATAGTGAACAATTAGAGGCTATCCAAGTCATTCTTAAAGTTTTTGTATTGTTGATATTATTTATATATGCATAGGCTACAGTCGTATTTCTTGGATGTAGTCTACTTCAAGAAAGTAGACACTATTTTTTGAAAGTTGCAATTTTGGTAGAATTAATTTTTTTAACTTAATTAAAATCGGTAATAATTTTTTTAATTAATTAAAAAAATTAATTCCCTTTTCTTTCATTAATTCACGTATTAATAAAACATGATCAGATTCCCTTGTAGTACAATCAATTTAAGAAATTAAGTTTCAATCTATCCTACAAGACTTATAATTTATTAATTAATAGAAGAATTTAAATTTTAAAAATTATAAATACTTCAATATAGTCCCTCTTTTAATTAACTAATTAAATGGATAAATGATATATTAAAAATAAAAGGGATTTAAAAATCAAACACTATTTTCCATCCTTCATATAGCCAACCCTCTTTTCTCTCTCCAATTTTAATTAAACAATTAATTGATTGATTTATAGTAAAATCAATTAATAGATTGATATAAATTAGAAATTCTCTACATTATTTTTCTCCGTTATTTATTTTATTTTTGAAAAGTGATTTAATGTATGAATCTATATAAGACATTTTAGTGATGTGTACTATTTTAAAATGGTTTAGAGAAAAACTAAATGTTATTCTCATGTCAAATCTAGAAGGGTCTTGTACCCTTTGCTCATCTCTCTACTACTTCAATCTCTCCTCTCATTTGTATTCTTATATACTCTTCCTACATTCATACTCTCTTATTTCTATCAATATTTTCACATAATCTATTCTTTCTTCTTTTTATTAGACAATTTTTTCAATAAGATATTCCCTTTCCTGATCACCAAAAACATCAAAGGCTCAGATTATAGGGGAACGTAACTCAATGTCTCAAGAAAATTCAGTCAAAATTCAGACGCAACAAAGAGCATGTAGTATCAAATAGTTTAATATGGAATACTCCCCACTTGACTATCAAGGTTAACCTTTCTTTGCTTGCCAAATGTTTGACTCCAAACTAAGTAATATACCCATGTGTTTCTAAATCAAAGCTAAATCATTTGTGGGAAAAGTTTGCTACATTCATTAGACTCTAAAGCTGAAAAGGAAAAAAGAAATTAAGTTATACAGCTTTGTTTAAAACTTCCGAAAGCAAGTAAGGCGCTTAGAAACAAATATTTCAGTAACTCATAGGTAATGGGAAAATTGTATATCATATAGATTAAAAAATTTTAAAAAAAATTGCCAAATAACAGTAAACAGAATAACAAAAAACTTATAAGCCAAATGATTAGTAAAAATAGATACAAAATAACTAGCAATAATTACCTGTTCCCTCCTCCTCAATTCGGTTTCCTTTGCTTGAAGTTCTTTCTCCTTCTTTCTAGAATCCTGCAATAGAAATACATGCATAACTGAGAATGTTTTTACATCACCAGCATGTCATTTTCAAATAAACACTCCATGCCGCACCCACCCCTTCCCTAAAATTCAGTTTCTCCAATATGTTACAACTGTTAAGCTTTTGTACATTTGGTGCGAGGTAAATGGTGTAGAATTGTTTAATGTAATTGTACGACAAGAAATAAATATGATTTATTATTCAACTCAAACTTTCTAAATTGTAAAATGGAGCTGTATCTGCACGCATCAAGTTCTTTAGCCTGCCTGTCTTTAACTTTCAAGGCTTCATTGGTTAGGGTTTAAGGCAGGATTATTAGCCTAAGCAGACCAAATGGCGTTTTGGCAGCTGGCTTAAAAGCATAAGCTAGGCATGGGCCGCTAAGTCACCTTTTAACCCTTGATTAAGGAGGATTAAAGCAAACTTCCTTTGTCATTGCTATTGCAGCCTACAGGCCATGGTGGTCTGCAGTCACCGTAAATAATTTCTACCGGTACCAATACACTGTTGTCATCGGCCATCCAACGCTGACCTCGACATTCATCGCTGCCAGCTACTAATCACCAGCTTTCACAGCCGCCAGTCCTAGTCCCCACCATTGCCCACTACCCCCTTTGCATGGTAAGCCCCATCCCCTGGGTCGTCATTAGTTCCCATTTTCTGCTCCAACCCTTATTGCCAACCATCACCACCGTCTTTACCAATCTCTGTCGTCATCCCCAAACTCCTCGCCAGCCCCAGCCCCAGGCCCCACTGCCGCCAACCCCAACCCCTGGCCTCGCCCCCATTGTTGGTATCCTCAACCACCGGCAATCCCCAAGTCACCCTGCCCTTGACTATAAGCAAATAAACTCCAAACCAAAAAGTTTTTAAGCTTAAGCCTTCTTTTTTTTCTTTTACAAATCAATTCGCTTAGTTCACTTAACGACTTATCCTAGCTTAGTTTATCCTATCTAACTTCAGCTGTTAAGCTAAGCCTAAACCTAAACCATGCTTTTCAACTAAACAATTTTCAAAACAAATAGTTAAGAAAGATGAACTTTACTTAATCAAAATTTAAAGATATTGATAGTTTGAAGTCATTACATACCGTACTCGAATCAAGTGGAATATCAACTGTTGCACTGCGAACATTGAAAAAACCAGCAGGTTCATGAGGAAGAGGTGAAAGCCTAGAATTAGATGCCGGAGGAACCGTGCTTGTGTTCTGAGAATTAAATAACATTAAGAATATCATAAAAATAAAAAAATAAAAAATAAAAATTAACAAAAAAAAATGTCTAGCAACACCATTCCCTTATTCAACTATGGGCACTGCTTGCAAGAAAATAATTAAAGAATAACTGATTTCATGCATTAAGCATGCAGTCTCATAGATAAGGAAAAATTTAAGCCTATAATTACTACCTTTCAGGCTGCTGTCATTTTTTGCAATAAATGTCTTCATAACACTAATGTCTTTATGATTTACCCACATAGCACCAAAATCTTAACAAATGCATCAAATCTTTTATATCATAAAATAAGGATGATACTACAGACATAAGTAAAAAAGATTATAATTTAGTGAATATAATAGAATGGGAGTTAAATAGGCAGATTATAAAAATGGCGTGTTATACGCATAAGCTTATCACAAAAATAACTATTTTAACAAAAAGGTAAGACAGTTATTATCCAGTAAATAATTTCTTATACATTTCACTCAACTCCTTGAACACTTTACAATTAAAGCCAACCCTACATATTACAATTATAAAAGCACGGTAAGTTTTCAAATGCTACAAAATATGCTTTTATCATAAAAAATTCAAAAGAACAATATGTCACATGGAAGCAAAGACAAATAAAAAGCTAAATGAAATATTATAAATCATAAGAATTAGTCTTGAATAGCTAGTAAAATTCATATACTGAAGCAGGAAATGATAATTGCGCTATTAAATAGGTTTACCTAATCAAGAGTTCATGATGAAAGGCAAAATTGAATGGAAGAAAATAAGAGGGTGAGTTAATAAGAGATACAGAAAAACAGGATTGCTTGTACCCTTTCACAAATAACTTAATTACAGTATAATTTCAGGTGACATGAGGAGGAAGCACTAAGTGCTACACAAGCAACTTCAATTTGTCATAACAATGTTCTTTTCCATAATTTAATTTCAAGCCCATTTTGCAAGCATCTCAAATCAAATAATTATAAAAAAGAATGAACAACAAAAGGCTTCATAAAATAATATAATTAGATAAAGCCGATCTGGATCCTTTGCTTGCCCATCTGCATCATCCCGTACGTTAAAGCCTATAAACAGTCTCCATCACACTCGTATTGAAGCGGTTATTAAGAAAATTACAATTTTGATGAAACATACGAATACGCCAGATTTGAGAAATAACAACTCGTCAAGCAATTATTTATGCATTTAAGAAAATGCTCTGTATGAGTTCCAACATCGCAGACACTGCACTCCAATAAAACAGTTCCAATATATTTTGCAAATTCTCAGTTAAGCACTTATTCCTCACAAATGAACCATAAATTATCGGCGGAAAGATGAATGAAAAACCAAGTATAGATCTTAAAGATCATCAAATTCCACACTACTCTAAGAATCCGCGCTATCGTGTAATCAATTATTGAACAAATGAAGAAACAAAAATCCAAAAAGAGTTTCAATAATAGAAAAGCTGGAAACAGAACTCACCGCAAAGGGATTAACCTCCTCTTCTTCGAATGGATTAGAATCGTAGCGACCAGCCATCAGACCGACAAGAGCGAGAAAGCAGATAAGATGGGAAAGCGCGAGTCTTGGATTAGAGAAGCGATTTCTCACGTATTTTTATCCGCCTTCGCACACAGCCTTTCGCTCTGTAAAAAATTGGAAAAAATGGAACTGCTCCTTTACTTCGACGCTTCCTTGTGCATACAAACCCAACACCCCATAGAAATTGCATATATTATCATTTACCATCCATCATTCATAACATTTCTAATGCAAATATATATTATATATCCATTATATATATATATATATATATATATATATATATATATATATATAATATTTTATGTTACAAAATTTAGATGGGAAAGCACAGTGAGAGAAATGCCGTTGAGACCCACCTACGTGGCACCCAATTTTACCCATCCCATGTGGCAGCACACGTGGCGAACGACGTCAGCGCCATGTGAGCAGAAGAGAAAGAGTTTTATATGTTTTTTTTTTTTGAAAAGGCTGCTGCTGACATTTTTTTTTTTTTAGTTTTTTTTCCCTCTTCACTTTCTTTTCTACGCTCTTTCTCTCTGCTCCACCCCATTGCCGCGACTTCCCTCGTGAGCTCCGCGGAGCTTATCGGATTGCTGCTCCGCCCCATTTCCTGTTCATTTTCTTTTCTCCGCTCTTTCTCTGCTCCGCCCCATTGCCGCGACTTCCCTCGTGAGCTCCACCGAGCTTATCGGATTGCTGCTCCGCCCCATTTCCTGTTCACTTTCGTTTCTCCGCTCTTTCTCTGCTCCGGCCCATTCGCTGGCCTCCCCCATTCTAAGGGGACGAGCTCGCCTCCCTCGTTCCCGACGCACCTTCTCAAGCACGCGACCACCAAGTAAGTTTGATCTATCCATTTCTGCTCGATCCAAACTTTTTGCCTTGCAATCTTCTTCTTAAAGATTCCGCACAATTTCTTCCCTTATTGATCGCTTATTCTTCAAATCTGAGCACATTGCCATGCATCGCAGCCGCAGCTCGGGAGACGCCGACTCCAGTCCCAGCACTTGGAGCTCTTCTTCTCATCTATTCTCCACACTCGCGCCGACTGTCCGATCCCACTGGCCAGGTACTCTTGAATTGAAAACTTAGAATTTCATTTTGCATAAAAAACTTAGATGATGATTTTAGTGTCATTTTGCATAAAAAAATATTTTTTTGTATTTTTTAAAATTCAAAATCTTTGATCTTAATCTACATAGGCATATTCATATAAATGATTTGCTATAATATGTAATTGAGAATTTACTAATTATTCCAAGAAGCTTTCATGCAAATGGTTATTTACTCAAAAAAGTTTTACTTTACACCCATTTTACTCTTATATCCAAATGGTGTTCATTGCTCATGATTATATTAATATTAGCGTGAATCTGACTTCAAAGCTTAATAAGTTTGGGAGAGAGTGTGCTTGATAAAGAGCCTAAAATTTGAATCATTATTTGACAATCAATTTGTTGTGTGCTTTAAAGTTCATTGTATTGATGCAGATTTTGTGATAATATTACTAATTGGAAAATATAAAACACTACATTTAACTTTAAAATAGAAGCTCAGTGATATCATAAGAATTTATATACATGAAGAAAGATTTAATGTTTTAATTTGTTGTAGAATTCCCAACAAATTTTTAATCACATATATACATTTTTTCTTCTTCATAGCTTGCTCTTCATGCACACATGTTTGTTATTTTAGTTATTTAACATTTCACATTCGAAAAATTTTCATTGCTTTTGTGAAGCATTCCAAACCTCCCAAAATTCCCAAGTGTGTTTCTTTCTTGCCAAAATTAGTTGTGAAAAAAATTGCAACGCACAGTACGTAATATTTTTAAGTGTATCAAAGACTACTTTGGTGGCCCTCACTAGTGTTTCGTTGAATCATTTCAGCCCCATGTGGGCTTCTCTAGCATGTTATTTATCCCACGGTCCCCTATTTTAAATATCCAACTATCATATTTGAGTTTTTATTTTTTGTATGCACTAAGGGCCTCATAGTTATGGACAAGAACACTTACATGGGATGCCAAGCCACCCCTCCTAGTTGTGTTGGCAATAGCATAGCCTTCATTTCAGTCAAACAAATTACATAATTATTGAGCAATGGGTAGAGTACACTTTTCGGTGCTTTATGATTGTTTCACGCAAATTATTTATAGAGTTTGAATAAAATATTAAAGTTTTTTTATTCTTATCTCATTACTAGTTACTACGATTGTATGATAAAGCAAGGGGCCCATAAAGTATGGATGAAGAACAAAATTTTGGACCAAGTACTAATCAAATAATTGTAAGTTTTTTAATTTTTATTATTTATAAAGTTTAATATGAAATTGCTAAACTGATATAGTTAATATTATATTTTTTTTGCTCAAGGTACATGAACAGGCTAAAGAAATATATACAAAATTTTATTCTAGTGATGATGAGGTTGAAGAGCCAGCAATTGGGATGTTATTTGAATCTTATGAAAAATTATTTGGGTTTTACAAAAAATATGCTAGTACACAGGGCTTTGGCATAGTTGTTATAAAGTCATGGTTTAGTGACAGGATATGTAGACGTGTTGATATTGGTTGTTGCAATGGGAGATAGGATCCACTACTTGGCAATCGAGCTTAAAGAATCCAACAGTGAAAACTAATTGTCCTGTGAAGGTTGTAGCAAGATGGTGGTAACGAAAAAATCTTAGATTAACAGAAGTTGTAACTGAGCATAATCACACTCTTAGTCCCTCGAAAGCTAGATTTTTTAAATGCAATAGGAAACTTCCAATGCATATTAAAAGAAGGTTGGAATTAAATGATGATGCTGGAATTAGACTTCACGATTCTTTTAGATCTTTTGTTGTTGGAGAAGGGGGGCATGAAAATATAACATTTGGACAAAAAGAATGCAGAAACTATATTGATAAACATCGAAAATTAGCACTGAAGGATGGGGATGCTGTGGCACTATTAAATTATTGCTCATACATGCAGCAAAAAGATCCAAATTTCTTTTATTTGATTGATGTTGGACAAGAATGTCATATTCGAAATATTTTTTGGGCTAATTCAAGATGTCGATCAGCATATCAAATCTTTGGTGATGTCATTATTTGACACCACATATCTCACTAATAAGTATGATATGTCGTTTGCACCTTTTGTTGGTGTTAATCACCACGGACAATCAATTTTGTTTGGTTGTGGCTTACTTTCTAGTGAGACTACCGAGAATTATATTTGGTTATTCGAAACTTGGTTATTTTGTATGCGAGGGAAGCCACCTAATGCTATTATAACAGATCAATGTGCTGCGATTCAAAGTACGATTGAGATTGTACTTCCTAACAGTAGGCACAGGCTTTGTTTATGGTATATCATGAAAAAAATACCAGAAAAATTAGGCAGTTTGAGAGAATAGAAAAGTATTAAGAAATCTTTGAAAACAATAGTGTATAATTCATTGAACATTATTGAATTTGAAAAGAGTTGGATTAAAATGTGTGTTGATTATGATCTCGAGCATCACAAATGGTTGAATTCATTGTAAACGAAGATCTGCTTGGGTTCCCGTTTTTCTGTGTGACACATTTTGGGCGGGCATGTCAACCACCCAAAGAAGCGAGAGCATGAATTCTTTCTTTGATGGTTACATTAATTCAAAAACTTCTTTGCGCCAATTTGTAAATAAATACGAACTTGCACTAAAAGATAAGATTGAGAAGGAGACTAAAGCAGATTTCAAATCATTTCATAAGAATGCAAAGCTACTTATAAATTTACCAATGGAGGCAATTGTGGAAAATTTATATACACTCAATATGTTCAAACGTTTTCAGGAGGAGCTCAGGGCTACAATTAATTGTATTGTCACATCAATTTCAACTGAAAGCACATTATGTATAGTTAAAATTTTGGAATGTAATTTTTCACAGACGCCAAATGATATCTCTACGTCATGGGAGAGGATATATGAGGTACTTTTTAACAAATGCAATAACCATGTCAGCTGTATTTGCCATGGGTTTAATTTTAGGGGGATTCTATGCCAGCATGCACTCTTAACTTTAAAAGTCAATCATGTGTATGAAATTCCAACTGAATACATTCTTGATCGATGGCGCAAGGATTTTAAAAGGTTCAATGCACGTAAAGAGCATCAACACCCTCATCCAATTGTAACAGAAATTGATAGATATGATGCATACAATAACTTGAGCTTAGAGATTGCGGAGATTGCTATTCTAAATATTGAGAAATTTGAGTATGCAATATCATCACTTCAGAGTTTGCAAGAGAAATTGATATCTGACAAATTTTCAAGTAATTTAGTGCTTGAGACACAATGTGACAAATTAATAGAACCTATCCAATCAAAAAGAAATGGTAGACCTCCAGAAAAGTAAAAGGAATCTAGATTAGATAAATTGAAGACTAAACATTCCAAAAAGGTATCAAATTTATTCAATTGCAACATATTAATATGAGGTTTATACTACAATATAATAGTTTGAGATATGTTATCACTTGTTTAATGTACAGACTACATCTACTGCAAGTATCGTGCCAATCGCTACACTAAGCATCTCATAAGCTCAGTATACAAGCAATCCATATGTGAGTTATGATTGAGAATAAATTTATATAAATTCATTTACTAATATGAGATATGTTATCACTTCTTAAGATTTTTTTTTGTGATTTTTTGTATAACACTTACTTTGAGTTATTTGCATAATCAATTTGCGACAATAGCTAAATACATTTCTTAACTATTGCAAGGTTACTTTCCGAGCATGCAAACTTCATCAACTATGTGGCAACATCCAAATGCTACTAGTTCTCATGTTGTCAATTCTCAAGGGTATATGGAGTTGATGCAATTTGTGACTCCTACGTTAGCTCTGTCAAATTCCAATGAAATAGTGTCCGAACAAATGTTTCCTACTATTGGGAAGGGGAATGCAGTGATGGAGTAAATTTTTGTAATTAGCTTGTTCGATCAGCCTCAAGGTTTGTAATCCATTTCTGTTCATATAAGGGTTCAAGCAGGCATCCATGATTTATTATCCATATCTTCAAAGTGAAATGTTCCAATCTTTTTTCGATCAGCCATGCTTTATTTTGTTTTATTTTTGTTTACCATTTCCTTGGTGAGGCCAGCTCTACTCATCTTCATGCTTTATTTTGTTTATATGTACTTATCAGTCAACTTTGTTTACCAGGATTATAAGGGTTTTTATGGTAGAGGAAAAGAAGATTGTGAAGAAAGTTACGAAGATTCAAAATGATAAAGAGAAGCAGGCTGTCAAGAGTTAATCAGCCGATATGCCGAGCTGCAAATGATACTTTCAAGTGATGTATGATGAAGGAGAGATTTTGTTTATTATTATTATTTGAGTGTAGAACAATGTAAAGACTTTTGTTTCTTTCAAAATTGGTTGTTTCTATTGCTATTAATTTGCATAGCCTCAAAATTAAGTATGACATGTGAGAGGACTAATTTTTTTTATATAAAATGTCATGTGAGAAGTGTTACTGTGCTATTGTGAGACCTTTTTATACTATTAAAAGCTGCTTGTCCTCTAATATTTATATACACCGCACACAAACAAGAGTATATATTAGTGAATGTATTTAGAATATATTTTCATACTATATATATATATATATATATATATATATATATATATATTTGTGCAGAATGACGACCAGAAATTGTGGAAGCTGGGCTCATTGCCTCCCGGCTTGATCACATTCTACAACCTGACATTTCCTCTGGATCGAAGATGGCATGTTCTTGGGCTGGGCTACGATCCTGTAGTGGATCCATCGGAGATAGACAATGCTGCAGTCATTCACTATAATGGAAACTACAAGCCATAGCTGGATCTTGCAATCGCCAAGTACAAGCCTTATTGGTCAAAATATGTCAACTGTGGTGATCCCTACGTTCAGGCCTGCTTCTCCTCGATTGCCCAGATAGTGTGATCTCAGCCAGTTGCAGAAGGAATTTATAGAGAAGCTTATTATTGTTTGGGAGGCACTTTACAGTTCTAGTACTCCCCCAATTATTCTTCTTATTCTTATCTATATGTAGATGGAGATTTAAGTATTATTTGCATCAATAACATGATACTTAATGTGAAAATGTGAAAATGTATACTATTTTTGTGTGAAGAGCTGATGCATCATAAATGGGAGCATTTAATTTTGTGTGAAAAGCTGATGCATCATGTAAATAATTTATTGAGCCCTGATGTGGCACACATCCTTACTAATCGGCATCCTATTGTTAACATAACAATCTATCATGAAAATATTTTCACGCCAACCACTTATTTATAAAATCTTATATTATGAGATGTAGGGAGTTGAACCCTAATTCTCTCGCATGTATAAGCGAGTGCTCTACCATTTGAGCTACATCTCATGTAATCTCATTAAGCATAAAACATGATTCAAAAATGTTAAAGCATCAGTTAGAAACCATTTGAGATCTTGAAGCAGCATTTTTATCTTCATTTGAGCAGTTACCGAATGACAGATCATCACTTTTTGTCTTCTAAGTTTTTTGGGAAAGAATCCCTTCCTCCTTAAGATTATCTCATTTTACACATTCATTATTTAGTCTTTAGCATTTAAAAAAATTATAATAATGAGCATATACATATAGTAAACATAAATAAGATATTACCATGATAAATAAGAGGCAACATTAAATAATAGACAGAAAAAGTAATTGAAGGATCAATTTGCATTGCCTATGAGAAGAAAATGAGGGCAAACTGAGGAATACATGGAGGATAGAGTAATTAATCGAATATAAAAAATAAAGGGAAAGTGGCGATCCATGAGTAGGAGATAGTACATGTGCCTAAGAAAATAAAAGAAGATGCAGCAATTGATGATGGTCTCCAAAGACAAGAAATAATGAGAAATGTGTTAAAATGATTAAGATAGAAACTGTGGGCGAGGAAGGAAAGGCGATGATGTGTGCCAAAGAAGAGGGAGGCAGCTTTCAGAGAAAATAAACTGCTCGCCAAAAGAGGCAGTATGGAAAAGTAACAAGTGGTTGCCAACCAAGGGCAAGGGTTTGAAGGGATCGAAAAAAAAAAAAAATCGGGTAATTATGTTCTTCTAAGAATTAAACAACATATCAGCACATAACTAAAATGGAACAAGGTCAAAGGCATGCCCACATCTCATGAAATTTATGTGCTGTGTTGATCATGTATTATTCCTATGTCAAGGGAAGGTTAACCTCATATTATTCCTGTGTTGGGCCGTTTGAATTCGCAAATAGATTCTAACACATGTTTATGAGTGTCAAGACATGTTTGTGGAATGCTCATGTTTTTTCTCATGTGTAATATAAATACAAGGATCATTAAGGTGTCTTCATGCTTCATACTGTAACACAATAGATAAAGCATGTTTAAAATTTTAATATTCATGTTAATTTTAATGTTCATATGCTAAGAAATATTTTTTTATTAGAAACTTTTATAATTTCTCACATGTTAATTATCTACTAAGGGGCTATTTGACATGAAGTAAAGTAGGTGCAAAGTACAAATATTACCTAAAATTTAAGAATTCTAGTATTTGGCATGAAGTAAATTAGAGGATAAAAGTAAACAAAATTATAAATAATAAATTTCATTCACAATGTTTAAAATCACACTTGCTAAATGCATACCATATGCCTAAATATTTTTTTCCGCTTTAATTTTTAATAGCTTTCTTCCTCATTGAGTATTTCACTGATTTCTTAGATGTCTCAAATATTAGCATTATGTCACTTGTATTAAAAAGGCCATCAAAATATCCACATTGATTACCCCTTATAAGCATCATCATTATCATTAAATATATAAGAATTCACTGTTGATTATTGATGCAATTCTATTTCATTTGCAAACTTTTTATCACTTCACTCACTAAAACTTATTTTTCATCGTACGTACCTTTGGCTACTTAACATGCTTTTAACATGCAGATTTCATCCTTAATAATAAGAACAAATTTAATTGTTGCTAATCCCAATCGTCAGCATTTTTCAGGTTAACAATATATGAATATAATGCATAGGTATCCACAATTGTTTATTACTTGTCATAAAACAAAATTTAGTTCAGTGATAAATTCTTATGGCCTAAAATCAAATTAATTATAAAAATCATATATAAAGTTTATGATGGCTGTCATTTCTTGAACCACAAAAAGTCCTTTAAGAAATTTAGTTCTAAGCCACGCGTGCCTCATAATTACAAAGCAGTCATAATGCAAAAAAATGATAACCTTGCCAATGATAATTTATCATTATAAGTTGTTCAACATAAAACTAGAATAAGCCTCGTACCCATGAAAGATGCAAACATCAGCAATAAATTGCAGTCTTGCATCAAATTTGGAAAGATTATGGAAATCTTATTAGAAAGTTGTATCATCCTTGCCTCTTCTGTGATATCATTTAGCTCTTTCTTGATTGCATTATGCCAATGCAAAATCTTATTTATTGGATGGGAACCAATAAAATCCTCAGGCTCATAGTTCAAATCTACAAATTTTCGCTTTCTACGTCTTAAACTTTCTAATGAAAACACATTTTTATTTGACTGGTCAATCAATTTTTTACTTCATCCATTATTCACAATATGCATACAACCTAGAAATTAAAAATGCCCAGAATGTATAACAAGTTGCAATCTCCCAAAATCCGAACAAGCTAAAATCCACAGACATTTTCATTTACAACCAATTCAGATATCAAAAGCATAGAAAATCAAGTATTGGAAAAAAAAAGACTCCATTCAAAAAATCTGTACCTTGATCTTCGGAATGGAGTACGCAAGCTTCCCCGATAAGACATATTGGCGAAGAGCTCCGCCTAGGGAGGCGAGCTCGTCCCCTTCGAATGGGGGAGGCCAGCGAATGGGCCGGAGCAGAGAAAGAGCGGAGAAACGAAAGTGAACAGGAAATGGGGCGGAGCAGCAATCCGATAAGCTCGGCGGAGCTCACTAGGGAAGTCGCGGCAATGGGGCGGAGCAGAGAAAGAGCGGAGAAAAGAAAGTGAACAGGAAATGGGGCGGAGCAGCAATCCGATAAGCTTGGCAGAGCTCACGAGGGAAGTCGCGGCAATGGGGCGAAGCAGAGAGAAAGAGCGGAGAAAAGAAAATGAAGAGGAAAAAAAAACTATAAAAAAAAAATGTGAGCAGCAGCCTTTTCAAAAAAAAAACATATAAAACTCTTCCTCTTCTGCTCACATGGCGCTGACGTCGTTCGCCACGTGTGCTACCACGTGGGATGGGTGAAGTTGGGTGCCACGTAGGTGGGTCTCAACAACATTTCTCTAAATCATTAATCATTAAATTTTAATCGTCAATAATTTAAGGGTTGTTATATTCTTACATAAATTAATTTAATTTAAATTAACATATAACCTTGCTTATGGAAAGAGATTATTTAGATCTGTTAAATAATTGAAAAAAAAAATAGTTATTTAAGATAAGAAGGAGATGAATCCAAATAATACTTGAAAAATGCTTTTAATATCATCATTGCAATTATAAAAATAAAAATGCTTCATTGACTTAGCCCCACACGGGCCCACATGCTTGCAACCTTGTCAGCACTCATGTTGGTATCTCCTTGCCCCGTGTCAAGCTTGTGTGGCAACTCGAGGTGTCGGTGTTAGCCACATAAAAACAATGTTGGGCTTTATCCCGCACATCGCAACACATGCGTAGTGCAGGCCATCCCCATCACACATCGTTGGGTTTTGTCTGTAAGGCCGTACATATGAGATGCACGGCATTTCAATTTTTTATACACATATTTACAAATATAGATTGGTCTTGCTACGCTTACCCTTCCTGCCTCTTGTTGCCTCACTAATGTAGCCCATGCTTACACTTTTAGACTATGCATTATGTTGTTTATTTTTGCTGTTTAGTATCACTTTATTTGTAAGTTACACTATCATATACATAACAAGATGTAAATAATGTCACAAATTCATGTATAAGCATAAAATTGGTGTCTGTGTTTTTGGCTTGATCATTGTAAGATTGGATGTGTTATATACAAATTATAAATCTTTGTGTATTATCTCTCCACATTGCAATTATATCATAGAATGCATCATGCATTTCTATGCCATGCTTCATCCTTGTGTTGTGTTGCCCAGTTGATTCAAACTAACTCAAAATAATTTGAACTCGAACTAGCTTCGAGTCAAATTTGAGTTTGACTCAACTCAAAAATTTTGAGTTCGAGTCTAAGCTGACTCCACTCGAACCTAGCCATAAGCACAACTTTTTGTCACCCTCAAGTGCATTGTTGCTAGCCACCTCCCTCACTGTAAAGACCCACTTAAGTAGTAATAAGTAAAATTCTTAAACATCGATGCTCCTTTTCAGATAACAGTGGAGTTTTTGATAATAACTCCAAAGTTGAGAGTGCTCAGGTGGAAGCACTCCCTAGATGGGTGACCTATTATGAAGTTATCTTATGAGGGTAAAACCGTGAGGCCTTTATGGCCAAAGCGGATAATACCTTGGTACTTAAGAATTTGGGTTGTTACAAATGGTATCAGAGCAGACCATATGGTGTCAGATAGGAGCTACATGTCATACAAGGCAAAGTATCACTTCATGTGAGCAACCTCTTGAACCCATGATAATTAAGGCGCTACATAGTTATGGGTACCTCTTGAACCCATGATAATTAAGGCGCTACATAGTTATGGGTACCTCTTGAGCCTGTAGGGGTCACCTCTAGTCTTATCTACCTAATGGATGGTTCTTAGATCTATGTGTGGATACTGATGAGGACATTAGTTACTTAAGTTGGGGAGATTGTAAGGACCCACTTAAGTAGTAATAAGTGAAACTCTTAAACATCGAGGCGCTTTTTCAGATAATGGTGGAGTTCCTGATAAGAACTCCAAAGTTAAGCGTGCTCAGGTGGGAGCACTCCCAGGATGGGCGACTTACTGGGAAGTTATCTTTTGATGAAAAAATCATGAGGCTTTCATGCTAAAGTAGACAATATATTGGTGCTTAAGAGTTTAGGCTATTACACACACACACACACACACTCTCTCTCTCTCTCCCTTAATATTTAAAAAATTGATGATTATTTTGCAAATTATAAACACTTGTGAACTTTGGAAATTATTACTATGTAATTTATAAATTTTAATTTGGATTTAAAATAAAATATTAGAATTTAAAATGTTAAAATAATCTTTTTTAAAAGTAAACGGATTCCGAAAAATCCCAAAAATTCACCCCTAGCTAATTTGGGGGTAAGGAATTCAACGGCAAAGTCGAATTTTGATCCCGATGATTATTTAATTATCCTATTTTTCAGGGTATTTAATTACATTAAAATATTTGATAACATCTGACGACTTCCAAACGCATCCAAAATATCATCCTAAGCTAATTTGGGGGTGACGATTGCAATGGTAAAATTAGATTTTGATTTTGAGGTTAAATTAAATATCTCAATTGTTCATTAATTAAAAATTATTAAAATATTCGACGAATTTTTGACAACTTCTTATTACCACCAAAATATCACCCCTACCTAATTTGGGAGCAATGAGTGCAATGACGAAGTTTGATTTTTGATCTGAGGTCAAAATAATTAGGTCAATTTTTTGGGTTCATGAAATTTCCAAATCAGGGTTTGATCTATTTGATCTCTGATTTGGACTAGGTCCTAGTGGTAAGCTACTAATGACTTAATTAATATGCTATAATTAAAATTTGGACTTAGATTAGTCCTAATTGACTATAGTAATAACTTAGATTGTTACAAAAGTACAGGAGAGTACCTTAGCTTACAAGAATAGAAGTTCCTGCTTGGTTCTCTTCAAGAGCTTGAGAAGGAAAGCTTCTTCTTCTTCTTTAGCTACTTAGCAAATGGGGAGATTGGAGAGTTGAGTTTTCTTCAAAAGCTTGGGGAGGAAGGAGCTTCAGTAGATAATAAATGGAGAGGGGAACTGAAGATCTAAACTTAAAGGAGGATGAGATGTGGGCTGGGAGAGGGGATGACAAGGTAGCAATCATGGAGCAGCAGGGTCTCTCCCATCAACAGCATGGGGATGAGGCTTCCTTGTGGAAGAAGTGGGGAAGAAGGGAGTGGCATGTGCAGGGAGAAAAAGAGAAAAAAAAGGAGAATGGAAATAAACTAATTTACTTTATTAGTATTTTATAATATATTTAAATTAATGCATTTTAATTAATTAAAATTAGATTGATATACGTGCTCCGAAAAATCCCAAAAATTAGCTCCCAACTAATTTGGGGGTAAGGAACTCAACGATGAAGTTGGATTTTGGTTTTGACGATTATTTAATTATTCTGTTTTTCAGGATATTTATATACATTAAAATATTCGCAAAAATTCGACGACTTCCAATACTTCTAAAGCATCACCCTTAGCTACTTTGGGGGTGACGAGTGCAATGACGAAGTCAAATTTAAATTTTGAGGTCAAATTAAATATCTCAATTTTTTAATTAATTAAATATTAATAAAATAATCTAAATGTTCAATTGAGCTCCAAATCTTTGGGGATTGGTTCTAATAAATAAATGAAACTAATGGAATCAAAATTAAGATGCAATTAAACTAAGTAACTGTGGTTCCCCAACCCCACCGTGGTCCTATTAACTCTTAAGTTAATATGATTATAGTGAAGTGGTCACCAAATGAAAAGTTCATCACTTATAAATAGATTAGACATTCCTTCTAATCCAATATAATTAATGAAATTGTCATTTACAAAGTATTTCACTAAATGATAAATACAAGAGTTACATTCAGAGTGCGGAAGCAAAATATGAACATCCATTCCATCACAATATAGAAGTAAGAACATACAACTCAGAATAAGTATAGTAAAAGAAAATATGAAATAAATCTGTATTATTACAACACATTTAAAGTGTAAAGCAAAAAATGAAATAAACGCTCATCCTCATAAGAAAAAAAGTAAAAAGAGCAAAGAAACTAAGGCTCTCTAGCAGCTTGATCCTCCTCATGAATCCGGTCTTCAGAAGGCTCCACAACTCCAAATAGCTCTGAATTTAGCATTGTTGGTTTTATAATGATAGGGCCTAGCAAAAAAAAGAAAAATCTTATTAGACATATTGTCTAAGTACATCTTAGGCTGAATATGATTCATTTTATTTTAGATATCACTATTAAAACTTATCATCAAAATAAGCAAGTATAGGATTAGAACGTATATGAAAAGAAAAAGGCAACTATAAATAATAAATTTATAACTTAAACAAAAGAGAAAGTAAATATATACCTCCAATCATAGCTGCAACAAGATTAGGTATAAAAGAGAGAATAAATACTAATAATTGAAAGGAAAACTCATCCTAAATATTCTTATGATCAATGTAAACTCATGTTAATTAATATAAAGTAAAAGAATATGATGATACATATAAATAACTGAAATCAAGACTAGCATCATATATATATATATATATATATATATATATATATATATATATATATATATATATAAAGTGAGCAAGGATAGCATCCTAGAATATAAGTAAGATAGTAACCAAGTAAACATTAAGTAAACAAGTGCTGAAATATAGTAAAAGCAAACTAAAAATAGTAAATACAGAATGAAAAATTGTTATGGCCAAGCTAGCCACCTAAACTGAAAATATGCACAACATCTCACTTAGCCTGCTGAGCTAAGACAGAAGAACCAAACAAAAGAATAAAAGTGCATCTAAAACTAGTACTGCCATATCAGAACACTAACTAAATAAGTCATAATAAGTCTATTACACACCATCTTTCCAACAAATTAGCAGGTGTACCACTAGGTGGATTTCATCGACAAACTAGTGTTCATACTACTAGGCTGAACTAAATCTGAAGAGGCAAACTAATTAGGTCATAACATACTGAACTGAAAATCACAAAACTGAAGACACCGATAATAATGCTAATGATGACCATGCAATACAAATTGACATATGATATTCATTCAATATACTATATTCATTGCATATGTCCAAGGTATAAAGCTCAAATATAAGGTAAGCAAGGTATCAAAATTTTCAAAGTAAGCAAGAGACTCTACTAAAATATAGGTGATATCTATTATTGTCTAATTTATCTGTTCTAACAATTCCAAGTTACACAAGTTCAGGATCTCCAATTTCTACTATCGAGTGTAACTCAGACTCATGGCCTTATAAAGTTTAAAAATAATCAGGACTAGTGTGGCGCCCCACCCCTTAATCCACAAGGATTAAGTTAAGTGGTGGTGTGTCACTCTAGCTAACACTTCACTTATAATTGGATTATGATGAAATCCACAATCCACTTAATAAGGAAAGGAGTGAGCATATAATCAAATATTCAGTCACTATCTAAGTAAACATTCAGAGTGTGGAAGTGATTTAAAAATGAGAAATATCCAAGCATCACAGTATAAATAACAAAAAAATGTAACTCAGAATACAAGCATATAAACTCAAAATACACAGTTAGTGGTACCTGTATTATTACATCATTTAAAAGTTTAAGTAAAATAAAGTGTAAATACACTCATCCTCACATATAAACTAAAAGGGCTAAACAGCAACTTCTTCCACGGGCTCCTCCTCTGGGTATGGCTCCACTCCTAACTCCTGCTCATCTAACTGAAGAGGGTCTGCCATTGTCGGTTTCACAATGTAGAGCCCCAGTCAAAAAAAGAAAAATCTGGTTAAACAATTGTCTAAGTATATTTTAAGCTGATAATTTTATGTGTTATGTAATATCACCATTCTACAACTTCTAAGCAATAAATATATAAGAGAGCAACAAATAATACAAAAGGAAGGAAAAGCTATAAACCATTATTTATAACTTAAGCAAAAAGAGAGACTAAGACATGCCTCAAATGCAAGCTAAACAAAGTAAGGCTTATAACTATACATAATCAAACAAGTGCTGTAAGAAAAATGCTACATCCTAAACATGCTAGTGATCAAAAAAAATATGCCAATTAAAATAAGACAACTCAGCGGGAGTACATATAAATAGCGACAAGATTCTAACATCCTAAATTTATATAAAAGCAGTACAAGGAAATGGCTGACTGAATAAGAATACTGAAAGGTAACCAAACATAAACTGCGTATAAACATATGTGTACAATCTGCCATACAGAACAGAGCTAATCTAGCCCACCAGAAAGGCTAAAGGTTCTTAGCACCAGTATGGCTAGGGCGGATCCTAGCACCAGTACGGCTAAGGCATCAACAGCATAATCGAAGGATCCTAGCACCAGTATAGCTAGGGCAGATCCTAGCACTAGTATGGCTAGAGCACCAACGGTGTACCCTTAGTGTCAATAAGGAGACTAGGCAAACAACACACAACAAAATAGAGGCCTTCCCCTAGTGACATAAGTTGACTAGGCAGTCAGAAGGCAATACTGAGAGGCAGCTCAAACACATCAAATTATTATCTTCTTGATAATCACTTTAATATTTTTACAAGAAATCTAAGGAGTCTCCATATTTTCCTAACATTTTATTTATGCATCAAAAATCTTATATGATATGCTCAAGGAAATATGGCACAAAAATCAAGGAATGCGTAAGCAACAATCATCAAAGTAAGTAAGGGACTCTACTAAATATAGTGATATCATTTATTTTCTACTTAACCATTTTAACTATTCCAAGTTACACAAGTTTAGGATCACCATTTTCATACCATCGAGTGTAACTTAGAAATTCATCCTTATAAGTTAAAAAGGATTAGAACTGATCGGGTTCTAATCTAGTTCAATCAGATAGATGATTACAAGTTAAATCAATAAATCATACGTCCTAGTTTTGTGAATTTAGACGTTCTATCGAAGATCTGATCAAGATCTTCTAAACATATAGATTATGGATTAAACACTATGAGATTTATGTTTAATCACATAATCCAAAAAGGATAAGACCTAGGTTTAAGGTTTTATTTTATAAGTGATATACTAGTTAAGGTCAATCCTATTAAATAATTAAGCTTAATAGGATGAATCTCCTATCTTAAATCTAAGGTTAAAAGACAAAATAATCAGAATAGGTTATAAAATAAAAGAAAAATCTAGAAACTAATAAAAATAAGGTTTCACACATTGGGTAACCCAATTTACATAATGAATGAATTCTAACCTATGATCTAGTCCTAATCTCAGGAAATATCCTTAAAGTGTAGTGTTTAAAATTTAGAGAGATTTTAGAAATCTGACTTAATGGTTGATTTCACTCACTTAATATCACTAATATGATTATAACATTAGTTTTAGTGTTTTGGAATGTTAACTAATAGTTAGGGGTACTTAATCTAATCTTAGGGCAAAATGACTACTTTGCCCCTACTTTAAGTGTCAAATAATCAACTTTTAACTTATAGGTCAGAATTGAATTCTCTTAGTTCCAACTGATTCCTTACTGTCTAACTTGAAGCTAGACAGTAAGTACATCCAAATTGGACTCCAAATGGTCAAGTTATGACCAAAACGAGGTTAGGGGTAATTTGGTAATTTACCTAAATTCCTAGGGTTCAGATCCTAAATATTATTTTAATTTATCAATGACATTGAAATTCTAAACTAGTTAGCATCTTGAATTTTTAAATTTGGAGTTGATTTGACCGAGTTATGGCTATTTGAAGTATAGGGGCATTTTAGTCATTTTTCACTAAGAATTCTAGGGTTGACTTTTTGTCATGATGTCCAAATGAGAAAACTAATACTACCACAGTGATGGGGCCACTCTCCTGAGCATTGTAAGACCCATATTGACTATGTTCTGATAACTGGGTAAAAATTTAAGAGGCTCTAAAGAGGTCATAAAATGCTACCTCGTTATATGTAACCCGAAATTAATTTTTACATTATGTTATTTGATTCCTTATATTTTTCTAGGTATTTTGAGACCTATATTGGCTATGTTTGGATCATCCTATAAAAAGTTATTAAACTTTTAAGATTTACTATTTAAAAATATAATTTGCATTAATTTACTATTCATTTATTCAAATTAAATGATTTTACTATTCATTTCTAAAGTTTTATATATATAATTTTTTAATTTATTAATCTTCAATTATTCTGTAATTAATTATTAATTAATCTATTTATTTTAATTATTTTGAATATAATATTATTATTATTACTGTTTAATTAGGGTTAAGCTAATTACTATTTAAGTCTTAATTAATTATCTACTCATAATTATTAATTCTAAGGTTAGGATTAATTAATAGGTTAATAATTATTAGATTATTGATATTACTGTGTATATATATATATATATATTAATTTACTGATTATTATAAAATATTATTAAGTAATGTTTATTAGTAATTAAGTTATCCTTAATTAATTAATTAATAGAGTTAATTATTGTTTACTGTTAATTATTATTATTATAATCTTAATTAGTTAATTATATGCATTAATTCATTATTAATGTACTGTTTAATATGGATTAATAGATAATTAGCATTAATTAATATCGATTAACTAACTGTTAATTACAATTAACAACTAATTAATTATTAACTTAATTATGCAGGCTTTAATAAAGGCGGGACCCACAGGGACACGTGGCGGTTCCGGTTGGCCACGGCAGAGCAGGTGGGTCCCACCCTGCCGCGCGGCAGGTGCTTACAAGCCGAAAGCCTGCGCGTGGGCCCCACAGGCGCGCGTCAACTGACGTGAGCCGCGTAGGAGCGGGCCCCACGCTTTGAACGCTGCACCGCACGCGAGTCGCGCGTGCGGGCCTCGGGCGGGCCCGGGTCGACCCGACCCCGCCCGGCCACTTCTCCTTCCCCCGCTACGCTCCGTGGGCGCCGCGCTAGGGCATGATTTTTGGGAGCCAGGCCAGCGTCGCCAAGCCTCGGCTTGCACGCCGTCGGAAAGGTCTCGGCGAGACCTTCCGATTGGTGGTCAGAACGAGCCCGGAGGTGGCCTGGGTCGCCGGAAAAACCTAGCCCTAGGTGCCTAAGTGCGGTGCGGAGTGTATGGAGCCGGCCCGAGAGGATTCCGAGCTTCGGTATGAGTCGATCGGACCTGATCGAGTGTGATCGGGTCCGATTGATCGTCGATCAAGCTCACGAACAACGATTAACTCTACTCGAACGTGGCACGGAATTGAACGTAGCGGGATAGGAGGGTACCTGGATTCAACATCCTCGGGCTCGGAGGAACTTAGGGTTTGCTAGGATCGATCGTGCCGACAGCTCTAAATCCTTCGTGTCTCTTCCTCATGCCGAGTTGGAGTGTGGGGGCTTATGGAGGTTGGGGACGGAGTGGACGAAGCCTCGGAGGCGCCGGATTGGCCGCGACGGGCGGCCCGGGTGACGCGTGTCGCAGCGATCTCCACGATGAGGGAGATGAACTCGGACCATTTGATTTTCGATCGGATGGTCCGGATTTGCCGTCTGGTCTGACGGCAGATCAAACGGCGCGCCCTAAATTAGGGCAAACGGCGTCGGCTTATTGACGGCGCCGTTAAAAATTTTAATTTTTAAATAATATTAATTTATATAATTAATATTTAATTAAAATTTGAATCGATTTAAAACAATTTTCAAATATGTTTTCCTAGCTAATTGAGGGGTGAGGAACGCAATGGCGAGGTTAGATTTTTGATCCGACGAGTATTTTGATTCCTCGATTTTCGGGGCATTTTTATTATTAAAATATTCGTCGAAATTTCGACGACTTCCGATTGACACGAAAACTTCACCCCAAGTTAATTTGGGGTCAATGAGCGCAATGGCGAACTCCGTTTTTCGATTGGAGGTCAATTTAAATTGGTCAAATTTTAGGGTTTCTGGATTTTTCAGAAATCAGGATTTGGTCCATTTGACTCATGATTTGGACTAGGTCTTAGAGGTTGACTCAAATTGACCTAATTAGCACTTAAGATCAAGATTAAGACTAAAATTAGTCCTAATCAACTAAAGTAACAACCTGGGTTGTTACAACTGGCTAGGTCCTAATTTGATTAAATTAATGTCGACTACAAAAGTTGAATAAATAATCAATCGTTCTATTTTAATGATTTAAGCAGCCCAAACCCATCTTGATTAAGATAAGTCAAGATGGAAGAATTAAGAATTAAACTCTAAATATTAATGTTTAATTACTTAATTCTAAGAAAATCTTAAAGGACTAAAGTTTTAAAACTCAATCTCACAGATTAAAGATTAAGACATATCATATTAAGTAAAGTCATACTTAATAAGATGGATCTCTATTCTTAAGTATAAGGTTGAAAGATTAAACAATCATAAGGAAACTATGAAAATCTATAAACTAATAAAACTAAGGTTTCATCCATTGAGTAACCCAATTTACTCAACGAATGAAATCTAACATAAGTTCTATTCCTAATTCCTAAAGAAGAAGATCTTAAGGAACTAAGATGAACACTCAAGCACTAACCTTAACTAATCTTGAGTTGAGAGCTTAGAAGAAGGATTGGAAAAGATAAGGGAAGCATGATGTGAGATTAAATTCAAATCATGAAGCTTATAATAATTAGAATTTACTTAAAACAAAAATTTGAGTTTTGATATGAAATTTGATTAATAAACTTAAAATTAATAGAATTGTTTATAATCACCTTAGTTACTAATTTTTACTGATTAGAGCATGATTCTAAGGTTTAATAATATTTAAACCTAAATTTAGGCAAAAAGATCATTTTGCTCCTATTTAAAAGTCTAAAAAGCTAAATTTTAATTTAGGACTCTAAATTGAAATTTATCATTGGAAAATGATTACTTACTTTCTAACATGAAGATAGACAATAAGAATACCCAATTTGGATAAGAATTAAACCTTATGAGATTAAATGAAGAAATTTAACTTATAAGAGCAATTTGGTAATTTAATCTAATGAAATCTAAAAATTTATGCAGTTTATTAATGCTTACTATTGAAGAATTCTATAGAGTCTAAAAATACTAAATTATGAGGTCTAATAATTAAGTTATAAGCAAATCAATTTTGGGATTTAATTATGTAAATTTAGGGTTCTTAAGAATATGTCAAAAACTTAACTTTTTTATTTGAAGTTCAAATTTAGCAAACTCGATGGCTAAAGCTTCCTTATAATACACTGATTACTTTAACTTGGAGTAGACCCAACTTGGACCTCATTTGGTCAAGCTATGACCTAATTAAGGTTAAAGGTGATTAGTGAGAGATTAGTAAAATTAATCATTGAATCACAGAACCAACCACATGACTATGTTTTAATCTAATCTAGGAGCTATCAAAAAGTTGAATCACTTAATTTGGACTACTAATTATGCTAATATTAACTAATCAAGTTTTATAGTGATTTGAGCTAATTAAGAAATTTAATCACTCAATCCTAAATATTTTTATAGATTACTATTTATTAATTCTTCTTGATCAAAATAGTAATTTGAAGCTCAATTAACCAAGTTATAGTCAATTGAAGTTCTAGGATTTAAGGGGTAATTAAGGAAAGGGTACAAAGAGTGATTAGGCTAATTATACTCCAAACAAAAAACTTAACACTACTAAGACATTCCTGAGAGTCTCCTGATTAAAATAAAACCCATATTGGCTATGTTTTGGTGAGTGTGTGCAAAGTTATGATAGATTGAAGTTTTGAGACATTTAGGACAAATTATGAAGTCTAAATGTCACTAAGTGAAATATACATCCAAATTAAAAATTAACAGTGCCATAATGGTCCTCTAATTTTGCTAATCAAAAGGACATATAATATTATTATATTTGGACATGGATTTCAATATATGGTTGATTAAAGTTTACAATTTAATTGATTAATTAATTAAATCAAAATATGATAATATTATTGTTTAAATTTTATTAAATTCATTTAGTTTAATTCCACGATTGAGACCCACAGCAATTGACCGAAGGCGTACGACAGCAGCCGACGCGGCCAGTGGGTCCCGCATCCGACAAGATAGACAGATGCAGACCCATGGGACCTTCCTTCCATGTGGCGAAAGGTAATATGCTGAAGCATCGACGCGGGTCCCAGCTGCCGGGTGATGCAACAAAAGGCACACGGACGCCCAGAGTCGTGCTAGTCGGGTCGAGTTGACCCGGCCTGACCCGAAAGTTCTTCTTCCTTGACTCAGCAATCCGCAATTTGGGCGCACCAAAATGAAGCTCTAACGGCGATGACAGTGCTCAACCCGCATGGCCTTAAGTAGAGGACGATGAAGGCATTCCAATGATATGCGAGCCGAAGGTAGAGGGCACCTATTGCCCGAGATAGGGCTAACCCTAGATAGCATGGCACGGGGAAAATTTTGGGTAACGGTAATCACTGTTGAGGAGAACTTAAATTCGAACAACCGAATGCATTTGAGTTCGATCAGAAACTATATCATAAAAATATAGGATATTAAATAATGATTCGATTTGAAATTGGAAGAATTAAAGCAGTAATTAAAGGTGATTGAAATGCGTACATCATTCGACGGTTGAGAGCTCGAAAGTCTTTGATTTGAGAGGTGCACCTATCGTCTTGAGGATTTAGTGCAAGAATTCGAGAAATGAGGTTAGGGTGAGGCTTAAAATCAAGTGTTAAACGACGCAGATCGACATATGGAGCGACAAAGGTGGCTCTGTGCGCTTGGCGATACACACCCACCATGCAAAGAAGACGACAAGACGACCGTCCGATCAAATCTGATCGGACAATTGGATAGGGAAACGGCTCGACGCGGGCGGCGTCAAAGGGAGTGAACAGCACCGTTAAGTTACTTAAAATGTAATATTATTAATTAATTTCAACTGATTTTATTAATTAAAATTAATTAATAAAATGCATTCTGAAAATTTCTAATAAATCATCCTTAGCTAATTGAGAGGTGAGGAATGCAACGGTGCAGCCGGATTTTTGTTTTGACGAGTATTTAATTATTCAAAATTTTGAGGTATTTAAAATATATTAAAATATTCACCAAAAATTTAAGGACTTCCAAATACTTTCAAAACATCACCCATAGCTAATTTGGGGGTGATGAGCACAATGTCAAAGTCAAATTTTTGATTTGAGATCAATTTAAATAGGTCAAATTCCAGAGTTCCTGAACTTTTTAAAATTAAGATTTGATCAATTTGGCTCCTGATTTAGACAAGATCTTTGTAGTGAACTACTAATGACTTAATTATAATAATATAATCAAAATTAGGACTTTATTTAGTCCTAATTGACTTAAGTAATAATTTGGATTGTTACAGTAACAACCTGGGTTGTTACACACGCTCAAATGCCCTGAGTGCCGGCTAAATAAAATAAATCGCGCTCAAGCACTTAGTGAGCCCAGGTGTAATGCCCCACTCCATCGCTATCAGATTACAATGAACACTGACCCAATTATGATGGGATGGTCACTACTAATATGTTGCCGATACCGTAGATATCCCTTAAGATATCTCTGATACCAACTGTAGCGCTCTACTATTTTTCAAAGTATTTCATTAACTTACTAATGATAGAGAGGCTACTCATCCTATTATCACAGCATAATATGTGTATAGTACAACACTAAATACAGAGTACAAAAGCTGAAAAATATATCATCCATGCATTTATCCATATAAAAGCAGTAAGTACACCATGCACCTCAGAAAATAAAGAAGAAAAATACATCCAGACATATTTAATTATTACAAATTTAATATAAATGCTGAAAAAAAAACTCTCATCTTACTAAAGTAGAAAAAGTTATCTAAGGAAGAAAACTGCTTCAGCTACTCAACAACTTCATGCTCCTCTCCTTTCAATGACTCTTGCAGCTCCACCAACATGGGCTCTTGTAAGCAAACTGAATATGACATTATATCATTTAATGAGTTTAAACATTCTAAAATGATTCCAAATAAATTCTAATAATTATTTTAGAGGTTTAATTATAAACCTAAGGCTTAAGAATGTTTAAACCTAAATTTTGGAAAAATGACCATTTTGCTCCTACTTAAGAGTCTACAATTCAACTTTATGAATTAGGGCTCTAATCTATAATTTATTGAAATAGAATGATTACTTACTATTTAATATGAGTTTAGATAGTAATTACATTTATTTTGGATAAGTATTAAGCCTTATAAGATCAAATTAAGAAAATTAACTTATAAGGGTAAATTAGTAATTTGTCCTAATAAAACCTAAATTTTCTATCAATTTATTGAAGATTATGTTCTAAGGTTTCTATAGAACCTAAAATTCATTAAATTTTGATGAGTATTGGCTAAGTTATAGCCAAAACAAGTTTTATGATTAATAATTAGAGTTTAGAGTGATTAATGAGTGATTAGTGAAATTAATTACAGAATCACTAAGAAAATCACACCACAAAGTTTTATTTTACTCTAGGAGTAATTAAAAACTAAAATTACTCAAATTAGATTATTAATTATGCTAATATTCACTAATTAAATTTTAAGATGATTATGGTTGATTAAGAGATCTAACTATTGGATATAAAATATTTTTATAGTTTACTATTAATTAGGTCTTCTTGATCAAAATGATATATTAGAAGACCTATTTGGAGCCCAATTGACCAAGTTATGGTCAATTGAATGTCTAGAGTTAATTAGGGTAATTAGGGTTATGTCCTAAAAGTGATTAAGCTAATACTAATCTAAATAGAGAAATGAACACTACTAAGTTATTCTAGAGGTTCAACTGATCACTTGAAGACTCATAATGCATATATTTGAACTAGTGGTTTAAAAGTTATGAGCATTACAAGGTTAGGTTTTGGGTCAAAAAGTAATTAACCTAAATATATCTTAAACAACAAATCTAATACTACTGAGATGATCCTTAGGCTTTACTGATTACTCTGAGACTCATATTTGGTATTGTAACAGCCCAAGTTGTTACCATAGTGAATTAGGACTAACCCTAGTATTAAATGTAATTATACATGCTAATTAGGTCAATTGGAATCAACTTCATAGACCTAGTTTAAATCAGGAGTCAAATGGATCGAATCCTGATTTTTGGGAAATCTAGAAACCCTAAAAATTTGACATATCTAAATTGACCTCAGATTGAAAAACAGACACCGCCATTGCATTCATTGACCCCAAATTAGCTTGGGGTGAAGTTTTCGTGTCAATCGAAAGTCATCGAAATTTCGACGAAAATTTTAATAATAAAAATACCCCAGAAATTGAGGAATCAAAATACTCGTCGGATCAAAAATCCGACCCCGCCATTGCGTTCCTCACCCCTCAAATAGCTAGGAAAAATATGTTCAAATTTTTTTTTGGATTTTTTTTAAGAAAAAAAAAATTATTTAATTAAATACTTAAGGGGGTGCCGTTAAGTATTTAAACTTGCCGTTACTGTAGCCGACGGCGCCATCTACGCCCTCGCGGCCATTGGATCGGGCTCGGATCCAACGGCTACGGAGCCGTCGTCCTCGACGCCTCCGTCCGAGCGCCACGTAGCGCACCTGCCGCCTTTGCGCCGAATCCGACGCCTTCCCCGGCCTCGGCGAGGTCTCCTGAGGTCTTATAAGACCTCAGGCAAGCCCGGGGCTCCAGGTTTGCGAAACTCGAGCCCCGAAACGTCAAACCCGAGCCGACCCCGTCCAGCCGTCGAATTCAGGTACCCTGATCTCCCTCCATTTTCATTCAATAATTGCAATTTAAGATTCAAAATGCTATTCCACGAGCCCGATTGTCGATCCATCAGCTCAGATCTAGGCTAGCCCAACCAGATCGATGGCAATTGGGTTTAGGTCCACAGTAGAAACCGTTAACCCGTAACCCTAGAACATAGGGTTTCGATTTGCCACCGATCCCGGCCACCTCCGGCGAAGGTCCGCCCGCCGACGTGTAGGCCTCGTCGAGGGCTACCGTCGGGCGTGCGGGCCGAGGTGGTCCGGCGCCGGGAAGGCCGGCAAAAGCCGTGCCCTAGGCGCCGGCCCTCGTGGCATCTCCGCGAGGGAGACGAAGTCCGGGTCGGGCCGGGTCGACCCGAGCCCGACCTGACCGCGCCGAATCCGCGTAAGCCCAGGTGGGGCCCGCAGCGCCACGTGGCAGCCTCCAGGCTTGCCACGTGTCCCGTGGGACCCACCAGCTGCTCTGCGTCCCTTCGGCTTCGGTCGTGGGGCCCACTGCGCCACGTGGCAGCCATTCGGCAAGCCACGTGTCACGTGGGGGCTCACTGCCCGAGCCCGCGCGGCGCTTCAGCTCCCCCGTGGGGCCCACAGTGCCACGTGGCAGCCTCTGGGCCCGCCGCGTGTCAAGTGGGGCCCACTGTCCGATTACCAGCGACATTTCGGCTTCTTGTGGGGCCCATAGTGCCACGTGGCAGCCTCTGGCAGTGCCACGTGTCAGTTGGGCCCACTGCCCAGTCACCGAGCCGACTCAGCTTTCCCGTGGGGCCCAGAGTGCCACGTGGAAGCCTCTGGTAGTGCCACGTGTCTGGTGGGCCCACTGTCTGTTAATTAAATTAAGTTAATGACTGTTAGTGATTAATTAATTACAGTTAGTAGTTAATTAAATTAAGATTAATGTTAATGACTTTAGAATAGTAATTATACAATTAATTAGTTGTAATTAATAATTAAAAGATTAATTAGGGTATCTTAATACTAATTAAACCTAACAGTAATTGTAATAATTAAATATTATTAAAATAATAAATTTACAATTAATTATACCTAATTAAGCATTAGTATGTAATTAAGGTTAATAAATCAGTAATTAGACTAATTACTTTTCAACAGTAAATTAATAATTAAATAATAGGATTAATTAATACCTAATTAATAATTAACTCTTAATTAATTACAGATTAATTGAAGGATTAATAAATTCAAAAATTATATATATAAATACAGTAAAATCATTTAATTTGAATAAATGAATAGTAAATTAATACAAATTATATTTTTAAATAGTAAATCTTAAAAGTTTAGTAATGTTTTGTAGGATAATTCAAACATAGCCAATATAGGTCTCAAAATACTCAGAAAAATATAAGGAATCAAATAATGTAATGTAAAAATTAATTTTGGGGTACGCATAACGAGGTAACATTTTAGGACCTTTTTAGAGCCTCGTAACTTTTACCCAGTTATCAGAACATAGTCAATATGGGTCTTAAAATACTTAGGAGAGCGGCCCATCCCTATAGTAGTATTAGTTTTCTCATTTGGACATCAGGACAAGAAGTCAACCTTAGAATTCTCAGTGAAAAATGGCCAAAATGCCCCTAGACTTCGAACAGCCATAACTTAGTCAAATCAACTCCAAATTTAAAACTTCAAGATGCTAACTAGTCTAGAATTTCAATATCATCAATAAACTGAAATAATATTTAGGATTAGAATCCTAGAAATTTAGGTAAATGACCAAATTACCCCTAGCCTCACTTTGGTCATATCTTGACCGTTTGAAGTCCAATTTGGACGTACTTACTGTCTATCTTCAAGTTAGACAGTAAGGAATCAGTTGGAACTAAAAAAATTCAACTCTGACCCATAAGTCAAAAGTTGACCTTTTTGACCTTTAAAGTAGGGGCAAAATAGTCATTTTGCCCTAAGATTGAACTAAGTACTCTGAATCTCTATTTAACATATCAAAACTCATAAACTAATGTTATAAAGATCTTAGTGGCATTTAAGTGAGTGAAATCAATCATTATGTTAGATTCCAGGATTCTTCTAAGTCTTAAACACTACACCATAAGGACTTTTTCTGAGACTAGGATTAGATCTTATGTTAGAGTTCATTCGTTGGGTAAATTGGGTTACCCAATGGGTGAAACCTTGGTTTTATTAGTTTCTAGACTTTTCTTTTATTTTATAACTTATTCTGATTATTTTATCTTTTAACCTTAGATTTAAGATAGGAGATTCATCCTATTAAATTTGATTACTTAATAGGATTGGCTTTAACTAGTATATTACTTATAGAATGAAACCTAAAACTTAGGTCTTATCCTTTTTGGATTATGTGATTAAACCTAAATCTCATAGTGTTTAGTCCATAATCTACAGGTTTAGAAGATCTTGATCAGATCTTAGTTAGAATGTCTAAATTCATAAAACTAGGATGTATGATTTATTGATTCAACTCGTAGTCATCAATCTGATTAAACTAGATTAGAACCTGATCAGTTCTAATCCTTTTTAACTTAAAAGGACGAATTTCTAAGTTACACTCGATAGTAGGAAAACAGTGATCCTGAACTTGTGTAACTTGGAATAGTTAGAATGGTTAAGTAGAAAACAAATGATATTAATATGTTTAGAAGAGTCCCTTGCTTACTTTGATGATCGTTGCTACGCATTCCTTAATTTTTGTGCCATATTTTTTGGAGCATATCATATAAGATTTTTGATGCATGAATAAAATGTTATGAAAATATGAAGACTCCTTAGATTCCTTATGAAATTATTAAAGTGATTGATTAAAGATAATTATTATATGAGCTGCCTCTCAGATATGTCCTTATTGCCTAGTCTCCCTATATCGCTAGGGGAAGGACCTGCTTTGTTGTGTGCCTAGTTTACTAGCCTCCTTATGTCGCTAGGGGTATATCGTTGGTGCCTTAGCCGTACTGGTGTTAAGGTTACTTTGTATGCTTAGTTTACTAGCCTCCTTATGTCTCTAGGGGCATACAGTTGGTGCCTTAGCCGTACTGGTGTTAAGGTTACTTTGTATGCTTAGTTTATTAGCCTTCTTATGTCTCTAGGGGCATACAGTTAGTGCCTTAGCCGTACTGGTGCTAAGACCCTCCGACTACTCTTGTGTGCTTATTTGCCTAGCCTCCTTATGTCATTAGGGGTACATAGTTTTATGACTTAGTCATGATGGTGCTAAGCTCCTTTGATATTCGATGAGCTAGATTAGCTCTTTTCTGTATGACAGTCGATGCACGGATATTTATATGCTGTTATGTCATTTTATTTACTTTTCAGCCTTTTTATTTATTCAGCATCTTCCTTGTACTGCTTTTATATATTAGGATGTTAGAACCTTGCTACTACTTATATGTACCACTGCTGAGTTGTTTTATTTTAATTGGTATGTTTCTTTTGATCACCAGCATGTTTAGGATATAATATTTTTCTTATAGCACTTGTTTGATTATGTATATTTATATGTCTTACCTTATTTAGCTTGCATTTGAGGCATGTCTTAGCCTCCTCTTTTTGTTTAAGTTATAAATGATGATTTATAGTTTTTTCTTTCCTTTTGTATTGCTTGCTACTCCTTTATACACATTATTGCTTAGGAGTTATAGAATGGTGATATTACATAACATATATAAAACTTATCAGCCTAAAATGTACTTAGACAATTGTCTAACTAGATTTTTCTTTTTTGGCTGGGGCCCTACATTGTGAAACCGATAATGGCAGATCCTCTTCAGTTGGACGATCAGGATCTTGGTGTGGAGCCATATTTGGAGGAGGAGCCTATGGAAGAAGTAGCCGTTTAGCCTTTCTATTCTTAAGTGAGGATGAGTGTATTTGCACTTTCTTTTATTTGAACTTTTAAATGATGTAATAACACAGGTATTGATGACTGCGTATTTGGATTTTATACTTATATTCTGAGATACTTTTCTTTATATTTATGTTGTGATGCTTGGATGTCTTATATTGAAAATCGTTTCCGCACTCTGTATGTTTACTTAGATAGTGACTTAATGTTTGATCCTATGCTTACTCCTTTCCTTATTATGTGGATTGTGGATTTCATCCTAATCCAATTATAAGTGAAGGGTTAGCTAGAGTGACACACCACCCCTTAACTTAATTCTTGTGGATTAAGGGGTGTGGCGCCACAGGTATGTTTTGGTTAATGATTACAAAGTTATGGTAATTTGAAGTTTTGGAATATTTAGGGTTCAATTTAAGATTCCTAATGTCATTAGTTGAAATACAACTTCAAATGAAAAATTGACAATGCCAATGTGATCCTCTAATTTTGCTGATCAAAATGGTATATAATTTGGTAGAGTTTGGAGTTCAAGATTAAAAGTTATTAGTATTTGAATAATTGACAAATAATTATTACATTAAACTAAATAACTTAAAGTGTTATTTTAATAATCTTTTCTACAGGTTAATAACGGAGTGTGGGACCCATGCTTCTTCTTCGGACAGGACTGGCGGAGGTGACATGTGCCACATCAATAGGGTGGGTCTCAATGGTACCGATCAGGACGCGAATGGAAAGGACGGGTCGGACCCGGCCCGGTTCGGTTCGACCCGAAGTCTCATCAACTTCCGTGATTAGGGAAAATAACGGAGCATAGATTAGGGTTTGAATAAGATTACGAGTTAATTGATCTTATACATATCGATTGAACTAAGATTCATCAATCAGGAGATAAAGAAATTGAATTAAGCAAAGACTTAGGGTAGGCGGGTATTTAATCGATCGTTATCAAAGACTTAGGGCATTCGAGATGTGCTGTCGAGGCTTTCCATTCCATTTTTCTCAAGGTTCAGGGAAGGCTAGGTGTTAAGTTGGGGTCTTGAGATGGTGGAAGATACCTGCACGCGGCAGTGAGTGCCGCGTGCAACGCCTATGCGACACGCGCAGGCCATCGCTTACGATGCGAAGAAGATGGCAGTTGACCGTTGGATCTGATCTTGCGATCCGATCAAATGGTCCAGCTGCTTATGATGCGGACGACATGAGCTACATATAATGGCGCCGTTAGCCTTCTTAAATATATTATTATTAAATTAATTTAAATAAAATTTATTAATTAAAATTAATTTATTAAATGTGCTCTGAAAATTTTTAATAAATCACCCCTAGCTAATTGAGGGGTGAGGAACGCAACGGCGAAGACGGATTTTTGTTTCGATGAGTATTTATGTTTTCTCATTTTTTGGAGGATTTAAATAATATTAAAATATTCGACAAAAATCCAACGACTTTCAAATACCTTCAAAACATCACTCATAGTTAATTTGGGGGTGGTGAACGCAATGGCGAAGTCATATTTTTGATTTGAAGTCAAATTAAATAGGTCAATTTCTAGGATTTTTGAAAATTCTCAAAAATCAGGATTTGATCCATTTGATCCTGATTTGGATTGAGTCTTAGAGATGAGTTCCTAATAACTTAATTAACACACTAAAACCATAATTAGAACTTGAATTTGTCATAATTGACCTAAGTAATAGCTTGAGTTGTTACACTATTTGAGTTTAATGGAATGAGAATTAATGCTTGGCTTAACTTAGATTTAATAGAGTAACAACCTTTAGTTGTTACAATTCTAAGCATTAAAAAATCTCTCTCTACCTCTATTAAAGGATCATAGAGAGAACTAATGCTTTCTAGGCATTAGTTTAAAGCTGTCTTTAAGAATATTTTATCTAGAAGATTTTACCACAAGTTATATTGAAAGTTCTTTATTTTTTATACATATTTTATTTACTTTGTAGCCTTACTCTTGCAAAGTGTGTAAGAGATTTTGGCAAATCCATTAGGCATCGGCTTGTGAAGGATGGAGCACTGTAGCTCTATCAAATACATGTTTGAACGAGGGATCGATGATGAAGCTCTACCTCTGTGTTGCTTTGGGAAGGAGGGAAGGCTCCATAGCTCTATGGCCAAAGATTGTGAAGAAGGGTTCAAGGAAACTGCACCTAAGGATGGGTTTGGGATGGAGGGAAGGATTCACAACTTTACAGTCTAACTATCTAAGAGAGTACATTATATGGGCCAGAGCTTATCTGCTTACTATGTGATCGACAAAGAAGTGGCTTCGCCTTTGAGTAGATTCAGAAAGAAGAGAGCTTCCAAAGAGTGGATGGATGTAGAGTCAAATATACTTGAACCACTATAAATTTGTGTGCTTTCTCTTACTTTCTTTCTAGCTTAGGTTTTTATTTTTTTTTGCTTATGATTAATTATTTTTATTAAACTATCTTAAACTTAACATAAAGTTTTAAATTCAATTTCCACAAGTAAAACTCAATTCACCCCCTCTCTTAAGTTGTGCCATTTGGGCTACTTAAAACTAATAATATTTATAGAAGTTACTCAAATTTAAATTTTTGATGAATATTATAGAGACTTCAAAGTATTATTGTAACAACCTAAGTTGTTACTTTGGTTAATTAAGATCAATCTAAGTTTTAATTGAGATTCTAAGTCACTGATTAAGTAATTTAGAACTCATCTCTGAAACTTAGGTCAAATTAGAAGACAATTAAGTCAAATCAGAAATTCTAGAAAATTCCAAACCCTAGAAATTGACTTTTTGTCTAGACCACAAATTAAAAATCTGACTTCACCATTGCATTCAGAACACCCAAATTAGCTAAGGGTGAAGTTTTGAAGGCATTTGGAAGTCGTTGGATTTTCGTCAAATATTTTAATAATATTTAAATACCTGAAAATTCAAATAAATAAATACTCGTCAAAACAAAAATCCGAGAGCGCCGTTGCGTTCCTCACCCATCAATTAGCTAGGGGTGATTTATTGGAAATTTTTTGAACACAATTAATTAATTTATTGTAATTATTAAAATGGATTTAAAATTTATTAAATATTAATTTATTAAATTAAATGTAACGGTACCGTTAGTTATTTAAGTTACCATTACTTATCCCTAACGTCGTCCATCTAGACCTTAAGGAGATAACGGTTGATCTCAACCGTTCCATCGAAGATCGGACGGTCGTTCCGTCGTCTCTGTCGACGCACGCCACGTGCGTCGTGCGTGGCAAGCTCAGAGCCGCGCCGAAGGCTCTTCTTGCCAAATGGCGATTTCCCGTCACCGCACTGCCTTATAACTAGGTATAAGCCTTTGAGTGGTTTCTCAGGGCTGGTATTTGACTTTATTTACCTCTTTTGGGAGCAGGTTAAACTCCAGAAATCGAACCCTAGCATACACCGCCAAACTAAGGTACTTTCCTTCCCCAAATCTCTTTATAGTCTTCAATATTTCTTTTGTTATGCAATTATTGGGTGCATGAGATCTATCATTGTTAGATCGAGCTCTCACGAGCCCGATTCAGCCGATTTTGCAAACCCTAATCGCCGAATGCGTCGAAGAGGAGACGAAGCGTCGCTCGCTTCGTCTCTGGTTTGTCTGGATCGGGAGCGTACCGGTTCAGCCGGCCTAGCGATTGGGTGAACCGGCCAGTTCAAATGGAGCAGAGTCGGATTCCCTCTATGTGACACGTGGCCTCCGCAATGAGTACGGCGGGCCCCACAACACGCGTGTCGAGCGCCGGATTGAAAGGCGGGGCCCACCACTCAGCCCTCTGGCTTATCGCACTCCGCCACGTGTCGTCGCTGGCGCTGTCACTGTCGCTGGCGTGGCTGTGGGTCCCACCTGCAGAAATAAAAGTTAATTTAAATATATAAGTGAATTAAATTTAATTAATTAAATTCTGTTAATTTAAATCAATTTCAATTTAATTAATTAAACACCAAAACTTTAAATGATCATATCTTAATATTTATTAAGTCTAAATTATGCAAATGAATATATCAAATTGATCAGAAAAATATGAGGAATTTATTGATGCCAATAATTTTGCATTTGGACCTGTATCTAGCAAAGTGATATTTAGGGTTTTAATTAAGTTAAAAATAATGTCACAAAACTTGATTTGCCCATAATTTTGTACCCAATGATCCAAACTTATTGAATATGGGTCTTAAAGTGATCAGAAAATCCTAAGGATTAATTTGGTAGTGTTCACTTTGCTGTTTGGATTAGTATTTGCCTAATCACTTTTAGGTCCTAATCCTAATTACCCTAATTAGACCTAGAACTTCAATTGACCATAACTTGGTCAATTGAGCTCCAAATTGAATGATCCAAATATCAATTTAGATCATAAAAATCTAGTTAACAGTAATATGTAAAAATATTTTAGATTCAACGGTTAGATTTGCTAATCACCCTTAATTACCCTAAATCTTGATTATTGAATATTAGCAAATCTAGTAATCCAAATTGAGTGATTTAAGTTTCAGAGGACTCATAGAGCCATTTAAAATCAATCTGTAAGGTTGGATTAGTGTTTAAGTAATTAATTTTGCTAATCACTCATTATTCACTCTTAACTTTAATTAGGTCTTAACTTAGTCAAATTAGATCCAAATTGAGCCTAACACATGTCATTGTGATCAGTGAACTATTTGTAAACCATAAACACTAATTTTTCTTAATTTGGACACTAATTGGCAAAGTTAGGGTTTTGACCCATAAATTAAGGATTCCTTAATCACCCTTAAACCCTAAATCTTGTATTGGCCATAACTTGGCCAATACTTATCATAATTTAGCAAATTTAGATTCTATGAAAAGATTAGACAGTAAAGAATAATAATCTGAAAGAAAATTTAACTTTTACTTAGTCAAATTACTAATTTTCCCTTATGAGTCAAATTCACTAATTTGATCTCATATGGCTTAATAATAACCCAAAATTAATTTAGTTGCTGTCTAATCTTATATTAGACAATAAGAAACACTTTTCAAAAAAAAATTTCAGATTTAGAGCCCTAGATCAAAATTTGATCTTTTGAACCCTTAAGTAGGGGCAAAATGGTCTTTTTGCCCAAAATTTAGGGTTTAGCCTTCAAAAGCCCTAAATTCAGTTTAAAACCATATTAATCAATAATTAGAATGATTTAGAATAGAAATTGTATAAGTTCAATCATTAATTAGATTTTGATTAAAATCCCAAAATTAGCTCTTTAAGGAAAATTCCTAAGTCTTAAGTGAGTGATTTCTCATTCTTTAATCATTCTTAGACCTTACCTTAGGTCCTTATAACATTAGTTAGAATGTGTGTCTTGAGAGATACTCTTAGTAATTAAGAGCCTTAATTCCTAAGATTAAGAATAGATCTTAAGTTAAAATTCAACTATTGAGTAAATTGGGTTACTTAATAGGTGAAACCTTGAGTTTACTAGTTTCTAGATTTTCTTAGTTTATTAAATGATTATTTGATATTTAAACTTTAGAACTAAGAATAGAGATCTATCCTAATGAATTTAATTTATCATTAGGATTTGCCTTAACATAATCTATGAGATTTGGGTTCTAAATCTTAGACCCTTAGTTTTACCTTTAGATTAAGTGATTAGACCCCATCATCTGGAGTCTAATTCTTAATCTTTTCATCTTGATTTGGCTAATCAAGATGAGTTTGGGATGAATTAAATTACAAAATTAGGTCGATGATTTATTCACTTAAACCAGATAGTCGTCTTTTGATTAAGTTATAATTAGGACTTGGCCAGTCCTAATTATCTTCAACTAGTAGGATTCGTGATTCTAAGTTACAGAATGTGTAAGAATTTATGATTCTGAAACTTATGTAACTTAGAATAGATAGAACGAATAAATTAGATAACAACGGATATCACCTGTATTTTAGATAGAGTCTTTTGCTCACTTTGATTTTGATGCTTCGCATTCCTTGATTTTGAGTTTTATACCTTGAACATATATTATGTACTTAAGATATTTGATAAATATCTTATGTCATTTTGAACGTTCATAAATAGTATTGAGTTTTCATTTCACAAGTGGTTTGTAAGATGTAGCTTGATTAGTATACCTCTTCGATCAACTCATTCGGGGTCGGCTTCTTGTTGGGGGTTTCAGTCCGATAGTCTATGCCATGCCTAGTCCGTGGGATAGGATGGATAGACTCTTGCCCTACTGACTATAGAGTCAGGATTATGATATGGTTATACTAATTCAAGTACACTTACATTCGGTTCTATCTTAGCTCATCAGGCTAAGAGTTTTTAGTTATGTTCAGTTTAGAGTTTCTTAGCTCATCAGGCTAAGATTTACTGTGTATATGTTCAGTTTGGGTGACTTAGATAGTCACTGCAGTTTCAGTTTATAGTTACTATTTTACTTATATATTCTGCATTGTAGCACTGTTTTACTTACAGTTTTCCTACACTATATAGGATGCTAGTTTTACTTACTGTTTTCATATGTAGGATGTTAGTTGTTTTCTGATTTATACGGTTAAATTTCTGTATGTTACTTAGCATAATCTGTTTGATCATATGCATATTTAGGTTAAATTTTCTTACAGTTTTGTTTAGTCTTTTGCTTACCTGTCTTTGTTGCAGTTGCTTGGAGGAGGTATGTATTACTTCCTATTTGCTTAGTTATAAACTATTTGTTTATAACTTATTACTGTTCTTTTTGTACGCTTTTCTGCACCTATTGCTTCAGTTCTGTTTATGGTGATATCTATTTAACATAATAAATTGTTTACCCTAAAATGTGCTTAGACAATAATCTAACCAGTTTTTCTTTTGTTGGCTGGGGCCCTACCATTATGAAACCGATAATGGTAGGTTATGAGTTTGTTGGAGCAGCTGATCCAGTGGAGTGCTTGCCATTGGAGGAAGAGCCCGTACCTGAAGATCTTTAGTTCTAGTTTTCTTTCTGCCTGTGAGATTGAGTGTTATTTTCAGTCTTTTAATCTATTTAAAATGTTGTAATAATACATGTTAAATCTTTTCTTTTCAGTTCTTTTCTTATTCTGGATTATTGTGTTGTATGGATGGATGTTGTATTTTATGCTTCCACATTCTGAGTTCTTATATGATCATATAGTGATAGTATTTTTGGATGAATGGCAAAGTCCTTAGTTAAATTGGATTAGAATATGTGTTTAATCCAATCTTAAGTGGGGACCTTGTCATTTGGTGACCCCTCCACCGTAATCATGTTAACTTAAGGGTTAACAGGACCACGGCGGGGCAGGGCCGCCACAATTATACAATGAAGTAATATTTTAAATGGTAAAATAAATAATTTAAATACTTTCATGGAAAAATTATGAATTAGTTCATATGTACAATTTTTTTAAAATTATATATACAAACAACACATGTTTTAATGAATGCATTATAAAGGTTCTATAATTATTCCACAATTAGTGTTTGATCATATATATACTCATACAATGAAAATATTTATGAATATTGCTTATTAAATAATCCCAAAGCTAAAGCATATTTATTACTAAATATTAGTTCTCAACCAAAGACATGTGTATATATGCATATCCAAGTTTATAAGTATAAAGTCAACAACATTTCAAGAATTGTATTTTTAAACATTGAAGTTCTCACTTACTTTAACTTTCTAAATGTTTAATGTACCTTAATGCATTTTATAAAGATCGATAAAAAAAATGAAAACGAGTAACAATTTATATACCAAGTAATCTTTAAAACTTGAACAAAATTTTCAACCATCAAATTTCATGCTTTGTATTTATTGAACTTAAGGTTCATTGCGATAATCTCTCTTAATGTGGCGGCCCTACCCTACTGTGGTCATATTAACTCTTAAATTAACATGATTATGGTGGAGTGGTCACCTAAATGACAAGTTTCTCACTTATAAATAGATTAGGCACACATTCTAACTCATCATAATTAAGAAAATTGCTATTTTCAAGAGATATTCACTAAATGATATATACAAGAAATCAGAATGCGGAAGCAAAAGCATAACATCCATTCCATCACAATGTAAAAGTAAGAACATATATCCCAGAATAAAAGCAGTAAAAGAAAATACAATTAAACTTGTATTATTATAACATTTTAAAAGATAAGAACTAAAATAGAAAGGACAACACTCATCCTCACAATACAAAAAGAAAAGAACTAAAGATCTTCTACAGCTCGACCCCCCTCCACCTGAATCCAGTCTTTAGAAGGCTCCACAACCTCAAATAGCTCGGAGTCTATCATTGTTGGTTTCACAATGATAATGCCACAACCAATAAAAGAAAAAATATAATTAGACAAAATGTCTAAGTGCATTTTAGGCTGTAATTTATTATATTAATTCATATATCACCATAAAAACTAAATACATAAGCAAGTATAGGAGCAGAATGCATATGAAAAAAAAGGGTAGTTATAAATAATAAGTTTATAACTTAAACACAAGGGAAGTAAGCACATACCTCCAACTATAACTATAACAAGGTTAAGCATAAAATAAAGTAAATACTAGTAACTGAAAAGAAAACTCATCATAAACATGCTTATGATCAATATATGTTTATGCTAATCAACATAAAGTAAACGAACATATGAAATATTTAAATAACTGAAAACAAGACTAATATCCTATGAAAACATAAGCAACGAGCAAGACTAGCATCCTATAAATAAATAAAGCTAGTAAATGTAGTCAGACTGTAAATAAGAAAGTGCTGAAATGCAGAAAAGTAAACTGAAAATAATAAATCCTAAACTGAAAACTATCATGGCTACTCATGCCATTCAAAACTGAAAGTATCAAATCTCACTTAGCCTGATGGGCTAAGGCAAAAGCTTTGAACTTAATATGCACTGAAATCACTTAGCCTGATGAGCTAAGGCAGAAATATTAAACTAAATATCACTGAAGTTACTTAGCTTGATAAGATAAGGCAAAAAGTACTGAACTGATTACCACTGAGTAGGAGTCCACCCACAACTAGTACTATCATATCAGATCCTGACTAATAAAGTCATATAGGCGCAAAATCTATTTCTCGCCACCCTGGGACCCAATGCTCAACCAGGCATGGATAGACTTACCGGACACTAGCAATCCAGCGTGCTATGCCAGACCCACGGATTGAAGTGGCATACTAGCTAGGCCAAAACATACTGAAAACTATAAAGTTGAAAACATCGATAAAACATGAATGATATGTATGCAAATTCAAAATTGACACGAGATACTTATCAAATATCCTATGTCCAATATATGTGTATAAGATATAAGGCTCAAAATAAGGTAAGCAAAGCATTAATTTTCAAAGTGAGCAAGAAACTCTACTAGGACACAGGTGATATCCATTGTTGTCTAATTTATTTATTCTATCTACTATAAGTTACAAAAGTTCAGGATTTTCAATTCCTATTATCGAGTATAACTCAGATTTACGACCTTATAGATTGAAATAATTAGGACTAACTAGGTCCTAATTCTAAATAAATCGATATTGACTATAAATGGAATGATAAATCAATGGACCTATTTTGATGATTTAAACAACCCAAAATATCTTGATTAGCCAAATCAAGATGAAAGAATTAAGAATTAAACTCCAAAAGTTTGGGGTTTAATTACTTAATCCAAATGGTGAACCTACTGGACTATGGTCTTACTACATAATCTCACAGATTAAGATTTAAGGAAATCCTATTAAGTAAAGTCATACTTAATAGGATGGATCTATATTCTTAATTCTAAAATTAAGAGATCAAATAATCATAAACAAACTATAAAAATCTATAAACTATCAAAATCAAGGCATCAACTATTGAGTAACCCATTTTACTCAATAGATGAATTTTAACTTAAGAACTAATCCTTACTCCTAAAGAAATGAGCTCTTAAACACTAAGATGAAGACTCAAACTCTAAACCTAACTAATGTTATAAGAAAGATTAAGGATATATTAAGAAGGTTAAAGAAGAGGTATGATGCGAGATTTCTCTCATATCATACAACTAATAAACTACTTAAGATTTTCTTAAGGAAGGAATTAGGATTTTAAATTTAAACTTAATTAATGAAATTTTATTTTTAATTACTTTACTTATTGATTTTAACCACTATAACATGAATTTAAGGCCTAAAAGTATTTAACCCCAAATTTAGGCAAAATGACCATTTTACCCCTTATTAAAGGTCTAAAAATCTACATTTTAATTTAGAGCTTTAAATTAAAAATTTTTAGTGGCAAATAATTACTTACTGTCTAATATGAAGATAAACATTAAGTACATCAAATTTGGATAATTATTAAGCCTTATGAGATCAAATTAAGGAATTTGACTCATAGGAGTAATTTGGTAATTTTACTTAATGGAATCTAATTTTTTTTATCAATTTATTAATTCTTACTATCTAAGGGTTCCATAGAACCTAAAATCACTAAATTTTGATAAGTAATGGCTAAGTTAGAGCCAAAACAAGAATTAGGGCAAATTAAGTAAATTAGAGTTTCAAAATGGGGGTCAAAAACCTAACTTTTCCATTTGAAGTCCAAATTCAGTATAATAAGTGGCTATAACTTCCCTATAATACATTGAGTACTTTATATAGGAGTAAACCCAATTTGGACCTCATTTGGTTAAGTTATGGCTTAATTATGATTTAGAGTGATTAGTGAGTGATTAGCAAAATTAATCATAGAATTACTAAACCAATCATACAACTAGGTTCTACTCTATTCTATGAGTAATCAAAAACTAAAATCACTCAATTTGGATTATTATTTAAGCTAATATTTTTTAATCAAGTTTTAAGGTGATTAGGGTTGATTAAGAGATTTAACCATTAAATCTAAATTATTTTTGTAGTTTACTGTTAATCAGGTCTTCCTGATTAAAATAGTATATTGGAAGACCTAATTAGAAGCTCAATTGACCAAGTTATGGTCAATTGAAGTTCTAGGGTTAATTAGGATAATTAAGGTTAGATCCTAAAACTGATTAAGCCAATACTAATCCAAACAGAGAATTGAACATTACTAAGTTGTTCAAGAGATTCTACTAATCATTTTAAGACTCATACTACTTATATTTGATTTAGTGTGTGAAAAGTTATGAGCCTTTGAAAATTAAAATATAGTCCTAAAAATGATTAGTCAAATTATTACTCAAACAACAAAATTGATACTACTAGAACATTTATAAGAGTTTGCTGATTATTTTGAGAACCCATAATAGGTATGTTTGGGTAAACACACACAAAGTTATGGGTAAATAAAATTTTGGGACATTTAGGGTTTAATTAGGGGTCATAAATGTAGCTAAGTTAAATATGCATCTAAACTGAGGTTTGACAGTTCCATATTAATCCTTTATTTTTGCTGATTAAATTGGTATATATATTTGATATATTTGGGTGTATGGATTTAAAGTTATAACCTCTGGAATTTCTGTAATTATCCTTTTAATTAATTCATAATTTTTAGTAACATATTTATATATATACATCAAATTATATGTGTATTATATATTTAAATGCTAACAACAACGGGGCCCATATGCTGAGGCAACAGCGGCTGGAGCGGGACCCACCAGCGCCAAAGCGACGAAATCCACAAAGGAGACTGCACGCAGTGGGTCTCACGGGACATGTGTCCGTGAGCTAGGACGCCAACTCGACAGAGCTGCAGAAATGCGGACTCGAACCATTAATTGCAGACCAAAATTGACCCGGCCTGGCCCGAAGAGTGTCATCTTCACCTGCGGTCGAAGAGGCGCTAGGGCAACAATTTTCTTGACGAAGACGATACCTTCAAATCACATGCCAAAACGATGAGCTTGCCAAGACCAACCCGTCGAGACCTAGAACTCCTTCAGAGACCAATAGAATACCCACAAACCCTGATGCCATAAATTTCCTAAGGTTAAGGAAGGGATCCAATTTTTTAGATCGATAGAAGATATCATGATTTTAATTAACTATATGAAATCATTAATACTATCTACACATTATATTGATGGAATAGTTGAGATCATTTAAACAATAGATAATCAGTTTAATTGAGAATAAGAATGGGAGGTTTCGGGTACCTTGCTTTGAAGAGTAAATTGCCGAGAGTTCGAATAATGGAGAGTCTGATTGCCCAAAGAGAGCTCTAGGTAACGTCGTTCAACACAGGGGCTCGGGTGAGAGGTTAATCGAAACTTGCCATTGATTTTGGAGGTCACACAAGGTGGGGCTTCACTGTGTGTGCAACATGCACTGCGGGATTAGCACGACGGGGAAGAAGGACTGCCATCCGTTCGATTGCATTAGCTTGATCGTGCGGTCCGGATCAGCCTAGATGGTTATCCAGTACGATCCGATATCATAGTGGATATCGGGCAACAGAAAGCAAGGGAAAGATCGGACCCGATAACCCTATGACGGGTCCTATTGCCGATCGAATAAATAATTAAATAATATTAATTTAATTGAAATATCTTATTTAAAATTGGACTACTAAATGATTCCCAAAAAAAAATTCCAAAACTTTACCCCTAACTAATTAAGAGGTGAGGAACGCAACGGCAAAATCAGATTTTCATTTCGATGAGTATTTATTTTTCTCATTTTCCGGGGTATCTAAATAATATTAAAATATTCGACAAAAATCCAAAGACTTCCAAATGCCTCCAAAATTTCACCCCTAGCAAAATTGGGGGTAGAGAGCGTAATGGCGAAGTCAAATTTTTGATTTGAGGTTAAAATAAATAGGTCAATTTTTAGGGTTTCTGAGAATTCCCAAAAAATTAGGATTTGATCTATTTGATTCCTGATTTGGACTGGATCTTAGAGGTGAGTTCCTAATGACTTTATTAATGAATTGAAACCATAATTAGGACATGAATTAGTCCTAAATGACCTAAGTAACAACCTGAATTGTTACACTTAAATATTATTTTTTGAATGTAAAGTATAATTTTATTTCTGCATAAATATAATGATTTTTTGTCATGTGTATATACATTTGATATTAAAATGCTTAAGAGACTTAAACGATAGTCCCATACAATTTAGATGTGCCAATGTTTTCAATAACTTGAATCAAAGTATTCTAGAAATTAAAGGTAGCGTACTTTGTTTTTTTGGGACCTTAACAAGAACCCTTAAGATTAAGTGGACTTCACTTCATTGTCTCATTATGAGTGATGGGCTAGATTCAACAAGCTTTAAGGAGTTCTTATTTGCTATCTTTTAGATATTTAAGACTTTCTTTTTTATTATGTAGAGTTTATTTTTTTGTATTTACAATGTATTTATTGATATTACTTTTAGGTTATAACTAGCTAAAATTTAAGAGATAATTGAGTGCTTTTTGGAGCTTAAACAACACACAAACTTACCCTTGCCAACCCAAGCTTTTAGTCGCCTATGCCTAGGTACTCATATGAGAGTCCTAGGTGCCTTGATCTATATTTGGTGGGTTTTTCCAAATTCTAGTGCCTTTTAGATGCCCAATTAGGCCTTATATGTGCTCAGGTGAGTAAAAAGCTTTGAAAATGCTCACATATTAGATGAGGCTTTTGAGACTTGTAAGCATCACATATAAAAGAGATATTATTATTTTAGCCTTCCACCACCAGAAGCACATCCATAAATTTTCAAAACCTTCTTTATTCAATTTATAAACTCTCAAGCATTTGTTCAAGCTCTCTAACAAACTTTAATAATTTTATAGATTTTAAATCATGGAGAATTCACTCTAAGGAACTGCACTTAATTGCTTTCTTTATTCTTAACATAGTATTGAATATTGTGTAAGAAGAATCACGACAGCTCTACTCATATAAATCTTTTAGAAGGAGGGTGAGCTAGGCAACTCCACCATCAAAGTTTTCAAAAAAGAGATTGTTGCAACTACATTCAAAGACAACCTTGGGAAGTAGATTGATCATGGAAACTCTACCACTAATGTGTATGAATGCAAGGTCTTGGTATTTCGTCAATGCACAACTTTGAAAAGGAGGGCCATGTTTAGAAACTCCATTGTTAAAGCATGTAAGGGATGGTTTGCATGGACTTCTCCATCTGCTTGTCGATAAGCAAAGGAGCGACTCTATTTGAATAGAGCTTTGAAGGTGAAAAAACATTTAAAGTGTTGGCGTAAGGATTCTAGATTAATTTGAACCATTGTATTTCTATGTGTTATGTTACTTAGATTGTTTTATTTATTTTATTGTTTTTTTTTCAGTAAATTAAATTCTCTTTCTCTCTCATCAAATAATATTAAGATTTTTAAAATTTTAATTTTCATTGAGTTAAGATCCAATTCACCACACTTGGATAGTATCCCTTAGATTGCCTAAAATACAACAACCTTTCAACCTTTAAGCTTTAGATTCCATTTAGACTTCATATGCTTAAATGCATGTTTGTTGGTTGAATGACTTGGTAGACTTGATATTAAACTTTCTAGATTAAATTGAAGTGAATTTCTCACCATAAAACAAAATTATTAGCCAAACAAAATTGTATTTCACAATATCAATCGAAGTAAATTTCTCACCATAAGCAAAATTATTTTTTGCAAAAGCTATTACTAAGTGCAAAAACAAAATTATATTTCACAATTATCAAAACTTAATGATATTCTTAGTTTTAGATTAACTCATTAATGCAAAATTAGATCTCTCAACATCATAATTCTAGCTTATTCACTTTAACTAGAGTTCAACTTATGGCTTGAATCAAATCACCATCAATATATATATATATATATATATATATATATATATATATATATATATATATATATATATATATATAACTTATTTCAATAATTAAAGATAAATGTTGCTCAAATTTTAATTCATTAAATCATGCTCATTTTATATTCAAAAAAAAATCCAAATATTTAACTAAATTATCCCCAAAATCACTAGAAATTGCAAGAACTTATAGAATTAATAGCACATCACTAGAAATTGCAAGAACTTTGTGTTCTCTTACTTAGATTGTGTTCTTTATTTTATTGTTTTTTTTTCTTAGTAAACTAAATCTCTTTCTCTATTCAAATAAATTTATGATTTCTTAACTTTAATTTTTATTAAGTTGAGATCCAATTCAACACATTTGAATAGTATCCCTTAGATTGCCTAAAATACAACAATCTTTATTAAGTTGAGATTCCACTTAGACTTGATATGCTTTAATACATTTTTGTTGGCTAAATGACTTGGAAGACTTGATATTAAACTTTCTAGATTAAATTGAAGTAGATTTCTCATCAAAAAATAAAATTATCAGCCAAACAAAATTGCATTTCACGATTTCAATTGAATTAAATTTCTCACCATAAAACAAAATTATATTTCACAATTATCAAAGCTTAATAAGATTGTTAGTTTTAGATTAACTCATTAATGCATACTTAGATCTAACAAAGTTATTATTCTAGCTCATTCACTATAACTTGAGCTCAACTTATGGCTTGAATCAAATCACCATTAATACATATAATAAAGTTCAAGGTTGCACAATTTTTAATTGTCATTAAATCATGTTCATTTTGTATTCAAAGAAAAATCTCCAAAAATCTAATTAAAGTATTCCCAAATTCACATTTGATATAATTTGAATTTCAACAATTTATTCTTTTGATTTCATCACTTCTCATTAATATGATCCATGTGACTACAAAACATTAATAAACTCATCAATAGTAGCCATGAATGAATCATATGCTTCCTTAATAATAACATGTTCAAAATGTTATGTTTCTTGCTGCCTTCTCAAACTTGATTTTTTTTTTTTTTACATTCTCTCCTCCATATTCTTTCACAAATGACTAATCAAGGCAATAATTGATGACTGAAGTTCATTGCATACGTGAATCAATCCATTTACAGTAATTCATCCCATATTTTCAAATGTAGATGTTTATTTTTTACCTTCTTATCTCCCTCGTAATGTCACACACATAAATATTCAACTTATTTAAGAGACTGTGCTTCAATGATCTTTTCAACTAACTCATTATCACTATAGATGAATAAAATTAAACTCCTGATTCCTTAATTTACATACTAGGCAATTTTATTATTTATCCATTGCATTCTTCTTCAAATCCGCATCAGTCTCTAAGATATACAAACAATGAATGGATTTTTTATTGCATACTGCAAAAGTTGTACTTAATATCATCAAACATGAGCCAAATTTTTAATTGTGCCCTTCACATCTTTGGCCCCATTCAGCCCAAAAACATCCAAACAGTCTTTATAAAACATAAAGCACACTGTTTTAATCAATAGTGAGGCTTCATAATTCTAACCTTAAGCCTTGCACTTTAATACCACTAAGAATTTAATCTCTAGCATTGATAGAAGGAAAGAAAATAAAACCAAGAAGAGAAGAAACTGCAAGCACTTACAGAATCAATAACACATCACAAGAAACTCAAAAAAGCCTTCAATGAGAGAACTGCAGTACTTTTACATGCATCAAGTGTTTTCCTTGCTTTTTTACAATAAAAACATCCCTAAAACATAAATTTACAAGAAGTGCCGAGAAAATATACCAGACATACAAACACTAGGATTTCGGTGCCTACGGCTTAGCCAATTTATCTCTGGCATAGTAATGCCTCCAAGGTGCCTAGGAACCAAGATATTCGGGATGTTGTCCTGACTTCTTCAAGATAAGATTAGAGCGATTGGGTGCTCTTTGTATGCTCTATCCAACTGCCTCCCAGAATGTCATTCAACCCTATAATAAAAAAAATACGAAAAAGTAGAACATAAAATAGTTATAGCTTGTTTAAAATCGTGATCAACTTCAACACACAATGCTTACAAATAAACCTTTAAAGTTTTCTATAGATCTACCATTAAAAAAAAATAATATCTTTGCCAAACATTTTAATGATATAATTCATTCTTATGAAAAAAAATAGTCCACAGGTTTGATTAATTGACCATGCAAATTTGGTTTTGTTTGGGTTGCTTTTGGGATGCAGCATTTTACGCAAAACTGCTTTCTATCTAGCTTTTGCTATTTGAAAGAACTACATTATGCATAATTCATATAAAGTAGCTTTTATGAAGCTGTTTCTAAAGTGTGATATGGCTGCTTTCTGTTGTTTAGCATGTAAAATTTATTGTACTTCTTATTCTCAACCCCCACTAATGCCCATCTATATGCTGAACGCCGTTCACCATAAGCAGTCTGCTGATTGCCGCCGACCAATGCTGATGCCGTGCATAAAACTTTTATGAAGAAGTTTTCAAAGTGCGGCCTAGCTGCTTTCTGCTATTTAACATGTAAAAATTATTATTTTGCCCGTCCTTGACGCCCACCAATGCTTGTCCATACTCTAAATGCCAATTCACCCATAAGAAGTCTACCAATCACTGCTGATACCAAGCATAGCAAAATGACTGCATGATATCCAAACAACTTCTGCAGTAACTTTATAGCAGCTTATTTGCAGCAATTTCAAAAAAAAAATTCTTTGCAGCAGCTTCTTTAGATGACTACAGTTTTCCCAAACGAAGCCTTAATCTCCCACATGATGTGACAATGCATGAACAGAATTGGGACAGGATCTTACAACCCTTTTTTCCTTATCTTAAACTGTTATTCTCACTTGACCCCTCATGCCCTATGTATGAACTGATGAGATATATCTATTTTGCTTATTCTTTGTCACCTTAAGCTCACTATTTTCTCTTCTTATATTTAGCATTTCTTTTCCTTGCATATTATTGACCCTAGCATTTTAAATTTACATATTAAAAGCAAGTTCAAATACCCACCGGGAATTCTCCGCTGTTGACAGAAGGGGGGTACAATTTGCTAAAAAATAATAAGGATGCTAAGGTTTGTTTTGAAATTACAAATCCAAGAGAATCTATGATGAAAATAAAAAACTGCATCAATAGCCTCCTTCACGAAGTATTTTACCTTTCAAATAACATGCGTAGTGTTCAAACTGGTGCATCATTTAACACCAGGCTTATATCTTGCACAATCTGAGACATTGATGGCCGGAATTCTGGTGCTTGCTGTAAGAAAGGAAATAATAGAACATTAAATTATTTTTGTTTTCCTAAAGATTTAACTATTCAATATCACATCAAATATACATATTATAGTCGGTAAGTGTGCTAACATACAAAGTTTGCACCTAAAGAATAGAAGAGATAGAATTTTGATATGTGGAATTATTTTAAAGAAGAATCTGACAATAAAACATTTTCAAATTTCACATTGATTTGAAGATTAGAAACTGCCTAAAGAAACATGAACTTCCTTAAAGAAAAAGTATCCCTTAGGCTGTGTTGTGCTTTAATCAGACATTTATATGCCTATTCCTAGAAAGAAAAATTTGTCAAATTAAGTCCCTTGACTACTTTAGTTTGGCCAATTTAGTCTCAATCAATTCAATCTGTCTAATTTAGTCCCCAACTAATTGATCTGTCCATTTTCACGGCTGTTCATTCTAAGCTCAAATTAATCTTATAATATGTAGAGTTTGAGTGCAAATTTATTCACAATAAATATAAATGGGACAACCAGAATAGTCAGTTGATGAACCAGCAAAAGCTGATAACAATTACAATATTGTATTATCTGTTTGTAAATGAGCGTGCATGTATTATCAGATTGAAGGTAATTTATCATATTTTTTTACAATGTGTGATGGACAATGAAAGGGATGTAAGAAAAAATATTTGTCCATCACGAAATAATTCTTATATTGGTTGTAAATAAATCAAGCAAAAAATATTTTTAAATACAAGTTGGATGACATGAGTGCACATCCCTTGAAAATTGAAAAAAAAAAACTGCTAGATGTTGAAATTACCTTAATTTTACACTTTTAAACTTCCAACATTTCTACTTGTAAGTTGGTATTGGATTTGATACAAACTTATGAATCACCAACAAAACCTTTGGGTGTGAAACACGTGGATTAGCTAACAACAATGGCCTAATCAACGATGCTTTCCACTAAACTGAAAAAAGAATTTGCCTAATCTCAATGAAACACAAAAGTTGATGTTTGAAACTGTTGTGGCTAAAGCATGATGATATTGGAAAAGCGTGTGAGCCCATCATAGAAAAGATTAATCTACAGAGGCTATATGATGCTCTTTGGGTCTTTAAGACATCATTTAAAGCACTTTTAGGAATGTCAGCATACGGATTATGTACCTTTCAAAATCTTATCCTTCACTAATAAAAATTGATCACAAGGCATGTTAAGCTCTAAAAATAAGAATTTTGACATATAAGATTTAAATTCAGCTAGTTCTTTTTATTATTATATTATCTTTCTTAAATTATTCGATTTAAATATTGAAACACAAATTTAAAATCCACAGTTGGAATTTGAATTTTAAATAGAAGAAACAATAAAATCACAAACTAAAATCCAAACAAATATCAATGTAGTCATAAAGAGTTTTGATATTAAGCTACAACACATGCCTATTTTTTTGAAAGATTTCATTGATGAAAAAAGACTTGAAAGCAAGTTACATCAAGATTTCTGGCATAAGCAATGCCCATTCTAAGTGCCATGGGCATTAAACCCTACAGAATTCGATCTTGATTTCATTTTCCAGTTAACCAAATTATCAAAGAAAGTACTTCAATCTAAACATTTTCATTCAAGTTTAGGTGAAAATCAAGTATCAATTTAGTTGTGTTAGTTATCCTATCATTAATTTTCCTCTCAAAGAGAAATCAACAAGGTACAATTCTAACAAAACAAATTTCTTTTAGATTTTTAATTATGAATCAGAGACTTATTAGTGGATCTAAAATCAGCAGATGTTTATGAATGCTAATAAGTTATTTAAGATCTATTAAAGTTTTAAGTTAGATTTAAAATAAATGTATATACGTTTGGGTGTCTTATATACTTTTTTAAATGCATATACGTTTGAAAAAATACTTAATTTATACAGCACATGCTAATATAAGTTAGGTGTGGCGTACAATATGCTGGATTTTTGCATTACAATACATGTTAAGTGTGATGTATAAGTAATATAGAAAGTAGTGAATTTTATATAGTTCAGACAAAACCATTAAAGGTAATCTCATTTCTCATTTGGTGCAGTATACCCCTTTCTTCAAAATTTAACACATTTAAATATTATCCATTATTTATTTCATAGACATGGATATTGAATAACAAAATATTGATTTATCTTTTCCCATTTAATTTCTTTCGCATCATAAGTACTAATATAAGGTCACCACATAACACTTAAGAAAATGAAATTGTCACATTTTCCAGTATAATGTTACAGAATAAGGAAATTAAGTGATAGCTCTAGTGTTAATATTAAAGAAAGTGTTGGGACAACATAAATAAAAAAAGGACCAGAGTTTGGGAACGAGAAAAAAGATAGATGGAAGCAAATATTCAGTTATTTAAAGGAAGAGAGATGACATTTCATGATCCATTGGATAGATGAATGTCTTAAAGGACCCACCAAGGGAGAAAGTCATAGGGCACAAGAAAAACTCTCAAATTTTGATTCAGTTTAATTTGTTTAATATAATATAATACACCACAACTTATTATCCGCTAACAAATTTTTAGAGGGAAAAATATGCAGGAATTTAAAATGCAAGATTTATAAAAATAAAACGCAAAATAAGCCGGAAACCTTAAATGCTTAAAAATATGCCAATCATGATTATTATAATAAATATTTCATAATTAAATATATAAAATTTTTATAGTATTCAACATAAATTCCTCAGAAACAAAAATAAACTTCTTTCATTGTGTATATTATCCAATTAGTACTAGAGATAATGAAGGCCAATCATGAATTAGCACTCATGCATTCAATTGATCTCATATTAAATCTGAATAACACAATGATTTTGCCAGCAATTTTAAAGCTTTTTTGCAATGCTACTAAAATGTCAGACTAATTTGATTTTTTCTACTCAAAATATGGTATGGCTATGAAAAGTGCAATAATCTTCACATTCTGAATTAGATTCAGGAGTCAGCCTTTTATAACTAGACATTCCCTAATAGATAACTTAAAATTTAGTTAGATTTGGGATTGATGATTTCCTATAGAAGAAAGTCCCTTTAATTAATTACCCCTTATAGTAATTTAGAAGATAATTCTCAATTAAGGAGTATTATTATATTTTAGTCCATCATCTCAGGTCGACTTATGGTCCAATCTACGAATGTAAAGGAAAATATTATCTAAAGCCTCTAGAGACTCTAATTATCAATCATGGGTTACCTCATCTCAAAATATTTTAACAGATTAAGTTATATTTGCTGAAAACTTAAATATTACGTTTTACTATCTTTTAGATTTTGGGGCTACATCCATTGGAATACGTCTTGATTTAAGATGAGATTTTATCTGTTGGAATGCTCGAGTTTGGTTTGAAATACGGCTTATATCTGTTGAAATGCCTAATAGTGTTTAAGACAAGGCTTACATCTATTTAGAATGCTTAAACTTGGCTTAGAAATTGAACTTATATCCACTGAGATGTCCAAGTTTGATTTAGGATAGGGCTTGCATCTATTTAAAAAGCCTGATATAGTGAGTCTTATGGCCCTATCATTTAGATAAGGTGCCTCAATGCACATGTATTTTAGATCTTTTAAATTTTCGTGAAACTCGATATTACTTTGGTTAGGGTCAAATCATTTGATGTTCGTTTATTCTAATTAGATTTTATTCAACTAAGATATATTGGTAGCTTGCTCAATTGATGGTATTGGGAGTAACACTATTATACTTAGAGTAGTAGAAATTTGAGATGAATATTTGTATATTGAGATATGAGTGGAGCACATAAAAGTAATTTATTTAAAATGTGTATAGTGAGAGCAACACTCTTTTTCTTTAATCCTAATTTTTTCATTTGCTATTGTTTGAATGGTAGTGAAATCCTAATACGACGATTAGCCTCGGAGTGATCATTTTCTACATATCTGCTTGATGCTTCATTTAAACTTTGATTAATTAATCCCCATATTAATAAATTTAATTATTTAATTAACATTGCCAATCTTGTATCATTAATTAATTAATAATGTAAATTAATAAATTAATAACTTAATTTTAAATATTATTTAAAAGCATACTCTAGCAATATTCACTATAATTCTCGAGGTGGTTGTTGAGCGGAGGTTAGAGGTCATGAGTGATTACCGGAAAAATCATGAGCAATCGCTCATTTTAGCTAGAAGCACAAATAGCTTGATTCGGGAGGCGAGAAAAGGATTCTCATCCATTGACTGAAACTGATCCAATGTTAGTCATAATCAGGGCTCTCCCTCATCACATGTGGTCAAAGACCAGCTCCAAATTAAGCGTAGTAACCACACGTAAGAAGCCACACATGAAGGCAGGTACATTTGAGTTTCACGATAATGGCTTTGATAACTATTGCTGTTTTCACATGCGAAAGTGGTTGTAGGATCAAGTGAACATTAGCAACACTCCTTTGTGCTTAAGAGGTTGAGCAATTGTTGGCGGTTTCAGATTTCATGAGCTAAGTGAAATTTTTCTCACACATTCATCTTGAGCGGTATTCGAACAATTTTTAGAAGCCACTCGAAGAAGTCTCTTCATGTGAAGCTCTCTCATCGCAACCCTAGGCCTTCAAGGATTGGGGGCAAACAATTTGGTCAACTCAATGAGTTGTAATTCTCAAGTGCGCAACTTTGGAGTAGTGGTGCTAGCAAGTGGCATCATATGTGCTAGCGCACACTAGTGAAGATCGAGAGTCATGGAGCATCATGAAATTCATGGGTCAATGAAGGGAGAAGGGATCAACTACTATGAGTGAGAGGCTCACTGCATGAGACTCTTCTTCTTTGTCATTTTATTTCATCTACCTCTCCTTTATTGATTACTTTTTTTCTGAAGTAAACAAATTGCCCCCAACAAATATGACATACTATATTCGCTGCATTTATTGATCTTTTAGCTTTTTTTCATGCATATTATGCTAATTTAACATTTTTGCTTTAACAAGAAAGTTCTAATTAATTAGGCTATAAATTTGGTATATTAACTCAGCTGGTTAAGTTTATTAAGGTAATTTTGATTTATAGGTTCCATCATTTAGACGCATCTGACTTGATTATGTCCCGACTCTGCTTTGAAGGCTTTGATGAATATGAATATTGCCTGACTTGTTAGGTTTGTGAGCTAGCGTAGAAGTACTTTACTGAGTTTAATCATTTAGATTTATTAAACTCATTGTTATTCTAACTCAATCATTTAGCCTAGTTAATTAATAATAGAATGTGGCCTTTTTAAGATTGGAAGTCATTCTAAGTTCGGTCTTTAGAATAATTAAGTAGACTGACGTTTTGTTAAGTTAAATACTTTAGACTTATGAGAGTTGCAATTTTTTATGGCTGAAGTCAATTAGACAAAGTGAACTAAGCATATTTAAGGTTTATGAGACTAAGTGAACTTAGCATATAGTGTCTCTTGTATTACAAGGACTACAAGATGATACTGTAATGGAAAGAGTTTTCACCTGTGTTATAGTGGATACAAACTTGCCTCTTTCATAAAATTGTCCCTTGAATTACAAGGGATATGAAACTGCCTCCTTTATTAAAGAGGGCAAAAAATTATACCATGTTACATAAGTTATGATATCATATTGAAATAGTATCTTCATTTTTCTTTTAGGCCTTTTGAAAGGTAAAATTAGATTTGATGACAACATTCAACTTTACAAGGTCAAATGTGTATTGCCTTAATGATAAGATTTAGATGTTCTTTTAATCATTTGGTTTATAAATAACTCAACAATAACACCAAGCCTTAATCCCACTAGGTGGGGTCGGCTACATAAATCCTTTGTTTCCATTGTGCACGATCAATTTCACTACATTCAGGCAATGCAGTGCGTAGCTTTCAGGGGACGCCCTAGCTTTAGCACAATTATTTAAATGATTCATGTCATAATAGGATTCGAATAAAATTGTACCCTTCTTGTCAAGACTATCTAATGCAACCCTCCTCTTTTCACATCCAGAACTTGAGACCTGAGAATGATGGAGTTAGTTTATATACAGCTCAAATGACAATAAATATCAATTTATGAAAGATATGGGTCTTAAACCTTCTTCACTAAAAAGCTGGTATGCCCCTCCATATAAATTTTAATAATGAAGGGTTATTTTCAATTTGGTGCCAATTTACCTCCAATCTATCATCGAGCAATTATAGGTCTGCATCGAACTAACTAAATCACCTTGCTTCAAGGGCAGGCAATGTGTTCATGTGTTTTAATCATTCTTGCTCTGTAATTTTCAAGACATTATTGAGTATGGAGTTTTGATTCTTCTAAAGCCTTGAGTTCTTCAAGATGAATCCATGCATTATTTTCATCAGTTAGCATAAACTAAATGGGAATATAGAGCATTGGGAGTTCCACTTCGAGAGATAGTTTGTTTTTTTCTAAATCCCAATGATTGCGAGGTGGCTTGGATTGTTGCTTTATAAGTGATTTGATATGACTATAAAACTTTTTTTTAATTTGTCATGTCATTCTTATTTATTTTTAGACATCAAGATGGCATCAGAAATGTTGAGCAACGCAGAAAGTTTGAAAAGATGGCAGGAAATCACAATCCACGATCACTTTTGGGGCTTTTGAGAAATTACAAGACAATTGATGGAAATTTTGTTTATTCAGTTTGATGTTTCTCTTTGCACTTCCTATTCCTTTCATTAGGGATGAAAGTTTCTTCCCACTTCTTTGTTTTATCTCTTTAATTTTTTCTTTAGAAGAACAATTATAAGCCTAAGATTCTTTTGAACTTGTGTCAATATCAAAGTCCTTAGAGCTACCTGAACTGCCCAACTTGGGACATAAGACGCTTGCCATTAATTAAGGCTCTTCTTATTTGTGATTGGGAAAATTGAGCTCATCATCTGAATTAATAAAGAGGGGATATTTTACATGGCTTATTTTATTGACCACCCCTATTAATATCTCCCTCAAAATCTTTTGTTAATAATTCACAAATCGGGCATTGATGACCCAACATAATTTCCAGAAGGGTTCTTCATCTTTAACTTTGTTCTTATCATCTTCAAGCAATATATTAGCTATATATTCTTCCAATTGTCTCAATTCTTCAACACTTTGGCATATTCGAAATTACAACATTGGAGCATTTATTTTTCATCAACAATCGTGTAGGAATGGCTGACTTGAGGGATTCCTTGGTCGCTATCTCCATTATAATCATCTCCTATATGGGTTGAGTAAATAAAAATTGAATAGTTTCAGCGTTTGAACTGAATTGTTGAGTTTCTCCTGCTACTTCAGTGTTCAAAACCACATCGAGGAACTTAATTGTAGATCCTTCCTTCAGTGTGATGTTTAACATTTTTGCCTTGGATGCCATCTTGAATATGATTGCATGTAATTGCCAGTAAAACCTAGGGTTAGTTTAATTGTAATAGAATCTTAATAAGCTTTTGCGAGAAAATATAAGAGTGACTTGCATCTTTCTTTCAAGACATGTCATCAAAATACAATCTATATCATGACAAATTTTAATAATGCTAGTATTATAGTTTAAATACATAATACTCTCCATGGAGGTGAATTTCTCCCTAGCAAAATCACAAAAAAATATAATCGCCTTATGAATTGAAATGATCCCCAACATGACAGATGATTCAGAGTTTAGTTAGAATTGGAATGAGGATTTCTTACGGACACAAGCCCCTATAGTTAATTGCTCCTTCTAGTCAGTTATAGTAGAGCTCTCAATTAAGGAGTTTTATTAGTTAGCAACAAAATGAGGATAAATGGAAGTAGACCCAATCAAGATCCCATGGTTCTATCATCTCAACTTGCAATCCAATCTGCCAATGTTAGAGGCAATATTATCCTTGACATCCAGAGATTGTGATTCGCAGCCATAGGTTATTTCATCTTAGAAATCTCGAGCCGACTAGGAAGTATTTAGTAACAACTTAAATATCAAGTTTTAGTATCTTTTAAATTACTGATATAGTATTTAGGATAGGGCTTATATCTATTTAAATACTTGACTACTTAAATTTAAGACAAAGCTTATATCTATTGAAATACTTATTTATTTACATCCATTTGAATACTTGACTTGATCTAAGATGGGGCTTATATCCGTTGCAGTGCTCGAGTTATAGGGCTTGTATCTGTTTGAATTCCTTATTTAGTGTTTAGGATAGGGCTCATATCTATTTAAATTGCCCACATTTGGTTATGGCACTCGAGGCCACCCGGAGGCTCAGGTCTTATATCCATAAAAGGCCTAGGTTTGGATAAGGCTTACATATTTAGAATGCCCAATATAGTGGGCTCTTAGCCTTATAATTTATATAAGACGTCCCGATGCACATGTATTTTAGATCTACATGTGTCAGATCAAATAGCTTAACATTGCTTTTGTGTGTGGCCAAATCAATTTGATGTCAATTTATTCTAACTTAATATGATTCAACTAAGCTCTATTATATCTACTAGAAATCATATAATTTGGTTAGCCACAACTCCACTAGTATCATTTAGATCGACTAAGAATCATGAGCATTCAGCTTGTCAGGTTTGGATCTAGGGTTGATTTAGAACTAAAATCTAGGATCATGTAGACTTGTTAGAATATTACAATTTAACTTAAGATAGTATATCTAGGACCATTTAAATCTTATTAAGGATTAAGTACCATTGAATTTTTTTGTATTATTTTGTTACACTTTTATATGCTCGTTTTCTATTGTTTTTAGCACTCAGGCATTCCTTTTAAATGTTTTCTTTGCTATTCCATCATATATTTTTCTGTTAACCCTTCTTATGTTTCATAATATTGATCATTTTTATTTTGTGTGCATGTAGTAGTGAATGATAGCACGAGTTTAAGATGAATGTTTGTACATTTGAGATATGAGTGGAGCTTATAATAATATGCATCTGAAATGTGTATAGTACGAACAATTTTTATTTTCTTTTTTTGCTATTGTTTGAAATGTAGCGATGACACTTGCTAGTATTTGGTGATTGGACATTTATCTAGTGCGGCGATTAGGCTAAAAGTGATCATTTGAATGCCCCCGTTTATGCTTTATTTAATATTTAATTAATTAATTTTTGAATTAAGATTAATTAATAAATATTGATAATATTTTATTATTAATTAACTACTTAATAATGTAATAATTAATTAATTAATAATTTGTTTTTTAATATTATTCAATTATTGATCTCATTAAAATTATCAAATAATTAATAATTAAATTAATGATATTAATCAATCAATCATTAATTAATTTTTAATTAACTAGTTAATTAATTAAATTAAATTAATAGCAAACAATTTTCATGAAATGTTAGCAACAAAACAAGATATATTTTTATTTATTAAATATTTTTGAAAAAATTTCGGTAGCATATTACCCTGAAATGTTGTTAAAATATCACTCTATAAACTTAGGTACGAGATAAACGAAGAGAATTTATAATCATCCTGGCCAGCTCTTAAAGACTTACGGCGTTGGGTCTTCAAAGTCTTATTCACGCTCAAAGATCACGGGATGCGAGATCTTCTCTTCTACCCTAAAATTTTGCCAGCTATTTTCTTTAAAAAATTTTGCTTGCCCTACTTTTCATTTCTCTTGCCCAAGAAAAGAGGGAAGAGCTCAACATTTATAGAGGAAGGGAAAAGTGGTTTCAAGTGGCTTCCATGACAATTTTTGGAGTCGTTGCCCATCGGCAGTTAAAGGTCGTGAGTGGTTACTAGAGAAGTCGCGAGCAGCAGGCGTGGATAGCTTAATCCATGAGGTGATGATGTTGAGAAAATTACACCACAATTCTAGAGTAAAGAAAATATCCTAAGCAAAACCTGCAAAATAGAAACGATACAGAAAACAAGCCACAATGAAGCATCATCCAAAAAACCGAATGTACGTGGAAAGCCCAAAATGGAAAAAACTATGAAATCACACCACTAAGAAAATCTACCATGAAGATAATCAAAGAGATTATAGAATTATTCCTGAGCCCAACCCTTAGAAGAAGAGGAAGATTATAACCGCCAAGGAAACACACAAACTCTATCATAATTTCTTCTCTTTATGTCATTTCCTTAGTTCTCTAACTCAACTCTTGATCATACCTTAGCACACAAGCATCACTATAGAGAACTTGACTCTAGAGGAAGGAGAAAACCCATTCCATCTAGGACTTTTTCACACACCCAAACCCTTAACAACTTTCTCTTTTTCGCCTTTCCCCAATTCAGCCCTTGTTGCCTATATTTCCACAACAATAACAGCTGTGATTGCTCACAACACATAACAGCCCCCACTACAGTCACTGTCACAGCCTTTCCACTGTAGTCACCACTGCAACCCACCGCTACAATCACTAATCACCGCCGCAGCCTTTCCAGTACAGTCGCCGATGCAGCCCACCGCTGCAGTCACTGTCGTAGCCTTTCCATTGCAGTCATCGCTAACCACTATAGCCCACCACTGCAACCCACTGCTGCAATCCTTCAACTTTCTGCTGATGCCTTCTGCACACCTTACTCCAACACCCAAATTGTAATTTAAAAAAGCCATAGCCGCCCATTAAATCATGAAGGTACACCTCCCTTTGCGTCACCACCGCCGCAGGAGCCTGGGCACCCAGCCTCGAATCCGTCGCTTGTGAAGAGTCGCGTCTGTTCGCAGCTTAACCACTGTTGTCTCTTGGGTGTGCTGGGCACCCTAGCCTTTGGTTGATGCTCCCTGCTACAGGCGTTCCCAGGCCTCGGGCTAAGGCTGTCCTGGCACTGGGATGCACCTGAACTCCGTCAGCACCTCCAGTGCTAATCCAATCAAGCTCCACACCATAACAATCTCCCACTTAAAGACTGATTGTGATCAAGCAACCTTTAACTTTGGAATTTCTTTACCTTGGCTTTAATCATAGCAAAGGTTGTGGTGTGGATCACCACACCTTTATCACGTACCAAGGTCAACTAAAGTTGTACTGTCAAAAACTTCTCGTTCTTCATTACTAATAGTTTCTGATTTATTGGCTTCCCAAGGGAAAATACAATTTCTTTTGATAAAGCAAATATTCTTACATCTTCCAAAAAACAAAGTTTGCTACATTTAAGTTCTCAAATTTGTATCTCATTTTGTTTGTCATTGCCCCCACTCGAACTGCCAACTTCACTATGATACCACTTGTTAAGAAAATTGCACCACAATTCTAGAGTATAAAAATATACAGAGCAAAACTTGCAAAACATAAATGATACAATCACAAAACAAGCCACAAAGAGACATCTAAAGAACTAGATTTATGTGGAAAACTCAAAATGAGAATAATCACGGAGCCACATCACCAAGAAAATCCACTATGTGAATCAAAGAGATTAGAGAGTTATTCTCGAGAACACAATCCTTGGAAGAAGAGGAAGGTTACAATCGCCAAGGAAACACACAAACCCTAGCCTCCTTTCTTCTCTTTATGCCCTTCCATTAGTTCTCTAATTTAACTCTTGACCATACATGAGCACACAAGCATCACTTACAAAGAACTTGACTGTAATGACCCAATGTCATTACTTCGCAAAGTTAGGTCAAAACCCGACTTAAGAATTAGGATCCAAGGGAATTTCAATTTAGGGCAAACAAAAATACTATTAGATAGAAATAATTTTTAGATCAAAATGCTCTAATTTGAGAGAAATCGGGATAACAAAAACTACTGCTTTAATTTTTGAATTTTTTTAAATTCAATAAATTGAGAAAATTAAATACAAGTCCAAATTCATCGATTTTCATATCATTATGTTAAGTAAATATTATTTTAAGGTTATGCTAAGAGTTATATTGCTTTTGGAGCTTCGGTTCGATTGCGATTAATTTTTGAAGTTTCAAACTCCTGAAATTATTTAAAAACAAAATATTGCTCCGAATCAAAAAAAATTTGGTGCGGGGGTGTTCGTCTCATCATAACACATCTCGGTGTCAAGTTTCGTTATTTTTGGAGGTCGAATGATGGAAAAATGCGAAAAATTTAATCGAAATTAATTATTTTATTTTCATGTTTTATTTTTCTCCTTCCTCCGTTTCCCAATTCAACCCCCCATGCGCAGACTCTGTCGCTCGACAGAATCTGTCAGACATTGTCGCTCGATAGAGTCTGCCAGACACTGCCAGACAAACCGCGCCAGAGGCGCAAACGGACGTACGCGCGCTGCCCTGTGGTTGGCGGCTGGTCGGCACTGACCGACAGACCCGCTGACCGGCCATCCTCCCTTCCCTTCGCCTATTTAAACCCCCGACTCCCTTGCCTTCATCCCAACACAACAGACTCCTCAGCCACCTACCAGCCCTCCTGCAAGCCCTCAACCTCCCTCTGCCAACTAGCAGCAGTCTCTAGCCACCCCCTCTGGCCCCCTTCAGCCTCGCTCGGTCTCTCTCCGATTTCCGGCAACCCTATCCTTAGGTGAGAGGGGGAAGAAAAAGGGAAAAAAAGAGAAGAAATTTTGCATTTTTATTTTATTTTTCTTTACTTATTTTCATAATAATAATAATTATATTATCTCTATTATGTCATCATATTAGCATTATTGTCATTAATCAATAATGATAGCAGTACAAATATTATATTTGACTGTTATTTTTCATTTTGTCAATTTAATTTCAGTCATTTCCATTATCTTATTCTTTCATACATTATTATTATCATTAAAAAATAATAATAATAATGTTATTATAAATATTATTGCTACACTCAGTAACTTAAAATTATATCTTCTATCAAGAAGAGAGAGCGAAAGAAAAATAGAATATAAAATAAGATAATAATTACTTCTAAAAATATTGGCTAAAAGGCTAATTTTAAAATATCAAAAATTTATGCAGATTCAATCAATTGTTACACTTTTGAATTTAATGAAAAATATACCCAATATATAAAACATGTATTACTTTTGCACTTCACTGCTGCCAGCTTCACTTTGAGCCAAATTCATATTGATGCTTGATTGATTATTCGAAACCAACATCCTTTTATAATGTGATTGGTTACTGAAAAAACAACATCAATAATATTTATTGTTGGTTACTAAAAAAATGACATCAGTAACATTAGTGGTTGGTTATTGAAAAAATGACATCAGAAATATTCGTGGCTGATTACTGGAAAAAATAACTTTAGTAATATTTGTGGTTGGTTACTGAAAAATGACATCAGTAACATTCGTGGTTGGTTACTGAAAAAATGACATCAATAACCTACATCTTTGTGATAATACTTTGTGCAGGAAATTAATTATCCCATTTGCGCTATTACATTATTTTTCCTGCATTTTTATCACATTCTTTTTCCGCTAATCGTATCTCTGCTATTATAAAATATAATATTTTATTGTTTACTACGGTAGTTAAAGTAATCTCTAATTACTGGGAATTCCAATCCCGGTATTATTTTCTTTACAATACCAGGTCAAGAACCCTAACTAATAAATTTTTAAATTTGCTGATGAATTTATGGCACTATTTTACTTATTTTATTATTTCTTTTTTATTTCAGTTTCATTTTTATTCTAAAAAGATGAACTTTGTACGAGGTGTACATTAGAGATTTTTGTAATATGGAATTTTAATGAATAAGAAATATCATTTAGTCTTTATATGTGTATCTCTTACCTTTTAAATTGCTCAATCATGTGGTATGTGAATACCTAATGTCGGGACAGTTCTTGCTGAACCGGCATCGGGCCTTCACATTGACTCTTGAGGAAGAAGGAAAAAACCTGTTATGTGTGGGCATTTTTCACACATCCCAGCCCTTAACACTTTTCTCTTTTTCACATTTCCCCAGTTCTCCTCTTGTTGTTTGTATTCCGCAACAGTAAAACATGCAATTGCTCACACCACACAGCAGCCCCCACAACTGCAGTCACCGCCGCAACCTTTCCACTTCAGTCATTGTTGCAACCACTACTGCAGCCCACTGTTGTAGTCACAGCTGCAGCCTTTCCACTGTAGCCCACCGTTGTAGTCACAGCCACAACCTTTCCACTGTAGCCCACCGTTGCAGCTCACCGCTTCAGCCCACCACTGCAGTCATTGCCACAGCTTTTCCACTGCATCCACCGCTGCAGCCCTTCAATGTTCTGTTGATACATTCAAAACATATTTCCCAGCACCTAAATCGTACTTTAAATAGGCGATAACCGCCCATTAAATCATGAAGGGGCACCTCCCTTCACGTCACAATCGCCACTGGCACCTGGGCGCCCAAGCCTCGGGTTCGTTGCTTATGAAGAGTCACGCCTATTTGCGGCTTAACCTCCGTAGGCTAGCCATTGGTTAAGGTTCCCTGCCATAGGCTCCTAAGCGCGCCCAGGCCTAAAGCTGAGGTTGCCCTGGTGTTCGGGCGTGCCTAGGCTCTGCCCAGCCCAACAATGCCCATCATCATCTTGTACTGAAACTCACAAGAACTCTGTCGACATCTCCGATACTAATTCAATGAGGCTCCACACCATAATACATGGAAGGCTTCTCATCCATTAACTAAAAACAATCGAATGGTCTTATGCACTTGGGGCTCTCCTTTGTCACATGTGGTCAAAGACTAGTTTTGAATTCAGTGAAGTAACCGCGCATAGGAAGCCACGCATAACGATTGTCACCACCGATTTTTACGGCAATGGCTTTGCTTTGACAGTTATTAGTACTTTCAGACGTGGCAGTGGTTGTAGGATCAAATGAACGTGGGCGGCGATCCTTTACGCTAAGAGGTTGAGCAATTATCGGTGGTTTTGGTAGCTGAGCGCGACGTTCTCACAAAGTCATCATGAGTGGCTTTCGAGCAATTTTTAGGAGCTGCTCAAATAAGCCTCTTCACGTGCAGCTCCATCATCACGATCGCAGACCGTCGGGAATCATGGGCAACCGATTCGATCAATTTTGTGAGTTACGATTCTCAAGTGTGCATACTTAGAGTAGTGCACTAGCAACATCGTATGTATTGGCACACATGTGAAGATTGAGGGAGTCATGAAGCATCATGCAAGAATTCATGGGTTGAAGGGTGAAGGGGTCGACGACTCTGCATGAGAGGCTCGCTGCGTTTCTTCTTCATTTTATTCACTTTGCCTCTCTGTTATTTTTTTTCCTGATGCAAACACAACACAATTAAAACGCTGTAAGGAGGGAGAATGGGCTAGTTGAATGGAGAAATTCATGATGTTGTTGCTGAACCTTGGGGAGAGGAACAATAATTAATTTGTGGTTTACGTGTGGGAATTGTTAATGGGGTTCAAGAATGTGTAGCCGCTCTAGAGTCAAACTGATAAACCAATCATTTTTCTTTGATTATCAACCTTTTGGACATCCATCAATTTTATCATAATAAATCTTTCAACTTAGGCTGAAGTATTAAATGCTCTTCAGTGATTTCCTCATTTCTTGTTCTAACTTGTGCAATTTGTCAAAATATATTTCAAGCAATGCTTAACCTGTAGCTCACACATAGCTTCCCAACATTTTTCATAAAGGATAACATCATCGAGCTATTTTGAATATTTACTCATTTTGAACTAACCATTAAAGTTCCTAGAATTCATGAATTGTTAAGCCTAAAATCTAGTTTTATAGGACCAATTAGACCCTCTCAATATATGCTGCTAGTTGTCATGACACTTTCAGTGAGGTTAAAGTGGGATGGCCCAAAAGGATTGTAAATTAAGCTAGTAAAAAAAACCTTAAGCCCAGTCCGTAAATGCAACTTCTTTAGCCACATGAGTTGATTCTTCATTGCAGGCCACAGGACAATAGATCTAGTTTGTGAAAGACGGCCGTAGCCTAAGCATAAATAAGTAAAAGCACCAGTACATCATCAATCGGGATCAAAATTCCACGGTATTTTGTGTTACAATTTTAGCATTTAGTAGTTGGTTTCTTTAATACCTTAATTTGAGTTGTGTTGGATTTGAACCTTAAGCAAGTTATTTGTTAAGAATTAAATGAGAAGTAGATCTTAGCATTAAATGATTATTAAGCTGATTACACACCTTAGGTATCTCAATCTAATCTAAGCAGTTGCCCAGTGAGGCTCCTAGAAACAATCCACGAATAAAGGATCTAACAAAGAAAAGCAAATGGTACCAACAATCTTGCATACAAATGACAACGTAGAAATTAAAGGCAACGATAAAAATAATTATGAAAATGGAAGCATAAGAGCAAGTACACAAATCTCTCATTGGATAGAAACATCAAGGCAAAGTAATAACTGGCTATTGTAGCCGACCATAACTGTTATAAATACAATTACTTCACCTGAATACAACGACTAATGATATCTGCGAATCTAGATAATGGCTTTAAGGACACCACACCATCAATATAAGGATCCACAATTTTTGATAATGCATTCATGTCATACAGCTGTGAGCTAGCCCATCTTACTAGGTGTTGTTCTTCCAGAGATTGCGATCTGACAAAATATATGGGAAAAGTGTTTACAAAGTTTCTTTAATGAGAAAGAAAGAGTGCATAAAGACTTTTATCATAAAAAGAACTTTTCTTCACCTATCGTATGGTTGACGTCCAGTAAGAAGCTCTAACATTACTACACCAAAACTGTAAACATCACTTTGAACAGTATAAGGCCCTGGCTCACCATTTTCTGGGGCATCATAACCAAGAGGTGCCCTTGAAGCACAAGAGAACTGATACAAATATATTAAACTATTTCAATGATGTGCAAGAATCAAAGAAAAATTCAGCCATACTGTTATCTATGAGTATTTTGTTAAGTTTATATTTCCACAAAGTTCAACTCCCAATTCTTATCAAAACAGCAAATACATAAAAAAGCTCAGCATCAAGAACATCATTTTATTAAATGAAAATTTATAATAAGCCGCATATGTTTTCATCCTTGCGATTTGGTGCTTTTTTTGGTTTTATTTTTCCCGGAGTCCACTCTTCTTATGAACGACTTTGATTGTGATTTCCATTTTTTATTCTTATTTTCTCTTATGTTTCTTTGTATCTTTGGGCTGTTTGAAATATCAGTTTTTTAAGATGGTAGTTTAAGAACCTATCTATTTTGCTGCTGCTTTTCACATGACCTCGACTTTGACAAGTTCTCATTCTTTTTGTGAACGTGTTTTCGACCTCCCTAAAATCTACTAAATTTCAACCTTCCTATTAGGAAAATGCTATAGGCTAATGGGCTCGGACTGTTTTTTATCTAACAAAGAATTGGCTTCTTTGGTAAGAAACTTAGGGTTCACACTTACTGGGAACTACAATGGTAGAAGCAAGTTTTCATGCTATCAACAACTTTATTGTTTGGGCAAATTATTCAGATTAATTGACATTCAAGTTTTGATTTTTCACCTATCATTTTATGAATACATATTAAGTTTGATCATGCTAGACTTTTTGCAAGAGGTATTTATGATATTTATGGGAATAGTCTTTGGTTCAATGGTTCATTTTGACTTAAGTTATTAATGAGCTCCCAATTGTTCGGATTTGGGTGTCTCTTCCTATTTAGTTAGGTATTGCACCTTTATCAAAATATAGTACAATTAAAAATTCTGACCAACCCTAGGATTCTATTGAAAATTGATGTTACAATAAAGTAATTGGTTAGGGTTTCGTGATAATGGTTATCTCAAACTATTGTTTATGAATATATACTACAACATTGTGCCCATCGATGTGTTTTTAGGCACCATCAATTTATTGTCTTAAAATATATTTGAAGCTATAATAATTTTGATCTTGCAGCTCCTATAAAGGCTCGAGCAATCTCTAAGCCTCAGAGCATATGTTAAGTTTGGAGATAAAAGAATAGAGGTTCTAATCATACGAATGTCTCTAATATTGTACGCCTTTCTAATAATTTGGTTGGAAATCCTTATTCCCTGTTATTGTTCTCCCCTTCAGTCAATTACCTAGATGAGATGCAAGGTGGTGAGGCAAAGAGGGGCGGCGTGTTAGAGAGAGGGACTTTCTTACAGTTGGGGAGGTGGCTTTGGGGGATTATCCATCAATTGGCCAGCAAAATCTTCCCATTCCAAGAATAAGAGGGGTCTGTGGTGATACGCTGCCCATTATTCCTTATCATTGTAATGTGTTTGACAATCGCATGTTAATAACCAGGAGATCCATAACAATTGCTTGAGAGATTGTGGCACATTATTTAATCCAATTCATTGAAGAAATTGAGAGCACTCCTAACTCTAGTAATTTTAAAGAGGATGGAAGTTCAATTGAGGCCAACTTTTCTTATGGTTTTGCTATTATACTTGTAGCTTACCAAGGCTCCAATCATTGCAAGGTTCATTCCTCACTTTCTCCTCTTCTATTATGCAATGTAAGAAGGTCAATTATGATAGTTTTGGTATTTAAATTAGTTGGAAGAAGGTGAAGTTCTTCCTTTATGAGTGGGTTGAGGGAAATACTGTTCAATTCAATTCTTATAAGCGGATTGTTGTAGCTCCAGTAAAAGAGGCTTTTGTTACTCATTGTTACAGTAGGGGGTCAAATAGAGTTTTTTCCAAGGCGTCTAGAGTTTTAAGATCTAATTTCAATAAAATGTTGCTTAAAAATTAACAATGAGATATTAGGTTGTGGAACTCTTATAGAAGGGATAAATCAAAGCATTAACTCCATGAATAAGGTTAACATTGCATTTTCATTGAACCTAAAACTAGAATTAGCCACGTCACCTCTCTTACATGGTGTGACCCATGGGAAATGGAGTGCAATAATGATTTTGATCAAGCTCAACACATTAGTATCAAAATACACATATAACTTCCTTGGTACTTTTGTTGTTCATGCGCATGATATGACTTCTACAAAGTCATATACCTGGGATTATATGGGCATGATTTGATTTTGTGAATATTTAATTATAAAATGTTTATTGGATGAATAGTAACCCTCTGTTTCCCATTTTCCAACGCTTATCGGATGGGGTCATGACATGTGCACTCCTCTTGGGTCCCACCCATAGTGGTTGGCAGGCTTTTAGTTGATTGGATTGGTTGGCCTTCTAAAACCCTTAATCTAAGATCAACACCCTTCCCTTCCTAAATTTCATTTTTTAATATTCAACAATCCTAAATCTTTCATTTACACGTCAAAATATTTTCAACTTAGACTTAATTAGGTGCTACCTTGGAGAGATTGGCATGTGTTAGTTATGCTTGAGATGGAGGATGCTCAAACACATGTTAAGGGTTCAACTAACATGAGAGTCAAAACCAAATATTTTAGAGCGACAAAGATCTGGCCCTTATTTTATTCTCACGTACGCAAGCTTAAGCTCAAAACAAATTTTTATAGTTTAGTTTGGCTCAATTTAAGCCTACTCAAGTCTAAGAAAATAGCTCTAACTTAAATTAGCTAAGCATAGGTTAACATAATCAACTGTTACTATTAATTATAATAATTAATTATGCTATTAATTAATAATATTATGTTATTTAGTAATTATCTTAACTATTATAATATATAAATTAAGTAAATAGTAATGCTAATTATATCAAGCAATTAAAAATAATAATTAGATATATTATATTTTACAAATATAATCAATTATCCACAAATAAATTAAAATAGTTTTTTGTCAATTATCTTTAATTACAATCATGTGCTAATTACAATTACATCAATTAAAAATCATAAAAACTTGATGAGCCTTCAATAAATCATAAATAATATAATCATTAATAATTGATTATAATTTTTCTTCCCTTAATTGACATTCTTAAGCCTTTTAAGAAACTAATTTTGATATAAAGTTTGTGAAATAATCATATCATTGACAAATCGATCATTAAACATGCTAATGCTCATGCAAGCATCTACACGTAGAATAACATTAGTTTAAATCAATATGAGCATAATTAAAATATTTTTTTTATATATTTATTCTTTATCTTGCCATAGTGAATTCAAAATATTGTCTTTTTTTAAGAAGAGGAAAATTTGATTAATACACAAAAGGAGAGTACACAGAAAAATCCAAAAGTGGCCCACAGGGAACAACCCAATTTAAATAGATAGCCCAGAAACAAAAGCACAAACAAGCAAACTAAAAAATAAGAAAATAAAGCTCAGTTTGGACAACGCAAGCGGAAAGCCCAGGAAATGAGAATAAAAAATGAGCAAGCAAGCAGAAATCTAAGGATTCATTGTATCCTAGAATTGAAGAGAACAAATAAATTTTTCCAGACAAAGAGAAGTCTCCAATGCCTCTGCCGCCAAGGAGTGGTTCAGGAATTCTGTGCAGATTTAGCCACGAGCATGCCAACGGGATCAGCAGCAAATTGTATCTCCAGGCAAATGGGCCCATTTTCTTAAGGGCAGTTTGGGAGCATTGTGCAGCATCAACAGTAAGTCCAATGCTACTTTGAGTGATAAGATGCATCACCGAATACTTCAGTCTTCTTTAATAGCTTCCAAAAAGATATTTTATCTGCTAGATTTTAATAGTAGCCCATTTAATTTTCAGCTATTACTCTAATTAGAGTGTTACAGTACAATTATAATAGCCCAATTAATCTTGATCCGTTACAACGCTACTCTACTCTATATATGCGATTTCTATAAACGAATGGATATATCAATAATACACAGAATTCTCTTTCTAACACTTTCTTATTCTTATCATGGTATCAGAGCAAGTCTTCCTCAATGAAATCGCTTTGATCCAGAGTAATTACTGATTCGGCGAGAGCCTCCCTCGCTCCATTCGGAGCAAGCATCACTAAGCCTCCCTCTCCTGCTCAACATCATCGCTGAGCCTCCCTCTCCTGATTATTATCATCATCGAGCCTCCCCCAACACATCGATCCTAAAACAACTTTTCAAAACTACAGACCGATGCACAGCATGTCACCCTTCCGCCTGCGTCATCGACCTTTGTCGATCTCTCGCATCATCAACTGCAAAGGAAAATTCACCGACTCTAGTCGATCGTCATCGAATGCGAATGTCTCTCGCAGACTCTCTCAAATTTAATGACTCGCATCATCAACTGTGAAGAGCATTTCCGCCGCATTCTATCAGTGACTATGCACCTGCAAAGGAAAATTCACCGTCTCTCGCCGACTCTCGCATAATCAACTGCGAAGACCATTTCTATTGCATTTTGTCGATGAATTTGCACATGCGAAAGAAATTCACTGTCTCCGACCAATCGTCATTGACTGAGAAGAACTCTGCCCCTGCAACAGAAAATTCACCGCCAAAGACTTACACCGCACGTAGCATTTCTGCCGCTTCTTCACCATGGATTCAACCAATATGAACTCTCAATTAGGCGATAACACCAATTCCCAACACTGACAAGATTCAAAGATCTCAAGTTCTTGATGTATAATAACATCAAAAACTTTAATTCACAATTCCTTAACAACCGAGAACTACCCAATATGGAGAGCCCAAGTAACACAATTATTCAAAGCAAATAACCTCTAAGGTCATTTGGACGGAGTCGACTTCACCTCCCATACTGACAGTAAAACACACAAGCACTGGATTTTTGCCGATCAAAATATAATTGCCACTCTCTACTCCACAATTTCTCCGTCCATTCTCCCATATATGCTGGAAGCAGAATCATGTGCCAAAATTTGGCTTACCCTTGAAAAGCATCTTCAATCTTCCAACAGATCTAGAGTCATTCAACTAAAAAATGAATTCCACAATGCTGATTTGGGAGCCTCTAATCACATCACCAACGACTTCAGCAATCTATCCATCGCCAAAACCTATCAAGGCAACGATCGGGTAACTACAGGCAACAGTTACTCTCTTCCAATTTTCAGCATCGGCACTAGCATCCTTCCCACCCCTAATTGTAAGTTGCTCAATTTTATTTGATCCACATGGTTTCACAATAAAGAACCTCCAAATGAATACTCTGCTTTTTAAAGGTCGCTGCATCAACGATATTTATATCATTTGACCATCTCTAGAACCACCTCTGTCCACCACCATCTTACGATCCACTACAATATCCACCAATCTCCCCTGGCACCTGCGGCTTGGACATCCAGCCAAGAAGTCCATCAGCTTCATTGCAAGTCTACTCCTAGCCTCAGCGGCAACACTTCTTTTCCCAGCACTACTTGTATTACAACAAAATTCATAGATTACCATTCCCCAAAATTACAAATCGAAAATATGAACTTTTTGAATTTATACATTCCAATGTATGAGGTTCAGCCCCCACATCCAATGACGGCTACAAATTTTATGTTATTTTTAAGGATGATCGCTCCCAATTTACTTGGTTGTTTCTAATCAAACAAAAATCAAAAGCCATAATCAGATTTATCCATCTTCAAAAATTCATCGACTGCCAATACAATAAACACATCAAAATTCTCCAAACTGATGGAGGTGGCGAATAATACTCCACATTCTTTCACAACCTACTCAACAATCTATGCATTCACCACCAAATGCCATGTCCAAACACTTAGCAACAAAATGGGATGAATAAACACAAACACCGCCAGATACTTAAAACCACTTGTACTCTCCTCCACACAGCTCAACTACTTGAAGGATTTGGGCACACGCAGCACTCACGTATGCATATTCATTAACCATCTACCTTCTCCTAATACACACAATATCTCACCCTACCAACTTCTACATCAAACCATCCCTGAATATCACCATCTTCGAGTGTTCAACTGCCTCTATTTTCCCCTCCTACCGCCAACAAAAACTACCAAACTTAGCCCCAAACGCTTCCCTGCATCTTCTTCGGATATTCTCCACACTATAAAGGTTACATTTGCTTTAACACCAAAACTTCCTCCACTTTAATTTCACATCACGTGCAATTTCTTAAAATTGAATTTCCCTATCTCAAGCTTACTCAGTCTTCTCCCACAACACCCATGCATCCTAATCTCCTCTTACTCCTTTCAATCTTGTACCAACATCACATTTTACTATACAAATACAAACCCCTTCCTCTAACAACCAGATCTCTCCTAGAAAGTCAAATTTCTCATCAACTATACTAAACATCAACCACACCTCCTCCTACTCCCTTTACCACCCAATCAACCTCTCGACCACCCTATTTACCCGTACACTCTTCTTACTCTACCCCATCAGCATCCTCCCAGCCATTCTCTCACAGTTGAATCCCAATTAACCGTCGGAAAAAAGCACCAACTCTTCCTTCTCATCCCATGCTCACCCGACTCAAACCCTGTTCCATTAAACCAAAACCCTCCATAACCTCATACACACAGCTCATTCAACTGAACCTACCTCCTGTAATGCTGTCGCTAAGCTGGAACATTGGCAACTCGCAATGGAAGACGAGTACCATGCCGTAATAGATCAACACACCTGAACCCTTGTACCCCCTGTCTCACATCAAAATGTCCTTGGGTGTAAATAGATATATCGTACAAAACTCAATGCCAACAGGACAGTGGCACGCAAAGCCAGGTTGGTGGCTCAAGGGTTCAATCAACTCTATGGCCCAGATGGTTTTGAAATATTCAGCCCAGTTGCAATACCAACCATTTGAATTCTATTCACCTTAGCCACTTATTACAAGTGGTCCTATCTTAAAACTAGATGTCTCCAACGCATTTCTACATGGCAAACTCCACGAGACTGTCTATATGAAGCAACGACAATGGTTTGTGGATTCCAACCATCCCAACCATGTTTGCAAGCTCAATAAGCTATCTACCCCCTCAAGCAATCACCCTGCCAATGGTACTCTACCCTCACAGAATTTTTGCATGCCCACAATTTTAGAACCAGCACTGTCGATCCCTCTCTCTTTTTGCACGATATCTCTACCCATAGAATCTACATCATCTGCTATGTGGATGGCATACTTCTTATAGGTTCCACACCAACCCACTCTCCATAAACTCATCCAAATTCTCACACAAAGGTTCCACATGAAACATCTCGACACTCCAATCAATTTTCTCGGCATCCATCTCATTCAATCTACAAATGGCCCATTCCTTAGTCAAGCAACCTAATCCACAATCTTGAAAAACTCAGGAATGAAGCAATGCAATCCAGCCCTTACCCACATAACCAACCAACAAAACTCCAAACCCTCCTCCCCATTTTCTCAACCCACATTATACAAACAAGTTGCAGGTTCTCTTCAATAACTCATTATAACTCAACTTGATCTTTGTCTAGCAATCAATAAGATATTCTAACACATGCACAACACCATACAAGCTCATTTTGAACAGGTCAAACGACTACTCAAGTACGTGAAGGGATCTCTTCGCCTCAAGCTCCTAATCAATCCAAGAAACCTACATATTTAAGTCTACGCCGACTCAAAATGGGCAGGTAACACAGACGACCGCAAGTCTACTACGGGCTACTATATCCTCCTGGGCAATACTCCATTTTTGTGGAGCGCAAAGAAACAAAACAATGTATCTCACTCCTCTACTGAAGCCGAGTACCAAGCACTTGCAACCACAACCACAGACATTATCTGGCTACACAGGATACTTCAGGAATTTGATCTCCCACAACAATCCAACTACTCTATTTTGCGACAACCTCTCTACCATAGCACTCGCTAAGAACCCTGTTTTTCATGAAAGAACAAAACACGAGGAAGCCAACTGCCACTTCATTCATGATAGATTCAAAAATATGAAATTGTACTACAACACATCTCCACAGAAGAGCAAATCGCGGACATTATTACAAAGCCTCTACCAACAGCTTGTTTCAACAAAAATCGGTCCAAACTCACAAGTTCATCTCCAGATGGTTCGTTTGCTGGGGATAATAGCAACACATTTAATTCTCAGCTATTACTCTAATCAGAGCATTACAGTACAATTATAATAGCTCAATTAATCCCCAGTCGTTACTTATGAACGACACTTCATAGCTACAATGCTACTCTGCTATATATATGTGATCTCTGCAAACGAATGGATATATCAATAATACGCAGAATTATTTCTTTCTAATGCTTTCTTATTCTTATCAGATTTCTAGCGGTCTTTGTCAACCTTGAGTCTCAGCACAGCCTCAAGGGAGAAATTGTTGACAACTAAAGTGCAAATCATCATTGCCAGTCACGATAAAGCAAGCCAGAACTAGATAGAGATTTCCATTAAGTATATTTCACCATTGGGATAAGAGAGAAGATGGGAGAACGGTGTTTATGACTGGCAACTGAGAAGATCAAAGGAACCTTCAGAGCTACCACTGATCAAAGATCAAACGAGCTTATACCCAGCAACAGCTTGAAGACCTTACTAATCAAAATTACCATAAACATAAACCTCTGCTAACCTGATTCCAAACTGAAAAGGAAACCGACAGTCAAAACTCCAAGGGTCATTTTCTAATGTGGGGGAGTTGCAGTCTAACAAGCATACAATTTGCTTTCAGTTAAGCAAGAATGTTATGCTCATAAGAGATTAAGACCTCATCATTGTTAACACTATAATTAGCAAGCCAGTAAGCTACATCATTACCTTCCCTCCAAATATGACCAATATTATATAATTAAAGGTAGGAGCATAGAATAAAGTTTTGAAGAGAGTAGCAGTATCCCATTCACCCTAATCACCAGTTGAAACAAACAAAATCAGGCTTAAAGCATTACATTCAATCCAGATGTTATTCAAACCCAATTTAATACATTGAGTAAGGTCCAATAGTAAAAAGCTTTTATTTTAGCACCAATAGAAGAGGAAGCAGATACTTTCTGTGAGAAGGCAAGAATAGCCTACCGTTACATCCCGAATAAACCACCAGCAGCAGACATATCATTCTTTTTAAAATAATCGTCCACATTGAGTTTAAGAAAACCAAAATAAGATTTCAGCCAGGTTGCAATCAGGCATCTAAGAAAATTGCAATGGGATTGAACTTTAAAAAATTTCTTGCAATAAACACATCTCTAAGGGGTCAAAAATTGTTGAGGTGGCTAACAACAGCATTGTCAAATAATGTTAAAGGTGAAGTTACGATGCTTACAATTATTCCTCTCTTCCCAAGTGTGCCAGTTAATAATGAGAAGGAGGATAGTTCTTATATGGACACAATTAACATAGTTTCATGAAAGTTTTCAAGCCAGATTGAAAGCCTTAAAAGGCAAATCAAAATTTGGTTTAAAGCCAAAGATATTGGCATAAAACATCCATACGCTTTTGGCTCTATGCCCCCAGGTAAAAAGATGATTAAGAGTTTCACAATCAGAATACAGCAAAAGCACCTGGAAGTAATATATAAACCTTTCTTACGTAAAATTCATCAACCAGTATCCAATTGTGTAATGCACGCCTGAACAAGAAAGAGCTAGAAGGCCTTATGGCTTTGTGTCAAAGAATATCACCCATAGTGAAATTAGAGTACTTGGATCTAATGTGAATGGTGTTTAAAATCAAAGTGAGAAGGGACATTACCTTTACAAAATATTGTCTTGAAACATTAAATATGTTATATAAACCTTAACTTAGAAATTCATTTAATTACAGATTTGCACATTCTAACTTATATCGCAACTTTGCATCCACACTCACTTAACTAAAGAGACTACTTCCATAGCAGCTTTATCAATAGAGAGACTTTCCTATCACCCCTCAACTAAAAAGGCTACTCCCATATGAACATTACTTATAAAGAGCTTTTTCTCACACCCCCTCTAAGGTTGCTACTTCCTAAGGAGTTTTTTCCCAAAGGGTTTTTCATAGAACCTGGCATCCCTTTACTCAATGAGGTTAATCCTATAGGAGCTTTTTTCACACCCACTCTGAAGAGCAGGATACTTCTTAAACAGCTTTACCCAAAATGACTCTATATAAAATCTCACACTCTAGTGCTACTCCTATTTAAGAGCTTTTTGATCTCCAGTAATTACAAATCATTCCTTGTTCTTTATATTCCCTAGTCAATTAAAAATTTATTATTAACTTAAAATATTAAATATATCCTTAAATAACATATGAATAATCAATGTTTAATAGTAAACATATAAAATTACTTAAATAAACAAATATAAGAACAATAAAAAAAATTCATTATTATACATAAAATTTTTAATTTGCATTGAGTTCAAGTCGATTATGCTACGACCAATCTCGTTCACTCCTCGATTGATCGGATTTTAAGTTGAAATCGACTTAACCAAAGAACAAGAATCTGAAAATTGGATATGGGACGAAAAGAAGGGACATTTCCAAAAAGGTATCTTTGAAAACAAGTTGATTTATAGTTCACATTACCTTACTATTGGTCATGATATGCCAACATGCTTCAAGCTTCATCCTCAGCTCAAAAATACATCTCTTGGGGGAGGCGTGCTACCTCAAATATTCAGCAAAGGAAGAAAATATAATATAAAAAACATAAGTTCCTGTATATCCCAAAGACAAATGATCCCCTGCGATAAATTTTCCGTTGGAGGATGCTCCAGCGGATGTGCATGGCTTTGAAGATGATGGGATTCAACAAGAATTGGTTGGGTAGAATGTGCAAAAAGTGCCGGTGGAGGGTACGACTGCTAGCCCAAATGCGATTGGATGCACTATCGACCAACTGATGGCAATCAAGGATTCTGCCAAAAAAATGCCACAGCTGACATTTTTTTAGGAGTTCTTTGTGGATTGGAATGCAATCCGGGACATTTTTACAAACTGTGAAAAGTTGTGTGACGGGCTTGATGGTCTATTTGATTGATTCTAGGCAACTCATTGAGGTTCAAGAGTTCATTGAAGACAATGACAATATGCGTGTTTGGTAGTACTGACATGTGTGAAATTCAGTCGAAGGTGATGAATCCATCGATCATTGCTTCATCCAATTGTGATGAGAAAAGTAATGATGATTTATTGGGTAATGATACTTTTTCTTCGAATCGGCTTCATAACGTATTTTTGGAAGCTCAAGAGAAACTGAGATTGAGAGTTACAAGGGAGGATGGGTCGTCTGATTCTCATTTTATTGGGTTAGGAAATTGATAAGAGACCCCTTGGATATGCTTCACTAATGGATTGATGAAATTTTATTAATCCTTAATAGACGCTCCATCCCCCAACACTGATGAGCAAGCCCCCTCCCTACCTTTGGCAAACAACTGTAGCAAGACTTCCTTTGAAGAATGAGGGAGTGAAATCAGAAAACAACCTATGTGCCACTGATTTTTTTTCGCTTGTTTATGGGAGGAGTCAAACCGTACCATTGGTGGAGCTAAATGAAGAAGTGATCTCTGATTCGTACACAAATGGAAATAAAATGGATTCAAAGAATAAATTCAAAGATATTGAAAATTTTACATGAAAAAAAAAGGAAAAGGAGAAATGGCTCTAAACGCTCAAATAGAAGGACAAGGTACAACCTAAGAAAAAAAAGTGAATGTTGATTGGATTGCATCTCACCTGTTTGGATATCATTTGTTTGCTTAATTTTATCAGACTGCTGAGATTCTTTTCTGTAAATCACTTTATGATAGTTTGGTGACTGTTTGATATTTTTTATTTTTCCTTTCTTTTATTTTATTTTATTGTATTTTATTTGCTGGAGGTCACCAAATATGACAGTTGTATCCCTTTTTTAAATCTACAAATTCAACAGGTTTCCTAATATATATATATATATATATATATATATATTGAGAAACTATTTGAATTTATTTATGAAAATACTGAGTACAACAACAAAGATTGGTAACCTCCAAACAAACAAACAAAAAAAAAATAAACAAAACAAAAAAATACAAAAACCATAAAAAAGGTTACCAACGATCCTATGATTCCCACAAAAACTAAGAATCCATTGAAGTAAGAGGACAAAGACAAAAATGGAGCAAGTACTGTAAGCTTCTAGATTATTGTCCCCTTTTTTCCTAAGAGAATAAGTATAACAATGTTTTCTTTTGTTGATTAAGGCCTTCTCAAGATCATCAAAACCATTATTTAAGAAGATTTGATCCTCTGAATCAGTATTAGCCTCTAAAATAGAAGGGGAAATCATGGTGCCTTTATTAGATCCATTTGGATTGAATTCTTTAGCCGAAGGGTCGAGCCTTGATTATTCTTGACAATTGTTGTTCAATTTATCGACAGCGTCAATTTAAGGGTCAATATCTTCAAGAACCTCCTCCTAGATGACCGAGCGGCCTCAGCCAACAACTTGCTCATGCTTTTTTATATTAGACCTTGAATGGCACCAAGTTTAGGATGTTCACCATTCTCTTTATTAACTTTAATAAATTCCATAATCAAATTCTTAAATATGGATTCATCAATCTTCACTTGTCCATTCATGAGGTTATCAATAGCAATTATAATGAAGAAAAATTGAGCCATCACTGGTGTGACCTGCAAACTTTCCTCGTCTAAAATATGATCCTCACATCGTCATTATCTAGTAGATCTGATGGATCATCAACATCGGCAGCGTTATCAACAACACTAATAGCAGCACCAGCATTCAGCTTGGAATTCTGCACTGCAATGCAGTCAATTGCACACGCAATCTTATCGTTCCTTTCCTCATTGTTTTCCACGTCAATGATCAAATCATATAGACTTCTGCATTTGAATGTACTCCCATTAGAGTTGGTTCAGCATTTCCCTGACAGTGTTTAGGAACATACATTTGTTTGCTCGGCTTGGCTTTTTGTATAGTACATTCCTTTGTAATAATCTGCTCTTTTAGTTGAGGATGTAATTTGGAGCACGAAGAATTCTCATTATCAATTATTTTCCATGTCAATGTTTGGGTGAAGAAAGAATTTTTTGTCTTACCAAGTTATTTAATATATTTTAAAGAAAAAAAATGCCACATGATTGGAGAAAGAATATTGGAGTACTATTTACATGAATAAAGGTGATGCTCAAGATAATGCTAATTTTAGAGGAATCAAGTTAATGTGCTATACATTAAAATTTTTGGAGAGCGTAATTGAATACAAATTACGAAAGGATACTTATATTTCTCAAAATCAATTTAATTTTACGTCAGGTAGATCTACCATGGAAGTGATACATATATCAAGAGGTTTGATGAGAAAATTTAGAGAAAGAACAAAAATCTTCATTTAATTTGTATTGATCTTAAAAAAGCTTATGCTATTCAAATGAAGATTCTTTGGTGCATGTTATTTGGATGTCATTCTTTTAATTCATAAAGATTAGGGGTGGAGTTAAAGCAAAAATTAAATTGTGGAGGACTACTTCAAAATTAAGATTTTTGTCTTAGTATATCTAAAAAAGAATATATATAAAGTGTAAGTTCAATTGTATTAGAAGCCCTAATCTCGAGGACATAACAATTGAAAACCATGTGATCGAGAAGAGCAAAAGGTTCAAGTACCTTGGTTCAATTATTCAAGATAATGCCGAAATAGAGAGCAATGTGGTTTATAGGATCCAAGCTAGTTAGATGAAATGGTGGAGCGATTTTGGAGTGTTGTGGGATCCGAAAATCCAACTCATTATTAAAGGAAAATTTATAGAGCATATATACGACCAGCTATGTTATATGGAGCGGATATTGGCCTATAAAAAAAACTTGAAGCTAAAGTAAGTTTGCAGAGATGAGGATGCTTACGTGGATTAGTGGTTATCCTCGTAAGGATAGAATGAGACATGAGTTTATTCGTAGCAAGGTTGGAGTGGCTCCAATAGTAGATAAGTTTAGAGAATGCTTCCTTAGATGGTTTGGACATATTAAGCGTAGACCGTGCACCTCCCTTGTTAACAAAATTGAGTCGGTGAATTTTGCCCATATTAAAGAGGAAGAGGAAGGCCAAACAAGACATGCGAATAAACTATTATGAAGGATCTTATATATCCAAAGCTCGTGCTAATGCAAAATCTGTACCTTCACAACCCAAAAGAGTGGCCAAACTTCAACTAGTCACCATTTCAACTCCTTTGATTATGCTCGATGCACAATATGTGATCTTACTAAAAGGGTCTGAGTTTCACATCCCTGAGCCAACTGTGGATACGGTAGGATATCGCACTCTTAGGAGAGAGTTTAGTAGTTTAGATGGGGTCCAATTGTTGCATATGAAAAAAGTGACCCCAACCCCTGATGATGTCATTATTCATTCTTTAGTAGTCACTTAAGGATCTTCCTGATTCCTTACCTCCCCTTAAGGACATTCAACATGCTATTGATTTAGTCCCTGAATCACAATTACTCAACCTATCACATTATCAATTAAATCCAGTGGAGCAAGTTAAGCTCCAAAGATGAGTTAATGAATTATTAAGAAAAGGATTTTTGAGGGAGATTTTGAGCCCTTGTGTTGTTCCAACCTTACACCCAAAAATGATGAAACCTGGACAATGTGTGTTGATAGCCGTGTCATCAATAAGATCACAATAAAGTATAAGTTTCCCAGCCCACTATTAGACGATATGCTAGACCTTGTAGTCAACTATCGATTATTTTCAAAGATTGATCTTAAGAGAGGCTATCATCAGATTCGTATGCAACCTGACGATGAGTTGAAGACCGCATTCAAAACATCAAAAGGTATTTATGAATGGATGTTGATGCCTTTCGGCCTTTCTAATGCTCCCATCACATTTATGCGCTTAATGAACACAGTCCTTCGACCTTTTCTAGGAAAATTCCTTGTGGTCTACTTTGATGACATCTTGATCTTTAGCATTCATGCAAAACACCACTTGGAACATCTTAAGCTTGTTCTTGAAAAACTTCTGAAAAAAAAACTTTACATCAACAAGAAGAAATTTTTGTTCATGCAGTCTGCAGTAACTTTCCTGGGATTCATTATTTCATCTTTAGAGATAAAGCCAGGCCCATCCAAAGTTCAATCAATTTTAAATTGGTCGACTCCTAAGAACTTCCATGATGTGAGAAGTTTTCATGGTTTAGCAACCTTCTATAGAAGATTTGTGAAAAACTATATGAGTCCTATAATTGATATTTTGAATCCTATAATTATGAGTCCTATAATTGATATTTTGAAATAAGATAAGTTCTGTTGGATTGCTAGTGCTGAGAAAGCTTTTAAGATCATTAAGTCATGACCGCATCTCCTATGCTTAGGTTACCCAACTTTAATAAGGTATTTAAAGTAGCTTGCATTGCCTCTGGAATTGGCTTTGGAGGAGTCCTTTCACAGGATAATCACCCAGTTGCTAACTGCATATCAGAGCGACGAGACCATTTAATGTCTTAGGAAGATCGAGTCAAATGCATATTTGATTGATTTGTCATTGATATATTAATTAGTTTTGTATTTAATATTGATGATTTTATTCCATATACTAATAAACTTATGCAAGAAAATGCATGTGCTACTTTTGAGGGGCTGAATAGTAAACCTTTACATGAATATTCTAAGCCCTCTATGATATTGATGCTATAATTTCTGATGAGGTGATCACAGGTGAAAATTGGGAGCATAGAGTTTTGGTGAGATGGAAAGATAAGCCAACTTCAGAAGATACTTGGCTGACTTATGAGGAGCTGCAGAAGCTTGATCTCGATCTCTTGGATGAAACTCTGCGGGGCAATGTTCTCGTGGAGGGGGAGAATTTGATGCAGCACAGAAGACTATACGAGAGTGTGTGGTGACAAGGGTATACTCAAGGAGCTTGAAGGAGACTATCAAGTCATGAAGAGATGCTTTTGCGGATTCATCATATTTATATATTTTATTTGCTTATGTTTGCTTTTATGTTATATTAAATTTATGTTTTTATGATGCTTTATTTTTTTGTGTTGGGAATGTAAGAGATCACCCGAAAAATTATAATGAGGTCTTATTGTCATTATTATCATCGTTGGGTAAAATTAGGGGATGGTTGTTATATATACATCATGCAAACCCTAATTTCGGGGAGTCGAATGAAAATACAGAATTTTGGCTTAAGAGCTTGCTTGATGTGGATAACCAAGGGTAACCTTCGGTGTGCATAAACGAAGGCTTTGAAGGTGTGTCAAGAACCCAAGGTGTAGATAATCTTGGAGTTATATTTCTTTCATTTTCTTATTTTTTTGTTTGGAATCATGATACTCTCGGTTAGCTTTCTTTTCCACTTCGTTTCGTTTAAATTCACTCCCATTTCGGCCTTCCAAGTCCCTCATATGATACCTAAGCGCAATCTGACGTCATCTCATTTCGTTGTCCATAACTTTCCAAAAACAGCCACTATATCAATCAAAAGAATATCCTACAGATTTTTAAGATCCATCACAACATCCTCTTAAAGTTTCATGTCAATCAGACATCATTAGTCCACCAAAAGCCTTCCCAAAGTCATCAAAATAATATTTACAATCCTACCACCATACCCCTCATCAATAATGGTCTACATTTCTAATAATCACTTATTTTGCAAAATAGCCTTTAAAAGAAAAAAAAAATCATTAAGATTTTGAAAAATTAGTAGAATTCTTGATATTTAACCTTGAGCAACTTAATTTAAGGGATAATACACATGTTAAATTTATTACCATTTCTAAAGATAAGTGCTTGGTTTTAAAATAGTACATATATATGGATGTGTGTGTGTGCGCGCGTATGCGCGCGTGCATGTGTGTATATAAACATTTACATGGAAATGTGGATGTCCTCCCACAATAAAATTGTCAAACCCTAATTATCATCCCAAGAGGTCATCATCTCCTCCGGTGACTTCATTTCAACTGGCCATCCATCTCCAGCTTTCATAACCTCCAAATTTGTTTCACTCCCAGCGTGAACTGGTCGATTGTCGATTTGGTGGGTCGTGCTTCTGTTTGTTAGTGTCAGTTCTAATGGCCTAACATCGCGACAAGGCAAGGGTCAGCTATTAAGGTGTATAGACCAATTGGACACCAAAGGAGGTGTCGACTGAGCTTCAGTGGGTTTAGGGGGGCTCTAGAGCAAGAGGTTCACTAGCCGACAGCAAACTGGGCGCCCAACAAAGTTGTAGCCCGAAGCAGGAGTGCCCAGGCACCACAGGCTCGCACAGGCACTCGTGGAGCAGAAGAGTGGGCGCCCAGGCACCCATGGAGGTTCTGACGCTAAAATAGAAGTCCTGTAGGCAATTGTGGACAATTTCAGGTGACTTCAGCCAATTTCGGGCTTGTTTTAAAAATTGTTGGAGGCCCTAATTAGAAAAGGGTGTGAATTCCTAAACAAAGAACTCTTGAGAAAAGACTTGAGAAAGATTTCGAGAAGGTATTGAAGAGATACAGGGCTTATGTGTCTTCCTAGGTGGAGTTTATCATCTTCTTGTTTCTTCAAAGGTTCAAGTCTTGGTTTGTACAATGTAATCTTGTAATCTTCATATAGTGGATTTCTAGTGGTGGTGTGACTCCGTGGTTTTTTCCCAAATTTTGAATATTTTACATAAATCATTGTGTTTGTATATTTGTGGCTTGTTCATGTGAAATATGTGCTCTTGTGTGAATTTTGAGTTTTTATTTGGTAACCTTAACTCAAACCCAACATATAATCCTAACATCAGCCACACCTCTCCCATCATCTTCTTCGCAATATGCTTAGATGTCTCTTTCCTTATATTTGTCTCATTGTTGATCATAATGACAATGTTATCCTTGTTGTGTCATCATTGGCAACTGATGCTTATAAATCCTGAGCTCGTGGAATTTCTTCATAAATGTTCTTCTCTATCATATTGCTTAACTAGATGGGTAGCTTTTGTTAATCCTCGAGTTGTACCCCCCATCAACATTGTTGCCCTTTCACTCAGAACTCCATCCTCCTATGAAGGCACGTTAGCTATTTTGTTTTTAGATGAGGGTATCTGAGTGATGTTGAGGTCATTTGATTTTTCTCTCATTGGTAAGTTATCATATGGTTGCTTCTCCATGACTTAAATCAAAAAATGCATTTCAAAGTTCAATCTCTAGAGGAGTTAGACTACTGGCCTGATTAATTGTAAGCATGAATTTTTAAGGCTCTCCAACAATCCAAACTCCTCTCATTTATTCTTCCAAAAATCATCATGATAAATGGCGGTCTATAAGGTTACTCAAATAGTTCTTCTTTTGATAAAGATGTTAAATTTCCAACCAACAAATATAGATCACATTTTTAGGCTTCAAATACATTTGTATAATGAACCCAGTCTTTGGTCTCTCAGTTCAATCTTTAAAAAATCTCATAAGATTGACAAGAAAACAAAGAGTTTTGTCTCTCCTTCGGTAACATGTATTCTCATTGAACTAGACATCATCGAGGAGTACACAGCAGTGGCTCGTCTAACTGAGATTATCACATTTAAAAGTGTCTCCAATTATTGTTCGCACTATCTGTTGGTCACAAAAATATTGAGTCCTATTTCAAACTTCATCCGAATCTCCACCCTTCGACATACCATGTTGATCTCGAGGCAAGCAATTGGCACTCTCAATCAAATCCTTCTAACTCTTGGCCGAGATATTTTTGGGTCAGTAAGAAAGTTCAAGTTTTCTCTACAGATGAATTTTTTTGTCAATTTTAGATAGCTATTAATCTTATTAGGTTAGAGGAGGAAAGCTACCTGTTGAATTGGAGTCTGATTTTTGGGTTCTTTCTAATGTGACCAGTCATTCTAATAAATTCAAATTCTATACAAAAGGGAATAAACTTAAGAAGAATTTCAGATACATGAGGATCTCAACGTCAATTAACTTGGTGCAATTTCCTTCCACATACAGGATGGGTCAAAATGAAATAGAGCCAATCATTCTCTAATCAATCTGAACTTTAGTCATTTTGTCTTCTTGATCTTTAGCATCTCTTGTACTTGTTCACAATCATCAATGAGAATTATTTTTAGTAAGTATAAATTTAAATATATATATTTAGCATCTCTTGTACTTGTTCACCAATCATCAATGAGAATAATTTTTATTGAGAATAAACTCGCTCGATAGCGTCACCACAAAATTAGGGCTCGCTCGAAGGCGATTTAGGGCTCAGAGTGGGTGGCGTCGCCGCTTTTCTCCTTCGATCACCGGCGTACTTGATGGTTATCCCTCGGCGTGTGTCTCTAGTCGTTTGTGGCTGCTCCGATCAGCCCATCCCAGGGATTCGACCACTCGTCCGCTCGACCGCTCGTCCACGATTCCGGTCGTCATTTTTATGCTCGATTCCGATATGGGTTTGCTTGTTGCGGTTTGGAGGCAGTGCGAATGATTGATGGTAGAGGGGTCCTTCTCTAATCTCCATTGTTCCCCTCGTCTTCCAAGAGCCCCCAAATCTTTTTTGGCAGCCCTTACGTCCTCGACAACGAATGCTTCCATTGACATGAAGTTTATTACTGTTACAGAAGTAAATCTACCCAAATTTATATGCCAAAGATGAGATTCAAATCCTATCCAAGCCATTTGAGTTTGCTTTGATGGCCAAATTTGCATTCAGAAAATCTCCAATGCTTATTATTCGCAAATTTTTCAGTGATTTGGGTCTCTCTAGTACCTACTCAATCAGATTATCGATCACCGCCATATTCTTGTGACGTTGTCTTATGAGAGGGATTGTACTCACTTATTCTTCTGTGGTTCCTACTTTGTTGACAAATTTCATCTAAAATTCTTAAAGTGAACTATAAAATTTGATCCTAAATTTGAACCACCAATCATCCCTATTTAGCTTAACTTCCCACTGCTAAAGGCTCATCTCATTACCCACTCTGTCTTCTTCTCATTGAGGTCTTACTTTGGTAAGCCTCTAAAAGTGGATATTGCCACTGCTTATCTCTTGCAGCCCTCGATGGCAAGAGTTTTAGTGGAAATCGATCTAACTAAAAATTTCAAGCATTAAATTTGGATTGGCGATGAAGATGATGGTTATTTTCAATAAATTTTTTTTTTTAATTTGCCCAAATTTTATAAATATTGTGGCATTTTGGGACATGACATTACTTCCTACTTCAAAATTCACCATGAACTAAAAAATGCAGCTCCATAAGGAACCTGAAGAGAGCCCATGCCATGGGAGATCCGCCAAATAGGAATATGTACCAAAAAATATATGGTAAGTGAGGGAGCTACGGCCCTTTCACCAGTTAGTCAGGAAGTGGCCCATCCTTTAGCTCTCCAAGCTACCCTAAATCCTACTATGATTGTAGATCCAGTTATGTCCAACCTTGAAGGTTGTAATACTTTTGATGTTGGTAATACATCAGTTGTGGAGATTCTGATTGATATTACTTTAGTAATGGGTAGCATTACCGAGCATACTTCAAATGCGGCCCATGATATCGATAACAAGGTTATCATCAAAGTGAGCAACGTTGGACCATTACTCAACTACCGCTTATCTACTGTCATTGTCAATCTCCACAATGGTCAGTTGGAGTTGAATGATGCTTCCATCCAGAGTTTGATTTGAACTTTCAATACAATTTCAAAATAAAGCAGGGACTTTCCCAAAATTCACACTATTAGGCAACTTTTTAGGGAGAAAGTTCATCTAATGTCTTCTGGGGGAGAAATGCAATCGAGATACAGGAGGTGGAGGGTCTCCTGCCTCTCGCCATTGAATCTCATTTGAGTGGATCGGGCAACGAATGTCAGTCATTCTGCCTGAAAATGAGAAGTCTCTATTTGATGAAAATGTGCTTAAAGATCTGGAGGAGGCTTGCTTTAATAGATGTCAAACAAAGAAGGGCTCTAATTCCTCGAAAAAAATTTAATATTATTAAGAAAAAAGGAGCAAACCCTGAAGCATGAACAGATCTCATTTGCTCTTTCTTTTGTATTTATATTCTAAGTTGATTCTTTTTATGTGGAATCTTTGGGTAGTTTGGTAATTGTCTTATATGTTTTTTTTATCTTCTTTGTATTTATTTTCCTATTTTGAGGTTACCAACCTAAACTATTTTGTAATTATAATTATCATTAATAAAACTTAACAGTTATCCTAAAATAAATAAATATATATATATAACATGTGGAATTCATAAAAATCACTATATTTTATCCTATGCAAATGTCTTATTTTATTTATTCATGTTTAGCTCTTATTTGGAGAGACATTAAATGAGCTAAATACGAGCTCTATTCTTAAGCTCATTAAAAAAATATGAGCTAGCTTGGGTTCGGTTAAATAATTTACGAGAAGCATGAGCCAAATTTTGATTTCTCAAATTCGGCTCATCTGGCACCCATAAAAGCATTAACGCTAATCACGATAAATTATTAAATAACTAAGTTTTCTATAAGTTGTTTCATTTTAAATAAAATCAAAGCATCCATCGGGATCCATCATTACTAATAATAGTAAGTTTGGAAGAATTTGATGAGGCCAAATGAAAAGAAAATGAAAACTCAACTGTAAAAGGATTTGAATTAAGTTTTCAATGACGTATTTATTTAAAAAGAAAATTTTGAGCAAAAGTGTTCTTGTTTAATTGATGTGGGATTAATATTTTGTTTCTGGTGAGGAAAATGTGACTTGTAGAAATAACCCAATAAAATTTTCTATCACTCTTAAGCAAGGATGGCTAGTGAACGGTCAACAAAAACTTCATATATTCTAGGTAAATTAAAAAAACATAATTATGTTAACATCAAAAACCCAAGAATATGAAATTATCAAATAAAAATTAATTTGAAAGCCACCCTCCTGTTATTCAAACAAAACAAAGACGATCAGGAACATGCATGAAACACTCGCAGCATAGATACATTTTTCACAGTACTTCTTACCTGAGTTAATGAGTTTGACAGTACAAACATAGAGAGGCCGTATTCGGAAATTCGTACAGCAAGCTCATCATCAATGAGAATACAAGAGGGCTCTAGGTTTCTGAGCATAACTGGAGGCTTGCAGAATTCATGAAGATACCTTCAGCAAAAAGATAAAACAGACTTTACACTCACTACAAGCACGTAACATTTAGTAAGGATAAAGTTTGCCTAGAAAAGTTCAAAAGAACATACTCCATAGCTTTGGCAGTTTCAAGTGCGATTTGAATCCTGTCATTCCATGATAATCTCTTCTTGAGAGAACCATAAAGCAAGTCATGAAGTGTGATTTTGCTGAAGTATTTGAAGGTAAGCAGCCGCTCTCCAAATTCAGAACAATAACCCACAAGCTCAATGATGTTCTGGTGTTGAAGTTCTGAGAAGCGTGTAACTAACTGATGGAAATCATCAACGGTTATATTTGATGATAATTTGTTGAGCTTTAGAACTGTTAACAGCTGGAAAAGAAGCATAGTTGGTCGGATCAATCTAACAAACATCCTCAAAACTAAGCAGCACCAAATTAAGCTAATGAAATATGCAAAGCTGTCACCCTCCAAACCCGGCATTGAAAAATCCAACCTAGGTTAGCAATCCTTTTATAGCCAAAAAATATGTGTTTGGAAAATATATATGCTTTAGATAAAAAATAAAAAATAAATAAAATATATATATATATATATATGATGAGAAAATTGGGATATCTCCGATGAAGAAGACATCACTGGAATCGAGGTTTGACCGCTAAGAATCGCTGAAACAAACACAAAAATTATACCAACACAAAATTGAAAATCACAGCACAAACATTCACAAGCACACAAGCATGCATACGAACACAAAAATATATATGAAAAACTCAAGAATGAGAAAAACCATGGAGCCACATCACCACAAGAAAATTCACTATAGAAGAAATGATCACAGAGTTACAAAGAACTTATCAGTCTCGTAGAGGAAGAAAAAATTCACCTCCTTGAGCTTCTTCTTCTTATAAATTTCTCCTTGTTCTCACTCTAGGGTTTCAAGCCTCAAAGGGCTCTCCACGAAAAAATAACGCACATGCCTTTCTACATCTAGGGTGCCAAGGCGTGCCAGGGCGCCTGCCTTGCTACTTATGAGGCACTGAGTGTCAGACTCTCTGTTTGCTGGGCTCCTGGGGCGCGTCTGAGCGCCAAACTCTGTCTGTTGGGAGCCTGAGGCGCGAATGGGCGCCAGTGCTCCTGGGCACGCTTGGGAGCCAATCTTACTGTTGGCTTCTATAGTTTCGTCCAAGAACCTACTGAGATACTATTTATTCTTCCCTTGATGATCCAATTAGTCTCCACACCTTAACAATATATGTATATACTTTAGATATGAGCTAATGATCAGGTGGCAATTTTGCTTGATATTTACTCGAACATTAATTAATTCAAAATTAATTGAGACGAACTCAACTTGAGGTATACATGCCAATTGCAAACTTCAAAATTTTGAGCGGATTTTGACTTTAATGATTTTGAGTGCATTTTTGAGGTCAACCAGCATGCCTTCGCGGAAGATACAATAAAAGTTTTGCTTCTTTAATTACATAGCACCAAAATCTTTTTAAATTACATACAAAGTATCTAATTATCAATACTTACATACAAATCTATTAACTTGATCATCTTAGATTTTTTAATTGTTAATAGATATAACATTCCATACATCTTATAATTGGCGAGATACAAGTGTCTTATAGGTAATTATAAAGATTTTAAGGGCTATGTAAGTACGAATCTCTATTTTAAGAGACATAGTACTGAAATGTTATTGGTGAAAGGATGCATCTCATTTCAATTATATTTTGATTTACAAATATAAAATCCCCCACTTGCCATTCACTTTTTTATTTATATGCAATTGTTTCCACTTAATGTCCTTTTTGAGTTTCCACTCAAGTCGATATGGGATCCATTTGGTTTCCACTTAAATGTCCTTTTTACTCATGCAATTGTTAATTGTCTCTCCCATAGTCCTGCCATTGAATTTTCTTAATCAAGGATCCAATTCAGCTCTTATTAAGGTATTTTTTTAGAAGACAACAATACAGCGCATCATTGTTGACATCATCAATCTAGATCAAAGTTTTTACATATTATGCATTAATGAAGTCATTTTCTTTTGCATTTTTCTTTAAATCTTATTATAGGTTTTGATAATGTTATGAATGTTATATTTTTAGTATTTTTATGAATTTTGCTATATTTTCTAGAGTAATTTGTATATTAGCCTTTTTCTTACATTTTGGCCCATTTTCTATTTTTTCAAACCATAGGTAATAGATTAGAATAATTTAATGCTAAGATGTGATTGCTCTGAAAACGGTAAGAATCTCTTAATAAATCTTAGGAGTAAAATTATATTAAAGTTAAATTGGATATGTGAGCCAAGATTTCCTAATAAATAAATCTGAATTTATTTAGATCTAAGGTATAGGAATTCCATGGTTGCAAGATTCCATGATTATTTTTCTCTCCTCTTTACAAAAAGCACTCTCAATTAAAGAGTGTTTTTATGGTTAAAAATAGAGTTTGGTATTAAGATTTCAATGTCATGGCATATGGTTAGTTAGGTAGATGAAAGTTGATACAATCAAAATTCTAAGTTTTGTCATGCCTAAATTAACTTGTTATCCAGTTTGCCAGAGGGCATTAGCATATAGCATTTGAGACTTTGATTAGCAATCACAAGCTATTTTACCCCACAAAAATATTGAGTGTGTAGAGTAGAATGTGTTAAAGGCCACTTCATAACTGTAAAATGCCAAAAGGTTAAGCTTACCATTTTAGCCAAGCACTCAAATATACAAAACTCCACTGTTGTCGGGTCTCAAGTCCTTGATGAGAAAGAAGAAAGGTTGCGATAGGTAGTCAACAACCAGTATAAAACATTGTCAAATCTTTGTACGACAAATCATTTAAATAATCGTGCTAGAGTTAGGGCATCATCTAGAAGCTATGTTTTGCGATGCTTAAATGCAATGAAAAGAAAACAAAGGCTGGTACATCGATGCTTGAGTGTAGTGTCAAATAAGTGATGGTTCCTGCATTGTGGGCGAATGTGATAATGAAGTATAATCTATGATTCTAAATTTAGATTAGATATTTAATATATTGACACTCACTGAAAATTTTTTAGTTAATTGATGTATGGAAAATAAAGTGATTGACATTTTATGCCTTCAAAAACAAAATGGTGAGAGAGAAAGCAAAAGAAATTGATAACTTATATTGTAAGCTTTAGTACTCGGGTAAGAATCATCATAGAAATGTTAGGTAACATCTTGGATAAGAGTTTAAAGGGTAGAAGTTAAAAGGTTGGGAGATAGAATTATATTTTTTAAGTTTATAATTATTATAAGAGCTTATAAGTATTCATGCCTCTCAAATAAAGTTGTATATGAGTACAAATAACAACTTAGCATGATTTAGAGGAGTTAGTTCAAAGAATTTCTCAACAAGTTATATGATATAGAAGAAGAGATTTAAATGGACATATTGGAAGGATTACTAAATAATTGAATAGTACTTATGGTAATATATTTTTGGAGAGATCAATAAAGCAAGAATAATTTTGGTGTTTGCTTTAGATTATTATTTCATGATTGGTAATACTTTAAGAAAAAAAGATATACAGATTATCGCTTACAAAAATAGAGCTTCTAAAACTCAAATTGATTTTCTCTTAAAGAAAAGAGACGATTTATATTGCAAAAATTGAAAGATATTTCAAATGATTGTTTGATGGTCCAATATCGATTATTTATTTTTTATTTGAAAAAAAGGAGTAAGAAAAGAAAAACTAAATCCAAAATATGTACTAAACTAGATTGTGAAATTTTAAAAGGGCATTATAAATATTTTGAGTGAAGTTTTAAAGCATAGATAGTGAGATTTGAAGATGAAACTAATCTTATGTGGAATTTGATTGTGGATTTTATTTGTAGTGTAGCTAAGAGTAAGCTTTGTGAATCACAAGAGAGCAACTAGTAGTAAAGATATTTTGTGGTGAAAATAAGATGAAAAATATTATGCTTATACAAGAATATACATCAAAAAGTATTCAGAACCAATAGAAAATTTTCTTTTTTTTTTAAATTTTTGCATAAACCCCACAAAAAAGTGTATTCAACCAATCATCTACTTACACATTGGATTAACACATTATCTATTTATTTTGGTGTATACTATCGTGTAAGTGTAGCAATACTCAAATAAGATATTCAAAGAACCATTAAATATTAAAAATAAACTTTAAGAAATAGTTCAAATGTAAGAAAAATGAAAATTGAAAAAAAATATATAAATAAACTTATTGTGAATCTAAAATAGTAGTTTGTAACAATTAAATATTGCATCATTCAAAATTTTATATGATAAATTAAAAACTTTTAAGGGAGTGAGATATTTATGAGCTAGTCAAATTAAGAGATGAAAAACAAGACTTGACTTAAATAAATACATCAAAAATGATAATCAAAAGCTTTTATAAGGATGAAGATTTCAATATAGATGAATAAATTATTTTAATAAACTTTTTAATGAAGGTTGTACTAATATAATTAATATAAGTTGTGATGTTAATAATATTAAATTCACTTTTATTCAGCATGTCATTAAAACTGAAACTTAAGATGCTTTAATGAAGAGTTGAAAAGAAACAGGATCAGCTGATATCCCTATTCATGTATGAGATTATATGGGTGAAGAAATTTTGATACTAAGAAAATATTAGATGAGTGAAGAAAAAGTATAGATGTACGGACATACAAGAATAAAAGTGATGCTTAAGATTGTGCAAAGTATAAAAAAATTAAATTATTATGCCACACATTAAACTTTGAGAGTCAGTACTAGAATACGAATTACAAAGGATATTTATATTTAACAAAATCAATTTGGTTTTATGCTATTGGTAAATATATTAAGGAAGTCATACAATTATTAAGAGTCTTGATAGAGAAAAATAGAAGATTTAATTTAATCTTTATTAATCTTTAAGAGACTTATGATAAAGTACCATAAGAAGTTTTTTTAGGAGATTTGGAAAGAAAAGTAACTTGTGTAGCATATATTGATGTTCTTAGGGATATGAGTAATCGATTGTAACATGTGTTCGATCAGAAGATGGTTTTCTAATGATTTTCCTATTATTATTGGATTGCATAAAGGCTCTACTCTTAATTCATATCTTTTTATTTTAATTATGAATGTTCTTACTAAGCACATTCAAGAGAAAGTTCCTTAGAGCAAGTTATTTGTAGATGCCAATTACTCAAAATAATGAGTTGATAAAATGAGGGAAGCATTTAAACCAAAACATGAGTTATCAATGACTTCTTTAGAATCTAAAGGTCTTATTAGCCTTAATAGATCTAAAATAAAATATATAAAGTGTAAACTTTATCAAAATAGAAGGCCTAATCTTGAGCTCATAACTATTGAGGACAATGTGAATAACAAGAGCGAGAGACTCGACTATCTTTGTTCAATTACTCAAAATAATGATAAAAAAGAGAGGGATGTGCTTAATAGATCCAAGCTGATTGAATGAAATAGAGAAGCGCTTCTGGAGTGTTGTGCAATTAAATAAATCCCACTAAAATTTAAATGAAAATGTTATAATGAGACTATACGGATGGCTATGTTATATGAGACTGGAATGTTAGCCAACAAAGAAAAAATAAGTCCTCATAACATGTAATCGTCTTATCATATTTGTCCTCAAATTGAAATAACCTAGATGTGATTCAATTGAAATAATAAAATCATTTGGCAAATCACCTTGCATTCAAACATGTAATCGTCTTATTCTATGTCCTCAAAACCTTAACATAAGCAACACAAATCTCTTTTATTTCCAATACTCTCGATAAACTTCTCTAATTGCTTTATCATATTCCTTTACTAAATTGATAAATATAAAATGGTATGTTATTTACTCTTTCTAAGTTATCCAACAAATCTCTAAGCAAATATAAGGCCCCCAAAATTGATTCACATGGCATAAAACAAAATTAATTCTGTGAAACACAAGCATATTATTGTGATTTGTGATGAATCACTCTCACAAAATTTAAAAGTATGCTTATCAACTTAATTAATTTAGATTTACATAATCTTGTATTTGCGGTTTGTTCTTAAAAATAGGTATCACTATAGTTCTCCATACTCTAACAACTTAGATTTCAAATTGTATTAAATAACTTGGTGAGTGAAGAAATTTCACTCTTACCCAAATATTATCACAAATCAATACAAATGTCATTCAATCCTATAGCTTTTCTGCACTACATTGTCTTTTTAACGTTCAAAGATCCATTTTTAACCTCCATTAAAAATCATATGAAAATAATTCATACATCTATATTGAATGTTAATTTCATAGAAAATATTTTATGAGCAATATCATATTTATTCAACCACCAAGCTTGCTTACTACTAAGTAAGTGCTCTTCCACTTAATTCTCCAAGAAAATCTGTGCAAACTAGTAGGCAAATGAGCATTTATTTGCAATATAAGGTTAACATCCCAATATTTAAGCTCTAAAAGTAAACACACTTAATTTCCTTTATTTTATTAAGATTCTGCCAACAAGTATAAAAATAAAAGTTAGATCTGTGTTACTTTTAAAGCCATTATTCTCATAAACCAAAATCAATCAATCCGAGTCAAAGAAGTGTAATTCTTATAATTGATAATGAGTAATGTAAGGTTAATGATAAGTTCTTTAATAACCCAAATCTTGGAACACGACAAAGTGGGTGTTAGTTTTAATATAAACTAGGTACCTGATTAAATGCAAAAAATTTGAAGTAATCAGGAGATACCTTGCCCTCATATAGTTCGGCCATATACACATTTCCCATATTAGTGTTTCTGATCAGATAATCGTCTCCAAAGTAATTGGTGCATTGCTGAAGAAGTGCAACAGAAAAGGATGTAACAGAATCTAACGGAGCAGAATTTTTTTTTGAAGACATTTCTTTTAGAGATGAATTATGATTTCTTTCTTTGACTGACGAAACAATGGGTTTTGCAACAGCTTTCTCATCTATAATTGGCCTCAATCCTGTAAAAGATTTCATCAAATGTGTTTCTTGTTCCATCTGTTGCCCAACAGTAGAATCGGTTCCAAAACCTTAAAAAAGCAGCAAAATTAGTAAAATGAAACATAATAAGACAAGATGAAACATATTAAACCCAGTAGCCTAAAAATTAGAACATTTTGAAGAATTTACATTTTTCTTTACCATGATTTGATGCAGACATATGAGTAGAGCTTAAAGGCAGCTTGCTCATTTTAGGGGCCACCACTTTCTTACTTTTTGAAGTACACATGAAGTTGAGCAGTTTTGCTCGAAACTTCAAAGCACAAACTACCAGCAGAACAGCAATGACAGCAGTTAGCACAACACCAGAATAAATAGTCACCCTCATTGTTGATTTTTCTCTTCGAGTAGAACTTGTTCTACCACCATGGAGAGTGGGTGGATCAGAAGTAGGGGAAGGTGCTGGTGCAAATAAGGAAGACAATGCCTGAATTGGTGATGATGATGGAGCAATTGTTGTATTAAATGGATTTCCATTTGATCTGAAATTTGGAATATTCCAAAGCTTTACTGGAACTGGTCCAGAAAACAGATTATTCTCAATATTCCTGTTTAATAGGACAAGAAGCATTTTCGTAAACTAGAAGAAACAAATTTCTGGAAACTAGTGAGTAAATGGTTAGAGGACAAGTTGAACGATGTAGAAATTAAGGATAAAGAGTTAGTAGATAAATTACAAATTCATGAGAGGAAGATCTTGCAAAACTTCTAGGGTTCCAGAGAGATGATTATCCTGTACGTGTCTGCATATCAAAAAGGTCCTCAACATTCTAGAATATTAGGAAGGAAAAAAAAAAACATAATTAAAGCATTAAATACCAGACTTACAAGGTAGTCAGAGACGACAAGCTAGTGATTGAGGGAGGCAGACGACCACTCAAATTGTTAGAAGAAACATCCCTGAGTTGTTGGACCATGTTGCCGAGACAGTAAGTCAAATATATAACAGAGAAAGGAAATCTTGGAAATGAAAAAGAAATATTAAGAGTGAAATTCAAGAGAATAACAGATTACAAGTTGACTAGACCAGAAAGAAACTGGAAAGCATCAGGCAGTTCTCCACTTAAGAAATTTTCATTAAGTGACCTGAAAATATTGTAGGGATTCATAAATTGAAAGTTATTCTCAAGAGCTCGAAAAAAATAAAGTCAAAGGGAAAAACAGAAATAATGAGTGAACTTGCATGTCAGAAAGAAGAGTTAATTCTGCCAATGAACTTGGAATCTTCCCTGTGAGCCGATTGGATGATAGAAAACTAACAGAATTTTAAATAATTTCACAATCACAATTCTTATCAACAAGAAAATGGGCATCATAAGCTGCTAACAGGTGCAATTGAATAACTAATGAAACATACAATTGTCGTAGAGTAAGTGGCAAATTCTTTGGAATGGTTCCACCAATACGGTTATTGCTAAGATCGCTGCAGCAAATGAAATACAAGATAAAAATAAACTTGTTTCATTGAAATATAGAAACTGAACCATTCATGAATTTGCAAGGCTGATGTATTTCAATACAATGTAAGAGATGGAGCCCACCAGTGTGGACAGTTAGCACGTACAATGTAATAATAGAGGTAAAGTTTCCAAGCTCATCGCCTAGTTCTCCTCCTAGATTTGCACCATTGATAATTCTGTCAGAAAAAATAATTAACATTGTAAGTTCAAATATAAGCATACCAACAAGAAAAAAACATAAAATTGCTTCTGTACATTGCAGTAATATTTGGCCCAACACATTGAACACCTTGCCACCCTTGAAGGCAAGGGTCTCCACCAAATGGAGTCCATCCAGGTAAAATGGGATACCCAAGTGCAGCATACAAGCCACGAATACCATTGACTGTGTACAAAGCATTAGAAACATTACTTGAAAAAGCACTTAAGGATGCTCCCTTAGCACATAAAAGGTTTCAGAATATGTGCTTCATCAGACATCCAAAATTAATATAAAGATATAAATATATATATAGATGTATACTATCATGAAAGAGAATATTTAGATTGAAGCTTACAAAATTGCACTAAAATGATAACCAGCACTTCTATAAAGAAAATATGAGAAAACTGCTCATTTGACATTCAAATTTCAAGTTTCAATAATCATAGTATTAAACTAAAATATTAAGAACATGATGTACAATTTAGCCACCGCTGTAATTAAGAACTTGCAGGAACATCTTCTGCTGTCCGTCGCCATCTTCTATGCCAAACATTGGGATGGAAGCTTCTTTACCAGGTATTATTTGAAAACTAGCAAACTCTCACCTCTCAGGTTCACCCAAACCAGCCTCAAAGCTTCCCCTGGCCATCATGGCAAGTTTCTAGCAACCACTAGCTACAAATATTCTTCAAGAAATTACTCTACAAATGATTGCAATAATGCCTAGTCATGCTACACTTAGAAGAAGATAAATCAAGAAACGAATATGCAAAATACACTTTAGTGAACTTCCAAGACCCATCTTTTCTAATTGCCTCTAATTAGCTTCTAATTTAACTTCCCCAGCCGAACTCGCTATGCTGGGGAACAAGGATATGTGTATCTAAGAGGGTATTCCATAGTTGCTAAAAAAAATATTATGATTTTCAGCAATCTCTTTTGTCCCTTCCAAAATTCTACATTGCAAGGAAATAACAAGCCAACGTTACTCATTTGAACATAACAAAATCAATTTCAGGTTACATCGAACAAGGAAATAAAAAAACCAAATGTTGAGTTAAGGAAACAAAGTAGATGAAATTGTCCCAAGTTTACCATCATCTTCACATGTGTACCCCGAAGGAAATGAGATGGCAGCACCCATGACCAAGTAGAGAGCAAAAAATGATATCATCCTTAGTTTCAAGTTAACCATCTTCGGAAACTTCCTATATATCAAATCAGTAGTTGTACCTATCCAGTGTATAAATCAAACAAGCAATAGTAATTAATATCAGAAATTATAAAGGCTGCACAATATATGCAAGAAATAGTAAGAAAAACCAAATGTTAACAAAAAATTTCCATAGATATCATTTTCAATAAAAAAAGACCTGAAGAGAAGACAGCTAATACTCACTTGCAAGTCATTCCCTATGATGAGGTTTAATGGTTGGCTATTTAGTTTGACAAACAGCCTCTAAGCCTTAAACTATAAAAATTTCCCAAGAGCAGGTTCAAAATTTGGGGTTAAGAGGTTTGCCACGAACTCTTAATGGTCACCATAAACTTGCTAATAGATCTAATGTCACGATTGGAGAAGAATTTCTTCCTATATGAGGACTTGTGCAGATACATACTTTAGATGTCAATAGACTTCTATTATGGAAGATTTGAGAGAAGTTTGTAACCTTAACATCTACCTTTAAGAGAAAGATACAACAAACAAATAAAAGTGACATACAAAAGCATAATTGAACAAATTAAATTGTATTTCATCCATAAAATGAAAATGTTTTACAACCACAATAAGTACAATATACAAAAAATATATACAATAAAAGCATATCAAATCAAATAATAAAATAACTTAGATCTCTTCTTCAACTTCTTTTGCTATGGGCAAGGAATTAGGACCATTTTAGTGAATCTTCCTTCTGTCTTAGTCTTTCATATCTGACTGTTCTCTTCAAAAAACAACAATCAAAGTTAAATTGGGATAGTATCTCCCAATCAACTATACCTCCATACTGTAAAGTCAATTTATCAAAGTTGCTCAAAAATATATTTTAGATGTTTCCCCAAACTTTTGGTAAGTTCCGATGACCTTCAAAAATCATTAATCCTACCATTCTATAGACTATTTTAAGAATAAAAATTATCTGTTTTAGCATATGCAAAATAAAAATCGGGAATCCTACTACCCTTTATAGACAATTTTATGAATAAAAAATAATACATCAAAAATATGAAATATTATTTTTTGCATGTTCAAAATAAAATCAAAAACATTTGCCATAAGTGTCATTCACATTGGAGTTAAAATAAATTTTTTGGCAATTTTTGAATCAATCCAAATTTTTATTATTCACAAACTAACCTGAAGTCCTTTCTTAATCCGTTGGTACTCACTTACTCCACGTGCGACCCCCTTGCTAGAAGTCTTAATCGCACGAGACACACCAAGTCAATCCGAGCTTCAGGTTCTTTTGATATCTCCCTTCCTCTTGATCTCTCAACGTCACGCTCCCTCTCCCTTCCCCTCATTTGTTTTCTCTCTCTCAGCATAAAGACCGACTGGAACAACCCCTTCCGATTGGCCTTTCTTCCACATCCAATGTCCATGGCCCAGTCCTTGCTAGCTAGCCACCCCCATGATCACCGGTTCATCTCCACCTTATATGCACCCAACAGCCACTTCCCCTCTCCACCTCTCAGCCGACAATGGTTGGCCGAACCCTAGCATTTCAGCTCATTCTCTTTCATGCTAAAAGGTTGCTGTCCCCTCCCTCCAAAAAATTATCCCCTCCTCCAATAGCCACCAAACAGTCACCATCTCCTCACTTTCTTCTCTCTTCCCATCTTTCTCTCTTCCCATCTTTCTCTCTTCCCTTCTCCTCTCATGCATAGATACTGTTTTAGTATGATTTTGACTTGAGAAATCTGCAATTTATAGATTTAACAATCAAAGGTAGAGATGAAGCGATTCACCCAAATCAAGGGAAAATTTGCCTCCAATTTCATGATCCTATGTCACAAACTCGACAATGAAATTGGAATGTGCCAACGACCTCTCCTTGACCCTTAAGGTATTAGTTTGTAAATAACAAATTTTGTTGATTTAATCAAAAAATAATATTCATTAAAGTTTAATGTATGACCTCTAATTAGGTTCTAATCAGCATCGAGCACATCCTACATCGTTTCCGATGTGATTCACTAAAATCTAAGTTATAATATCCTTTCCGATGTGATTCACCAAAATCTAAGTTATAATATCCTGTATTAATGATACTGAATAATTAGATAAATCTAGAATTAAACCATATATTAATTTCTTATATACAAAATAATCACCTACATTGTAACGACCCAATGTCGTTACTTTTCAAATTAGGTCAAAACCCGCTTCAAACATCAGGACCCTGGAGAATTTCAAATTAGGGCAAACAAAATTTCAATTAGATAGAAATAATTTTTAGATCAAAGTTCCCTAATTTGGGAGAATTCGAATAACGAAAAATCCCGCTTTATTTTTTTGAATTAATTAAATCCAATAAATCAAGAATATTGAAATACGTGTCAGAACTCATCGTTTTCAGTGTTGTTATGTTAAGCATATTATTTATAGGCTATTCGAAAAATTTCGTCAAATTCTGAGTGCCAGTTTGATCGTAGTTAATTTTTGAAGTTTTAAACTTCAAAAATTAATATAAAATAAAATATTTGTCCGAATCGAAATTTTTTTGGCGCGAGGGTGTTCGTAATATCATAACACGCCTCAGTGTCAAGTTTCATTGTATTATGACCTCAAACGGCGGAAAAATGCAAATTATTTAAGTTTAAGTAAATTTCTTCCTTTTTCCTTCCTTCCCCCAACTCTACCCAATCGCAAATCGCAATGTTGCGATACTTTTCTTCCCATGCGGAAAAATCTTCCTCCCATACGCCATTAAGACCTTATCCACACCCAATTAGAGCCATTAAGGCACCATTAATCCCTCCTTATCCACAGCTCACAATCCCTCTCTACTTAAGCAGCCCCCCATTCCCTCCTTCTCCCCATTCCAGCCCTCTCCAAACAGCAGCCCATTCCCCCAGCTTTCAGCCCAGCCTCCAGCAGCCAGCCCTCCCCTCTCCTCCACTCCCCACACAGCAGCAGCCCTCTCCTCCTCTCCCCACACAGCAGCAGCCCTCTCCTCCTCTCCCAACACAACAGCAGCCCTCTCCTCCCCTCTCCACACAGCAGCAGCCCTCTTCTCCCCTCCCCACACAGCAGCAGCCCTCTCCTCCTCTCCCCACACAGCAGCAGCCTTCTCCTCCCTCTCCCACAACCACTAGCAGCCCAGCTCTCTTTCCTACCCTCCAGCAAGCAGCCGGACAGCAGCAGCCCCTCTTGCTGCAGCCCTCCCTTAGCCAGCAGCCCCTCCTGCTGCAGCCCTCCCTCGTCCGGCCAGCTAGACAACCATCCGACCAGCTAGCCCCCGCTGCCCCAATAACCTCTTGCCAGCTCCCTTCAGCCACATCCGATCCCCTCGGCTTTCGGCAACCCCAGCTTTAGGTAACATGAGAAGGAAAATAGGAAGAAAATGATATAAAATTTTTAATATTTTATTTTCTTTATTTCATTTCTTATTACTAAATATACTATTATATTATGTCATTGCATTATTATTGATGTCATTAATTAATAATGAACAACAGTATAAATGCTAGAAAATGACTATTACTTTCATGCTGTCTATTTCAATTCAAGCATTTTTATACTATGATTTCTATTTTCTTATTATTACTATTATTTATGCAGTCATTTTCATTCTGTCTTTCATACATTATTGTTATCATTATCATTATTATTATTAAAATGATAATAAAAATGTTATTATAAATATTATTGCCACATCAGTAACTTAAAAATACGAACTTCTATCAAGTTGAGAAAACGAAAGAGAAGCAGAATAGAAACGAAGATAATAATATTGGCTAAAAAAACTAATTTAAAATATCAAAAACCTAAATGCAGATTGAGTGAACTGTCACTCATCCGAACTGTCAAATTGTCGAACTGCCGAACTGTCAAACTGTCAAACTGTCGAACTGTTGAACTTAAAAAATAAGGTACCAGGTGTCTTTTATTACTTCTGTTTAAATATATTTTTTCTGCTCAGCATCGCACAAATTTGATAAAAGCGCTTTTTAAAGTCACATAAAATGATATATGAATAAGTTTGGATAAGTGAGAAGCAAGGGTTCCATGTTACTTTATAATTTTTGTCTGATCAGACAACCGCTAGGACGGGGCTGTCCGACATCGGGAGTCATAAGGAGCCTATACTGATAAGCCTTTGAGGGGGCAGGTATAGAGGGAAGTTGAGATATGTAACACAAAAATGAACCCCCCTTTTCCTCGATTTTGTACTTGCCCAACAAAATCATATTTTGCCTCAAATATCAAGTGCTAAAAATTCTGTATTTATTTTTGTGACTGCAATTATTTTCATGCTAAATTTCAAGTGCAATTGAAACAGGTTTGCAGGGATAAGTTTGTACAATTTTTATTTTCTATCAAATATTGATTATTTTGCTTATTATTTAACATTAGTAAAGATGAATCTATCAGTACTTAATTTCACAAGTAACTGGTATTCGAATGCCCACACTTTTGAAACGTGCCCAGATCAGGAGTTCATCCTCGAGGAAAGGTGCTAAGAACTGAACAGTGCTAATACTGCTACCTGTTGATCCACCGCTTTCTTTTTAACTCTAGCTATTCCGTTAAAAAATTTGTAATTTTTCTTTTATTTTAACTTTTGTAATAAGAACTTATGAATTAATGAATAAATGAGTTATGTTTGATGTCTATATATTTGTCTCTTAAATCACTCAATATGATCCTGCGGCTAGAGAACTTGTTGCTGTTATTTTATCACACCCACAGCAACCGGTGCTGGATTAGCTCCCGCTGACCCGGCATCGGGTCCCCACATACATAGAATTAAATATTCACCACATAATATATCATATAGCCTACCTTACATGTTAGGTGATATTATGTGACTTGTCAAGCTTATTGAAATTGAAGCATATTAAACTAAAGAAAACTTAAATACAAATAACAATATTTATGAATATGCCAAAACATGAATACCCATTACAGAATGCAGCATGTGCTTTTATATATGTTTATGTGGCAGCAATATGAGTATTACATCCACAAAGAATTATCCCTAGGAATAAGATCCTCCCTATTTTTGAAAGGTTTTACTGCAGATCCTTCGGTCGTGTATGGGGTATCCCATATACATTACAAGTAAGAAAAAGCTAAATTATTAGCATGTAAACTGAAAATCTAGTGCATGTTGGTTGCAGCTATATATTTTATGCTATGATTTATTTTAGTCAGTCTAATAATTATTTTTAGTAGTAGTCTCTTTTGCCTATTAATCGTTACTAATTTGAGCATGTCGACATTTCAACTATTAGAGTAGGCATATTCTCTCCTCATTATTAATTATGTAAAGCAATAATTTTTCACACTAGCTTTCAAGAATATTTTTCAAGTTTTAAATAACAAACAAATTTACTAATTCGACCTACAAATATCACTGCATTAGTTGCATATATTTTTAGTTCCATTTTAGTTATAGTAGTTTTTCTTTTTGCAGTGCTTGTTCTTACAAATTTTGTAGATATTTAATTGGGTAACTTAAGAGTAAGGCATCTCCTAGTATATCTCAGTGTTGCAGGATCAGAATAATAGTTATATTCAAAAAAAAAATTTCAGATAATTCAGCAGATTTATACAAAAAATATGTAAGAATTCTAAGAGCAATTCAAATAACTGAATAATAAATCATATGCATATTTACTGCACAATAAGATTTACAGTTTATAATATAGTTAAAAATTTTTAATATAGCTTACAATATACAGTACATTACTTCCACCAGTTGTGCATATTTCCTTGCAGCATTCTTTTCAGTCTGCACTTTTATAGTTATATATATATATATATATATATATATATATCTGAATAGCGTTGTAGCCCAGTGGTTGAGGCTTAAGATTTGTAATTCCAAGTCATAGGTTCAAATCCCACCGGCCGCAGATAAGAATATATATATATATATATATATATATATATCTGAATAGTGTTGCAGCCCAGTGGTTGAGGCTCAGAATTTGTTATCCTAGGTCATAGGTTCAAATCCCACCGGTCACACATGAGAAAATAATATATATATATATATGCCATGTACCAATTTTGTGATAATTTTTGCAAAATCAGTTTACTTCAATTCGGTACTGCATTTTATTTACAATTTTACAGTTTTCCCTATATTTACTTTTCAATTCTATAGAACTTGTTTATAATAAACTGTAAATTATAATATCCTCAAATCTTGATAAAACACATTGTACTTGAACTTGTATGTCCAACAATACTTTTCTTTTTCTTTGATTGTGCCCTGGTATATCATACCGATATGACAGATCAGGAGCCAAGTGAGAATTTAATATACCATGTGGAGTCTTGTGAGGAAGTAACTGCTTAGAATATGGTTGCTTTCATAATATTTTATTTTCAATGAGAGAGAGAGTTCCATTTATGGAATGTATTAAACTTTATCTAGATGAATATTTATAAGATAAATGCATATTCTGATATTTTCTGGGATGTGGACATATTTCTTTTTTATTTCTGTCTCAATGCACTATTATATTAGACATTGATATGATTCCAGAAAGTTAACACATACTGTTAGATTAGTCTTACTAACCTAACCTCGAGTCATTATAGTAAGTGTGTGATAACTTCTAGTCTGGTGCAAACTATTTTTCATGATGTACCTTATCCCTTCATTGTCGATTAGTATTATGAAATATAATCGTAGCCTATGCATATATAGGAAGTACAAAATCTCAACCGGGATCAAACTCTATGGTATCTTGCATAAGGAAGTTCAAAAGCCTCCTGGGGAGCACATCTCCCCTGGCAAAAGAAAAATTACCCGGCGGGCATACAAAGCACAAAAGTTCACCCGATTCGCATCGCGCAATCGGTAGGAAAAGATAACACGATAAAAAACAAGCAAAAAAGTAAGGTGATCGGCATGCCGCTCTCCGCCTCGTGAACGAAGAGTCCTCGCCCAGAGACGCCTAAGTCTCCGAACCGCTCCTAGACAATCACCCTCAATGATGAAACCATCCGTATCCACCTCTATAGCCACATAGGCCTGCCGTAGTATAGTCACTGCCTAAATCTCAGCCTGGAGAGGGGACTGGGCCTGTAAGCTAGCTCCTGCGGCAACCGATAACTGTTTGTCTGAGTCCCGGACCACAACAGACCCAAAGGCAGTATGCTCTCTGTAGCTATAGGAAGCATCTATGTAGGCCTTCATCCAACGGGTCGGGGGGGCACCATCTGTAGTAAGTGGAAGAGCCCTGGTGGGCCATTGAACCCCAAGAGTCGGACCCGTCGTGCAGTTCATCACCGACCATGGCAGAGATAATCGAGCCCACGCAGACCCGCGGAGTAGCGGGCGACCATGAGAACGCTCAGTTCTACTCCTCCAAAACTGGTAGAGCGAGTAGGCAACAATCTGGCAGCTAAAGCGACGGCGGCGAGACGTAAAAGCAGTCAAGAACAATGCAGTAAACTGGTCCCAAGAAGTAAGTGTGGCCGGAAGTAAGCCCCAATGCACAAAGGTCTCCATGACATCCCTCGTGTATCTGCAATGGATCACCAAGTGCTCTGTCCTCCTCTGAGTCACAACCACAAACATAGTTTGCAAACTGAGCGAGCCCTCTCCTGAGTAACCCACAGCCTATCGTGATAGCATTTCTGAGCAGCCTCCACAAGAAACAGACCTCCCTGGGGCCCAAAGTCATCTCCCACATGGTTGCGTACTGCCAAAAATGACCTCCTCTCTGCATACGATAAATCTGACTGGCACAGCTCTCAGTAAAGTCATCAACCTGCCATTGCAGGCTCCCTCCTCTAGCCGAGTGTGTCTCTGGACAACTGGACAACCGTAACCCAATAGTCTCCAGATTGCAGAGTCAGCCCACTGCACTGCAAAGTCCTCACCCCTGTGGCGGTAGCGAAACTCCATGGCTCTCACCCAAAGGAGGTCGGCTCTGCTGACAAAACTAAAGGTGTGGCGGGTAGCTAGAACAGTTCTCCAAAGATGCAGGTCTCTGATCACGAGTTCACCAAACTCGAGCGATCGACAGACCTCCAACCACCTCACATAGTGTAGACCACTACACCCTGCTCCTTCCCCAAGGAACATACGAAGAATAGCCTTAATGTTGAAGAGGCTAGAGTTCGGTATACTGGGAATCATAGCAAGTACTGACCTGATCAAGCACAATATGCCAGCAAGGGAGAGGTGCTCCAAACACAAAATGAATAGGCAAGGGGAGAGGGGTGCTCTGAACTCACGTACTCTGCCAGGATCTGCTTGACCTCACGATCTGCTGCCATTGAAGCCGATGCAAACAAAATCAAGTCGTCGGCGTACATGAGGTGAGAAGGTAGGCCCACCTCTATCCAACTGAATGCCGATCGGGCGACCAATCTACTGTTGCCGCCTGACTAGGAGGGAGAAGAGCTCCAAACACAAAATGAATAGGTAAGGGGAGAAGGGGCATCCCTGCCTGAAGCCTCGCCGCCCCACTATCCAGGAAAGTTGGTGCTCGCCAACCAGGACTAAGAACTTGGGGGACTCCACGCACTGCATGGCTCAATCCGTCCAATGCTGCGAAAAGCCAAATCTCTGTAGAACCAAACGTAAGCATCCCCACTCTATCCGGTCGTAAGCCAACTCCATATCCACCTTAATGGTCATATGACCGGCCGTCGAAGTAGAATATAAGAGACAAGTGAGGATCTCCTGGACCTTGAGACAATTCTCGCTAATATCTCTCCCGGGAACAAAGGCACCCTGTTCTTGGGAGATCAAAGGAGGCAGCACTGTCTTAAGGCGCATGACCAAGATATTGGCCACTGCCTTATAGACAGTGTTGCACAGACTAATAGGACGGAACTACCTCAAAGTGGAGGCCCCCTCCTCTTTCGGAATGAGGACTACTAGAGTATCACGCCAGCATTGTGGCATTCGGCCACCATCAAAAAAATTGTGAACGGCTGCCAGAGTATCAGCCTGGGTAATCCTCCAGTAGCCCGTAAAGAAAGAGGGGGTGATGCTATCAATCCCAGGAGGAAGGGTTGGAGCCAAGGTCCCTCAAGGCTGCCCAGATTTCTGCGTTCGTGACTGCACATTGGAGAGAGGCAGAGTCTGCGTCACCAAGTGTACGATCTAAAATTAGATCATCTAGGCAATAACCTATAGGACAAGAGGTGCCCCACTTCCTTTGAAAAAACTCAAAAAATACCTGACGAATCCGCATCTGGGCATTGTCTATTAGTGTTGCATTGGTGAACTTTGCAAGCTTGAATCTCATATCCTCTTCAATACTTAGTTTAATAAAATATTGCGTAAAGTGGAGGAGATTCTCCAATTCAATTAAACTAAAATAATTTGAAAGTTTTTAAGCCTATTGCACTCTAAATCTTAAAAATATAATAAGTTTAATATGAAGGGTAAAAATACAATAATCACCTACCTAGCAAGGATTTTAAGCTATCAAAAGACTATTCGCCAAAATTAGTGAGAGGAAGCAAACTTATTTTACTTATCATGTAATATCAAAGTGTTAATCCTCACCCTAATAAGTAAAGATGTCGATGAAGACACCATTTTTAAGTAGGAGAGCTTGTAATGACCTAATCATTACTAAGTCGATTAAACCTAAGTCTACATGAATAAAGTCAAAATTTGGATCCCTAATTAAGTAAAATAAGAGTAAACAAAAAATACCATGAGATAAAGCATAGTATAATGAATATACTAAGCAAATTTGATAGCAATTGAAATCCCAATTTTCCTAGATTATTTTCTTAAATTTTAACATTAAAAATTAATAAAAAATAAAATATAAATCTAAATCTAAAATTTTTTGCATATTTGGAGTGAGCATCAAATAAAGATGATATATTTCAAATTTTATCAAATTTTGAGCTTTGAATTAGCAAGAATAAAATTAAGAAGTTCTAATCTTTAAGAATAATATAAAATAAAATACAAGTTCAAATATAAAAATTTTTATAAAAGCGTGTTCGTCTCGCCTTGTCGAAACGTTCGATCAGGCCAAATTTCGTAAAATTTGAAATCCAAATGATGGAACGATATATTATACAATTAAAAAGATGAAATCAAATATTGAATATTTTAAGATTATCCTTTTTATCATTTTTCTTCTTATATCGTGAGCTGCTTCTCTCTCTCTTCAATGTATTCCCTCTTCGTCTACAAGCTCTCCTCCATTCACACGCGAGCAATCCCATGTTGTGAGATTTACATCCCATGATTGTGGAAGGTGGGATCGCTCTATAAAAGCATCTTCACAGCCCTAAAGAATCACAAAGTTTCCATCTCTTTTTGCTGGATATCTCCAAAACCTCCCATCCTTGCAGCACCATTAGATGAAACTGATCCTCACCTCTTTTCTTCCTCTTCGTTCGGCAACAGAGCTTGCTGATCTCCTTCCTCGCATGCCGATTCTTCACAACGGATCGTCGATCTCCTTCTCCATTAGGCGCAAAGAATCGCCAAGCCTCCTTCGTCCTCACTAACCATCCAACGCCATCAAGGTACCCTAGTAATTAGATCTAACTAAGAATAATATTAAGGTGAATACAACTTGAAACTTACTTTATGGATAAGAGGAGTTTGTTATCTTTTCATGTCATTCTAATTTGGAGTTGCAGTTCTAAAGGCTGTGTTTACCTGTAGTAGAAAGTGGATATACCTTTTGTTTGGTGTTATTTAAATGCACATGAGTGCACTCTAGATATTTCCTTTAATCATTAAGAATATTCCAAGTAAATTTTTTTGTATACTCATCAGTATACAAAACAAGCCCACCGTTAACTAGAACGTTTGATCTTATTGATGGAATGCACACAAATATCCAATATAGGAGAAATAAAGAAAGAACTAATAGCTTGTCATTACCTTGAAGGCAGGTACTTCAGTTAGGGTAGTTAATCCCTATAGCACCACTTTTGTCTACTCAATTGATCACACCAAAATGGAGCCACAATGAAAATACAGGAGAAGAGAGAGTTGAACTAGATGCCTTGATATTTAACCTGGTTCCTTACAAACTAAAACTAGTTGGAATTTTACATTGTATTTCTGTCCAGTGTTAACCCTTTACACCCTAATGCCTATTGTCTTCGGTTAAGTAACCCACACCTAATGTGATTAATGTCATGCAAATGATACAGAATAATTGCTGAAATCTTAGGATAGGGAAATACATGGAATTTAAATTTCTGAGTTTGAGAGATTAAATAAGTAAATGGCAAAAAGAAGTTCCATGTTACAGATGAAACTTTGAAAGAATTTCTTGTATGTCTAAAATTTGACATCTTATAGTAAAGAAAATCTTGAAACAAAGTAAGGCATTGGTTTAGTCTCTAAACATCAGAACAATTACAGTTATTGTTGAACTTATCTAGAAAAATCTTTATCTCAAGGAAAAAGTAATTTTGGTAAACAACATTAATTAAATAATATTATTTTCAGCTTATTTCAAATAATGCAAAAATCAGTATACATAGGAGTAAACTCTACAAGGAGACCAAAACAGCTTAGTAAAAATAACCTTAAGTCAAAACTGCAGAAATAAGGACTTCAAATTGAATTAAAGGAAAGATCTAAGCCAGAGTATGTGTAAGACCTGACGTCCTAGATTTAAGAATAGATTAAAATAAGGTTAGGGATTGAAACTTCGTCTAAACATCATTACACCTTTCAGTTTACTGTTAAGATAACTCAGCAGATCAATATAAATAAATTTGTAGGAAAATTAAGAGTAGTTTAAGATTAAGTAACTTCAGATTTAGTAGAGGAAGACACCCCATAGTTTGTCTTAGAATGACTGAACAATAACACCCCATAGTTTGTCTTAGAACAACTGAACAATAACACATCAGAACACTGAATCTGAATAATATATCAAAATACTGAATCAGGTAAATATATCACAATATTGAATAAAAACTGAATCTGAAAAACACATTCAGCAGGATATTGAACCAGAACATAAATTCAAATGTCTTAATTCAATTCAGCATTACAGAATAACATAATACAAAACAAGAGATATCACTTTTACACTTAATTATTTTGTTTACTATTTGTTGCATTGTTATTGAGCTTGTATTCATTTGACAATCATAAAATATTTGTGCATGAAATTAAATAACTTCAATAGAAAATAAAAAATTGAAACAATTCTCTTGGGCTCATACTGGTTGATCTACAAATCTGTACAAACAATACAGGGCCAGGGCAAGCTGATCTTTGGAGAAATAATAAAACTATACATATACTTTGAGAGAGAGTTTATAGTTATACAAGAGCCCAATATATTGGATGGACAGATAAATATGTTCTGTATGTGCCCACAGAGCAAAACAGTTAAAATACTTAAACAATTAAATAACACCAGCTTTTCAATCACCCTTCATAGTACAGTTACAGTTTTACATTTTTACAATTTGTAGTTATACAATTTTATAGTTATAGCCCAGCATTTACTTTAGTTGAGAACATTTCTTTTACAGCAGTTACTACAATATTTTTCTTTCAAATTGCATTTTTGACAGTTATATATATATATATATATGCCATGTTCAAGTTTTTGTAAGTTTTTGCAGGATTAGTCCTACCTCAGTACAATACATTATTTTAGTTATACTTTAATAAAAATTTTGTGCATTTACATTTTCGGTTCAATTGCACCTGCTTATAATTATATGTAACATATGATATCCTAAAATCATAATAAAACACAATGTACTTGAACTTATATTTATAATTATATTTTTGGATGTGCCTGGCAGATATATACACAAGCCAGATCGGGAGAATAAGGCCAATATAACTTATGAGGAAGAGCTAGGTCATGAGGAGGATGTTGCTTAGATGCATTGTTATTTCATTTCATTACTTAATACTTTTCTATAAGAAAGAGAGAACTTATACTTCTGGCTTGTATTAAACTTAAATGTATGGATATTCTGAAATAAATATATTTTGCTTCTTTACTGTAATTGAATGGATGAATGTGAAATTTTTGGATTTAGTTCTTAATTTCTGAGTTTATTTGCACTATTGTACTAAGCCCAAATATAATTTTGAGCAGTTAACACTTAATGTTAAATTAATCTCACTAACCCAACATTAGGTCATTACAAAATGCAGTTTGGGTAATCATATATCATCTTACTAAGTCTGCCCACTTTCTCCTCAAAAAAAAGCTGATTTCATGAAAAAGCTAGCAAATCTTCAAAACTTGGGGACAGTACTAGCTCTGTGCACAGCCTTCCATCTATAAACGAATGGTCAAACCGAAAGGGTAAACCAAGTACTTAAATATTTACTATTGTTAAGTATTCTAGATTTTGGCGATAGCTAAGAAGATCATCTTACATTGGTCGAGTTCGCATATAATAACAGCTATCAAGCATGTTTCGAAATAGTGTTGTATGAAGATATATAAGGCAGAAAGTGCAATACACCATTAGCATTGATCAATGTTGGAGATGTTCAATTGTATAGGTCCAAATTGAAAGAAGAAATAATAAAAAAATTCGTCTGATAAGGAGCAAAATTTCTGCAACTCAAGATAGGCAGAAAAAGTATTACAGTGTAAGCATAGAATGTTGGAATTTCAAATCGTAGATTTTGCATATCTTAAAATAAGCCCAATGTTAGGTGTGTACCATTTTGGCGTAGCCGACAAACTAAGCCCGAGATACGTCAAACCTTTCAAAGTGATAGCCTGAGTAGGAGTTCTTATAAGCTAAAGCTACCAGAAGATTTTGCGGCAATGCCGATGTGTTCCATGTATCTTCACTCCGCAGATGTCTACAAAAGTCATCTCAGTAAATATTAATACCCACAATTCTAGATTTAACTTTCCAAAATTTCCCAAAAATTTTAAGGTGAGAAACGGGGTATTTATAAATTTTTGGGCAATTCTTAGGGGACGTGCCTAGGCGCCCAGCTAGCGCACAAACTATGCAAATCGAATAAAGAAAAACTTAGCCAATCTAATCTTGGTAAAGTTCTATAATCACGTGCCAGGTTGTACTTGGGTGCTCAGCCTGGCAAATAAAATTTTCTATAGCAACCATAATAATAATATTAATAATTATCATAAAAATAATAATATTAATTGTAATAATCATAACAATTAAAATTTGGGATATTATAAATTACCCAATTTAATGGGATATCATTGCGGCATCACGGCTCTAGAGTACTGTAACGATCAAGAATATTGGTGTAGATTAGAATTAAAAAGATAGCAAACATTCTACTCAAAAAATACAAGTAACGATCTTTCATGTCTGACCCTCTTTCCAATGTAACTTCCTCTTGTATGCAATTTTTTTGTTGAATTTGGACAACAAGAAAGTTTTATTGCATAGTTTTCTTGTATCAAAACCCAAAATCTTTTCAATTACTTCTTCATATGCATGAATGGGTATAAGTGTAATATTTAGAGTGAAGAGATGTGGACTGCATAATGAATTACATTCATTATGCAAAAGTCTTAATTTGTGAGTGATTAGTTCAACTCAGCTAAGAATTTTAAGAGACGTACAAATCTAGGACTATGTTTTTGTACAAGGCCATATTACCCCTTTCAAAGAACAAATTTTAATAAAAATAAATTCTTTCACCTCAAAATTTGTGTCAATGTTTGGGATCAAAATATTTCTCTCGTGTCCTAAGCCGGTTTATAATGACACTCACCTTAACTTTTTATGTAGCTGCAATCACTATGTCAAAGCCAAGTGGCTAATATCTCCCACTTCAGACCATATGAAGGGTGAAGTGTATTTTCTACCATAAAATACCCTGTATGGCACCATTTCTAAACTAGTATGATAACTATTATTATAGACAAATTTCACTAATGGCATATGGTCTTCCCAATCACTTCCAAAATCAAGCACACAAAGTCGAAGCAAATCTTCCAACATTTGATTTACCTTCTTAACTTATCCATCTATTTGTGACTGAAATGCAGTGCTCATATTTAGTTTGATACACAAATTAAATTAGACTGTGTACCAAAATCTGGATGTAAATCTACTATCACGATCTTACATAAGTGTCTTCAACACACCATACAATCTTACTATTTTATAAAAATTGTGCCAACTTTTCTACTGAATCCATCGCTTCATAGGTAAAAAATGTGTCAACTCAGTGGGTCGATCTATTATCACCCAAATTGAGTCATTTCACTTCTAATTTGAGAAGAACCTATCAAAAAATCCATTAAATTGTCTTCTTATTTCCACTTGGGAATAAGAAGGGGTTGAAGTAATCCTCCTAGCTTTTGATGCTCATCTTTGATCAGTTTACAAAATTTACATTCAGTGACATACTTCCTATATTTTTCTTTAACCCTAGCCACCAAAATAGAACTTTTAAGTCCTTGTACATCTTTGTACCTCCCAGATGGATCATATATCCTGCAGTATGGGCCACAGCTAAAATAGTAGTCAATTTGAGTGCTAAAGTACTTGGTACCCAAGGTCTAGTCCCAAAATATATATTATCTTCTAAATCTAATCTGAGATTTTCCATATCAACAAAATGGGTAGAATCAACTAAAGCCTTGTATTCTTGATCCTTCTTCTAGGTTGCTTGAGTATGTTCTTGTAAAGGCAAAATAATTGATAACGAATATATAATGGCCAAAGTAAAATAACATGGTACAACTTTCAACTCCAACTATTTCACTTATTGTACAATTCATTTACATAGGTCAAATAATATAAATTTCCTACCGACATCCTGCTCCAGGCGTCTACCACAACGTTCATCTTTCCTAGTTGGAATAATAAATTCAAGTCATAATCTTAATGAGTTCCAACCATCTTTTCTACTTAAAATTTAATTATTTGTGTGAAACTATATTTTAAACTTTGGAAATCTATCTATATATATATATATATATAGAATAATAATTTTAATGAACTTTCAATTTTCTAGATGCATATGCTATAACATATTCTTCTTGCATCAAAATACAACCTAACCCTGATAATGAAGTATTCATGTATAATTAAATTAAAAGTTTTTCCCTTCAATAAGAGGTACTAACATTGGGGCTATTGTCAAGCAATCCTTCAATCTATGAAAATAAACTTACATTATGTGATCTATATAAATGTTATACCTTTCTGCATCAGTCTTGTCAACGAAACAACAAGAAAATTCTTTAACAAGCTTTTAATAATAACCTGTCAATTTCAGAAACTTCCTTACCTCTGATATTGTGGTAGAGTTGTAGGCAATCCCAGATCACATCCTTTTCAGGTCCATAGAGATGCTGCTCTTATTTACAATGTGCCCCAAGAAGATTACTACTCAAGCCAAAATTTATATTTAGAAAATTTTGCATAAAGTTAGTAATTTCTATGAAGCTCTAAGACTATCATCAGATGCTCTTCATGTTCTGCTCCATTTTTAGAGTATATAAGAATATCATCAATAAAAATAATAACAAACAAATTCAAAAATGAGTGTAATACCTTATGCATGAGGTCCCTGAATACTGAGGGTGCATTCTTGAGTCTGAAGGGCATCATAGGAAATTAAAAATGTCCATATAGAGCCCTAAGTGCAAACTTGGGCACAACTTCTTCACGAACTCAAGCATGATGATAACCAAATCAGAGATCAAACTTCAAAAACATAATTGCTCTAATCAATTGATTAAACAAATTCTTTAACTGGGGCAGTGGATATTTATTATTAATCATGTCTTTGTTAATCTATCTGTAATTTATACATATTCTCATATATCTATCATTCTTCTTAATATATTATCGCCGCTCCCCAAGATGAGGTACTCGAACATATAAAGCTATTTTTATAAGGTTCTTGTAGTTGCTCCTTTAGCTCCTACAGTCCTTTGGATCCGTACAATATGATGTTAAGAATTTGTTGTGTTGAGCACTAAAATCAATGGTAGTCCAAGGAATTCTTCTAGGTATATGTCCCTGAGTTCTATTGGTACAAAAAAAATTTCAAGCATATTAGTTGGTTTTATGTTCCCATCATAATACCTAAATACACATGAGCCTTATCTTATCAACTTTTTTGTTTGAACTAAGATAATTAGAGAAGATAATAATCCTTGTCATCTTTTCCAATGTACACTTTCACTTTTGCACAATTAATGAGTACTTTATATAAGCTTATCTAGTTCATTCCCAAAGCAATGTCAAATGTGAATATGGGAAGGATTATCATCTCGATTCTCAACATCTTACCATTAATTTCTAGATCATACAGGCATTGTTTTGTGGCATTATAATTCTCCAGAAGGTAATCCTACTCATAAAAGGTTAAGTTATTCTACTTCCAGCAATTTCAAATTTTTTAACTAGCAGTTGTGCAATAAATGAATGGCTAGCTACAAGATAAAAAAAATTAACATAAATGCTATTTGTAAGGTAATCGTACCCATGACCACGTCGTGAGCATTTCAAGCCTCCACTATAGTAAGGTTAAGAATACGGGCCTGAATTAGTGGGCTTGAGTATTTCTCTCTGCTCATGGTTCCCTCCTATGTATTGAGGTCTTCTTCCCTCATAAAACTAGGCCTTCTTGGTAACCAAAAGTTATTAACCGTATACTCAGTCTTACAGTCTCGAGGTTGATAATTAGTCTTGCCACATCTAAAACATTGATTTGGATCTGTAAAGCGCTAGGTGAACATGAAGCTTTCTAAGAGATTTACAAGCTACTTCTGTGGGCTGTCCAAGTGTGTTGTTAAGCATTGCATGGGTCCTAACACAATGTGGTATGGGGCAATGCTTTTTAAGAGTATGAGCTAGTGAAACCCTATGCCTCTTATTGAATTTGCTAGTTGAGTACTGTGCATCTTGGTTTTCTATAATTACCACAAACTCAATAATACATTGAAATACTAAAATCTTCTGATAAGAGTCTTAATCCATTCATAAACATATGACATTGAATGTCTTCCACTGCAATAGGTTATGGAGCAAGTTTCACCAATTTATTAAGCTTTTTCTAATGTTCTATAATAGTTTTTCTTCTTACTTTTGTCTCATAAATTCTTATCTCATCAGTTTTCTAGCAGAAGGCGGTATAAACTTATTCAAAACAAACTTGTACAAATTTTGTTAAAGTGATGTCTACAGTATTTTTCCTCTTAAATGTGGACATAGTTGGTTTTCACCAATTCTCTACCATCCCATGAAATAAATAGGTAACTAGTAATACATTTTTGTTCTCTGGACCTTCAATTCAATTGAATTCCTTTTCTATGCACTGCAACTACTCTTCTACTTCATGGAATGTAACTAATATATTAATCTTTGGCAATTAAAATTTTAGAAATGTTTGAAATACTTTGACTGAAACTGAGGACCGAGGGACTGTTATGATATTATATTCCAGTGCGGACATAAATTGTGCCATAAAATTCATAAACTGAAATATTGGATTTACTTTTCCTTCACCTATTGAAAAGCCACTTCAACTTCTTAGGACAATTCATTATAGGCCTGGTTATTGTTAGCAATTCTATAAAGCAAGTGATCCTATAGATATTAGTTAGCAATCATTAAATCCCCAAATGAATTTGACTCAAGTAAGTGATCCCATAAATTCTACTAACCCATAGTATATCCTTATTATCCATTGCAAATCCACTAAATTATGTTAAGGCATCAAATTGCAAAAGTCATTGGGTTGTTGAAAAAGGGTGTTACAATGTGTGCCTGCTATAAAAGATTTTTTTTCTAAACTCCAATTTTCCCAACACAAATAAGTGAATTTCACAATTAAGAGAATCTTAACATTATTGAAATGATTAGACTTGTAGTACATATTGAACATACGATGTTCCATAGAAATTGCATAATCATTATCAGCAACAATCATAAAATGTTGCTCAATTAGAGATATGGAAGGAAATACTTTTAAGTTCTTACATGCAACAAATCTCAATTACAATTCAAGCAAACATTGCATTGTCTGTGATCATCGTGAACATGGTGAGGTGAGCTTGGTGAAGTAGAAGAGTCAAACATGTAGACATTAGTAGGGAAACAGAAATGGGGTGATACACTACGTTACACCATTTTCACAAATATTTGTAGTGAACTTGAGCTAAAAAATAGTTCAATTTTCATTAAACAGTATCTTATTTAATAAATTTCCTAATTGAATTTTGGTTACCGAATCATGAATGTGAGACAATCAAGGTGATGACAATTTCATGAACGTGTAGTTTTCTACAAAAACTAATAATATTTTCAAATGTAGTTGCCATGTTTAGTTGAGTATAAATTGTCAAGGACTACCATGTTATTTAAGAATACAAAAAACAGATTGAAACTCATCATTTCTTTGTTTTGATGGAGCTCTTGAAATGTCTTCCTAGATCATTTTATCATATAAAATGGCTTAAAAGTGAAAGTCAAGGAAGCTAACATGTTATCCAATCAAATCCCCAAATCCTCATAAATTATCATCTAAGAACTATGACAGAATTAACAAATTTCATACCAAGCATTTTCCAAGATTTATTAAATACCAAATTTTGGATTTACTAAATATAACAACAACATTTGAATTAAGATCCAGCTTGTTGTTGAACACACAAAAAAACTGCTTCATATTTCTAGTTATAGCTTCCAGATATGTCAAAAAAGCAAAAAGAGGAAGAAAGGAAAAGAGAAAGGAAAAAAATAAAAACTATGATATAATCAGCAAAGTATTCTAGCTTATTCCAACTGAGCATTCCACCCACGAGCAATGTAAAAGGCACTTCAAGAAAAATTAATTCAACAAAACAATGAAAAAAAAAAATGAGATTGGCAGTAAACATTACTAGTAACAGTATTATCCTTTTGTTGGTTTTTAATTTCAAAGAAATGTTTAAATTAAACAAAGAAAAAGGCATTAATATAGAACAACCTTGTCACAAGCTTGTTCTCTTTCCTTATAGTACTCCGTTTTATAGGTACTTTGACATAAAATATTTCCAACGTTTTCAGCACTGCCACAGAAGCATGGGGAAAAACTTGAGTGATTAACACACGCAAGTTACAAAAAAACTCTTAACTTGCGGGCAAAGAAACAAAATTCCCTAAATCACAACACACAGCTTTTCAAGAAAATAACCCTAAGCCTCGGGCGAGGAGCATTTCCGCCAAAAAAAGGCCCAAAAAATGACATTTCTAAGAAAACAAAATAAACCTTGGCGAGCACAATTCTTAGCAAAAACTGCGTTTAAGAACCCAAGAAGAGCTACCTTTGTTCCAATTCAGAGGAAATGCTGTCCTGCTTTAATCTTCGGTGAATAACGAGTGCAATAGCCTCAAAGAACGAAGAGCTACTGTTTGTATTGGGAAGAGAGTGGTAGCTGGAAGGATTGGCAGGAAAAGAGCTTTTTCCATTTCGACCTTTATAATTAATTAGATATAAAGAATCCCAAATCTTAAGAGCCCGTTGCGATCTGTCGGGTTTCTTTTGAATTTGGAAGTTCCGGATCGACGTTAAAAACGTACCTAAAATAAGACCACACGACGTGACAAGCATCTACTGGTTCATTCTTGGGTTTAAATTTCATTAAATTTTGAAAATATGGAATCTCGCACCACCCAATGTAAATAAACGTTTATCTATTTGAATTTTTCTATTTTCGAAAAGAAAATGTTAATTAGCTCCTAAATATGATTAAGATTTAAAATTTTAAAAATATATTTTTATGAGCCCCACAAATAAAAGTGGATTTAATAAAAAAAATTTTTGAAAAATAGAAACAATTTTTAAAGCTATGCCTGATTATTTTATACTTAGGGTGAGGCCAATTTGATCATTAAGGAGATGACTTGATAGTTTAGGAAGATAAATGGGAATAATAAATAAATAATATTATTATTATTATTATTATTCTTAATAAATATTTTTACCAAATTTTAATTAGTTATAAAAAATTTACATAGGCATGCACACATACACATTAGTATTCAGATTACTTAAATTTGAGGATATTGTTAAGGCTTGCTCTATGTAATTAACAATGTTTAACAATCTTTATTGCTTGAAATGGAATTTGCTCAAGCCGGACTTAAGCTGGGCTAAGCTAAGTTATGAGAAATAACGCCAGCAAACTCGCGTTATGCATAACTAAGTCGAGTTCAAATTTAAACAATCAAAGTTAAAGTTAAACAAGCTGAACTTTAATACATTATTTTTTATCCTATTCAAGCTCATGGCATTCTTAATGAATCGAGTTCAAACAACCTTGGCTTATTCAAGCTTACTCATTTACACCCTTATATACTATATAGCATATAAATACAATTGTTTTGTTTATAACCCTCCAACACAACTAATACCCTATCAACTCACCAATCTTTCACTAGCTCGTTGATTGTCCATTGGTCAACACCATCTATCGTTACTTTCGTACGCTATTGTTTGACAACAAAGCATTAAAATAATAATAATGATTTCCTATGATGTAGCTTTCCAACAAAATCCATTATATCAGCTTATTTAGATAAATGCAATTACCCTAAATGGGGCTTAAGATGTGTGATTCATGATAATTTTCAAACCATTAGTTTAAAAAGAAACTTATAACTTTAAAATCAACAAAGAGACTTCATAATTTATTAAAATCAATTAATATTGAGCTGAACTCACAATAACAAACATAAGTTACTCTTAGTTATGGCTTATCAATAATACTTTGAGTATTATGAGTTGTTATAAATAAGACACAGAGCAGCAGTGGTGCCTCTTCTAATAAAAAGCAAAACTAATTGCAAATATATTCCAAAAAGAGAGGACAACATAGTGAAAAAAATATAAACACAACCAAACATAATGATTAGTGTGAAAAAACTCAGTAAGGGAAAAATTTTTGAAACCACAATCATGAAAAATTCATTATAACTAGGTGAAGGGAGCACCAACTTACAACTATCTAGCAACAAAGCAGAGCTTTCATTTTAAGGCAGAATATGATCTCCACTATTATTCTTTTTAGCAGCCACACACTCAAAAATAATTAATGCAATATCATCATAACCCTAACACGACAATGACATTTATATCTTATAACCTTCAGCCCCCAAAACATTAAAACATGCCTCAATTTATTGTCTGAACTTATAAATATGTCAGTTAATGATGCAAGATAGGTAGCTTATGTGAGGAAGAGCCTCATGACTCGAGAATATGCATGGATCCTTTCTAGAAGTTATGCAAATTTTATTTTTGAAATGGGTCGTTGATTCTTTTTTTGTCTTATTGTGTTGTACCTTTTAAATTTTATGTTGTATTATACTTAGTGTTGTTGTTGGTTGATGTTCGTGTGATATAGTATTTGATATTTATTAATTTATACTTTCACGAGTGTGCTGGTTGTTACCCGGGCATATTTCTAAACATTCTTGTATATTCATTTGAGAGGGATGATGAAAGAAAACTTAATTTACTTCTTTGTGAGATTTATTTTTATAAGTGTTGGTGACCAAGACGTCAATTCTTTTGTGTGCATAGCGACAAGGCTACCGTGATATGTATAATCCTATTAAAGTATATGTATTTGTATTCATTCATGCCATTCTCCATTTCCTCCAAATATTTCTTCACTTTATTTGTAGTTTTCTTGTAAATCTTGACATGTTTGATCTTTGTGTCTGTTATCATTATCTGTATTCATGTTTCCATTGTATTTTGTCATCTTCTCCAAAAGCACTTTAAGGAAATGTAAGAATTACAACTTATCCACACTAATTTTGATATTACAGCTTAATTCGGTGATCTTGTTTCTTAGAAAAAGTTGCTCACATTTTTAAAATCTTATTGTCATAATTTTTCAAAAAATTTGAAGTTTTTTTATTTTCTTATCATTCTTATTGAACCACCAAACTGTCATCCAACAGTTTAACGAGATGTCGTTCTACATATCCATGGAGCCTGATCCATAACTGTGACGTCCCCCAATCATGGATCCCGATAGGGGTGCGGGGATTGGGGTTACCTTATCTGATTTGTTGAGGATTATAGCCGGGATTTAGAATAATAACTTAAGCAACACAAATATTTACTCAATTAATTTGAAAGCAAGAAAAGTATTTTATTTCGATGTAGTAGCATTTACAAGAATGTCCTTTTTTATAATACATGAAGAACACAAGAAATTGAAAGTGCGGAGATTGATTATTCAGTGTTGTTTCAGTTTTTCAACGACGTCATGATCTAACATTTACAACAAAAATACCCGGGTTAAACATCTGTTAGAGAAAACCTTAAGTACTTTGGATATCATTAATTATATTATATATATCTCTTCCTTATTAGTAGATTAGGGTCAGTACCTAATCCAATCTCTTAAGGAATTTGCTAAAGTGACCCTCCGCTCCTTGATCTAATGATTGTGGATTAAGGGGTGGGGCGCCACAGGTCTAGTTCGTCCGCGTCGGGCCGTCGCGCCGTCTGTCCTATGGGCCCGCACGATCTCTCCTCTCCTGCCATCTATCCTGTGGGGCCCGCTGTTCAAATTGCAAGCTGTTATCTGTGGAGAATAAAAGTTAATTTTACTTAAATTGATTTGATATAATTAAATTAATTCAACTTAAATTAGAAACTTTAATTCTCTATAAATTGCAAAATAATAATTCAAACATAATGAATTATATACCATTATGATCAGCAAAAATCAAGGATCACAATGGCACTATTCAATTTCCAGTAGGACAATTATTCCACATAGTAACATTTAGGACACATAATTATTTATAATAATACCCCAAATATTCAAATGGCCATAACTTTGCACATACTCACCCAAATATAATCAATACAGGTCTTAATTAATCAGGAGGACCTCTAGATTGCTCTGATAGTATTAATTTCTCTATTTGGATTATATTTTGCCTAATCACTTTTAGGATCCTACCCTAATTATCCCATTAAATTATAGAACTTCAATTGACCATAAATTAGTCAATTGAGCTCCAAATTAAGACTTCCAATATACAATTTTGATCAGGAAGACTTAATAAACAACAAATAGCAAAAATAATTAGGATTTGATGGTTAGATTCCTTAATCAACTATAATTATCCTAAATCTTGATTAGTAAAGATTAGCAAAATTAGTTATCCAAATTGAGTGATTCAAGTTTTTGATAGTTCCTAGAGTATAGTAGGATCTAGTGGTGTAGTTGGTTCTGTAATTTTTTGATTTATTTCACTAATCACTCTCTAATCACTCTTAACCTAATTAGGTCAGAACTTAATCAAATAAGGTCCAAATTGAGTCTACTTCCAATTAAAGTAATCAGTGTATTATAGGGAAGCTATAGCTACTAAAATTGTTGAATTTAGATTTCAAATAGAAAGTTAGGTTTTTGACCCTCCCCTTTTTATAAAACCATAATTTACATATTTAACTTCAAATATTGTTTTGCTTATAACTTAACTATTTGACCTCAAAATTTAGTGTTCTTAAACTCTATGAAATCCCTGAATAGTAAGCATTAATAAATTGCATAAATTCTTTAACTTTATTAGGTCAAATTATCAAATTACCCTTATGAGTCAAATCCCTTAATTTGATCTCATAGGGCTTAATTCTTATCCAAATTGGTTGTACTTACTGTCTATCTTTATGTTAGATAGTAGGTAATCATTTTCCATTAAAAATTTTTAATTTGAAGCCCTAAATCAAAGAGTAACTTGTTAGACCCTTAAGTAAGGGCAAAATAATCATTTTGCCCAAATTTAAGTTTAAACATTCTTAAACCTTAGAATCATGCTCTAATCACTAAAAATTAGCAATTATGGTGATTAGAATCAATTACATAAATTTTAGGTTTATTAATCAAATTTCAAATAAAAACTCTAAATTTTATTTTAAGTAAATTCTAAGTATTGTAAGCTTCATGATGTGAATTTAATCTCATATCATACTTTCCTTAAGTCTTCCAATCCATCAGTTCAGCTTTTATTTAAGGTTAATGCTTGAGTGTTCAACTTAGTTCCTAAATATCTTTCTTAGGAATTAGGAATATGATTTATGTTAGAATTTATTTATTGGGTAAATTGGGTTACTCAATGGATAAAACCTTAATTTTTATTAGTTTATAGATTTTTCATAGTTTGTTTATAATTATTTAACTTTTTAACCTTAAACTTAAGAATAGAGATCCACCTTATTAGGTTTGACTTTACTTAATAGGATATGCCTTAATCTTTACTCCGTGAGGTTGGGTTTTAAGCCTTAGCCTTTAGGATCACCTTTGGATTAAGTGATTAAACTCTAATATTTGGAGTTTAATTCTTAATCCTTCCATTTTAATTTGTCATAATCAAGATGGGTTTGAGTTGCTTAAATCATCAAAATAAATTGATTAATTTACTTATTTAACTTATTTAATCGACATTAATTAAATTTTCAATAGGACCTAGCTAGTGCTAATTGTTTTTAACTTATAAGATCATGAATCTGCGTTACACTCGATAGTAGGAATTAAAGATCCTAAACTTGTGTAACTTGGAGCAGATAGAATAAATAAATTAGACAACAATGGATATCACATGTATTTTAGTAGAGTCTCTTATTCACTTTGAATTTGATGCTTTGCTTATCTTATATTTGAGCTTTATACCTTGGTCATATGGACATAGGATATTAGATGAATATCATATGTCAATTTGTATTACATGAATATCATTAGCATTTTATCAGTATTTTCAGTTTTATGACTTTCAATTTAGTAGGTTGTGACTTAATTAGTTTGCCTTTTCATATTTGGTTCAGCCTAGTAGTGCGAACACTAGTTTGTCGGTGAAGTCCACATAATGGTACGCATGCTAGTTTGTCAGAAAGGTGGTGTGTAGTAAACTTGTGGTGATTTGTTTAGTCAATGTTTTTATATGGCAGTACTAGTTTTAGATGCACTTCTATTTTTCTATTTGGTTCTTCTGCCTTAGCTTGGTAGGCTAAGTGAGATGTTGTACATATTTTCAATTCGAGTGGCTTATTTAGCCATAATGGTTTTTCAGTCTATATTTACTATTTTCAGTTCACTTTTACTATTTTTTCAGTACTTGTTTACTTATTGTTTACTTGATTACTAGCTTATAGTGAACTAAAAATAGTAAATATAGACTGAAAAATTATTATGGCTAAATAAGCTACTCGAATTGAAAATATGTACAACATCTCACTTAGCCTGCCAAGCTAATGCAGAAGAACCAAATAAAAAAGTAGAAGTGTATCTAAAACTAGTACTGTCATATCAGAACACTAACTAAACAAATCACCAAGCTAAGGCAGAAGAACCAAGTCTTGATTGTGCTTCTAGTACAAAGATTTGTGGTAATAACTTGGGTTGTTCACCACAAAGATCCTAATGACTTAATTAAAGTACTAGAATCATAATCAAGACTTGGTTTAGTCCTAATTAACTTAATTAATAACCTGGGTTATTAGAGTTACTGATGAGATAGAGAGGAGCGGGAAGATGGATCGGCGGCCGGAGGTGGAGGAGATGGTGGGGGTGTGGGGAGAAGGGAGGAAGAGCCCTCCTTTTATAGGAGGAGAGGGGAGGGCTGCCCCGCCCGGCTCCAAGAAACCCTTGGGCAGGGGAGGCATGGCCGTCCGTGGGGGGTCCAGTCCCTGCAACCTCGTGTAAGGGCACGTGTGAATGGGGGGGGGGGGGGGGGGGGGGGGGGGATAGAGAGATGGGGGGAGGAGAGAGGATGTGAGAGAAAATTGATTTAAATTGAAAATTATGTTTTTAATTTATCGTATTTTTTTTTGTCCGATTTCCAATTCTAGCAAAACTTGATGGGGAGGTCCGTCTTGACATGACGAACATCCTCGATAATTTTTTTTTTAATATGGAGCTATATTTTGTTTTTTGTTAATGTTTGAAGGTATAAACTTCAAAAATTAATTACAGACAATCCAACGCTCAAAATTTAACAAAACTTTTTGTGTAGCATTCTCTTATTATTATAAAACTAATGATACTAAATATTTTGAATGTAGACTAAAATTTTATTTTCCTAATTTTTGTATTTAAAAATTCAAAAATTATATATAGGAGTATCTGCTGGTTAGATAGCTCCCAAACCAAAGTATTACGATCACAAAAATATACTCTTTTTAACCATATATTTAGTTTAGACTAATTTTGAACTTGCATGAGATCTTGATCCTAATCGAGCCATCAATTTAGTCATTATTACTTTAATAAAGATTTGAGTTATTATAGACTCCCATACTTAAAATGGATGTTATCATCGACATCATATGTAGTTTAAGTTAGTGCTTACTTGGATACTCCATACTTTATGCGCATGCCATATCTTTTTTCAAAAGTAGCTTCATTCGAACTTTGGTTGTTCCATTGTATTTTTACTAAAGGAATTGATTTATTGTGAAATTGGCGAATATCTTTTGCTAGTATTTTGATAGGTACTTTGATATACGTTAAGTATGACATAATGCTTTTTCCTGGAACGTATACTTGCTATTTTGGGTTGATTAGACATTTGTGTAGGGATGATACATAGAAGACATCATATACTACAAAAAAAATCTTCTATCAATTTTAATTGATAAGATAAGCTTCCTACTTAGGCCAAAACTTCAAATGGTCCAACATATTTGAAGCTTAATTTTTCTATTACCCCAAAATGATGAATTCTTTTTATTGAACCTTACCTTTATGTAAGCACAAACTCATATTTAAATTTTGATATTCACAATGGGGTTCATCATCTTACCTCCACCACATGGCTTCTTTAAGGTAAGACGGTCCTTCTTAAAGTGACATGTTTTCCCATAGTTACAGCAATTCGACTTTACTTTTCTGGGTCTTGATTTTCCTCATCGAGACATTGACCTATTTATGTTATGTATCTTTTTGTATGTCTTCCCCTACTTTCAGCATTTAGTGCTGAGGTGGATGCCTCCCCATGAGATTTCTTCCACACCTTCTCATTGAGCACAAGCCCAGAAATGCATCGAATCTCAACGACGCATTTCCTGATGAATTACTAATGGCTGTAACCAGCCCATCCCAATCCCAACTGTTCAGCATTGAAGAGAGGAACAACAAAGCTTGAACCTTGTCAGCAAAACTAATGCCCACCAAACTTAACTGGCTCGTTAACATGTTGAACCCATTGAGGTGCTCAGTCACTGAATATCCATCTATCATTCTCATATTAAATAATCTCTTCATCATAAAAACTTTATTTAAAGTCGAGGGCTTCTCATACATATTCTCGTTATGGCATCCATGAGATCTACTATAGTTTTCTCATTGACCATGTTAAAAGCAACATAAGAAAATAATGATAAATGAATCAAACACAGTACAGTTCTATTAAAAACTTCCCACTCTTTATCAGTCATAGTTGCAGGTTTTCTATCAACTCCTTTCCTTAGAAAATATAACTTCTTTCAGTAAAGCAGATCCTCTATCTGTATTTTCCAGAATGCAAATTTCATTTCACTGAATTTCTCTATCTTGTGTCTCATCTCGTTGGACATTGCTCCCACTCAAATAGCAAACCCGAGGACCAACAACGTAACCTCACTCTGATATTACTTGTTGGTGAAAAATAAAACTTAACTTCCAGCACCACTGAGAGCACTCTACAGTGGAAACTGCTTGGTTAGCGCGCTCGATTGAGGATTGGGATTGTGTTGACAGTTGCCAAGCAAAACCGAAATCACAGATCCACAAAAAAAAAATCACAGCACATGCATGAAAAACAAACCCAAGCACACAAACATTCAAACACCAAAACTATGTATAAAACCAAAAAATGGAAAAAATTATGGAGCCACACCACAGAAAAAATTCACTAAGAATCTTGAAGAGTACAAAGTTACAAAAAGACTAACCTTTGACAAGAAACACAAGCTCTTATTCTAGTATGAAGAGGAGAGGAAGCATCCACGACCAAGAGTATCTTCTCCAACCTGCAAGATCTCTCTTGCACTGCAGCTTCAGCTTCACCTTGGGATCTCCTTCTCACAGCAGCCAAAGCCTATCAATCTAAAAATGCCAATATAGAAAACTCCTCCCAACTTGTTTCCTTAAGTACCCAACTCATTTTTAAACCCTAAATGATCCAAATTACCCCCCAATTTACTTAGGGTAAGACTTGAATTGGAGCAGAGCTCCGCTAGGCGCTGCGGTGTGCCGGAGCACCTAGGTCTCGGGTAACTAGGCGCTGCTACTCATTGTAGCTCCCGCCTCTCAGGTTGCCTACCACTACGGCACGTTGTAGCACCCTCCTCTTGGGTTACTCATTGTTGTAGTGTGCTAGACTGCCCAATTCCACTGTGGTGCGCTGTAGCACTCGCCTCTCAAGTTGCCTGTCGCTATGGCGCACTGGAGTGCCTAATTCTGTTGTGGTGTGCTGTAGCGTTGAATTTTGCTGCGGCACATCGTTGTGCCCATCTATTGGGTTGCTTGCTGCTGCGGCACACTAGAGAGTCTGCCTCTTAGGTTGCCTGCCACTGCAGCACGTGATAGCACCTCCGGCCTGGGTGTGGGACCGCCAAGGGGCGTAGCGATGCGCCATGACGCGCCTTAATGCCTGTGTTGTTCCTGAACTTCACCCCTTATTCCAAATTGCATCGAAACTTCTCGAAAGCTCACCGGAGCACCATTAGCATCTCCATGATGGTCTAAATGGTCTACACAATACAACCCTTCCATATAGACTATTAAATAAATTTAAACCTTATGAATCAGTACTAGTTAATCTAGCTACCATCTAGCTCAATCCTTAAGTCTAACCTTATTTAAGATTTTATGCAATTAATCTAACCCTTGGATCTTAAATTCTAATAGCTTAGATCTATTGAGTGATTGAGTTACTAAATAAATAAAATTTCCTTAGAAGGGTAACTTTTATTCTTGAATTCCTTAGTAATCTCCTAAGTGCTAAATCCTTTAATTCTCTTCTTGATATCTTAAGTGATGTCAACATATAGAATAATGAAGTTATTATATATATTGAATATAGTTCTTTGATTTATAATTTTTAACTTAAGTATTTTGTTTTATGATTTTAGACTGCAACCTTTCAAAATTATATTCATATTTTTCTTTAATCATTCAGCCCTTAAGATTCTCTACATTTAGGATAAAGTTTAGAGTGAAACCTTAGATCCTTAGATGTTAGCACCTTGGATTTATAGTTTAAGCCCCAATTTGGAGTTTAACTTTAATCCCTGAATCTTGATTTTTTTAAGATCAAGATTGGGTATGGAATATTAAATTACAATAATTAAGTTGTTGATTTTTTTATTTAACCTTCGTAGCTGACATTCTGATTATAAATTAGAACTTATTGAGTTTTAATATTTAACTTTAAGGTCGTAAATATGGGATTATACTTGATAGTTGAATATTAAAGATCCTAAGCTTGTAGATATCACATATGTTTAGTATAATTCTTATTTACTTTAACCTTGTTGCTTCACACACCTTATGATTGAGCATTTTTCCTTGGACATACTAGTTGGACATATGATATTTGATGAGTATCATATGTTAAATTTGAAATACATAAACATTATTCAACTCTTAAATCAGTACATTCAATTCTTTGGATATTAATTTAGTAGAGTGTGATATAATTAGTCTTCCTTTTCAATTCAGTTCTTTTAATATATAATCAATTAAGATCGACCCATGATAGTGCTTGGATGATACATGTCTGTTTCTATAGTCCGATTCGAATCCACCCATAATAAGGATTGGGATGATCATGTTGGACTTTCTGTTCAATGGCCACATTTGGCCCATTTCTGTTATGGTAGTAATAACTTAGGCATCTATTTAGATGTAGTTTGTTTCGGTTCATTTCAGGTCAATTTCAGTGGCATCATATAGCCAATGTTTACATTAGTATTTTTTATACATATGCTTTCTATTTTTTACACGCTTTTACAATTCAGTTCTCTTCATTAAGCTTTACTCAGTTCTTTACATATGCATTAGGATGCTAGTTATACTTATCTCAATCACTTTTATACTTTAGTTCAGTTGCTTCTCTATAAATCAGTATGCATTCATATGATCATAAGCATGTTATGATGAGTTCCCTTTTAGTACTTTCAGTTATTTATATATTTACTATCTGACCTTATTGCAACTTTCGGTTGAGGTATGTTATCTACATACTTCATTTAATTTAGCTATAGATGTTTTATTTATAATTGCCTTATTCTTTTGTCACTTATTGCACCTCTTAAAATACTTAAATATTTAATAATATGTGATATCTTAAAATATGTAATTTTCATTAAATCAGCCTAAAATATACTTAGACAATTGTCTAATGCAAATTTTTCTTTTCTTGGCTGGGGTCCTGGCATTGTGATACCGACAATATCAGATTCAGAGTTATTCGTGAATACAGCTTTAGGTGAGGAGCTTAGCCAGGAGGAGGACCTTTCTGCTGCTGCTAAGGCTTAAATATTATTTCTTTCTTGCTTATGAGAATGAGTGTGCTTTTCATTTTAAATATAAATTCAGTATTATAATAATTAATATTTAGGATGTCTTTACTTTTGGCACTTTCTAAGCTGAGTTAAGATATTTTTCTTTCTTTTACATGCTATGGAATGGATGTTATATTTACTTTGCTTGCACACTTTGATTCTTTCTTACATGTTGATGAATGACTTATAGTTTCAGGCGACAATTCTTTCAACTAAGATGGATTGGGCTGAAACTTGGCTCAGCTAAATCATTTAGAGAAATAGAGTATTATCCTTTAGAACTAGGTTAATCTGCATTCTTGATTTTTTTCATTTAGATCCATTTAGTAGACATCAATTGTAAATACTCATTTCATTAATTAATACTTACTATGATTTCAATCTTAGAAGCTCACTTTTAGTAGTTAGAAATGTTAGAATATGGTAGAGATCCTTAAGTGATAAACTTATATCACATATTGAATGAGCTATAGTTATGCTAATTCATTGATGTAGGATGCTTTATTTGTGTACACTGAGGTAGAACCCTAGATTTACCATGTGAACCCAAATAATTGAAACTACTCTTGTGGTAATAATGATCCAATAAAATTAAATTGAACTTACATTCTTGTGGTAGTAAGTCCAAAGGCAAAATTTAGATAATCTTACCTTGGAACTTAATGCAAACTATTAGCATTTAAGTTATATCTCTTATAGCCTTGCGAATCCTTGAACCTTAAATGCTTGCTTAGAACTTATCCCAGTGATAATATTAGTATTATCATATGGGAATGTAATACATATCTATAACCTAATTCTAATTTTTAGTTAAATTAAGGAATTTGTTGATTTGCTTTATGAGAAACTATAGAGTTATTGTCTTATCTTAAGCATTTAGATATGTATAGTTCATATTAGGACAAACATCCCAATTTCAATATATATTATGAGTTTATGGTTGGATACCTTAGTTTGGGATACAAATTGTGAAATGAAGTATGTCTCTTATCCTTGTGCACGGGGATAAGTGTAGTTAAGCAACCTAAATGTTCAATTTTACTTTTCTTAGGACATGCTAATTATATGTATATACTCTTAATATATGATAAATTAAGTTAACTTCGAGTTATGAATATGAAACATGTGGAATCAAGTATAATTAAGATCTGAATGTACATAATCAGATGAATCTCATGAATAAGACTTTTGAATAATATGGCATATGGATTAATATGTGTATTAAGATGTGATAAGATAAGTAATTAAATAACAAAAAGGGATATATTCTCTATTTTTTGGATTTAATTAATTAATCCTTGCTTTATTGGATTTTGGCATAACCTGACTCGCATAATCATAGCATATCATTAGCAGTGCGATGCGTAGCACACCTAGAATCTATTAGTGGGGCGATTTGGAGCACACCTTGGATTTGTGGAATACAGTATGGCATCAAAGTTATGCATACATGTGGCATATTTTATAGCATATTCATATACATATTTAGTGGCATATATTATAGCTCAGTTTCATATTTTATTCAATTATAGTCTTACTTTCAGCACACTTGCTCTATTTCAGTATTATTCCGTCTCTATTTTCAGTATTTTGATTTAAAATTACATGTTTACTTCAGTTTCAACAGTTTGATTTCTATTATGTTGCTTATTTTCTATTATGATGAGCAATATCCCTTAAATAATAAGAAAAATACTACAATCAGTCTAAAATGTACTCAAAATTACTGTTTAACACAAGATTTTTTTTTTTTGCTGAGGCCCTGGCATGTGAAATCGACATATCAGGTTTGGAGCAAAGTTTGTGGAGTTTGCTTTTGAGGAGATTCAGGAGCTTTAGGAGGCGACGAAGGAGCCACATCTATTGAATTGCTGATTTTAGTGCTTAATTTTATTATTCCTGCTGGTGAGATGAGAGAGTTATTTTATAAAATATTTAAATTCTGATTTGTAATAATTAACTCTATATATATTTTTACTTTTCTTTTTTGAGAAAAATATTTACTTAGCCTTTGTGATGAATGTTATGGATGAATGTTTAAGATTTCACACTTTAATTTTATATTATCGTATACTTAGTATAATGATGTGATCATTATGTTACTAGCACTTACTTCATATTCATTAGCTCTTCATAAATTATCATATCACCAATGCATAGGGGTAAATTATCTGATACTTAAGATAAATAAATTATACTTATCTTAGGATTAGCCTCAGCTGTTGAAGTATTCAGAAATAACTTATTAATCCCAATCAATTTAGCATGAGTGGTGAGTTGTAACAACCCAAATTGTTACCCTGATCAATTAAGACTAATCTTCATCCTAATCTTGATCCTAAAGTGTTAATCAAGTTATTAGGAGTCATCCATTAAGACCTAGTCCAAATCAGGAGTCAAATAGATCAAGTCCTGATTTTTGGGAAATTCAGAAACTCTGGAAAATGATCTATTTAAATTGATTTTAGATCGATTTGAATTTCACCATTGTGCTCATTGCCCCCAAATTAGCTAGGGGTGATGATTTTGAGTCAATCGGAAGTTGTCGAAATTTTGATTAATATTTTAATAATATTTAATACCCCAAAAATTGAAAAATTAAATACTTGTCAGAATTAAAATCTAACTTTGCCATTGCAATCCTCACCCTCAGATTAGCCAAAGGTGAAATTTTGGGATTTTTCAGGTCGTTGAATTTTCTTGAATATTTTAATATATTTAAATTAATTAGAAAACTGAGGTATTTATTTTGACCTTGAAATTGAAATCCGACTTCGCTGTTGCGATCATCACCCTCAAATTAGCTAGGGGTGATGCTTTGGAAGCATTTGGAAGTTGGATTTTCGTAAATATTTTAATATAATTAAATACCCAGAAAATAGAATAATTAAATAATCGTCAGAATCGAAATTCGACTTCGCCGTTGCGATCGTCACCCCCAAATTAGCTTGGGGTGAATTTTTGGGAATTTTCAGAGCGCGTTTCAAAAATCAGAATTTTTAATTAATTAAATGAATAAATAGTTATTTATTCATAATTGTATTTTTTTTCTTTTTTTTCTTACTCTCTCCTAGTTAGCTATTCCATTCGGCTGGCCCTTACCTCCACTTTCGGTTGACCCATCTCTTTCTCCCTCATTAATTGAAAGCTTTGATGGCTATGGCCATCCCTCTTCCTTCCCCCCTCCTTAATGGCAATGTTTGATGGATATGACCATCCCTCTTCCTTCCCTCCCTCTTAGCTCATGATGACTTTCCCCCTTCATTTTTCTCCTATAAATAGAAGCTCATCTCTTCCTCTCCATTTTTGACTGTCAAGACAAATCTCCCAAGCTTCCACCCTTCCCCCCATTGTTGAGCTTTGTGCTGAAGAAGAAGTTCCTCCTCCAAGCTTTCTAAAGTTCCTTCTTCCTCTTCTAAAGGATAAAGTACCAATTTGTTCTTCTTCTTTGGTCATTTCATTCATATATTATGCTTATTCGCATATTTAGACATCTATGATTAAGTATGAAAGTCATTATAGTTTTTCCAAGTAATATACCTCATGCTCTGTTTTCGTCCATTTTGCACACACCCCTGCCTTTATCATCATTGTTCATATAGTTAGGATGATCCGTTCGTATTGATTTTGGTGTTAATGGAAAAGTATCGAAAAAATCTTTCCATTGAAATATGGCACTACTCATTGAATGCTCTGGATTGAGAGTATTTGAGCTCAATGTGACCATTCACAGTTTTCGCACAGGCGAAACCACCATCGGGCACTACAGCGCGCCTACCGTCCAAAAAATTCATTTGACCATATCTTAGTCATTTAGACTCCAAATCCAAAAATTTAAAGTGCAAGATAGCTTAGAATTTTAGTGCCAATAATGATCTAAAATAATATTTAGGTTCTGAACCCTAAATAAATTAAAAATGACCAAAATACCCCTAATTTTAATTAGGTAATAACTTGATCAATCGAAGTCCAATTTGGGTCTACTCCTAGTTAAAGTACTCAGTGTGATATAGGAAAGCTATAGCTACTAAGTTTGTTAAATTTAGACATCAAATGAAAAAGTTAGCTCTTTGACCCCCCCTTAGCTTAGAAAATTACCAAATTGCCCTTGGAAATTAAAATGGCTATAACTAATTTATTAGACCTCAGAATTTAGTGTTCTTAGACTCTATAGAATCCTTAAATAGCAACCAATAGTAAACTGCATAAAAATTTAGATTTCATTAGGTATAATTTTCTAAAATACCCCTTAGGTCAAAAATCTTAATTTTGACCCATATGACTCATTTCTTATCAAAATTTGGTGCACTTATTGTCTATCTTTATGTTAAATAATAAGGAATCATTTGATAGTAAGAAATCTCAATTTGGAGCCATTAATCAAAAAGTAGCTTTTGAACCCTTAAGTAGGGGCAAAATGACTATTTTGCCCAAATTTAAGTTAAATATGCTTAACCCTTAAAAACCCTTTAAAATCATTAAAATTAGTAATAGAACTGATTTAAGATCAATTTAAGTCATAAATCACTCAATTGGGATAATTTGTAAAATATATCAATTTTAGGTTTGAAAATCCCCAAGTAAGGCCTTATTTAGCTAAAATCTATCTCTAACCTCCCTAATTAAATAAAATTAACAAGTGTGAAGAAATTCAATCAATTCTTAGAAATTTTTCAAGTCTTATTATTAGAAATCCTCACTTCACCTTAGGATCTATTCCTTAAGAATGGGATTAAATATTAGGTTAGATTTTATTCATTAAATAATGGGGTTATTCAATGAATAAATATTTAGTTTTATTAGTTTCTTGATTTTATAACTTATTTAGATTATTTTGTCTTTTAATATTAGATTTAGGATATGAGATTCATCCTATTAAGTCTGATTTGCTTAATAAGATTTACCTCAATCATTAGTTCATATTTAGATTTAACCTAGATCTTAAGTCTTACCATTATAATTATGTGATCAAGCCCAATCTCATGATGTTTAATCCATAATCTCTAACTTGATAGATTTTGGACAAGCTTTTAATTTAGAACATCTAAACTTATAAACTAGGTCATGATTAATTCTTATAATCGACATTGATTTAATCATATTATGACATAGTTAGTCATAATATTTTGTAACATATAATGACGTACTTCTAAGTTACACTCGATAGTATGAATTGGAGATCCTGAACTTGTGTAACTTAGAATAGTTAGAATATTTAAATTAGACAATAAATGATATCACCATGTCTAGCAGAGTCACTCGCTTACTACTTGATTTTGTGCTACGCATTTCTTAGACTTTGTGCTTATTTTTCTTTGAACATCTCATATAAGAAAAATATTGTTGCATGAAAAATGAAAACTTAGAATATTAGGAAAACATTTTCATTTGGGTTCAGTACATGGTGGATTATGGTGCACATCACTCCAATAGACAAATGTAAGAAGAGATCAGGATGCTTAACATTACTTATTGATGAGAGTGTGTTAAGCTTGGGACCCATTCAGTCTTGCAGGCGTGCTTGACTCCTCAGTTATTTCTGAAATTGTCCACAGAAATAAAAGTAAAATAACTAAAAGATATTTGATAGTATTATCTGCCTCTTCAGTCATATTTTTATTATATTGTTATATTATGTCCGTTTTAGCCCATAAAGGCTACGAGAATATATTGCGTCGGATTAGCCAAGTCTTTTTGATATGGCAGTTTGTACATTCTTACAGTTTTTCAACTTACTGTTTATTATGTTGTTGATGCATTTTATTTCAGTTAGCTGTATTTTTCCTATGCTACCCGCTTACTTGAGTAGATGCATATATAGGATGTTGGACTTTACTACTTATTATATGTATCATTTTCATATTTATGTTTTAAATTAACATATGTCATATGATCATCAACATATTTATGTTAGACTTTTCTTTTCATTATTTTTACTTACTGTATTATATATATATACCCTACCTTATTTAGTTTACTTGCGGTGTGCTTTTACCTCAATTCTTGCTTAATTATAAATATTATATTTATAACTTATCATCATCCCATTGTATGCTTACTTGCTCCCATACTAGATAGATGTTTCATTTGGTTTAGAGTAAAATGATGATATTAACGAATTTTAATAAATTACTTGCCTAGAATGTACTTAGACAATTTGTTTAATAAGAATTTTCTTTTATTGGTTGGGGCTCTGACATTGTGAAACCGACAATATCAAATTTTGTTCAGTTTGAGGAGCCAGTATTTGAGGAGGAGGTGCAGCAGTCTGGTACAGAAGACCTCTAGTTGCCTTTTTCTTTATTGTGAGGACAAGTAATATTATCATTTTCAGTCTTTTAAACTTCAATTAAATGATGTAATAATACAGATACTCGTGACTATGTTTATTTTTTGCACATTATTATTTTATGAGCTATTTCATTTTATTTCATAGCTGATGTATGGTGAATTGATGTAATCTTTACTTCTTATTGCTTCCGCACTCTGTATGAATATATAGATTTAGTGACTGATTTTCATAAATATTATATGCACATCCTTCCCCTATTATTGGATTATGTGCATTCCCTTCTCCAATGATAAGTGAGGGATTTGCCAAAGTGACACTCCACTCTTTAGCCTAATGATTGCAGACTTAGGGAGCTGGGAGCCACATGAGTTGATGATGGGTCATAATGGTTTATCTTGAGTTACTGTAGTGGGTTATCGGTCGACGATTAGTCTGGGACATTACACCAACCTAACCCAAATTAGAGAACCTAATAGCTTGACCACAATAATTTGAACCAACCTTACAATTGTTAAGGATACCAAATTCACATATAGAAATCTCATAATCAAGACTTGGTCCTTTCATAAATCACTTAACCAATTAAGTCAGTCCCTGATTAGCCCAGAATCACCCCTAGTCCAAAGTGACCCACTGGTTCTCAAATTTATTCCTGACAAAGCAACACCCTTAACTAAGTTTCTCAACAATTTTAGCTCTGTTAATATGCACTTATAACCCTAAAATCAAAAGTTAGCCATTTTGGCTATAACCCAAGCTCGCCCAATTTAAGTAGTTAGCCAAAATTGGTCAGAGCCTATACAACCTATAACACTTCCAAGCCACCAATAAATCATCTATTTAGCTATAAAAGTATTATAGGACCCTTAAGAAATCTAAATTATGGTTTGTGATTCTTTCAGTTTGAAACAAGCTTAATTCTAAGCCGAGAATAATTGTTTAGAGCCAAATCAACTTTTTTACCGATAATGTATAAGAAATCTCTCTTTACTGTTGTTTATATCTTTTGTGCTAAGCATCGCACAATTTTAAGAAAAACGTCTTAAATATCGCATAAAATAATATTTGAAGAAATTTGGATAATTGTGTCGCACTAGGTTTATTGTTGAATCTTTTATTTTAGCCTAATCAAACAACTGTTATGACGGAGTTGTCCGATACTAGTAGCAATAAGAAGCTTATACTTGCAAGCATCTGAGGGGGCATGTATAGAGGGAAGATGAGATTATTATGTAACACAAATATGAACCCCTTTCTCCCGATTTTGTACTTTCCCAGCAAAATCACCAAACCGCACTAGATATCAAATATTAAAATTTTATATTTATTTTTATGATAGCAAATTTTTTATACTAAAATTTTAAAGCAATTGAAACAAATTTTGATTGGATAAATTGTAGAGCTCTTTATTTTTTATTAAATTTATTATTTTGTTTATATTTAACAATTGTAAAATTGATATACATTGGTGTTTAATCTCATGACTAACCGGTATTCAAATGCATGCATTTTTGAAGTATGCCCAGACCAAAAGCTCATCCCGGAAGAAAGGTTGTAAGAACCAGAGAGATTTAGATTGTATATATATATATATATATATATATATATATATATATATATGTTTATATGTATGTAAAAGAATTATATGTATCTACCTCCCTCTTTTTATGTGTATTATAAAACAACCTTTTAAAATTTATCATACTAATCAATCAAATTGCAAAATAAAGAGTGGAGTTAGTGATATAGAGAATCATTGTATAGCAAAGAAACTAAGGTTCTTGAACTTATATATAAGCTTAAACATTTTTTTACATTAAATTTTATTAATAAAAATATTATAATTTTATTTTATCTCGTATAAAATTAAAAAGCAATAAAGGACTATCATCAAATAGCTTTAAGAGAAAATATCCTCCGAACATATAGTTAAGGGCTATTAGCATCAAAATGCTCAATGGAAAAGATCCTCCAGCCTTTAAATATACTGCTTTGTTGAGCAGGCAAAAAAAGGAACTAACCAAAAGAAAGTCTTTGAGGTACATTGCACATGAAATTTCCTTTAGATGCTAAGTGGGTAATTGCTTTTGTGCATTAAGAATATTTTGAGCATTATAAAAAATTAAAACATATGCTACACTTAGTAAATAAGGAATATTTGAGTAATTGGCTAAACTTAGTAAAAAAACTTATCTCAAACAATAATTTATTTTTTTTAAGTAATATAAGAAGTTTACTCTGATTGATTCATGAACTTAAGCAAATAGTCATGGAACCATATAAATGTTTTTTTTTCTTGTGCTTGCTTATTTCATTTCTACATGATGCATATATCCCAATAAGTACTATCAAAGCATCAAATTTAAGTAGGCAATTGTCAGCTATAGCTGAGGATGGAAATGGTGAAGGTCGATAAATTCGATAAGAAGGGCTTCAGATTCAAGAGAATGTAAATGAAAGATGATCTCTATCAGTAGAAGTTGCATTTACTTTTGTCCAATATAAAGCTAGAAAAGATGGAACAAATAAATTGGGATTTGCTTAATGAACAAGCACTCGAAGTTTTGCACAGTCCAAAACATGACATCAAACATCGTCAATAAGAAAATGGTGGTGGATTTGATGAGAGCATTGTCAAATATGCATGAGAAGCCATCATCGTCAAAGAAGATATATCTTGTGTGCCACTTATTTAATTTAAAAATGAAGAAGTGTCTATGATTGTCCGCATACATGAGTTCTAAGTGATCGCAAATCAATTAAAATCTATAAATATTATATTTGAAGATGAAGTCATTATGCTAATTATATTATCATCCCTATTAGAGAACTAAATGGCGATAATGGCTATACTGATTAGTTCGTTGAAGAGAACATCGACCTAAGTTGACTGATATTAGAGATATGATTCTAAGCAAGGATATCTACAGAAGAGAATAGAAGAATAATTTAATTTTGCCTTAAGTATTAAGAGTATAGGAAGGACTAATCCAAAAAGATAACAAAGAGAATTATAAATTCAATAAAGAGAAACAAACTAAATAATATATCAGAAAGAAAAGGTATGATGAACTATAATCATGTATGTCATTTTAAATATCAGTGCATGTAACAAAGAAAAGCAAAAACTATCATAAGGATGATGATTTGGCATGTTCAAATCATTGGCAAGTCTACCAATGCACTAGTATGTTGTTTTGAAAGTTCTATAGAGCCCTAAATTTCAATCATGCAATTTTTTCATTCTAAACCTAGCAAAGAATTATTACATAAATATGTTGTAAGGAGGTATGAAAGCGTCTATCTTGTGGATGATGATTGTTTGATATTGTGGGAAAAAGCAATGCTTAAATCAAAATTGAAAATGGAGCATCGTGAATTTTTTAGAAGTGAGATATTTTTCAAGCATTAAAAGAAATCTCATTTATATGAGTTAGATAAATTGCTATGGCTACATCACAATACTTTCTTTATTATTAAGTACCAAAAACATCAATATTATAGGAATACTATAATGTTGCATTTTTTGTATAGCATAGATAGTAGTATACTATTATTGCAATATTATTAGTGATGCATTTCTCCTATCATGACATTTTAATCTTCTTCTAATGATGAGTCCATTCTTAAAAAATGTATAATAAAAGAATATCAATCAAGCTCAATACATAAATTTAAAACTTATTTTATTAAGATAAAATAAACTTTCAAGGATTAACAAAATAAGGAAATTGATGCATTCATGCGACCACTCAAATTCGAACAACTAAATATATGAGAATTGAAGTGGTGTTCAAAATTTAAATACCGCCTCATCACCATTATCCTCAAAGAATGATACAATATCTACTTCTATCAACCTACAATGGCAATGTCATGCCCCTAAGAATGATTATACATCATTTTGAAACCAAACATCCACCTACAACATTAAAATACAATAACAAGAATACACAAAGAAATATGCACATCAAGTAATAGCATTTTTAAATATAATAAGAGCAATAGTTAGCAACTAATCCAACACGAAGAGTAATTAACTGCAGGATCCTATTATAAAGTATTCAAGTAAAATATTAAAAAATATATATATTCATCACATCATCATTATATATTATCCTACAAAGCCTTAATAATACAATCCATACAAATAAATTATTAAATTGATACCACATACCTTATTGAGAAACTTTTTTTCCTCTTTCATTTTGGATATATGAGAAGATGATGGCTATCTCTCATCCAGTAAAGTTCAACATCATTTAAATATCAATCTTTAAGTATATAATTTCTTACATGAAAATTACAATTTTAAAAATTCACAAGAAAATATGAAGTTATCTTGAATTTTACATGTATCAAAATAGTTAACAAAAGTAACGTATGTATTGTAAATCATTGAACAATTCTACACACTCGAACCCTTTCTAAAAACGACTCAAATACAGTGATAAAATCTCCTTATAGATCAAATCTTGCAGTATTCTACATTTCCAAATAAAAACCCAACTTAAAAAAGAGGTATGAGCTTACACAACGCAACAACCATGCACGTGAAGAAGAGCACTCTCTACAAACCTCAGGTCAAAATCACATCTTGCATTTCACCGGAGCCAACAAAGTTTTCAAACAATGACTATTCTCCTCCTTCCTCAATTTAGGTTTCTTCTTTTACCTTTGGCAGCCTCAAAATGTTCCAAATAATCCAAAAATAAGCCCAGTTCACTTGCTTATATAAATATGACTAGCACCTAAAAGCATTCCTGGGGCATGGGCACCTAGCGGGCTAACCAGCACCTAAAAGCATTCCTGGCGCACGGGCACATCTAGGATTCTTATAAGAACATTTGCCGGGCACCGAAACCTCGGCCAAACAGCACCTCGGAACAGTAAACTAGGCACCCGCTTCTCAGGCTAACTTCACCTAGCCCACGCTTGGGTGCGGTGCAGGAGGGCTGAATCTAACATGCCCTATAAACAAACCACACGCATGAGGGCATTTATATCAGCTTATCATGTATAAGTGTATCACATGACATCATCAAAATCTTCAAACAGTAAATCAGTATCAAGAGCATTGGTCTGGTATCGCTTCAACAATTCCAAAGGATATTTTTAGAGAAGCAATATTGCTATGATGAAACGTACGGGCAGCGCTTTCCTCAAGTGTTCAGAGTGATAGATTCTCTCGCATATAAAACAAAAGTTAAACAGAGAATCAATTAACTGGAAGCACGCATGAGAAGAGGGGGTCACATCGCCCAGTCAAAGCAACAAGGAAGTGTTCTCAATGATTTGACGGATCATACTGAGATAGAATCACAGACGATCCATACATCACCAGTCCTTCGCAGATCAGTCTCTCAAACTGAGACGAGAAAAAAATAAAAAAAAAAATTCTTTCAGGGAAATAAAATTATAAAAATAAAAAGTAAGAACATTGGGGAATGAAAGAGAGATTTTGTAGAAAATCAGTCCTAGATTGCATATGGGATAGTTATTCATGAGAGTTGTTTTCAGGAAGCTGTGACTAGCTGCTTCTCTTCATCTAACATAGGAAACTTATTATTTTTCATTGTTCATCCCACAACCACCGATGCCCCCGCCGACTGCACGCTGTTGTAGCCTTGCACAGCAGTAAGAAGGCAGAGATTCAAACAACAGCAAGAGCAACTTCCTTTGCAGCAATTTCTTTATATAGCTCCCAATAAATTTGGTGGAGAACTGCAATTTCCATAAAAGAGCCCCTTACTCCGGCATGTAAGTAAACAGCTGGGAATCACGTATGTAGCAAGCGTGCCATGAGAATCCTCAGAGCAATTGGATGTAAGAATAAAAAAAGATGTTCTCTGTCTGTCACACAAAATGAGAGCTTGGGTTTTTCCATTAAGAGGAAGAAACTTTAGTCCAGCAACAGTATAGTGCAGCATAGCTTTTTTGTGACCGTCTTTTCAATTGCTACAGTGACAGATGCCTAAAAAAAGGCTACATAGCCATACACCTCCTTTCGCTCTTGGGCCCTCATGAGAACCACAAATCACCATCTTCATTCCTTGTATAAAGCCAATAGAAGAAATATACACTCGTTCATCATCGACCACTAAATCCTTGGCTAGGAAAAGAAAAGCTGGTGGATGCCAATGCATCAGAAAACCCACCGGTACTCTCTCTCTCTCTCTCTTTATGTGTGTGCGAGCGTGTATATATGTACAGACTGTGCGAATAGTGAGAACAGTGCTTGTTGTTAAATTTGCTGTTTTGTTATTCTCTTATTTCAATGATAAAAGAGTCTGCGAATCATGGCATCATCTATAATAATAAGTTGAGGAGAATGGGGTGCATCGAAAGGAAAGGATGGAGAAGGGGACTCTGCAGTAACTTGTTGAAGATGATGGCAGTATTGAAGAAAGTGATGCATACAGGAAAGAAGCCACGAGCCAGTTTCAACTACGATCCATGGAGTTATGCGCTCAACTTTGACGATGGATGCTATGAGATTTTAGAAGATCAGGAACATGGGGAAGGAAGACGTTACAAAAAAGCGTATGCGCTTCATCCTTGTTCCTATTATTATTAGTTCGGGCTTCCTTTTACTAGTACGTACGTATGGCCTTCATCCTTGTTCCTAGTGCTTTCCAAAAGGATATTTATGCCATTTCTTAACCTTTAACGACAGATTAGCACCAGCTTTGCCTGGATTTTTATTAGCAAGGGTTTCTAAATTCTAATTATTAGCAATGTAATCCGGATCTAATCTGTTTGCTTTTTTGAACAGAGCCTGCTCTCTCGGGCCCCACCCAGCGGCAGAATTAAAGTATTTAAATTTAATTTTAATTTATAATAATTACAGTCAAAACTTTAAAAAATAAATAACTGTGAAGAAAAAGAATTAGGCTCCACTAAGGTTGTTTTTGCATAACGAATAGTGCCCTCTTTCTCGATTTCTTCAACAAAAAAAAACAAAACAAAACTATAAAAATGACAAAATCACGTGTATACTACATGCATTTGGTTGTGGGACTTAATTGTTTTGTTCTTACTTCTTTTAATACTATCTCTTAATTATTTTTTTTAACTGGCTAACGGCGAAGCTCAATATATATATATCAAAAATCAAGAATCAAGTATTACAAAAGGAAAGCAATATGAACAGCCATTAAAAGGAAAATAAAAAGAAAATCAAGTAAATAAAGTGAAATTGAAAAGAAAAACTTTGAATCTCAAGACTCAGCACAAAGTAAGAGCATCTGACTCATCCAGGATTCCAATCCCTTACTAACCAAAATAAATACATACTGAAGGCTAAGATCAAACTGGATAGTGTGCCGACAGATGAATGTTGCCCCAAAAAGCTCTCATAGCCCACATCCTAATCTCTCGGAAAAATGAAATATTCCATTGGAGTTCAGCAATGACCTTCACCACATCTAAATACCAGTAATCTGAAATAGCAGCATCAACAAGAAAGCCAACAATAATGTAAAGCATAGCATACGGTCGCTAATTATGCCACTCGCAAAAAAAGTATAGTCAAAATCATCAATCCAAAATAAGCCGAGAACAAATACAAGAACTAAAATAAAACCACTATCAGATAAATGCCTTAAAATCCCGTTATAAGAACTTCCACCATAGTAATCCGTTAGTCTCAAATAATTTGAGAAATCGGAATTTTAAATCTGATACAGTATAAAATACTTTGAAAAATACCCTAGCATTTCTTTCTATCCAAAGAACCTCAATAATGATGCCTAGAGAGAGTAAAATAGCTCTAATAAACCATTGCTCAAGGATCCAATGTCTTCAACAATTTGGGATAATGAAGAAGTAAAAAAAAGATGAGTGCAAAAGTTCGTTGAGAAAGTTTTTAAGACCTCAAAATTGTAGGAGCAATTAAAGAAAAAATGGAGATGATATTTCACGTTAAAGTTGCAAAATATGCAAGATTTCTTTTATTCCACGGTGAGCAAATATGCCCATGATTTTGAATCCATATCTCCAGGCTTTTCAAAGCAAGCATTTCTACTTAAGTTTCTCCTTTAATCCTTAAAAAAGAGTGTCACCAAACATTATCAATATACGCATATAATAAAGCATAAGCATCTTGGAATTAAAAGTGAAATCTACGTTTAAACATAACCACCTCATGAGAGCAATAGAGATCAAAAAGATAAATGAGGGGAGAGTAGTGAGTAGGATAATACTTTGCTAATGCACAAATTTTGTAAACACCCTTTTTTGAACTCCATGTTTTTCTTATTCTGTGATAAATCAGAGCAAATTTCGGGAGTAGGATATTATTTTGCTAATGCACAAATTTTGTAAGCACCCTTTTTAGAACTCCATATTTTTCTTATTCTGTGATAAATTAAAGCAAATTTCAGGAGTAGGATAATAATTTGCTAATGCGCAAATTTTGTAAGCACCCTTTTTCGAACAACTACATGTTGTCTTTTTTTCTTATAAGAAATGGAGCAAAATTTAAAAATATGATAACTTGCATAACTTGCACCCTAAGGCAGTACAGATTTAAGAGCATATTTATAAAATATATATAAGCAAGAAAATTTTTTTTTGTAAGAGGTCGCAGAGGCTACAGGATTGCTCTTTCCAATATTATCTCAGGACAGAATCTAGAGATTCAAAGTTTCATCAGGAAATATTTGCAGTCAATTCAATAGCAATCTGTCAAAATAGTAGTACCAATAGCTTGACTGTAATTTAGGAGCAGTTAGGTTTTGTTTTGTTGTGTTCTTTTTAAGAGCTGTCAGATTTGACGTAAATGGAATCCTGAATAGTAGAGGTTAAGCTAAATCCAGTGAAAAAATTTTACAAGAAAAACAATTATCTAATTATTATTTGGATGTTTACTTGGGAATAATGTAAGCACAATGACATTTAGTAAAAACACCTAAAATTACAAAATGGTTCAGTGGGGTGGCACAGGGGTGAGCCAGAGCGGACAACGCCAACCAGGGACCAGTGAGAGCCAGTGAGGCTTAACATACACCGGCGAGGCCAGCCGGAGAAGAGCGAAAGTGTGATTTTTTTTTCTTTTTTTTTTTTTTTTTTACAAAAGTCACTGCGGAGGTCAGCATGCGAGCGCTGTCATCGTCTGACAAAGGCCTGGCCTGGCAAAGGTTGTTGGGTCGCCCAATGTGAAAATGGCGAAGGTCTGAGTCAGGTTTTTTTTCTCACGTGATATACATGTTGCAATTTGATTACGCCTGATTTGAGCATAATTGAAATTCGAGATTTTGAAGGGTTTTGGGGGTGTAATATTTTGCCCCAAATTTTTGCCTTGCAATTGAAATATTACACAAACCAAAAGCCAAAATTTTCAGATAGGGGGGTAATAATTTAATTATACTCCAATTACACCAAATCAAATAGCCCTAACTTGAGTTCTTTTATTGTGACAATTTAATGTGTATAGAACTGGTCAAATCATTTAACTTCTAAATGGCTTGTCATGATTACAATAGGTACTTTATTTCCTAAGCGAATGTTATTATGACTCCTGCTTCATTAATTTTTAGTTTAATTTTATAATGTTGGTCAAAAAAGTTAAAGACTGATATGATCTGCGGTTGGCATCAGTATGAGATCAGAAATCCAACAATATATTACAAAAACATACTTTCTAAGTAAGCAAACATAATTCTTAGAAAATGCTTCAGTAATATTATTGTAAATATTTTTTGGGTTTGATGAGCTGGCACTACTTGCCAACTCAATGCCAGGCAAACGATACCCAAAAACCCAAAATTTTCAAAGGCTCGATCCATTCTTTATAGGCACATAAATCGAACACTTTGAGGATCAGGGGCATGGTTGTGCTTCAAATCACATCATGAAGCTCCCATGTCATTAAGACATCGATCCATAATAACTATCCTTGCCTCACATCTCGTTCGAACAATAGGCTTTCAGTGTATCTTCAAAGGGGCGACGGACTTATTTGAGGGATGGCCTTCTTTGGTGCTAATGAATACACATCTGGATTTTTTGCCATAGAGGCTACATGTTGATCTCTTCGTAATGCCAAACATTATCAAGTAACCACATGTTTTGTAAAATGTGAAAGCAATGCCTATGGAATCAAACTTCATTCCATTCTCTGATGTTTTCATAAATATTTCTTAATTTTTAGTGGAAGTGCTTCCGAATGATCAACACACCCTTTAAATATACACAAACAAGTAATTATCACCTTGGATTTATGTTAAACAATGGACATGTAAAGTGAAAATTTGCAAACCTCATTGCATGCCATTAATGTTACTGATGTTGGTGTCCAAGCCCTTAGATTCCATATATTCTAAACAGCCTAGAAAGTTCAATAATTAATTACCAGCATTTGATTGTAGTAGAATTTAAAAAAATCTTAAAATGCTGTTCTAAAAAAATCAGATCAAAACGATGAGCAATTGACAAGGAACAATCTTCCCTAACCACAGAGAAGGAAAGAATCACTGCAGAGAAGGAGCAACGTTGGTGAATACAGCAACAAATGCATTACAAAAAATTAGATCAAACTATGCACCTGGATCTTCAGTGTTTGAGAAGAATCACAGACAACAACTTGAAAAAAAAAATTGCAGATGACTACCGCACCTGAACCAAGGCGCCTAAGAAGAATCGCAGATGATGAAAATCACATATGGCAACCCTCACCTTTGTCTTCTAAGAGAAATCACAACCGACGGAGACTATAGACGGTACTGCCGCCTTCAGCATTTAAGGGGAATTGCAGACGAAGAAAATCACAGATGGCGTTGACACCAATGGTTTTATTTGACAGGAATCGCAGACGAAGAAAATCGCAGTTGCGTTGACGCAAAAAGGTTTTAGGATTGTCTCCTTCGAAGTCTATGAAGAATCGATAGTGCCTTCGACTATTTAGAGTTTTCAAGTACCGTCTGTGTGGCATTGAGTTGGTACTGAGCTCTCAAATAGTGCCAGCTCAATAGACCCCAAAAATGTCTACAATAATATTATTGAAGCATTTTTCATATAAATAATAGAAAATCGCTCTTTTATTTCATTTAACTCACTTAAATATTAGAGGACAATTCAATGCAAGTGTTGCATTTCAATGCAATTGTTGATTTTACACACATAAACCGGGTCTTTCTTACAAATCAAAGAATAAGTGCAGTTAGTTTTCTCTCCACATTTCATAATATAACTCAAAAAAGTTTTGGAAAAAGTTTGAAAAACATAATAGTTCATAATAAGTTTATTAAACCTCACTCCCTACATTTATTAAGAAGCAATAATCAACAAGTCCTCTCCCCATAAATAAACCTCGACAAAAAGTAGCTGCACTAAATAGGTCATGATTGAAAAGTATTTGTTAATGGAAATACGTCATGATTGCATAGATTGAGGCACTAGTAAAAAAGGCTTAAGAGACAGTTACCAGATGGGCAAACAACGTTAGAAGCAAATGGATTTTTCAGTAAAAGTATGAGAAAAAAAAATTTATTAGAAAGGTACATGGCTAAATTAATTATCTAAGAGAATACACACAAATTTATAAAATTAGCTATCAATGCCACAATGAGTGTTAAGATTTTTGTCATTTTTAAGAAGAGTCAACATTCGCTGAAGGTGAAGAATGCATTTTTACAAGGAGGTCATGAAGAATGAGTATATACAACTCTTCCTCCGAAATTAGTAAGTGACATTAATGGAAAGATATATGAACTATAGAAAGCAATTTTATCTTATAAAGACAATCTAAGATATGAAAGATTTACAAAATCAATGCTTATCATTAACTACAAGCAAGGTTATTAAAATTGCCCGCTATACTTTAAATGCTGATTGGAGGGGAGGAACAATTCTGCTAATTATTTTAGATAATAAAAAATTTGTTGGGAACAATAAAAAGAAAAAGAAAAAGCTCAACAAGCAATCTTGACTAGGAATTTAATATTAAAGACACGGAAATGTAAATTATTTGATGAAGTTCGTTTCACAAGACTAACATGTTCAAGATCTTAAGAAACCGGTCAAAGAGAAATGAAATTAGCTAAAACACCCATTAAGCCTATTCATACGCTGGGTGAAGCAAGAAAATATGAGTCGGTGGGAAAGAGAGATGTCAACAACTGATAAGAGATTTGTCTACTTAGACATAGCATATGAAAGGAGTGTAATAAGGCAAATCAGGCTTAAATCCTTGAAATCACATTTAAATGCAAATAATCAAGTACGCAAAGAAGCTCTGTTCCCTACGCTAACCAATCAGTGTAATTGAGCTTGCACCGGTGAGACCGCGAAGAAGAAGAACGAAGTTAGCAAGATTTTATCAATCTGTCCTTACGTTCTAATAAATCAAAAAGGTCTGTCTGAGGGTGCAAGCAAAATAAATTTAAGAAAGAAAAATACTCTGATTTTGTAGGTGCAAAAAGATGCATATTGATTAAGCAAGATCAGTGGTAAATAGAACGCCAACAAAAGAATTCTGTACTTTCTCAAGAAAAAAAAGGGATTTTTACTTAACATAACAGTCAAATCTTTAAATATTACTCATAAAATATCTAAAATTTTAAATTTACTTGCATAACACACAAAATTTTTAAATACATATAATATACCACTCTTCCTGAGGGTGTTATGTCCACCCACTGGATTGCCCTCAGGAGCAGCAATGGCCTCGTAGCCGAACTTCCTCATTGCCCTTACTTCCCGTTCCGCAAAGAGGAAAGCTTCCGGGTGCTTCTGGCCGATGAGGAGGCCAACGATGTGTGGATATCTCAGAAGATCTCTTCCATGGACGAGGAGAGCGCCCTCGCTGCAGCATCCCGCGAGGTTTAAGAAAGGAAGGAAAGCCTAGGCGCTAGAGCTGGCTAAATAAGTGCGGCGGTGAAAGACACCGAGAAGAAAGTGAAAGGCGGGTCAAGACTCGCATTCAGTAAGTTTAATGCGCCCAGAGAAGGCAGCGGCTTCTGCGATTCGTAGATAGGCTGCAACATTAAGGGATTCATCAAGCTTAGAGTCCTGAAACGAAGTCGGGCTGCGGACGAGGGTATCCAGCAACGGGAAGAAGAAGATGAAGATGACAGAGAGATGAGCAGGATGAAGTGCAAGGCGGCATTCTGGCTGTAGCGCGGAGGGGGAAGATGGAGGTGGTGGACAGTGTGCTGTCCTGTTTGGGGCTCCTGTCGGTGCCGGAGGTGTTCCGACACAGTCTTCGAACATCGGACATAACACCCCGATAGACGGAGTGATGTATGTAAAAGCTTAGGGTGCTATGCGAGTAAATTTAAGAATTTTGGTATTTTATGAGTAATATTTGAATGTTATGTGAGTAAAAACCCCTAAAAAAATTTGCATTGCAGAAAAAGAAATAGCCTATTGTAACTAGAATAAGGGAAAAAGCAAAATTTCAGATCATGACACGAGATAAGCGAATTCTTGCAGCTTATTACGGGTCTTGGAATTCAGTGGGTAGTACAGTTGAAGCTATAATATATGCCGCTTTTCTCCCCACGTTTTTTCAATTGTGGGTCTTCGTTGGCCCTTTTTTGCGCTGTACAGTGGGAAAAGTTGCAGTCAGACAAGCGGGCAGGCCAAGCAAATCTCATAATCTTAATATAAGAGTTAAACATATTAAACATAATAATAAAAAATAAGTTTAAATGGATCAACGATTAATAAGAGAAAAAGTACACTATCCCTAACATAAGGAATAGTGTCCAAAACGAATTCCATAAAGTGGCAAACCTTCCTTGGAAAATTATGAGTCATGCTGCAAACGCTAGGGAATTGCCACACCTACTGAGCAGTCCATTAATCGCAAATAAACATGGGGAAAGTTGAGGTTGGCAGGCCAAGTTAAGCAGCCAAATTTAATTGTCTAGCCTACATGCTCAGCCTATAGCATGAACCATTTTTCTTCGATGATTCAGGCATATTTATAGTTAGACACACCTTTCTGATTTTTAACATGATCAGTTCTCACAAGTCAATTCAATTTGTAATATAAGATATGCACTCCCCTATTGATAGTTCATATTTGAACAAGAACACATTTGGCTTCTCTCATCCCGAGTACAACATCAAATTACAAAGAATTTTTTAATTATAACGTTCTATTATATAAATATATGTGAATACAATATATAAAAAATTTATATCCCAATCTTTATAATAGTATTTTAAGAAAATAGTTAATATAAATTCTATTATATAAGAACTGAGCTTAAATGGTGGAAATACAAACCCAACCCAAAGAGCAGTCTAGTTGAGCTGAGTCAAGCCAAGTCCAATTCAGGGAGCAAATTCAAAGTTGAAGCCCTGCTCTAAAAAGGACAAGTGAATCTCCAGGCAATCACCCAAGCCTACTTGCAAAGTACAACCCTTCTTTGAAAAATTGAGGACAGCACAACAATGCGTGGACTGGATGTCAATTTTTGGCAACATAGATCTAATTATTGGCTCCTACAAATCTAGCTATAACAAAGTACTCAAATACGCCATCAAATTAAGACTAAGCAGCTTATGCATTAATGCCTTACCAAATGTTTGTTGTATCCATGAAGCAATAAAAACTGTGAACATGTAATTAATGTTATAGCGGTAAAACAAAAAAACAGTAAGATTCATCCTCCAATTTTCACAAGTAATGATTTAAATTTGACTACGGAATCTATTTGGGGCTGGTGTTTTGGATTAAAGTGTGTGAGTAGATGTAAAATATTTGTACAAGGTTTTAGAATATTGGTAACTAAAACTACCTCTAAATGATATATTATTAACACATGCATGTGCCATGCATATAAGCAAAGATAAAGAGACTCAACAATCATTACATATCTGAACTATAAAGTAGACCTTGTACAGCCATTACAAAATAAATATTTGTAAACTTTATAACAAACATAATTGGGATGAACATAAAGATTGTGAAGATTTTGACAAATTTTACAGCATGACTGCAGCATCTGACCTGTTTTTAATTATTTCAAGTACTGAAGGCTTCCACATTAGACAGCTGGCTCTTCTAGCATTGCTGTAGATAGGTCAACAATACGAGGATAGGCTGCCTTTTCATCAAGCTGATTTTGAGCCCAAATAAGCATCTTCAGCAAGCTTGGAAGTTTTGGGTCTAACATTTAAGTAAAAACTTAGTAAGTGTAAATTGATAGCCTAAAATAAACTTTCAAAAAAGTTAAGGGCAATAGTATCCTCACGAGCAGCAGCACCGGTTAGTAAAGCATGTGTCAAATTAAGTTGGCAATCAATTCAAATATAGTAATCTAAATTCTTTGTTCCACATGCTTGCAGGGGGAAATCAAAAATAATTTTGTTAAACTTTCACTGCATTAATTTCCATGCAAGATCTTAATAGGATTGCCAACATTAATGCACTTGAGAAACATTCATGAGTACTCAGATTCCAATAAAACATGTGACAATCACAATTATAAAAAACATCAATGCATGTTCAATATTTTCCAAAAGAAAGGGCGACGACAAATTAGGTACAAAAAAAAGGCAAGGCTAGCTTAGTACAAGCATCTCAAAGTACAATGCATAAAGTTACCCATCTGAGATATTGTAAAACTGATTAATATTATGGTGATGGTCAAAAGGTCCAAGTGAAACCACCAAAAAAAGTGAAATGGTGACAATGACAACAAAGATCAAGCAAAATTCACATGGTTAGATTAGACAAAATGAGTGGATTAATCAAAAAGATGAGATGTCTGTTGTGAAAAGATTTTCATCCCCTGCTCATTCATTTTAAGATCAAATACTATGATTGCTAAAAGTATTATCCTAATAAAATTAAAAATGAAATAAAATTAATCAGAATTGGCACTAAAAAAAGAGCGTTTTATAGTGCATGTTCTGACTCAAATATTCATGTTAGACATTAATTTCCATATATACACTGAGACATGCATGTTGTGGCCACTTTAACTTGCCTACTCTTGAAGAGGAGAATATTTAACTGAAATTTGATGGAGATCATCGTGTTTACACTGTGTTTACACTCACGGAAATGACAATTGAACAACTAACCTGAGATAATTTATTCTGTGTTTTATTTCATCTAAAAGCTTCAAATCAAAATATTTTTAGCTAGATACATAGATGCATACATATATATATATATACATAAAAACATCACATATACATGCATACATACATATATACATATACATAAATAGATAGATACATACATGCATACATAAATATACATATAAATCATAGATAGATACAGATACATATTATGCACAAGGTGTGGTTTAGTAGTTAAGGAGCCTTGTTACCAACCTAGAGGTTGGGAGTTCTTACCCCAAGTAGTGCACATGGAAAGAGAGTTGGGGGGAATTTAAGAAAACACACACACATATATATAAATATATATATATATATATATATATTTACATATATGTATGTATATATACATACATACATATATTACATACAGGGACACAGAAATACATAAATACATGCATAGATGAATAGATACATACATAAATAGATATATAAATACATACATACAAGCATATTTACAAAGATACGCTCATAAACATGCATATGAACGCAGGTACACACATACGCCTGCATTTACACATGTACGCATATACGTATTACACAACATATATGCTCCAATTTGATCAAGAATGTAGATTAGTAAGAAATTAATATTGGGAAAAAACTGATTTAAAATTATTTTATGAAAGTCATGTACATTTTGTATCACCATAATATGCAATTTCCTTGATTGTGTTCACTATACTCCTCTTGTTGACCTATTTTTGAGCACATATGCACTTACATTTAACTAAAAAACTAAAATATTTCCTCCCAACTCTACCAATACCATAGTAAGTAATTCCATTATGTGTTTATTTACTAAACTCCTCTCGTAGGCATATTTTTGGGCACTTATATTCAATTGATAAATGAAAATGAAAATTATATAATTTCTCCTAAAGTCACAAACAAATGAATCATATATAAGCCAACACACATACAAACACACACACACGCATGCACACACACACATACATACATACATACATATATATATGTGTGTGTGTGTGCGCGCGCGCGCGCGCTTCAAATTGATGGAGAGTGTAAAACAGTCATAACAGAATTCATGTCAATATGATCTTACATATTTGATGGTGAGGGACAGTGGGGAATTGCAGGTTTGCAAGCGGTGGTGCAGCTAAAGGTGGGAGAGGGTGTGCTGCAAGGTGTGGTGTGGAATCACGACATGATGCATGAGCAAATGGGGGGCGAGGCGAAGCATTGAGGACAAGGTGGAGATTTCAGTTGCGTGAGAGGGCGCAACTAGGGCACAGGGCAAAGGGATGTGGCACTGTGGGGGCACACGGCGAAGGGAAGCACGTTGTGCAGGGGAGAGGGCACAACTAGTGCTTTTGTTATCTCACACAATTGTGCACATTTTGTCTCGTTTTAATATATGTACATTTTCTTCAACTTAGGAAAGTGCAGACAAATAATCTATATATTAGGAAGCTTTTGGAGTATCTTATTTCAGAGATGTGCATTTCTCAATAGCTACGTGTTCGGATGTGGAGTCCATTTAGATCATCTTGAAGGTACTAATAGAGCTCCGGTGATCTTCTAGGAGGTTCCGTGGTGGTACGGGATAAGTTGAGGGAGTTCAGTGTTGTAGCGCACCGTAGCGCGCCGTAGTGTACCGTGGCGCCAGACAGTTTAGAGACTGGGGCGTTGCAGCTCGCCTTGGCGCCAGTCAGTCTAGAGACTGGGGCGCTACAGCGCTCCTTGGCGCCAGGCAGTTCAGAGACTGGGGAGCTACAGCGCACCCTAACACCAGGCCATCAGAGACTTGGGCGCTACATTGTGCCCTAGCACCTAACCACCAGAAACCAAATGCTACGGCGCACCGTAGTGCCAAACGGGTTTCAGCTCCTGTTTAGGCACTGCCCTAAGTATTTTGGGGGTATTTTAGACCATTTGTGGTCCGAATAGTGCCTAAGTATTTAAGAGAATATTATGGAGAGTAAGTTAAAAGATTAGAAGGGCTTTTACATGCTGGAGAGAACCCTAATCAGGTTGCAGATGCTGCTCCTCTCCTTCAACCTAGAGTGAGAGCTGGAAGTTCCTACAGAAGAAGAAATCGATCGGGAGGCTGTGCAAACAGTAAATCTTTCTTGTTCTTGTGAAGGTGAAGCTTTCTGTAACTCTGTAATCTTCTTAATTCATAGTAAAAATTTTCTTTGTGATATGGCTCTGTGATTTTTCCCTCATTGGATTTTTCACATAAAAATCCTTGTGTTTTGAATACTTGTGGTTTGTGTATGTGATTGTGTTGTGCTTTATTTTTGTGCCTGATTGATTTCGTCTATTGCTTGGTAACCGTCAACATAACCCCGGTCCTCGAGCTCTCAAAAAATGCTTCCGTTGCATGCTCACAACACTACGAATACAACATTTCTCCGAGGCAACGAAATGGGAGATATTTTTACTAGGATTGCTTTAAAATGAAGCTATAAATTCAAATAAAGTGAATTATAATGTTGAATCATCTGAAAAAAGTAAATAAAGCTATGCAAAAGTAGAAACTTTTTGCATGGTGTAGGATAGCTTAGGCAAATGTAAATACTAAAAAAAAAAAGAAAACGTCAATTATTAATTTGAACCACCTTTCTCGTGGCTCTGACTTGTCAATATGGCAGCATTCACCTCACTAGCAGTTTTCAGCCGTTGTGACACATCTAAAAGTTCACCATATGGACAATTCTTTAGATCCTCAAATGCGAGAAGGGCAACTGTTCTCTCCAATTCCTCCAAAAAGTTTTGCTGTGATAGCAATTAATATTATGTAAGAATGAAAAAATAAAGGTATCGTATGAATGAGAGCTGACTGAATCGTTCTTTTGCACTCACAATAAATCTACTAAACATCATAGGAAGAAATATGTTTTCACTAACTAAAAATCAAATATATAAAATGATATTTATTAAATGTTTTGACAGACTATAAAATAAAATAAATCCTTTTGATAACTGATGAGAATTAATCACGAGAGACAGATAAGAATAAGTATGAGGGATCAAAACAAATAATTAATAAATAAAGGTTCGTACATTTTCCTCTCCCCTTGGTGCCAACTCCTCCTGAGCAAACTCTAGAGCCTCTTCAACCTTTCCATAACGAATCAACTCTATTAGCCTTTGCTGTTGTAGATGAAAATATAGTTGTGGATTGGTATCAAGAATCTGAGCAAAAATTTATAGGCAAGTCAGAAACAAATTAAGCATTTAGGAACAGTCTAAATAAAAATAACATAACTAAAAATTATCATGAATGTTCCTAGGTGGGATGAGGGAAACGATGATGAAATTCACCATTGAAGAGAAAAAACATGAATTTTCTATCTGCCTGCGCAAAAAGCAAAACCCAGTGGTAGTCAAATTTGAGTGTGCTAACAGTATTTAAGTGCCTTCCTTCAAAACCAAATTGTGTGTGCTAACAGTATTTAAGTTGACTTTATAACATGGTAAATATTTGTCTAGTTTTTTAACATAAGAAGCCATTGGTAGTAATGCCAATAATAATTAAATGCCCTTCCTAGATTTCATCACCTTGCTACAGTCTTCTATCCATTCAGCATCATATACATGTTAAAATTCCAAGACAATTTCTCTCCCTCGCAACCGTCCAAATTACCACCCTTTACTGATTCTATGAAGCACATAAACTCTGTGGTTTCTTTGGAATATTCCTTGGTACTCCACTTCCTCCTATTACTTGACCCATGTATTTCACATGCTTGTGCATACCACATTTCCTTCTATGGCCTAGAAATACAGTACATTAACAGCTAATCATAAGAGGGTTTTCTAAGCAAATATACCACATCAACAATTAAGTCAGCTTTCAGAAACAAAAATGAACCGCTAGCTAGCACAACTTAGAAAAGAAAATTTTCCCACAAATTTTTAAATTCAAAGTTAAAATTTATTTTTTGTATTTTAAAGAGAGCTTACAAATATTGATTAGGGTTTATTATCTGTGCCATATACTCAATGTGTAAATATTTCATAAAATATTTAAATTCAAATTAGAATTGAATGATTTTGAATTAAAAAATTTTAATAAATAATCTAACAATCAGTTTATCCCCCTCTTGTTCCCTTTTTTTCCTCTTCCCCTTCCCCACCTGATCTCACCTCAGTTCTTTCACCTCAACTGAACCGCACTTGCCTCCACTTTCTTATTTCCTCAAAAGCCCACCAAACGTCTATTTCTCTTCTTCTCTCATTTCCCTCTACTCATCTCTCAACTCTCACTCTCATTCTTCCTATCTTTATGGATGAACCATTCTATCTTCCCTCCTCAACCCCATATCAAATTATTCCTGTCTCCCCATGTAAAAATTTCCTTATTCTCCTCATACTCTATGATGCTTGAGCAGAACAAACCTGAAGCATTCAGCTCTGATTCCTGCCTTCACTCTCTGTTGAAATATATATTTTCAACAAAATTCAGCCACTATTCCACAGTCTGCAACAAGTCCTTCTTGCACCTGACAGCCACGTCCTGCAGCACTTTTCTGCAGCCCACCACAGAAATCCTGTTTTCCAAAAGCGCTTTGCAATCTAGGATAGCATTTTGATAATTCTTTGACCCACTAAAACCCTAGATGAGGCTTTGCCCATATCACTCTGGGGTAGATTGGTTTGAGATGAAAGAAATGCTGAAGAGTATATTCAGATAAAAAATACAGAGTAAATACATTTTAGATGTTTAGTTGGGTAAAAAAAAATATAGAAATTAAAAAAATAAAATGGCTATGAGCAAAGCCAAGCGTGGTTAGACTCGGTGTTCTGTAAAGGCTGGCTAAGTCATCTGGAGACCATGCGATGCAGACGTGAACTAGCGAAGGCCCATTTAAAGGCAGAGAATAGAAAGGTTAATCACTAAAAAATCACTAGCAGATTGCCCTGCTTAGGTTTATAAGTAGGGTAACAAACAAACCAATACACTAAATAATTTGCTTGATGCTCAATTCATTTAATTATTGACCCTGCATAATCAATTGATTAAGTAATTAGACATAATTGAGAAATTTTATAAATACTCAATTTATAAATGAACAAGCTTGAGAATTTGGTGTTTCTTTCATTTATAATCACAAAATATATCTTATAAAATTTTTTAAGAGGCTCACTTTATTTTTGCGAATGATCCCTTGAATTTGGTGCTTCTTTCATTTACAATAATGAACCGCTAGCTAGCTACAATATGTTATTTATAGCTCAATATATCCTAAAATGAATTATGTCCGTGTGCATGATTGTGTTATTTTTTTAGTAACATGCAGCTTGTTATGAAATTTATAATACGGCAATTTATCATTTGATTATTGTTAAGGTGAACAAATTAAAATTCAATTTGAAATTCAAACTTTATAAAATAAATAATAAGTTGATATATTAACAACATATATATTTGTAAAAATATTAAAAAAATATTGAATGATGTAATAACATTTCTAATAAAACATTTTTATAAAATCATTAGACTACCAACACATGGTTAATTTTTTTGGTTAGAAAGATGAGTCTCATAAAGTGTTAAAATATGTAGTCAACAAGTTTTGATTTAGCAAAAACTATCAATTACTTGCTCATCAACATATTGTTAGTCTCAATAGCAAGACTTTTTTTAGCTCAAAATGCAATAAGAAAATTAATGAGCAAGCTTTGGCAAGGTTTTTAAAGTACGAATAATAGTAAAGCTCAAATTTGATAATATATTAAATAAACAAGTTTGAACAATAAATTATTCAACTCAGCTTATTTTGCATGCAGCCATGTAAATAAGGAAAAATTTATCAGTTTAACCCTAAATGCTCGTCTTTTAAATTTTGTTGAAGTTTTACCAAATTTACCAAATGTGCAACAACTATCAAAATTGTTTGCAAATAAAAATAAATTATGTGGCCTAACTAATAAAAAAAGAAAAATCCAAAATGAAAAAGGGCACAAAAAGCTCAAATATACAAGGAATTTAACATCTTTGTGTAGAATGATAGTATTGCTTCAATGTGCAACGCATGAGGGTGGAAACATTCCCCAGTAAACTATATCCTCCTGAGGTTATTGATTCAGTAGATATACTTCTTCAACGGATTTTGAGTTTGATTAAAAATCCCCAAGTATATTTAAGGGCATCCTACAAGTTGACAATTATTTGTACTGCCACCATGGAGTCACTTAAAACAAAGAGTGAGGAGCCTCACTGCAAACTTGGATACCAATACAAATAACATAATTTTCAGTATGAAATGAGGGATCATTCGCAAAAATACAGATAAATAAATCCAATGAACACACTGCCATAAGAGTCCCTCACAATGCCAGCACCAGCAGTCGTAGTATCTTTAAATGTAGCATCTAAGGCTGTAAATATATGATTCAACCAAATAAATCAAACTCAGCACAGACCCGTGTTCATGTTGGTTCAAATAATAAACATATCAGGTTAAGGTTAGCATTTGGCACACAATTAAAGCTCATGTTGAGTTTAAAATAGAGCCATGAAACTAGATAGTGACTATGTTCTTACATATAAGCAAATGATTAACATAAGAAACAGCTAAAATCAATGAGAATTGCAAGATTTATTATAAAGAGTACTATAAATGTAAGAATGATGAGATATGGAAGAGATATAAATTAGCTTATCATAAGTTCAAAACCTATCAGTAAGCTAAAATGGTGACTTTTGAAGATTTATATGAGAAAACAAATATTAATGATGGAGAGATACATATAAGCTAATCAAATGAAAAAATAGAAATGCTAAAATTTGAAAGAAGTGGTTTGTAGAATGAACCAGTTACATGTATTCAAACACAGTGATTTGTCTAATGATTTCCTTATTTCCATCAAACTACAACAAGGATTGGCTCTACATTTGTATCATTTTAAATTGATTATGAGCATTATTCCTGAGCACATTCACAAGGAGGTTCTCTGGTGTATATTATTTGAATATACCTTTCCTTATAAAAATTTAAATCAAATCAAAATTATAAAACCAATTCAAATATATGTAATAAAGATCATCGGTATACTAATTACTGTCTTTTACTTTATATTTAAATTAATTTTTGCATATATTTTTGCATAATCTGGATGCATACTATACACAAAAGTGAAGCTAAAGTTAGGGAAACTATCCTAGAATTTAAAGAGTTTCATTTTAGGAAATCTAAAATAAAATAAATGAAATGGAACGTGAGTTTAAGTATAATAAAAATTATAATATCAAGGGTATGATAATTGAAGATCATAATATCAAGAACTCTAAAGATTCAAATATGTTGGTTCAATCATACAAATGAGAATAAAATTAAACACAACGTGATTAACAAAATTTAGGCATGGTGGATGAAATAAAGAAGTGCTTCTAGGTATTGTGTAAATAAAAAAATCCCACTAAAACACATAAGAAAATTTGATTATATAGCTATAAGACCAGTAATGTATACGAGGAAAAATGATGATTTGTAAAGAAAGAATATACTGACAAGATAAGTGTTGCAAGTATGATAGTGCTAAGGAGGGTGAGTAGGTATATTTGCAAAAAAAGAAAATAAATACATTCATAACAAAGTTTTAGTTGCTCCAATTAAAGATAAACATAGAGAAAGCGATGGGGACCATCTTCGACACGGGTTCCGCCGCCGAGCCCGCCCGGACCCGTACCGGCCATGACGTTGCCATTTTATTTTTATGCATTTATTTTTGTCCATTTCATGTATTGATCAGAGGGACGAATATTAGCCCTCCGATCGTTTATTAAAAATACTATAAAGACTTGATTGCTTTGAGGGTATTATAAATACCCAAAATCTGTATTTTATGGGAAATTTTTTTAATAGAAATTCTGAATGTTCTCCAAACAGCGAGATTCTTGTTTTCTCCGGAAAAACCCTAGTTTCCGAATCCTCCTTCTCCAAGCCCTAACCGCCACCTTCCGGACCCTCCTCCTTGCCGCCTTCGGAACTTCCCCCCGCAGACTCCTTCGCCGCCGTCGCTGCCGTCGTAGCCATCGCTTCCGCCGCTGCCGCCATAGCCGTCGCCACTGCCATAGCCGCCACCGCCATCATAGCTGCCGCCCCCGCCATGTCCACCCTCCACCAGAACCGCTACAGCCGGTATTCCAACCCACGACGACGTGGCACTAGTCCGCTTCACGCAAGGCATCGTCCCGGATCACCGTTCTCGCTCCCGGTTTAAACCCGCGTGTGTTTGCCCTTCCTAAACCCTAAAACTGAATTTATTTAATTATTTTCTCGTGCGATTTTAGGGTAAAGTTATTTGTAGGAGCACAAATCTAAATCTGGTAACTGCGAGTGGCTTCGGAACGGAAACATCTCCGAACACACTCGCATGGTAAGTCTAACTCGAATTGCGAGTTTCCTTTCCGGATCAGAGCCTTCCCTTTGATCCGGAACCGGTGTCGACCGCTCTTCCCGTTCGTGATTCACGACACCCCATCACCAACGAAAGTTATTTTAAATTAATGTGAAATCTTCTGTAGGCAATTGCTAAAGCTTAAATGAATTGAAACAGCTGTGCAAAAGGTGTTTAAATTACTGAATACATTTTAAAATCTGCATTCACAAACATTCACGAATCCTATGATTGAATTAGAGCACAGCAACATCTTACCCTAGTGTTGCCCTGCATCAGAAAGTCATCATATATGATTTAGGCATATTAGTGTGGATTGTTAGAAGCTCCATTGATAAATATTGGATTAATAATTTTGCCTCAACTAAATATGATGATGAAAACCTAAAAATACTTGGCAATAAATTATTAATAATGATCTCGCATATTTAAAGCTGAAGAATGAGTTATTATTTGATAAAGCACCATGGAGACAAATAATTCAAGTAGCCAACCCCACTAATGCAGCATTAACATTTTGTTTGTAGTTGTTGTGCTTAATAAATAAGCTATGTGGATGGGATCAAGTCATTTTGCTTGACATTAAGCCAAATTGCAATGGTGTTAAAGCTAAAAACCTTTGATTTGTATGATAAACAGGTTACATTAGTTATATTTGTGTCAAGTCAATTTTGAGTAGCATATTCAACTCGAATAATAAACATGTTTGAGTCAAGCTTATTCAAGTATGACCAATTTCAAGTCGAGAGCCTAAACCTAACCAACCAACGCAAAGCGACACCCCTAGTAGCATCAATATTTATCATTCCTTATCAATTAGCTTTAGCCGAGATACAATTTCAAGATTTTTAGGAAGCAATCGTATCCTCGTGATTAAACATGACACTTTCATGCATTATAAATTGAAGCTTGCACATTTAGGCAATATCTTAAATGAATATAAGAAATTGTTGACTTTTAATAAAATAATACATGAATCATTATCCACAACAGAGAAATAAGTAGTCCCCAAATAATAATATAATGTTTAAGGCACATCAACTTCACGAAACTACATCCCTGCAACATATACCTAATTACATTATAAACAACTGCAATTGCCGCAAACCAACTCTTTGAGTTGACCAATAAAACATAATTAGAAAGATGGTTGAAAAATTTATCTTCTCCCAATTCTTATAGGTACAAATGAGTAAGCTCTCTCAACTCTAATGCATTGTTTAATGTGAGCTCTTTAAGCATATAGCAAATCTTTTTGACAAAGACTATATGGATTAATTCTTTGTATCCTTGTGTGATGCTTTAATTTCAACTTATAAATTTTAAATTTATTCTTTGTTCAGGCTCAATCTGTGATTTATTTGTCTTTGATTAAAATCAAGTCAAAATAGTTATAGATAGCTTTTAAAGTGTGAGTATTAATCACAATATAATATTAAATTCCTCCTTGATTTATTGCAAAATGAATGTATATTATCATTTGGAATAAATGTAGTGTGCTTTTTGGTTTACATCAAAAGAGATTTATCTTAGATTAAATAAAATTTAAGAAAATTCAGATGAGGTCTGGATTATCCTTTGTACATCTCATCCTACATCAGCAGTAATGAATTCTAAAGCTTGGACACACTACATCACTAGCACAACGAGAACATTAGAATTAAAATAACAATGAGATTACATGCAAATTCTTTGATTTCAGTGAATTTTCCAATAGGATTGTTGCTTAAGAAAGACAATTCTGCTTAATGAACCTAAACTTTGCTGCACAACAAACTTGTTTTATGGGTAAAAGACTTGTTAGCATAGTTTTAGTTGTACCGCTTCAACATCAATAACTAATATAAGCATCTTTGCCAAATATACATTAAATTCCAATGATCAACAATATGAAACAAAATGCATACATAAATCTGTGGTAAAAGACAAATATGTTATTTGTGTAAGGAAAACAATACCTTATGTTATAAACTCTAGAAAAATACACATTTTAATAATGTCATTAACAATTTATCATCACATGATTCCAAAACCAAAGATCACGTCACTCTAACAGAGTAAATGTTTATTTTAGAATGTAAAATGCACATAAATGTGTTTTTTAAGAGATTTGAATTGTTTCGTTTCATTGTTATCAGCTGCCTGTATGGAGACCATCTTCTACACAACAACATTCTTACTCTCAAAAATCTTTATTGATTAGATGCAAACAATGTTATCAAACAAACCTCCGGATTCAGGTCATTAACTTTCTCTATCGCATCTTGCACATTACCCGACTGGACAGCCTTTTTCACAGCCATGCGATCAGTTATGGTTGCAAGATCTATTTCCGCTGCAAAGGATCAGTTAAACTGGATGAGAATGCACTCTCAAAATCAAAGTAAGAATGCATATCAAAGAGACGGGTCCAACGCATAATACGTTCGGTGCCGGACTCGATTCTGAATTTCTCCGCAGCCTCCACATAGCCTTCCGTCACTAGATAGTTCATGACCAGCTTGTTCATGTCCTCCTTCCTTATATTGACATTCCTGAGCTTCTTCTCCCATTCCTCCCTTGTGATTACTTTCTTGGATGTTGACTGCATGGAGATTGAAACTACCGTATCTAAACAGAGTCGGGATGACAGAAATTCAACCTATAACCCTAGCAATGGTGGATTGCTATATTCTGTTTTGAAACCCTATATAATCATACATCACATATAAGAAAACAAGATGAGAGCTTTACCATGGCTTGTATAGATTCAATGCGTTCCGGAAAAACGAGCAGTGGGAGATGGATCATATGTCATGCGCGGACGACAATATTCAATAGAAGGATGAATAATTTTATTATATTTTTTTAAAAGAAATTCTATCTAATGAAATAATGTCCAATTTTTTTTGAATAATACTACAGTACCCCATTAATACCCCACAAATTTCATGATGATGTGGCAGCTGACGTGGAGGAGCTTGCCACGTCAGTTGCATAACCTAAAATCTAAAATGTTCGCAGCATGTTCGCATAACCTAACCTAGCCGACACCTTTCGTCTGTTCGTTGCGCCCTCTCGGCTTCCCTCTTCTTCGACTTAGTCTCTGGATCGTAGATCATAGATCCACCGATAGGCGACCGGAACCTTCTTTCTTCGTCGAGCTCGACTTCTCCGCCTCAAGTTCAAGTTTGTTTTTTCACGTTCTTCTCCGCTAGCTCTAGTTTGTTTTTGTTTTTTCTTAATCTTATTTCTGATTCTTAAATTTTTTTCTTGGACAACTCCGCATCCTTTTTGCTTGTCGTGCTCTTCGGTTCTTTTAGGGTTTGCTTCTTAAGTTCGCCCTATGGCGGCACCCTCTTTGAATTTACACTAAATTTTCAGTTATTCTTATGTGTCATTTAAAGCGTTTGATGGTTATCAAATATATGAGTTTACACAAAATTTTACTATGAGTTTAGTGAGTTTCTTTTATTTTTGTGCTACATTACCTTTTAATCTTTTTCTTTAAAACCAACAATAGTCATGTGTTCTATTAGATAAGTATTTTATCAGTGAGCTTCGTTTGGTTTTAAATAGAGTTGAACTAGCCAGTAAAATTGAATCAAATCACTTTGTGCACATTCTTGACTTGTCAAATATAGAAGTAAATGGGGTGATTTAACTTTTTAAACCTCATTTTTTTCTCATTAATAAATCTTACATCACTGAATAAAGTAGAAATCATTTGATTCAACTTGCATCAAAATAGTCCATCAAAATAGCAGTTTTTTATTTTGAGTTGTAAACTACATTACAAATCATATAAGGCTTTTTTCTGTCTTAGTTGTTGTCCAGTTATTGGCCTTAATTTTATGATGAAGGGTTATTTGCATGAAATAGAATTGTTTGCACTTTACTGAAATGAAGCAAAGCTTATTATTTCTTATTTATGTTATGTGCTTTATGAGATAGAATGTTTCAACTTAATGCAACAACATTTTTATGGTTTAATCAAGAAATAATTAGATTTGACCATGTAAGGCTAAAACAAATTTGCTTTAGTAGAGTTTGTTTGTGTGGGATTTGTAAGAGGGTTAGTGCCTTCACCATTGACCATAAACTTTTAACTTGAAATATGGGAATGAATTGTGATTCTACCAATAATAAATGTCATCATCTAATTTGACGTAAGGGATCTGTTGAATGCTGAATGAGGGTCAGGGATCAAATGCAAGGAGAACTGTGAGGCAGAATTTATATGAATTGAACATTGAATTTTCATGTTTCGGTAAGATCATCAACCTTAACAAAAGGAAAGCATTGTCCCTAAATTATATTCCTTTTATGGACAGATTCGCTTAACATCTCGCATTCTTACTTTTGGACACCACATTGAATCGGCACTTAAATTTTTTATTATAGCAATTTATTTGTTGTTGTTTTCATAGCAGACTTATATTTTTCTTTATTACACTTAGGAAGCAAATGCTCATGCTTTTTCATAATCAAAATTTTTACTCCAATGCATCATTTTATTGGATTTGCTTACACTTTTTTTTGGTGATTCCTGTATTGCAACAAAAACTTTCAGTTAATTAATTTGGAAGATAATAAATAGGCTTTTTTTGGTAATTAATCGTTAGTTGAATCATGCTAGTAGTGAACCCTTTTAAGGCTTAGCGAATAAATTAGTGACAATTTTTTTTATTTTGCAAACTTCTTTTACTCTATCTTGATTCTGAAAATTTTTTGGATTATTAATCTAATTCATTTGAGGGATGCCTTTTATCATGTTGTCTTTTACTGACAAGTAACACCAGTATTATTTAGCAGGTAGAAGTCAGTTTGTTACTATTTTTTCAATATTGAAATTTTTAGCCTAATAGATTATATTAAAACTTTCTTACGAGTTACCAAATTTTAGGCTTTATATTGTCACCTAGAATTAAATCAAATCTTCTTTGTTTTTTGTTGGGTGCCTACTGAATTGAATCATCTCCTTATTGAATTTAATATTACTATGCAATCAAGTGATTCTTGCTATTTCATTAAGTTTCATTTATGCTTCTTGCAATCTGTAGTCAGTATTTAAGTGACTTTAAATTATTGGCCAAATTTTTTATTTGAGATAATGATGGATTGTGATGCTATTTTAGACCCCATTCGACGGTTTGATGACTTCCTTTGGCCATACCCATTGAACAGATTCTACACTTGAACAGATTCTACACTGATTATAAGGATTGATGCCTCGTCGGATTTTTGGTCTTCTGCGGGCCTCATTTGGAAGAGCTGAATCATAATCTTCTATTTTTTTATATATAATATCTACAGCTTTATCATTAATTTATAAGTGTATATGTTATTTTATATTTAAATTTATTATATTTAATGTCTAATTTTTATTTTAGTTCATAAATACATACATATGGATGCTACAAATAATACGCCCCATTTAATTGATGATGTTAACAATTTTGAAGAACAAACATTGTCAATGATGACCGAATTGGACTTGGAATATTGCTCACAATCAGAAACAGAAATGCTAGTAGATAATAACTCAGGTTAAGTATTGTGCAGTGTAAATATTTTATTATACCAAAATATTATATTATTACATTGTTATAACATTGAATAGTGTTAATTATTTTAACGCAGGCTTAGAGATTTTAAATAAATGTGCGAATGAAAGTAATCTTGTATCTGAAACTAATAAAATTATTCTTAAAGTCCCTGAGATTGGAATGACCTTTGGTTCTCTTGAAGAAGCATTTAGGTTTTACAAAACTTATGAGTACTACAGTGGTTTTGGAGTTAGAAAGCATTCAAATCATAATTTTTTTGGGCAAAAAACTCGATTTGTGTTTACTTGTTGTAAAGAGGGGAAGCCACATGCAACAACAAAAGCAACAAAATTATGCAGGAAACCGATAATAAGAACATGTTGCAAGACAAAATTTATTATTGTAGATCATTGTTTAAACTCTAATTGGATAATTGATGATATTTTCTTGGAGCATAATCATGAGTTGGAGCCTCAAATGGTTTGATTTATGCGATGCTATCGTGAGCTACCTTTGACTGTCCAAAGACAGTTGACTGTTAATGATAAGGCTGGAGTTTCACTAAATACATCTATTAATATAATGTTTACAGAAGGCGGAGGATTTGATAATTGTTTGTTTACTGAAAAGGATTGCAGAAATTTTGTGGCAAAGCATAGAGCATTGGATTTAGTTGCTGGGGATGCAGTTGCTTTAGTTAAACATTTTGAAAGATTGCAAAATGAGGACTTCAAATTTTTTACAGTATTAATGTGACAGATGATAATCGACTAAAGAATGTTTTTTGGGCTGAATCACGATGCCAAATAGCATATGATCATTTTGGCGATGTTGTGACGTTTGATATCACGTATCTCACAAATCGGTACGCCATGCCCTTTGCACCTTTTGTGGGTGTTAATCATCATGGAAACTCTATTCTTTTCGGTTGTGCATTATTATGTGATGAAACCAGTGACACATTTTCATGGTTGTTTAAGCGGATGTTAGCATGCATGCATGGTAAATATCCTAACGGAATAATAACTGATCAATGTCGAGCTATGGAATCTACAATTTTGGAGGTGTTTCCATCTACAAAGCACCGTCTTTGTTTGTGACATATCATTCGGAAATTGCCAAAAAAAGTAGGCGGTAGACAAGATAAACAAGCGTTAATCTCTGAGTTTTCATCGGTAGTTTATGACTCTTTGTCTGTGTATGAGTTTGAACATACTTGGTTGGTGGTGATGGTCAAATACCAGCTTATTGAGATTGACTAGTTTACGTCTCTTTATGAGAAAAGGGCGAACTGGGTGCCCATTTTCTTGAAAGATTTCTTTTGGGCTGGAATGTCAACTACACAATGAAGTGAAGATGTAAATGCTTTCTTTGATGGGTACATGAATTCAAAGACGAATCTACGTTTATTTGTTGAGCAATATGAAAATGCTCTTAGAGATAAGTTGAAAAAGCAAGCACAAGCTGATTTTAGATCATATATTTCCCAATCACAACTTATTTCAGATCTAGTATATGAAGAACAGTTATCTAAAATATATACTCTAAATATATTTTACAAATTTTTGGAAGAAGTCAAGAAATTGATGAGCTGTACTATCTTAGATGCATAGCTTAATGGGTCGTTTAAAATATATATGGTAAGTGTGTGGGATGGAATGAGAAGACTTGATTTTAGAGTTATTTATAATCTCATCGAAGAGGATATGTGGTGCATTTGTCGCTCTTTTCAGTTTAGTGGGATTGTTTGTTCACACATACTCTGTGTTTTGCGACAAGAAGGGAATGCCAGAACTCCTAAAAAATTAGTGAGCTCACGATGGAGAAAGGATAATAGACAATTAACTCATTTATTAGATTCTTCAACTCAGACTACCAACATTAGAAGAAGATCTGACGACTATTATGTTGAAATTATAGAACATGCCAATGAGATTATTAACATTGGGGGAGTAAATGCTGAGGCTCGTGCATATACATTAACTTTCGTACAGGAGCTTAAAGAAAAGCTTAAAGATTTCTGTGGTCATGGAGTGCCAAATATAATAAAAGATCCTGCTCGCACACACGCAAAGGGACGCCCACCAACCAAGAGACTTACAAGTCATCATGATAGAAAAGGAAAGAAAAATCTCAAAACATAAACACTATTCACTTATTTTTCATGTAAGCATTTGATTAGTCAACTCAATTTTGTTTTCACATGGAACAAAATATGTTGCTAAATTGATGCTGTTGTTTCATTTACTTAAAACTACTGTTTCATTAATTTAAAACTATTATTTTATTAAATTTCATAAGTTACAAAACTGAAATCGTTTCATAATTTACATTAATTTAAAATTACTATTTCATTTTTCTCAAATTTCAAAAGATTCACTGCTGATGATACTATTAAATACTTCTCAGTGTTCATTTATGGCTTTATGTGGAATATTATATGCTCCAACTGCTTGCCCTGTCTGTGCTTATTACTGTCTTCTGTCTGTGCTTATTTACCTTTATGTGGAATATTATATGCTCCAAAAGACACAGATTTTTGGTTTTTTTTCCTTAATTGAAGAGCTCCAATTAGTATTATTATTATTTTTTGAAAATATTGGTGAGAGATGTCATACAAGAGAAAACAATAATACTCAAGTATCCAAATAGAGCATTAGTAAGAAGATCAAGGACCCGAAAGATATGGCCCTAATATGCTCAGCTGCTTTGCCTTTTTGTTTGGGTTGAATATTCTTTCATTACCCATTCCTTATTATACGACTTCTAGTATACTTTTCTTTTTGATGAATTTCACCTAGTTTTCTTTACAATTGTTACAAAATTGTCACTATTAAATCAAATTTGCTTTATTATTTGTTGGGTGCCTACTGAATTAAATCATCTCCTTATTGAATTTAGCATTACTATGCAATCAATGATAAAGCTGTTTTGTCAAAGTTATGTGCTCGCATGCTGGAATGATTGTAAGCATTTTCAGTCTTGTACAGATTTTTGTTACATCTTAGTGAATGGTTTAAATTGCTTAATTAGCATGTGATTTTTATTTTTATTAATCATTTTGTATTTCAAGTGCGTAGACAATGCATGTAAGCCAACGATGTGATTTTTCTTGCTGTTTCATTAAGTTTCGTTTATGCTTCTTGCAATATGTAGTCAGTATTTAAGCGACTTTAAATTATTGGCCGAATTTTTTATTTGAGGCAAGGATGGATTGTGATGCTATTTTAGACCTCATTCGACGGTTTGGTGACTTCCTTTGGCCATACCCATTGAACAGATTCGACACTTAAACAGATTTTACACTGCTTATAAGGATTGATGCCTCGTCGAGTCTTTGGTCTTCTGCGGGCCCTCATTTGGAGGAGCTGAATCCTAGTCTTCTATTTTTTTCTACATAATATCTTCAGCTTTTTATTATTAACTTCAGATTACAAGCTCTATGAGAATCACAGATCTAAAGGTTGCATGTATAATGTTCTATTTAATTTCACATAAACAATGTATTTTAAAGCTTTAAATTTTAGAATGGAAAAGTTCTGGGAAGATTATTAAAATGTGTTCTATTGACAGAATGGCTTATCAAAATTTTATTCAATAGAGAGTTTTGGAATCCATCTTTACTTTCTTGGGGATTATTAAGCAACTGCCTAGGATAATTTCATACTTTTGTTGTGATATTTGATTGGTGAACGCATTTTCTTACAGTTTTAATTTTCATGATTACTGTATTTTGCTCTTATGGCTTTGATTTTAGTGTTAATGGAAATCGGAATCAAGCCATTCAAACATGCTTTTGAGCTTGATGTTGTACATGATATAGATTAGGCTGTACTAGTTTAATCATAAAATCAAGTATAGTGTTGATTGATATTATTAATGCAGTTTTCTAATTTAGAATTTTGATGTCTTTTTATTATTCTGTGTCCTTTTTGGCTACTCAAAAAATCTGTATGCATACTTAAATCTCCACTGAAATTGATATTTAATTTGTAAAATGTATTACTTAAATGCATTACTCAAGACAAGGGAATGAATTGTTGGTTCTGTAGGCACTGTTGTTGATAAACAAGTATACTACGATTGACTTGGGCATGTGTTTTGTATGGGGAATTGCTTGGCATCTAAAGCTTGTTCAATCTGGGTTTAAGAAAACTGTTTTAGCAAGCATGAGTCCATATAATTATTCTTAGTAGTTCTTCTCTTCTCATATCTTGGGATATTGCATTCATCTATACTTTCTTTACTGTATTTTCTAAAATGTTCAAACCTCAGATTCTATATGATTTATTAATGCAATGCTGGATATAAGATCTAAAAGTGAGCTTGCAGATGAATTTTTAGTATGCATATTTGTGTAGTGTTCATTTCTAGCTTCTATGTTGGCAAATGAGGAATCTTGTAATATGGGTAATTTGCATATGAGGGATTAATTTTCATTGACGTGAAACCTTTGATTTAGCACACTTGTAAGGTACAAACATGCTTTTTTTTCTTTGATTATTTATTCTGCATTTTATCGTTGATATATTATGATTGCATCTTCATTGATTTTACAGCATCGACATCGTGCCCAGGCTTGAGGAACAACTTGATGGGGTCGACCCGGATTGTGACGTCGTCGTTCGTGATATGCTGCGCGCTGCTGGCCTTCAAGAGTACCATATCAGATGAGAAGTAGCTTGAGATCTTCATGGGCCTCCAAAATAAGAAAGCAATGCATGTCAATTTTTTTTAGAGTAACACGACTTTTCATAAAGATGAGTAAATGCACATTTTGCGCATATTCAAAAGATACTTTCATCTTTACGAATTCATAGTTAGATTGCAAGGTATCAAGAAATTTGAATTATATCAATTTCAAGTTTTTAAAAGACAACAAAAACCATATCGAATTTTGATACTTTTCATCTTTAATTTGATTTTCTGATTTTGACGATTACTCATTTTTTTCAAGCTATCTCTGTTAATAGCCATTTGTTTTCTCTGCTTACCATTAAGCCACCATTGATATTTTGTTGTTGAACTGCTTATTGTATCATCGGTTCCTCATCATTACTAACAAAAAGCCTCTATTGCTGTTCCAAATGGCATTATAGACTGGAAATGCTGATTGGCCTACTAACTCAGCATTGATCCAATTAATATCTTTTGATTTGTAAAATTGTCGAGCTACTATAGCTTATAGATCTGCATTCAACACCTTTGTAAGTGCTTCATTAAGAATTTTATTATTCATTTTATCTCAAATGCATTATTGAAATTGCAATCTATCATTTGCAGGTGACATGGGATGAGCCTGATTCTCTTCAAAATATAAAACGTGCCTCCACAAAAAAGCTTCGAATTGTATGGAAGATTGACAGAAATGTGTGGGATTGAGATGGCGCGGCTTATCGACCGCGTTGTTTATTAGGATGGGGGCGGCGCACTGAAACGTACCGAGACAAATATTTGCAATTTTTTTGTTATGAAAAAGGGTTGGTATGATTGAATGATATTTGTATACTCTATTGAATACGAAATATTTAATCATTTTTCAATTTATTGTGTGGGCTAGCTGCTCAAATTTGTTCATTTTTTTATTTGGTGATGCATTTCACGTGATGTGTACGTTGGCAGTGCTATCGTTAACATGTATGCCACGTGTGGTAGAGTCAGAGTGTAACGACCCCAATAATTGGATAGAAGATTAATCCAAATATTGGGATGTTACCTTAGCACCCAACACTTAATTAGATGAAAATAATTCAAGTGTTGATGCTAAGTGGCCAAGTCATTTTATGAGTATTTGCTAAGTTAAGTAAATGAAAATGAAGATACATATAAATGAAGATACATATAAATCCACTCATTCATCCCAAGCTGTTTCAAACATAAAAGATACGACACAGATAAGTGTAGGCAAAAGTAACTTAAACAGTTTATAATCTAATTATTACAAACTTTTTTAAAAGTAAGAAAAAATGCAGTAAGTAAATTACTCTCTCTCTCTTTCACTTATACAAGTAAATTATTTAAAATTAAGTGGAAGCAGATTTCTTTATAAGTCCTTCAAATACTTGAACCTGCATCACCTGAATAAAAGGGTTCTTGATCTAAAACCTATGAGTTTCTCCTTTACGCAGTTTAGGATCGACCTTAACTCCTTGAGACTCGGCTAGAAGAGGCACTTGGCGAGTGGAAGAGTTTGGCGAGTGGAGGTGCTCGGCGGGTGGAGGCGCTCAGCGAGTGGAAGGACTTGGCTAGATGGCTGTGCCGAACGAATCAAGGGAAAGGTCGATCGGCTTGCATAACTTCAAAGCTTCAAAAGCTGGCAACGAAGAGGAAGTAGGACTGAGGAGCCGTCGATTGCTAAGGAGGACTCTCCTTGGCTCAGCGGGGGATGCAGTTTCCCCGCTGAAAGAGGAGGGTTCGGCTAGGACATGGAGGAGAAGCTATTGGCTGCTCAGCCATGGAGGATAAGTTGCTCGCTGCTCAATCACCGTGGAGGAGAAGAGGTGCTCTTCGCTGTTCAGCCGAAAGGGATAAGAAACTTTCGGCTCGAAAAGGAAGGAAGTGGATCACAAGAAGGAAAAGTAAAAAAAGAGAAGTCGGCTTGCTTGTAATGAAGAAGGAACTCACGACTGAGCTGATTGAAGAGAATCCCTGGAAAAATTAGGTTTTAGGAAGATTTATAGAGTCCTAAAAACCAATCTAATGGCTGAAATTTAGATCTAACGGTTGAGATTTTCCGAGCAATAATCTGTAGCCATTTGAACCCTAAAAATTACAAACTTGGTATCAAAACGACTGTCTCGACGAGACAAATGCACGCATCTAAGAAATTATTGATATGTATTTTATTTTATATTAATTTTTAAGTGAAAAATTTAGAAAATTAATTACGATAAATTGAAAACTTGAAAATTAACGAAACTTGACATATAGCATCCTCATATGATGCTTAACTTAGATGTACAAAAATTTTTAAATTCTAATTTATATTTTTCATATTATTAGCCTTTGAAGTTTAAACATTATAAATTTATTCAGGACAATCCGGGATCCCAAACGCGCTCAAATTTTTGCAGTAGGATCCTTTCAATAGGCATTATAAGAGGACATTTTTATTTAATTTTTTTTGACTTACATTGGAAATCCTAATCTGACAAAAATTTTTGAGCGATCGAAATACAATAAAATATCCGAAAAAATCAACGACTTCCAAAAATTCCCAGAATAATATTCTTAGCTAATTTGGAGCTACTGAGTCCAATGGCGGACTCCATTTTCAATTCTGATGTCTAAATAATTTAGGCATCTTCGGAATTATCAAAAAACCAAAAAATGCAGGAAATTAACAAATGATCTCTAATTCGTATGAAATTTGAAGTGGAGACTTTTAACTATAATATAAGAGTAATGAAAGAACTTTGGAGTCAATTAGATTACTAATTGATGAGTAACAATATCTGGGTTGTTACAGACTCCCCCCTTAACAAGAGTGTCGCCCACGACACACAACAATTAAGGACAGGGAAAAGAAAATGAAAAAGGAAGTTTGAAGAATCGATAATGGAAATGGAAGAATTAAATCTATCTGATTAAAAACTTTAAGAGTTTGTGGCAAGCGTCATACTTATTTCTTTATCCATCATACGATGCCAACTAAACTACTCTTGATTAGAAGAATTTTCTTAAGGATCTCTTCTATAAACTCGGAATTAGAAAGTTGAGAGTCTTCTACATCAGTCTAAGCAATTGGAGTTGTACATCTCCTTCCAAAAGAGTCTCAGAAGGAGTCATACTAATACTGAACTGATAACTAATAATGTAGGCGAACTCTCCACTAACATTTAATGATCTTCCCATGATTCACTGAAATCTATAACACAGAGATGCAAGAAAACATTCAGAATTTGATTTACTCATTCAGCGTAATCATCAATCTGAGGATGTATCACAGTACTCATATTTAAGATGATCCCCAGGTCTTGCTGAACAGTTTGATCAAAATCAAGATGTAAGTATGCCATCTTTGCTTTATAGTTATCATTCAGTGTTTCAATAGATAAAAGATCATTAAAGAATGGAACTTGACTAACCTTTTTATTGAGTCAAATTAGAAAAATTGAAAGGAAAAGAAATGGCTTGGCGAGTTTATTGACAAACACCAATTTCACAACACCTCCTTGGTTAGCCCCTTTGGCAAGATTAAAATTAACCATGGAGATGAAAGACCACTTCTAAAAAGAAATTTTATCAGCTTAAGAAGTCTACTAAGCTTCTGGTGCACAGCCTCCACAAATCATAGGGTAGGCACTTAGAGATAAAGATAGCAATACCTCTTTTAGTGCTCAGCCACCAGAAGGACTTCTACAAAAGTTAAGACAGCCTACTGCCACCCAATAATATTAAAGGAACAGACACAAGTGTAGTTTCTGTAGATTCGTCTGCAGCCAGATTTACAGATTCTATACTCATCTTTCACTTTTCTATTATTGGTGAAACTATCATTTTAAACTATACTAGGAATACACAAAGTCAGGATCCACAAGATCCTACTATCAGTGTAAACTTAGTTGAACGGTCTTATAAAATCAAAGTATTAGAACTCATCAAGTTCTAACTTCAATAAGTCAAATTCGACTAATGAAGTTAAATGGTTTAAATTGATCATCTTATTTACATTATGAGTAAACCTTGATATAATCTATCAAGATTAAGAGTCAAGAGATCAAGTTTAGGATTTTTAATAACTTAAAAGCTAAAGTCCTATTTATTATTTTAGGTAGGGACTTAATAGACTAGCTATCTTACTGCTAATAAGATCTACTTAGATACTATGGAATTTTCTTATTATCCTATCTAAGCAGAAAAATAAGCTAGCTCATCTTACTCCTTACTAATATCTAAACAGATGCTAAGAAATCTCCTTGCCATTCTAACTAAGAAGAAGAAATATAAGATTTTTATCTAAGTAGCACAAGAATAATGCACTACTCAAATTCTAAATTAAGAAGTTAACTTAATTCCTATTGCCCCACAATGAGGAATGGAATTACAAAAAGTTAAGATAGGGATGACTGAAAATTTTAGAAATTAAATTTAAAATCAAGCTTGATGCAGTTCCTGCCTTCAATAGTGCTAACTGGAAATAAGAGCATACACCCTCAATAGAGCAGTAAGAAGATTAACTGCACATCTATTCAGATCACCCCTTGGAAAAGGAAATGATATTGTCATAGGAAAAAGGCATGATTGCATAAGCTAGAATTAGAAATTTAATAGAATTTGAATTTCAGATTTAAAGTATGATGATCGATCTATACTTAAAGTTGCGGTGGTTAAATCACTAGAAAAACTCGAGGTGATTGAATCCTTATCCTCCGAGGATACTTTAAAATCCTCTAAGGAATATAAGGTTTCACCCTCCGCCTCTAATTCTCCTCATGGTATTCTATTAATCTTGTACCTTTTAGCAATTCTAAGAAATTAATATAGTGGCAGGATACAAGATGATTTTAAGTTGAGTCTCCTAAATTTTAGAGGTAATGACTAAGTCTAGCTCCTTAAGTCCTCATCAATTCAGGAGAATAACTTAATTAGATTCTCACTTAGAATTCATCGATTAAGATTCACTTAACACCATGAGTCGAATGAATTTTATTCAACAATCCATTCTTAAAATTATATCGAAGTTTGTAATCGACATAAAAATAAGTTTGGATCAAAATTCATGCTAAGAAAAAGCAAGATTAATTAGAAGTTTGAAAATTTTGGAAAAGAAAATTCTCCTTAATTTGGAAGACTTTGAAGATACATTAATTGAAAGGAAGAAGGAAAAGCACAAGTGGAGAGAAACTGTATACATTAAACTATTAAGGAAGAAGAATAGTGTAAAAAGAAATAGCACTATACTTGATGAAGTATATTATAAAACATAGATCTAAAATTTTCATAGGAAGGAGCTCGGTGTAAATGGTTGTACCCACGAATGAATATATCATAAGTATGATTCAACCAGTTCGTGGCATAGATATTAAGGAACTATTCTAACATCAGCAGACGTATAAGATCTGGACATTTAATGGCATCCAATACTAAAGTATTGTGATGAAACCATTCTCTTGCCAATCTAGGAAAATTGTCGCCTCCAAAGATACAATACTTTTAATATCTTAATTAACACATCTTCACCTTCTATAGATACTTCCTAGTATACACAACCAAAGGTCAAGCCATACTTATGAAGATTCTAGGCCTTCATCCTACTTTAAGGGAATTTCTTTTCTTAGAGAAGATTGTTACAACATTATACTGACTTAATTGATCAAATCTTAAATTGGCATTTGCATTATCTAAGTATTACTCAGGTTGTAATGATGAAAACTTAAAGAAATGTATTACTCACTGAAATGCGGGAGTGACAAGCACCCTTAATGCAAAGAGTGACACAAGGTTGGTTCTTAAAACTAGAGTTCCTTTAACGGGGAAAATAACTCTAATTACAACCAATGAAAATTAATAATATGAAGTATGAAAAATAAAAATGCAGAGAGAATGAAAGATAAAAGATATGAAAGTGGAAAGGTTGAAAATGGGTGAAAGGGAGCACTTGTAGAAGCAATCTTCTCAGCCGCCCTTGTTTGGATTTCAACCAAAACTTAAATCTTTTGCATTAACTCCCTTATCTCCTCATTAGGAGGTGAGGGCAAAAGATTCAACTTCTTTACTTGTTAAAGGAAAGGATTTATCTGATTATAATCCATTCTTAGAAGATTAAGGAAAGAAAATTGGAAGCTTGGAAAAGAAAAGATTCTCATAGAATTTATTTAAAAGTTATAGCACTTTGAGAAGAGTACATAAAAAGAGTAGAAAGGAAATAGGAATTACAAGTCATAAGTGACTCTGAAAGAAATTAGAATTGTATTCTAGTTCAGATTCTAGATTATTTCATCTTAGAATCAATTACTTAATTCAAATAAGATTTAAATCCATTATTGGATTTGAAGTTCGTTCACTTTTCTAGGGTGACATTCTTTAAGTACTTTTACCTTTCTGTATTGTTGACTTGGATGAGATAATTGGATATCTCTCTTTTAACTCAACGTTCTCAACCTTGGCTTTGATACCAACTGTAACAGCCCTAATAATTGGATAGAAGATTAATCCAAATATTGGGATGTTACCTTAGCACCCAACACTCGATTAGATGAAAACAATTCAAGTGTTGATGCTAAGTGGCCAAGTCACTTTATGAGTATTTGTTAAGTTAAGTAAATGAAAATGAAGATACATATAAATGCAATGTTGCAAATATATACAATGCTAGAAATTAGATAAATCCACTCATTCATCCCAAGTAATTTCAAACATAGAAGATACGACACAGATAAGTGTAGGCAAAAATAACTTAAACAGTTTATAATCTAATTATTACAAACCTTTTTAAAAGTAAGAAAAAATGTAGTAAGTAAATTACTCTCTCTCTTTCACTTATATAAGTAAATTATTTAAAATTAAGTGGAAGCAGATTTCTTTATAAGTCCTTCAAGTACTTGGACCTGCATCACCTGAATAAAAGGGCTCTTGATCTGAAACCTACGAGTTTCTCCTTTACGCAGTTTACGATTGACCTTAGCTCCTTGAGACTCGGCTAGAAGAGGCACTTGGCGAGTGGAAGAGTTCGGCGAGTGGAGGCGCTCGGCGAGTAGAAGCGCTCGGCGAGTGGAAGGACTTGGCTAGATGGTTGCGCTGAATGGATCAAGGGAAAGGTCGATCAGCTTGCATAACTTCAAAGCTTAAAAAGTTGGCAACGAAGAGGAAGTAGGACTGAGGAGCCGTCGATTGCTAAGGAGGACTCTCCTTGGCTCAGCGGAGGGATACAGTTTCCCGCTGAAAGAAGAGGGTTCGGCTAGGACATGGAGGAGAAGCTATTGGCTGCTCAGCCATGGAGGATAAGCTGCTGAATGCTCAGCCATGGAGGATAAGTTGCTGGCTGCTCAATTGCCGTGGAGGAGAAGAGGCGCTCTTCGCTGTTCAGCCGAAAGGGATAAGAAACTTTCGGCTCGAAAAGGAAGGAAGTGGATCGCAAGAAGGAAAAGTAAAAAAAGAGAAGTCGGCTTGCTTGCAATGAAGAAGGAACTCACGGCTGGGCTGATTGAAAAGAATATCTGGAAAAATTAGGTTTTAGGAAGATTTATAGAGTCATAAAAACCAATATAATGGCTGAAATTTAGATCTAACGGCTGAGATTTTTCGAGCAATAATCTGTAGCCATTCAAACCCTAAAAATTACAAACTATGTATCAAAATGACCGTCTCAATGAGACAAATGCATGCATCTAAAAATTATTGAATTTGGATAAGTATTTTATTTTATATTAATTTTTAAGTGAAAAACTTAGAAAATTAATTACGATAAATCAGAAACTCAAAAATTAACGAAACTTAAAATATAGTATCCACATATGATGCTTAACTTAGATATACAAAAATTTTTAAATTCTGATTTATATTTTTTATATTATTAGCCATTGAAGTTTAAACTTTATGAATTTATTCAGGACAATCCGAGATTTTAAACGCGCTCAAATTTTTGCAGTAGGATCCTTTCAATAGGCATTATAAGAGAACACTTTTATTTAATTTTTATTTAACTTACATTGGAAATCCTAATCTGACAAAAATAACTAAACGATCGAAATACAATAAAATATCCAAAAAAATCAATGACTTCCAAAAATTCACAGAATAACATTTTTAGCTAATTTGGAGCTACTGAGTCCAATGGCAGACTCCGTTTTCAATTCTGATATCTAAATAATTTAAGCATCTTCAAAATTATCAGAAAACCAGAAAATGCTGGAAATCGACAAATGATCTCCTATTCGCACGAAATTTGAAGTGGAGACTTTTAACTATAATATAAGAGTAATGAAAGAACTTTGGAGTCAATTAGATTACTAATTGACGAGTAACAACATCTGGGTTGTTACACAGAGAGGCACGATTCGTCCTAGATGGAATGCCAATGAAGAACACAGTGTCGTGGAATGCAATGCTGGGAGGTTATGCCAAGTATGGAAGAGCGAAGGAAGCTATTGATCTGTTTTATTTGAAGGAAGTGAGCAGCAATGAGAAGCCCGACTTTATAAGCTTCACTTGCATTTTGTCATCCTGTAGTCAGGCAGGATTGAAAGAGGAAGGGTGGAAGTTTTTCCATAGGATGGAGAGGGAATATGGAATTGCTGCGAGGATGGAGCATTAAGCATGCATGGTGAACCTCTTGAGTCGAGCGGGAAAGCTAGATGAAGCTTACAAATTTATTGGGTAGATGCCATTTTACCCTGATGCTTGTGTTTGGGGAGCACTTCTTAGTGCCTGCAGGGTGCATGGCAATGTGAGACTTACTGAAATTGCTGCTGAAAATTTGTTCAAACTTGAACCTGTGGAGATTATTGGTGAAGGATTGTGTTCTGTTGCTCATTGCTGAATCTACTTGGAAATAAAGTGGAGGTGAATGAATGAAAGGAAGAATGTCCCTCTAGTCTTTAGGCATTGAAAACTTGCAGGGTGAGTCTGTATTCAACGGATGCATGGCAAACTCAGCAATGATGCAAAAGCAATTAATGGAAAGGCAATTTTCAATTGTATGCCAAGTTAAACTACTCTATTCATGCTGTCTGCTCATTGCTGATGTTAATTTATAAATGCAAATGCCAATTTCTTATAAAATCATGTAATTAAAAGAAGTAGGGGATCGAACTATTATAAGTTCTTGCTGCTTAAACTGGTTCATTTTCTTATTTGGTGATGCAGGGGATCGAACCCTAATCCTCTCGTATACCATACGAGTGCTCTGCCATTTGAGCTACATCATATTCAATTTTTTTTATTTGAAATCATATTTGAAACAACTTATTCAACATCAAATACATCATTTGATTCAGTATTGCAAGGGACAACAACATTTGAAATAGCCTCAGCCAGAACACAATAATATAAGCGACATATAAACAGATGCAATAAGTTAATAAATCAAGAGATTGAAAATTGACTGAAAAGCTTTCGCTGAAAAAAAATGGAAATGGTATATTTTCCAGCATAGTTGACAAAGTTTAAACCTCCAACAGAAATGTTTATGGCAACATCTAGGTTTGACAAAAAAAATGAATTTAATATGGTAACTCAACATAGAGCTTCAAGTACAATGCAAAATAGCATACCAATCTAGTCCATTGCTTGTACTCCAAAGTTACATGATGTCAATTGTGATGCGAAATGTGAATATCTTTCACTAAAAATTGACAAAAAAAAGTTTGTAAGCAAACAATCAGTGTGAATGGGACAATTTATTGATATTTATGATTCAAATTCCCTAAATTGATCAAGTAGCCATTTTAGCTTAGCAACTCATGCATTCAATAATTGACAAATTGAAACAACAAAGTATGAAAAATAATGAAAAAAATGCTGCAAAACATTACAACAATATTAATTCCTAAAAACATTACCTTTTTGAAATACAATGGCGCTTTCTTCGCAACATCGGAGGGTACAGGTATGCACTCAATCAAGCAATGTCGGCGTTGCTTCGACAATTCGATAACAGTCTCGAGAAAAATAACATCCTTGTCTTGTCTCAAGAACATCTTCAAGAGGCACTTTTTAAAGTTTCGAATTTCTTCCCCCGCATTTTTGTCAATGGCCCTGGTTGCAGATTCATGCTGAAAGGAGCAAAGAAACAGCACAAGACACTTGTTATCATCAAAGAAACATTCCATTTCATCCAGCTTGTTTGAAGCTCTAATTTAACACACTTTTATATTTTTCTTTAAACTCAGTCTCTATGCTCATCATTTCATTCAAAAAATAAAATTGAAAAATAATAAAAAAAGAAAGGATCTCATAAAAAGAAAATCCTAATTTACATACCAATTGAGAAGAAGGTGCCAAATTTAGAACAGCTCTGCGTATATCACCAAGAACATTGAAGTCACCATCAACCAATTTTTTCTTGAGTTTGCTCACACTATTAGCTACATCCTTAGAACCGAGAGAACATAGAAAGCATGAGCTACTTCTAAGTTCTACAATAAAATATTTTGAGAACATGAATACAAAGACATCATTAAAATCCAAGTTAAATATATTCTTCACTGATAAAACAAATTGTATCAGCATTCTAATAGTTCAATGTAAGATAATACAAGACAATTTTAAGAAGATGGATCCCACCTTATTTATGTTGTCATCCAGAACCTTCTCAAGAACTCCAAATGGTATAGCAACTGATGTTGGGATTCCTACACAAGAAGGAACTTTCCCCTTGAGATATGCTATGTTACGTGATTTTTCCCCCACCTGAATATACAAATAACAATCAACCAATTAAAAGTGGCTTTGATAAGAAAGATGAAAAACATTTCATAAAACAAAAAAGATCTACGCGAGCAATCATAAGTAGATGCAATACAGAAATGACAAAAATGAAAATGATTAAATAAAGTTTCAATAAGTTTTGAAAAATAAACCATTTCATTAGTAAACTCCTCTGCAACTATAGCATATCTACCAGCATAATTCTTCTTGACTATGGTCAGAGATTGAGTTCTTCCATCATTTACATCTCTAGAGCTCGAGTCTTTTAGTTCACTATCAGTGACTTCACTGAAAATATCTACCAGCTAAATCTTCTATATTACAGCTTTTAAAATTCTAAAGTTCCAGCCAAAAACCACAGTTTTCCACCAAACACCTTATGTTTAGAGTTCACTATTTTAAATTTTATGACAACTCATGAAATGCGGTCTAACAGAAGAAAACAAATGCATCACAAGAGCCTCATCCCATACTATAAAGTCAACAAACTGAATTAGCTCAAAAAAATCAAATACTATGGAATAACACATGGTGAGAAGTCAGTTATAAAATAAAATACTACTACATTATTCAAAAAAATGTACATAAAATTGGAGGAAGAATTAACACGTTATAAGGGACTGAGCAGTAGAAAAAAAAATTATGATGCAATTGATAAACTTGCAAGAGAAAAAATCCCTGAAGTTAATAGGAATGTTTGCTTTGTCCAAAAAGTTAGTGTAAGAATTTGAAATATCTCAAATACTCCTCCAGTTAAGTGTTATCACACTTTAAAAAGTTCTTAGATTTGAATCTTTCACGATCTTGTAAGCATATGAATCAGAGCTAAAAATATATTGTGCACAACAAAATATAAAAGTTTCATCATAATCCACTTAGTGTGGCTCTTGCATCCTTTCCCCACTGTTTTATTTCACCCTTGCACCAAGTTTTTTATTGCCCTTTTATTAATTCCAAAAACTTCTAAGGTTTTCTTTTGAAATTTGAATTGATAGTTGGAGCAGACTGTTATATATTTCAGAACATTGCCCTAGTATCTTTTAGCTTGCATCTGTTCGAAGATTCAGAATTTGGCAATACAATTTCCTCCAAACCAACTCAAAGTTTAAGGGACGATCCTGCTCACTGGGAAGCCACAGCCTCAATTACATGCATATCAATAGACACTTCAATTTGTATTATAAAATTCATGTGTATATTACTCATCCCTCATAAAAGCAATCCCCCAAAAAAGATAAATAATAGAAAACTCTATTTGTGCCATGAAAAAAGCTTAAATTACATATAGATATCAATAAATTCAAATATTTAATAATAGGGAATAATGCATAGTCAATGGGGACATAATTTCATTAAACTTCTTTTTGTGAGTTTTTGTATACAGCAAAGTTTTGGTGAAACATTTTATATGCAATTTTATGTATTGTTAAATTATGGAAGTCAACGATATGAAGGCAAGCTGCACACCAGTTTTTATAATATGATGTTTTAATTATAATCAAGTTTTCAAAATTTGTATAGTGAATTGAGCATATAAATTTTTTTTAAAAAATAAAAGTATTTTAGCAGGCAAGGCAAAGCCTAAATTGATAGTTTTCTATCTTCCAATCACTAACAGGTTTTATATGTAAATCAACACAGGTTTAAGTGCTTTCACAGTCCCAAAGTTGCTTAAACAACATCCCTAATTTCCAAAACCAAAATAAGGCATACAAGATTTAAGTATCTAACAGAACAAATAACTAATAAACACTCATATATGTTTTGATTGAAATAGATAATAAAATCAAAAAAGGCAAAAAAAGAATGAATTAAAAATTTGAGCACTCTACGCTAGGAGTAGTTCATAAGGCAACAAAACTAATTATATAGTGCTATTTCAAAACTTTCTCTGCATGTTACTGGGTATAGACACAAGATTTGAAGCATTGAAATGAGGCAAATAATGCAAACATTTCATTTGAGTGCATTAAAGACATGTTGCTGTGCTGATACCTGGGGTTTATATTAATAAGAATATCATAAAGTTTACTTAGTATAGCAGTTACATACTTGTTTCTGAAACAAGACCGGGTGTTGTATAGAAATAATAAAAATAAACAAAGGAGTTCAAGTTACATCTTGAGTATATTCCCCTAGTAATATCATTGCATGGAAAAATTCAAATTCATCCTTTTATGAGAAGTCCTGTCTTATTCATGATCATCCTTTTATAACTCAACCTGATCGCAGCTGTGTATTAAGATTTGAGGTCATAACTAAGGATTTATTTCTCCGCATTATTTTCTCTCACGGCGTATTTTGCTCTATTTCTTCGGCATTGCTTTTCAAGTTTGTAAATCGCTAAATCTCATAGACCCGGAGATTCAGCGTTTGTCATGATTTGAGGTCCTAACGGTGGATTTGGTCTTAAGTTAAAAATCAGGCAAACCAAACTAAGCGGTATAAGGAGCGGAATAGGTGCTGTGGGAGAAAAGATCGCGCAGCTCTCAATTGAAAAAAAAATCGAACTGGTCCAGAAGAGAAAAACTTACCAGAGGTAAGATCGCAGAGTTCTCGAAGGAGAAAAAACCGATCAGGAGGAGAAGATGAAGGATTGCAGAGCTCTTCAAAGGATAAAGAAACCTACGCTGAATGAGAAGAAGTGTCGTCACAGGATCTGGACGTGCGCAGAGATCTGGATCTTGAACGGACGCATGGAAGAGATGATGGCTTGCACTGCAGCGGAAAGAGATTCGACGAGTACGAAGATGCTGCCTGGAGGAGAAGCTGAAGATTTGCGTGAAGAAGGCGGACCCGCAGAGCCGCGTGACGAGATTGCGGCTGTTTGGTTTTGCTGTATTAATTGGAGAAATTCTCATAACACCAGGTCTGGAAGCCGATAGGTTCAACTCCTCCTTCACTACCCCAGCTCGTAGCAGAAATTCGTCGAGGGTCATCTCGTCAAGAGTCGGCTGCCTCTGATGGTGCTGGAACCCGGATTCACCGGCGACGGCATGGCTACCGCCTTCGCTCTCATTTATGAGATCGCGCCATACCTACTGTCTTCTGGCTGAGAGTTCTCGGAAGAGTAAGAAAGCCATAGCGTTGTAGCCAAGCCTGAGCCCCGCAGACCCCACCGTCGGAAGATCCAAGTGCCATGAAAGCGCCGTCCGCCGCGACCTTAGCGCCCGGTTGGCGAGAGCGGGCGGGAACGGGAGAGGCTCCCCTCGATCTTGATCTGGAAGAGGGCAGCGACTTCGTTTAGGAAAATAACGAGGAATCGGGAGAACGTGGCATGCTCCGCCAAGTCATCGTAAAAATTGTGAGGTACTGACGGGTACCGTAGCAGCGACTTTTATAAATATATAAAAATTTTTGGGTTAGAAAGAAAATTTTAGACTTTCTAAAATATTAAATATTATTTGTAAGATTACAATATTTTGGAGAAAAAATATTATTATACATATTTATAAAAAAATAATAATATTCATAACCCCTAATTATTAAATATCAAGTTAATATATCATTATACATATGAAGGGATATTTGTATTTCTTAAAATCAAATTGATTTTGTGCCAAATATATATATAAAGAGAGAAATATTATTTAGACCTATTGATATAGCACATAAAAAAACTAATTCAATGAGATTTGAATATTATTTCAATTTATTTTAATATAAATAAATAAACAATAATAAAATAATATCTAAATTCTATTGAATATATTTTTTGAAGTATCACCTCAACAAATCTAAATAGCATTTCTCTTTATAAATATTACTAAATATACCTTATTTCTATATGAGAAAATATTTAATATAGTAGTATATTTATAACAACCTGAGCTTTACTTATGTGGAAGAAGTGAACATCGATTCTAGCAATGTGAGTCTTTATGTAAGGTAGATGTGAGCTCCTAACTACCAGAAGGTCATTAAATAATAATAATTATAAGAATAATAATAATAATAATAATAATAATAATAATAATAATAATAGTTAAATTATTTCAGTGAGAATATATTCTTTAATCCAGTAACAATAGAAACCAATAAAGTTATTTCAGGTGCACATCTAATTTATTAAACATGCTGAGGGAGATATTTTATATGATATATTGGAAGTTAGAAATACAGAACCTACCTTTCGAACTCAGATCAGGATAAATAAAGAATTCTAAAATTGAAAGTTGATATAGAAAGGGGTTGAAAAAATGACTAACAACTTCAGCATTGATGTTATATATAACGCGCCGCCATAACACTAAACTTACAGAGAGAAAAGCGCTACAGTGCGCCACAACATCAAACTTCTCGAGACAAAGACGTTACAGCGCGCTACAACGCCCAACTTCCCGAGACTAAGGCGCTACAACGAGCCATAGCGTTCAACTTCCTGAGACTAAGGCGCTTTAGTGCGCCACAGCGCCCCCCACTTCCCGAGGCTAAGGAGCTACAGCGCGCCACTGCACTCAATTTCCCAAAACTAAGGCGCTACAACGCGCCCCAGCGCCCAACTTCTCGAGACTAAGGCGTTACTGCGCGCCACATCGCCCCCAACTTCCCGAGACTAAGGCGCTACAATGCCCCATAGCGCTCAGCTTCCCGAGACTAAGACGCTGCAATGCGCCACATCACCCAACTTCCCGATATTAAGGCGATACTGCGCGCCACAGCGCCCGACTTATCGAGACTAAAGCGCTACTGCGCGCCATAACACCCAATGTCCCAAGACTAAGCCGTAACAGCGCGTCATAATGCCATAATTCCAGAGATTCGTGCGCTACAATGCGCTATAGCGCCAAATTTCTCGAGATTAAGGCACTACAATGCGCCATAACATCTAATGTTCCGAGACTAACGCGCTACAGCGTGCCACAGTGCCGATTCTACAGAAAACAATGTGCTACAATGCGATGTCACGCCTGAATTTCAGAGACTCGGATGCTACCGTAGCGCCCGATGAACAAAAAACAAGGAGCTACAGCACATTGTGGCACACATCGTCAAACTGTCTTGGAAACCCGCTCCAAATCAACATCGGGACAACCAAAATATTTAAAACCTTCCATTTTCCCACAATCATAATTGATGCAAAGTGTTAAACCCCCTCATTTCCAAGAGAATAAGAGAATATAATTAATCGCAATTCTAAGTTTCAAGAGGAAGAAATCTGGCAGCTTTGAAGAAGGGAAGGCTGAATATAAGATTATAAAACAGAAGATGAAAGACTTATCAAGGGTTTTAAACTTAGCATAGTTTATGGGAAGTTTGTTTGACATTCTTGGGAAGCTTCATCTTGCTCTTCATCTGTTTCAATTTCTTAAATCTAAGTTTGTCTCCTTAAATAAAGAAACAATATAATAAACCAACCAGACTTTGCTATCTAGAGACTTAATATTGAGCCATTGGATGCTAACATGGCTGCGGAAATGATAGCAGTAGTGCTGAGTTCCGACTTCTTTCGATCTGAATGAACCACTAACGGTCCTGACAGCTACCCAGAACTAATATATAAAGATATTTTTCATTCCAAGTTACTTTACTTTATTCATGCATTTGAACTGGTTCATCGCAGATTTTCATTTAATGCATTTGAATTTCAGCTTGTAGCCGTGTTTGGCCAGCAAACCGAACCGAAATTCAAATAAATATAAGCGGTTGACAGCTCCTCACACCTTACTAAAATAATTTCTCCTGCTCGGGAGTTGATGCCTCTGTCATCCATGAATGATCTCACTTGCATGGGCAGCTCCATCCGTCCGTCCATTCTATAAAAGGGCGAGCCTGGCTCTACAGTTCGGCACAGCCGGGAGAGAACATAAGAGAACACAGAATGGTGGTTCAGAAGGAAAACGTAACGGTGGCGGAGCGAAAGGCATTCGGCTTGGCGGCCATGGACGCGTCCGGCGTTCTCTCCCCCTTCACATTCACAAGAAGGTGCGTGCATACATTTCATTTTTCATGTTCTTGTCCAAATATTTTGCTTTTTTTCTTTTATGCTCGATAAATTTTAATGTTTTATACAAATTTTAAAAATAATATTTATATTATTTTAATGTTCTATTTTGAGATTTACGACTTTAAATGCTGTAATAATATTTTAATCGTTTATTAGGGATTGAAATTCATTGTTCTTAGCTACAATTTATTTTTGTGTGAGATTCTCCCTACTATTATTTAAAAATGAAGTAATTACAAAGGCATAGAACAGTCCAAATATGAAGCACCTAAAATCAAACATGTGAGTTGCTGCATTAATCCGCTCATTGATATAATGAATTTCAGATCAGTGGACAGCCGAACAAGTTCCAAGATGCCACAATCAATTTAATATTTTTGCTGCAACTCTTAGCGAGTGCAGCTCACAAACAAATTGGTGCTTAAATCTTCTTAAATTTCTCTCATTCCATAAATTATAAATACAATTGAGTCACAAAAGGAGGTGCCGATGGAGTTCTGGTGGGTTTCTGAGATGTCCCGGAGCGTTTTGGGACAAATCGGGGGCAATTAGAGTGCTTCGGCGCGCCCTGCAGCCCCAAGGCCCAAAGGCTAGCAGCCTAGGTGCTTGCCAAACAGAAGAAGCATGTGAGCCAAGGTGCCCGAGGAATAGCAGCTTGGGCGCCCAGGCAAGCGCCCGTGACATGTCAAATGCAAAAACAGTTGTTCATGGTCATTTGTGGGCGAATTCGGGCGATCTTGAGGTTGTTTTAAAGCTTATTTGAAGCCCTGATTCGTAAGGAAACCTGTGAGTGCCTCATTGAATTAACAGAAATTTCCTGAAAGAAGACTTGTGAGAGAGTCCTATAAAAAAATAATCCCAACACAAACCCTCCAAATAATCCCAACACACACCCAACAATTCGGTGTCTAAAAAGAAAATTCTTTTAAGACTTCAAAAGAATAAGTGCTGGCTCAGAAAGAACAATAGGGCTCAACATTAACTCCTCTATCACAAAGGAATTCACCATTTTTAACAGCTTTCCAAACCGCTAAAACAAAACGCAATTTGTTCCATCTGAACCACACAAACTTATCTCAAGAAACGTTATCCAAGTAATTATAGCATATAGATTTAGCTTTAGCAAGAGTAAGAGAATCCAAACCGTCAAATTTGGCAAAATAAGTTCCATTCAACTGCACCTGAAGAGAGAGATAAAGAAGCATAATATTAGTTGAGAAATTTCCTTGAATATTCCAAGCATAGTTTTTGTTTAGGCCGGAAAAGGTCTGCCACCATTATGAAAGCATAGAGTGTGAATTTAAAGCTTTCCATATCAAAGCCATTTTGTTGCTATTAATGAGGACATCAGTAGAACAGAGACCCAACCTCCCTTTTTGTTTAGGAGCCACGATGATATTCTAGCAAAGAATGCAAACTTTTTTGGCCATAGCCACCTTGAAATCACCGAAGGATCTCCAGAAATCAACGGACAATTCAACTCTGTGCAGCAATTTGATTGCAGAAAATCGATGGCAGTAATTTGAAACCGGCGTTTAGCTAAAATGAACAACGGAACAGCAGAACTGAACTTACTATCTAGGCAAAGTTCAAAATAAGGCATTGTTGGAGAAAGAAGGAGGCGATTCGCCGGATTGGACCTCGAAACAATGATAGCAGAAGGAAGAGCGTTAATTGAAATCTGACCCAGGCGAAATCGATATTAAGAAATAGCCCAGGAGCGATTTGGAAGACCAAGGGCTGCGTTAGAATTTTCTAATCGAGTTTGCCTTGAATGGCTTGACACACGAACTCAATTCAATTATAGTTCAAGTTGAGCCCGAGCTGAGCTGATTGACTGAGTGTCGTAAAGTTCTTCTTTTTTTGTGAGGTCCTCGTTCAATACTTGGTAAATTCAAATGAGTTTTGTAGTTTATATATTTTGAATCTGAATCGAATCAAGTTCGAGTTGACTTAAACTCGAATTTTTTTTTGTCGAAATTAACTTGATTCGATCTAGATTTGAGTTTGAGTCGGGCTCAACTTGAAATTTTCTAGTTCGAGTCGGGCATAACTCACCCGAACTCGAATTGAAACGTGCAGCCATTATCCTTTTTCCAACCCTTTCTTAAATTTGCTATCCTCTCGTATGGTATTTGTGCTGATTTGATATCTAAAATTTGCTTTTGCTTTTGGCACGCAGGAGCAACGGCGATGGTGATGTTACCATAAAGATTATGTATTGTGGGATTTGTCACAGTGACCTCCATAGCATAAAAAATGAGTGGCAAAATGCGGTTTATCCATTAGTACCAGGGTTTGTGCATATGAATCCCAACTGTGCCTTTCTATCTAACAAGTATGACTTGCACCTTAATTAATCAATTAATCCTTCCACAGGCATGAAATCGTTGGGATCATAACAGAAATTGGATGCAACGTTCGGAAATTTCAAGTGGGGGACAAAGCTGGCGTTGGGTGCATGGTTGGCTCTTGTCGTTCTTGCGATGGCTGCAGCAGAAACCTCGAGAATTTCTGCCCCAATTTGATACTCACATATGACTCAGTCGACGCCGACGGGACGATGACGTACGGAGGCTTCTCGAATGTGATTGTTGTTAGAGAGCATTTCGTCGTGAAGTTCCCTGAGAACTTGCCATTGGACAAAGGTGCGCCACTTCTTTGCGCTGGGATAACGGTTTATAGCCCCATGAAGGCATTTGGGCTCGACCTCCCAAGCAAGCATCTCGGCGTGGTAGGGTTGGGCGGCCTCGGCCATGTTGCGGTCAAGTTCGGCAAGGCTTTCGGAATGAGGGTCACTGTTATAAGCACTTCTCCTAAGAAAAAGGATGAAGCCATCAATAGGTTGGGAGCTGATGCTTTTGTTGTCAGCAGTGATTCTGAGCAGATGCATGCTGCAATGGGCACTATGGATGGTATCATAGATACTGTCTCGGCGAAGCATGATGTCGTGCCGTTGATTTATCTTCTCAAGGGTCAGGGGAAAATTATCGTGGTTGGGTTACCAGAACATCCCGTGGAGGTGCCGACTCTCCCTCTGATATTGGGAGGGAAGATACTGGCTGGCAGCAGCATTGGTGGAATGAAAGAAACGCAGGAGATGATTGATTTTGCTGCGAAGCATGGCATTGCTGCTGACATCGAACTCATCAAAGCCGACTATGTGAACAGAGCCATGGAGAGGCTTGCAAAGGCTGATGTGAGGTACAGATTTGTGATCGATGTGGGAAACACGTTGATGGGTGGTGAACAATGAAGAAGAGGTTGAGGCTGTTGTGCTGAGTTATTTTGCAGCTTGGGTCTCTCTATGAGAACCTATCATAATAAATAAAACATGAATTTATGCATTTGCAGTTTGTTATATTCTACTTAATTTTTGTTAATTTGGTTTGCTCTTTGCTTCCCATTATAAAGTAATTAGGTTCTATACATCTTAGTTAAAATATAGACAACACGATCACTGAAATCGGAGCACTCTTGCTCTTAATATAAGCTAATCATCCTATCATTATTACATAATTAGAAAATCAAATTTCAAAAATTAGAAATAAATCATGCATTATTGTTCTCTACTGCCTAATGTGCAAAATAAGATTAAGTTTGACAAGTTTGGATGTCAAATCACCAAGTTATGTCATAAACAAAATATAGGTTAATTAGGTAATAATTAATAAAACTATTTACAGAAATATAGATATTATTGCATTTTCAGGTTTTATATATTCTCCTGATCAAAATGGTATATAAATTTATTATGTTTGGATATTGGATGGCATAAATAAGTTAAACCATAAATTGCATGTATTATCCTATGATTAGAACTCAGGGCTACATTTAAATTAATTTGCTTATTCATTTAAACGGTACGGGTCCTGTCGGGTCGATCGAGACTCAACGGACCGGCCCGCTTCAAAAAAGTGTAGGTTGATCAGGGCCCGACGGGTCCACCCTGTCACACAGTGCGGGCCCGGGTAGATCCGCGGCTATAGCCTTCGTCCCTAATGCTCTGTCGGGAGAAATCCCGAGCGGGGTTTAGGGTTTCATTCGAACCATAAATCCTCACTACACAGAGCGTCAAATGGTGCGTTCGATACCTTAAAATGCTCACAACATTGAACTTAACATGATGGTGGGGTTCACGAAGCCCTAAATGGGGGACGACGAATCAACGAACCCCAATCCCGATTTTATGAATTTAGGTTTTACTGTGGAGGAAAGAATTTCCCTCCACAGTCCACGTCTCAGACAGTAATAATTGTCGATATGCTCCACGCATCAAGGATGATCCAATGGGCTCAAAATCAACCTTTGTACATGCTTGGTCCGTTGGATCTTTCCCCCAGCCTGACACTGTACAGCACTGTGCAATTCGGGGTTATCGAACTTTAACCGTGCTTACTCGAATCATAACCACCATTGCAATCTTAACTTCCTAGATTGCAATCACTAAACCAAAGATTAGAGACTCCTTTGGAGCTTCAATATATAGGGAATTGGAGTACCTAAAGATCACTGAATCACTGAGACATAGACACAGGTGCAGACCCTCCAAACTCAAATTCGCCGCTACTGCTACACCCACTCAAACCTGGAGTTGTGGTCGATGTCTCGTAGATGCAGAGGGATCGCCGGAGGTCACTAATACTAAGCTCAGTATCTAGGGTCACCAAATTATGCAGAGAACAAGGATGAAGGGAATGGAAGGCTCAGAGGTTCAACAACCTCTGATGGTGCGCGGGAGATGTAAGAAGGATTGAGGGAGGTCGTTAAAGGCACAGATGTAACAATCCAATGTTGTTATCCAGCTTGAATTTAGCTTAATCGTATTATGATTATCACTCTATCAAGTTCATCTAATCAATAGAACCAAACCCTGAAGGTTTGGAGCAATTCGGAGCTAAATCCAATATTTTGGATTATTTTAATATTTCATTAAGTAGAAAATTGAGGTTTTTATTTTGACCTCGAAATCGAAATCCGACTTCGCCGTTGCGATCGTCACTCCCAAATTAGCTATGGGTGATGTTTTGGACGCATTTGGAAGTCGTCGAATTTTCGCGAATATTTTAATGTAATTAAATGCGTCGAAAAATAAAAAAATTAAAGAATCGTCAGAATCATATTCCAACTTCGCTGTTGAATTTCTCACCCCCAAATTAGCTTGGGGTGAATTTTTGGGATTTTTCGGAGCACGTTTCAAAAAATTGGAATATTTAAATAATTAGAGAAAATAAATGCGTAATTAAGAAATCTTTGGTTCCCTAATTTGCAATTTCCCCATTTATTTCAAAAATATTTTTGGCTGGCCATTCCCATGCAATTCGACTGGCCATCCCTCATTCCTCCCTAAGCCATACCATCCATTAATGGCCCCTACCCCACCTCACCTAGGCTCCCTAGCCTCATGATGGCCCCATAGCTCTTCCTTCCCCTTTAAATGGAAAGCTCAGCCCCCCTTCTCAAGTTTGCTGAAAAAACTTTCACACCTCCTTCTCGTCCATTAAGTCCCTAGTGCTGAAAGAAGGAGCACCTCTCCCAGATCTTGAAGAAGATAAAGCCTTCCTCATCCTCCTCTAGCAAGGACTAAAAGATACGCTTTGCTCATCTACTTACATTCTTTATGTTTATATAATGTTGGAATGCATATTTGGAAGTTCATAAGCATGTATATAAACCATAATGGCTCTTAGAAGCTGCACAGAAAACTGCTCTATTTTTGTTCATTATGCATACCCTTGTGTTCATCGTCACTTTTAGTTTAGTTAGGATGCTCTGTTCGTGTCGATTTTGGTGTCGATGGAAAGGTATCAGAAATACCTTCCCATTGATATATGGTACCCCCACATGAAACTCTCTGAATTGAGAGTAATTAAGCTTGAAAAATAGCCCTTGCGGGTTTCGCACCTGGCTAAGTCACCATCTGCCGCTGTAGCGTGCTGCAGCGGGTTGCCGCAGGCTGCAGCGGACAGGAAAACTTAAGGAATCTGTAAATTAACTAATTGAACAGTAGAATTGTGAAATGAACCGCTACAGCGCGCTGTAGCGCGCTGCAGCGGTCTGCAGCGGCATTTCATGAAAACTTAGGAAAACAGCCAATAAAACTAATTGAACAGTAATTTGCAATATGGGTCGCTACAGCGCGCTACCGCGCGCTGCAGCGGACTATAGCGGAAATATTTCAGAACTTAGGAAATGACAAAATAAATTAATTGAATAGTGATTTTGCAAATCGGACCGCTACAACGTGCCATAGAGCGCTGCAGCGGGCCGCAGCGTACCTCAGCGCGGAAAAACGCTACAGCGCGCTGCCGCACGGAAAGCGCTGCAGCGCGCTGCAGCGCCCAAATTTGCAAAATTCCCATACTTCTTCAAAAAACTGCCCAGATTTTGTAATAAGTGCCCAGTTTTGGCTGGAATGGCCAAAACTACTCTGTTTTAATATTTTAAGACTCCTAGGGCTAAGTTATAAGTACAAATTAAGTTTGAACATTGCATTAATTTTTATGTAGAAATTAAGTTTGAACTTGTCATTTTCTATAGGTGCTCAAAATCTACTATGTATCTTTAAATGTATGTCATGACAAATGCTAAGTAATAGAATCCTTAAAAGTATGTATCAAATATGAATTGTGATTAAGTGCTAATCCCTTAAATTGTTTTAGGATTTGATTAGCATTAATCACCCCTTTTATTTTATGTTATCTTTCCATTTATATGTCATTATGATTTTTAAGATGTATGTTAGAGAACCTTAACATTCAATTGGACATCTTGATATATTTGAATTGACATTAAATTACAATTGAATAAAGAATTATGATAACTTGATTAAGTAGATAATACTTAATCCAAATCTAAAGTGTGACATCAATAATACACTAATAATATATTGATTTATCATTGACCTTTAAAATAACATCTATCTTAATGATATAAGTGTTAGGGGTTAAACCCTAACTTGTCTTGATTAAGATCTAAATCTTAATCACTTAATTAATTAACTTGATTATAAGATAATTCAATTGACATTATTCCAATAATACATATAATTTAATATTGATCTTAAAATATTAAATTAGAAGTGCTAAGATTAACATCAAATCTGTGTGATTGAACCATCTGAACCTAAACTTTAGATCCTTGATTTTCTCTTATATAAGACTACTAGCATTAGATGAATAATAAAATATTAATGATTGATAAAATGATCTAATATTAATAATATCATTGATTCCATCCCATGATTATAGAATAGAAATGGGTTAGATGAATGGTTAGCCATCTAATCTGATCACTTTAGTCCAAAACTAATAAGTAAGCCTTAGATGTTAACTTGAGAAGTAGAAGAGTGAGATCTTAAGGGTCTTACTTTAGGATCGTTTTGAAAATATTTAAAGACCTTAATTGTTGATACATTGATGTATGAATAATTTTTATAATCTATTGAGATAGGAACCTTAGATGATCCTTCATAGTCTTAGAAGTTGAACTTAATACCTTGTGGTAGGAATCACCTGAATTATTTAGAATGTGACTTATTCCTTGTGGTAGCAACCTACATTGAGTGATATTTTAATCACATCCTTGGAGCATTGTATAGGATTCACCTATTTAGAGTAAGGATTAATAGATTTGATAAATCATTGTCGATTAAATAAAATCTGCTGAACTCAGATTATTGGTTGGGTATAGTAGGGTATACCCATATTACTGGATTAATTCAGTAATATTCAGGATTGGTTGATTCACTCTAATGTGGACTTATGATTAGGTGCTATCCTGCGGGATTAGCCGAATACAGTCCCATTAAAGTAAACCTTCCAAGACTAAGAGTGTTACAATTAGTGAACAAGATCCTTAGTTTGAGATGTAAACTGCGATCGAGTTTTGCCTCCTATTGTAGTGCGCTTCGATAAGTGCATTTTAAGCAAACTAAGTATATTAAGTCACTTTGCGTAGACCTCTAAGTATGCTTATAATTAGGGTATTTAACGGCTTAGCTTGAGATGTAAACTGTGACCGGGTTCTGTCTCCTATCGTAGTGCGCTTCGATAAGTGCAGTTTAAACAAGCTAAGGGTTAAATTTACCTTTCTTGCAAATATGCTAAATATGTGTATACAATCATCCCAGCTAATAATTTTTAAGTAAACTATCATTCTTAACTAATTATCGAATTAGAATTCAGGAGTTAGAATCCTTTTAGCAGGATTCTACACAATGGAGACTTTGGATTCATTATCAGATTTTAAAGCATTTTCTAGATTTATCTCATGTAGTTTAGAAGCATGAGCATAAGCATAAGCATGATGTGTGAATATCAGAATGATGTATGAGAATCAGAATGATGTATAAGTATCAGTGATGATCTATGAGTTACGGAATATTACATATATTGACGGGGAAATTTCTGGATGCATCAGTGTCATCAATAAACAGTATTCCCAACAAGGTGTATGTAGACATTGGACCGTACTGCTCAAAACAGTTCAATAATATTTTGGTAGCATATCAATAGCATACCGTGTTGAGGTATATTTAGATACACAGTTTTAGTGACACATCATAGTTTATAGATGATTACTCAATTCTAGATTCAGTACTATTTTTGGTTTACTTTTAGTATTCAGTTATAGCTCAGTTTTACTTTGTTTTACTTCAGTTTTGTACAGTTTTATACAGTTTTATATTTTCAGATATGTTACAATTTTTCTGCATTTTTATACATATTATGTAAATATTAAGTAAATAATTAAAACTGTTTAGAATAGTTTCGATGTGTTAGACTTATGTCGAGGTATTTTTGGAATCCGGTAATTTGCTAGATCTAGAGCAGTATATTGAGACAGGTCAGGAGGACACCCAGGAGTTTCAGGAGGAGCCCGCGGAGTACTAGTGGACTCTCCTCCAGCTTTACTTTCTGCTTAGTATTTTCAGTTCAGTACCTAGTTTTACTTCAGTATTTCAGTAAACTATTTGTAATAATTCTGGATGTATTTTCTTTTCTTTTCTGAGACGAATGTTTTATACAGCTTCTGTGATAAATGTTTTTGAATGTTTGCTTTAAGCTTTCGCACTCTGTTATATACTACTTATACTTAGTATTGTGATGTGATCAGCATACTAGAAATACTGATATACTATATATATATATATATATTAGATTCATACTGTATTCTAAATCTAATGTATGTATTTATCTAATACTTAGGATAAGGATACTATACTTATCATAAGTATTAGCTCTCAACCCTCCTTGAGGTTGAGTCAGCAGCCATCCAGTTGGGTTCGATCTTTCAGCTATTCGGGGAGACGGGTTATTCCTCCCCGAGTGGCGAACCGCTCTGCCGCCGATATGATTGTACTTAATTCTTTTGCGTGTGGCGACGGGGCGGGGCATTACAACAGAGGAGGGAGTGGGGAACACTACCAGCCGACAATGGCAGGGCAGCGAGCAGAGTGGAGCAAAGGGCATACAGAGACCATTCACAGATGCACGCGGGCGCGACTCGGGTTTAGGTTGGGTCAACGAGGAAGAGGCGAGCCGTTGGATCTGGCCTCCGATCCAATGGCTGAATCGGTTCGAACGGCGGAAGCTGTCCGATCCCATCTTAAGAACCGCGAGATGGCTTAGATCGTTGGATCTGGCTGTTCTGCATTCTGGCCATTGCAGCAGATTCACGGCTCAAATGGTTAAAACCGTTGACCGTGGGAATATATTATTTAAATAATAATATTTAAAAAATAAAAAAAATATTAATTTGACCAAACAGATTTTAAAAAATTCCATAAATTCACTAATATCTAATTTGGATGTTAGGAATCCAAAAATGCAATCAGATTTTTGATCCAAGGTCATTTTAATTATTTTATTATTATGATTATTTAAAATACATTAAAATAATTGATAAAATCGAACGACTTCCAAAAATTCTCAAAACTTCACCCATAGCTAATTTGGGGTGGGGAATTCAATGACGAATCTAGATTTTGATTTTGAGTTCAAAATAATTATCTTATTTTCTTAATCAAATAATTAACTAAAATCTATAATTAGTCCGATTGATCTCCAAATTGATCTAGAATTTTGGGGTTCACTCTTAATGACCATTAGAGACTAATGGAAGAGGTTTGAAATAGATTAAGCTAAGTTTAACCTAAGTAATAACTTTGGGTTGTTACAAGATCCTTACTGGTCCCTTTAGTCATGATCGATCAAAGGAACGCCTCAGCAACTCGAGAGACTAGCTAAAACTCTAAAACTCTATTAAGGCTTGGGCATTGTGCCCCACTGTACAACCCTAAGCCAATTGCCCTTTGATTGGGTTCAATCAATCTCGATCAACATCAGCAATCAGCCTAAAATGATTGGCAATCTAGATTGAGGCATTCACCATCAATAGTAAACCAAGCAGTACTCAGGAAGTGAAGTACCTAGGTTCGTTAGATCGTCGAGCAGCTGCTAAGCTCCAATTTCTAACACCCAATCTCAATTCACTGTTATTGGTTGATTGCTCTAGTTCTTGAAGCTTCGGCTAATGACAAGGAATCACCAGCATGTCTTTAGAGGGTGGTAGACGCCAGTTCTAACAACTGGAGGTCGTCGGGCTCTCAAGATGAAGGAGAAGAAGAGAATTTGAAGGAGGTGGGGAAAAGGACCGAATGCTAGAGAGAAAATGCCTCGTCTAGCAGACAGGAACAGAATAAGAAGGAAATCAAGAATGGAGCGGGACAAATGTTGGTGGGGTGTAGGCGCCGTGAAGGGGAGGACAACTGAGTTGGAGGGGGTCGCTGCGTGCATGCGGGCACCGGCGCGCGTGGCCACGTTGGTTGAGATACGACGGGCCACAGTGCCCTGTCAATCTTTGCCCCTGGATCAGATCTGGTGGTCCAGATTTGATCTTGAGATCCAAAATAACGGCAAGAGTGATTTGGGCCATTGGATCAGGTCTTTGATCTAACGGCTGGATCTAGATAGAGAGATGAAAGCTACTAGAGCTTCCGATTCAGTTGAGTGAATCGCAGAACGACTAGGATTGGCTCGATCCGCATGGCTCGGAGGAGAGAGAAACAGGTAACGACAATTAGACGTTGGAATAGTAATTTAAATTAATTGTAAATAATTTAATTAATTTTAAATAGTCAATTTGACCAAATGGACCTCAAAATTTTTCAAAAATTCATCCATAACTAATTTGTGTGCTAGGAATTTAAAAATACAATCAAATTTTCTATTGGAGGTCAATTTAATTTTCTCAATTTTCTAATTAAATTGAATAAAATGCTCGACTTATTCAAATGATATCTAAATTGAACCAAAACTCTATGGTCTATTTCTAATGATATTTAAAGACTAATGGAACATGTTTTAGACTAATTAAGCTAGTTTAAACCTTAGTAACAACCTTCAGTTGTTTCATAGGATCTCAATATCCTACTATTTAGGACATGCCCAAATTTACAGTTCTAATAATGAAAATGTTAAAACTAAATATAATTTTAACTCAAATAGATAGATTTGGGTACTAAAGTCAACTTATCAAATTACATATCATAATATTTGATTTAACATATTTACTAATCTTTATTACAGTTTTTGACACTTAGAGGCTAAGAAATTAAACACTAACTATAGGGTTCAAATCTCTTAACTTGGGATTTTCACTTATAAGATCTAAGCTACTCAAACTTAATCTCTAATTAAGATTTAGACTAAATGAATTTTTCTTGATTCAGATTAATTAATATAAGTTGTCTACTCGCTAAGGGTACTGATTTAGAGACTACTAAGATGATTAGGGGCTTCAAAATTAAATTCTAAAAATTTCTTAATATTTACCAATTAAATATTATTATTTTAGAGTCAAAAACTTGACATAGAGAATTAAACATCCAATCATAAAATTCTATATTTTTAAGGGGAACTTATTGTTTAAGGAGTCAAATGACACCTTAAACACCAAAATTAAACAACTAGGAGTCATCATATGGCTTTTTTAAACTTAACTATGATTAGAGGATAATTAGTAAAATCACTCACAAAAACCTAAATTATATTTCAGATTATTGTTCCTTTCATTTTTCTGATTAAAATGATTTATAGTTTTGCATAATTTGAATTTATATTAATCAAATTATTTCAACAATGCATTTTGTATTGTTTTCTTAAACTCCTGATTATATTAAATTATTGTGCAGTTATTTAAATTGGAATACTCTAAGAATATTTCAATTACTTCGCGGGTTAGCGTTCAGGTTAACGGGATGTACGACAAGTCGGGGAATATTCGACGGATATTCCCTCCCATCGAACGACGTGGGTCACAGGTCGGCCTGTCCCGTGACTGTGCTTCGTCCTTGCGAGATTCCTGGATTTGTGCGGACTTCCGCTGCTAATTCCGAGCTACTCCGGCCACCTCAAGGGACATACCATATACCAAAATGATCAGCACGGTAAGACACATCGATTGACAACATCCCATGGCAAGTGGCGCCGATCGCTGTGACCTTACTCGGCTGGAAGCCGGTCGCTAGGATTTACTGTGTGAGCTAAATTGGATCGACATAAGCCACCTAGGAGAGTGGTTTTGGTGCCTGCACAATCACAGTCCCATGGCAATTCGAACGCATCTATCCACGACGATTGAGCCTACCTAGAACGATGGGAGCCTACTCGATCGGGGCTCCACTGTGTGACACCGTGTAGCCCAATCGTATCGAGCTTCGACTGGGCTAGCTTGATCCCAGGCAGATTCAACAATTATCGCTCGACTCCTAGGAATGCCAATTGAGCGTATTCCTAGGTCAAATGAAGATCTCGGTCGTTGGGTTTGGCCCAATTTTTCGGTGAATGCATGCTCGAGAATTCGGCTCAATCCCGGCCATGGTATTATCAAATTAGCCTATTTAGGATTTGAAATCGAGCCTAACATCCTCCTAAGAATCTTAGTATTCATCAGAGACATGAAAATGAGCTAACAAGCTTAGTAGGAACTTAAACAAAAGTAGTTCAGAGGGGGTTATCTTGCACCTGACGGTCGGGGAAAATAGTGGGCTTGCTAGTTGGGTTTAGGCTCTACTGAGGGCACCAACAGCTCCCTGAGGATGTGAACTAGCTCCAGAGCACAAGAATTGCAAGTTTTGTCCACTAGAGCATCTTCGGGTTGAGAGGAAGAACGTGGACTGAGAAGGAATTGTGGATGCTGAGAGCTCTGGGAGTTTGCAAATGGACAAAGGAATCTCTCAAATAATTTTTGGGGCTTAAATAGCTAGGGAAGGGTGGGAGAGGTTGGGCTATGGCTGTTCGCCCGAGCCCAAACGTCGGCCTCCCAGAGGCTATTTAGAGTGTCACCGGATTTCTCTACCGGAGTGGAGATTCCCTCCACTCTTTGCAAGCAGTTGGTGATGGCTGGAGGTCCTGAGGGATAGCCGTGAGAGGGAATCGTACAAGGATTCCTTCTGCCATTAGGCATGCAAACGAGGACGATAGTGAACAGCATCGAATGTGCCGGATGCCGTCTAATTCTAGATAAAAAAGGCACGACGTCTCTGATTTCCCGGATTGTGATGACCGACGCAGGATTAAACCTCAATCAAAGTAAATCTGACTAACACAACAACAACCTATGCTTACACTTACAATCTCAATATACATTAAATTTTAAATTTTGAAAAAACTATTATTTAATTTATTTAGAATAATTTTACGTTTACATACTTAATATGCTTATACTTGAATCTCTATATTTAATTTATTTAGAATAATTTTACGCTAATAATTTAAAAAAAAAAATAAAATCGCTCACTGCTTCTCTGCTTATTAAAAAACCGAGCTAAATTTTGTAAATAATAAAAAATAATTCAATATCTACACATTAATATATATCAAAATATATAAATAATATATCAATTTAATATATAAATAAATTATTAGTTAAATATATTTTTTTTTGTATATATTTTTTTGATATATATTGTTGTGCAACCATAATATTTTTTATCAATAAATACCTCATTTATTATAAAAAGAAAGTATTTTTTTTTTATTTAACATAATAATTAAGATTAACAAATAAAAACTATGATTATAAATTTAATTAAAATAAATAAATTATTGAAAAAAGTGCAAACATTAATTTGGGGGCAGGAGAGCGAGAACCCCTCCTCCAACTTCCAAACCCTAAACCTAAAAGGGGTTTTAGTCCAACGCGCCTGCAGAGCTCGGAGTGACTCCTCTGCAGATCGATCCTGATAATATATTAAATAATGGCGTTTGAAAGTAAATAAAATCCAGCAACATTTGATCAAAGCACTATCTATGAGTTCAGAAGATCAAACGCAATCGATGCGCAGGAAGAGATGAGGACTTAGTTATGAGGACAAAATGATACAACATAGCTGGCGCCCGTACAAGTGAGGATGCTCGTTGGGTCATCATAGGCGTAGGAATAGGCCCTGGGGCAGGCGGACTTGAAGAGCTTGGAGTACGCCGTCGGCTTGCACAGCTGGGGGCTCCCAAAGCTCCCCGTACAGCAGTACCTCGGCGATCCGAAGGCCGAGCAGGCGCTCTTGCACGCCACGACACGGCTCCCCGGCCCGGCCCGAACCGCCAGTCCGGCAGGGCACACCCGGTTCAGATCGCTCACGCAGCCGGCGTCCCCGCAGCGCCCGGCCCCCCGGAATGCGCGCATGGCGATGCCCAGGTTGTAGCCGTCGACGAGGCTCACGTCGTAAAAGTCCTGTGTTCCGGGCGAGGATCCCAGCGTGATTTCAGCCAGAGTGGCGGGGGGAGTTCCGCCGAGGCCGTTGCAGAATAGCGCGCCGCCGCAGTCTCCGGTGGCGCAGCGGCCGCGGCCGGTGGAGTCGAAGGAGCAGCCCTGCCGGCCCCACACCCGGCCCGACCACCCGTCCGGTAGTCGAACCGAGTAGGCCTCGCTAGGCCGCAGGAGGAAACCGCCACGTGCCACCACCGGCTTTCCAGCGCTGGGCTGGATGCCCGGCCATACCGGCTCTCTGCATTTGTTCAGGAGGGCTAATGTGGTAGACTTGCCCGCGGCGAAGAAGCTTGATGCTAGAAGCAACGCGGCCAGCAAAGGGGCAACCAACATGCCTTCTGCTCTCACTCTCTCCATTCACTGATTGCTGGACGTCTTTCTGCCTTCGGGTTTTCCATCGTGTGGCTTTTATTATTCTGCGAATTGATGGGTACAAATGAAAATAAAATATTTGTTTATTTTTACATACATACATATATATATATATATATATATATATATATATATATATATCTTTTTAGAGAAATAGATATCCAAATAAATTTAATTTAAATATTATTTCAATAGTTTATTTTTATTATTTTAATATAAATAAATAAATACTAATGATGATTTCTAAATCCTATTTAATAAATTTTTTAAATGTCACATTAATAGATCTAAATAGTATTTCTCTTATTTTTATCTTCAATTAAATTTCAAACGGAATTTCATTAAGAGAAAAAAAAAAAAAATCTTTTGCTAAGCATATATCCAAAAATTCTAATTAGTGCACAATTTCATATTTTTTTTCATTCAAAATGGAAATATGTGTATAAATAAACTTTAACATCCTAAATATAAAGAATTAGATATTAAATATACCATTTCAGTGTTTCTTCTCTCAAATCAGCATTATCTTAATTTTGGAGTACATTCTTAAAGGTTTGTTAAAAATAAAATTTCAATATATATTTAAACTTTAATAAAAGTAAATTTTCTACAAGTAAGTTGTTATTGTACATTGTTGGTACCCCACTCTAATATAATTAGTGAATTTAAACCTCATGTTAAGCGCGGGAGCACCGATGGAGTTACGAAGTATTTTACTTTCTACGAATATCCCCTTCATGAGCATTTCTTCCTTTGTCATCAAGATATGATCATCACTAGGGATTAATATTATGCTTTTAGAGCCTATAATGCATCAAGAGGGTGCCCCAAATATTAAGAATAATCATTATACATCTCAATTTCATTAAAAGTGACATCTATGCTTTTGATAATCTTCTGATTATGATTGTCCCAAATCATATAACTGAACTCGTCCATTCCATATCCAACAAATACACACTTGATGGCATTTGCATCAAGCTTGCTCTTGGATCCTGCATCAACATACACATATGATGAACAACCAAATATCTTGAGGTGGTTCAATTTCACCTCATTTTCATACCAGGCCTCCTCAAAAATCCTTCCATTTAGGGGCACCCAAGGTCCCCAATTGTCCTTCAATTTCCTTGGGAGACCTACATGTATCCTTATGCTCTTGGTTCGTTCTGTGATCGTCCTATTCACTCGTTTTGTAACACCATTTTGTTGTAGTGTTCTTGGGATTGTAAATTCTTTCTTGATTTCATTCAAGGAATAGAACTTCTTGTCACAATACTTCTCCATTATCAGATCTCAAGCATTTAAACTTTATCACTATCTAATTCTCAACAAAAGCAAGCCATTTCCTAAAAATATCAAATACGTCAAATTTGTGCTTTAAGAAATATACGCATACCTTCCTTGTATGATCATCAAATGTAACAAAATATGTGGCTCCACCTATAGAAGTAGGAGCTTGACCCATCCATATGTATGCGCCAACTCAAGCTTCTGACATTTTAGCTCTCTTCCTCTTTTAAAGAATGTAATTTTTTTTTGCTTGCCCAATACACAGTCCTCATAGAAATTTAAGTTCACTAACTTTAGTCCTAGAAGCGTTCCCCTTGACTGTAGAGATTTAAAACCCCTCTCACTTATATGGCCAATCCTCCAGTGCCATAGACTAGCATCTATCAATTCTACATCTGCAATGAAATCAGATACTTTATTAATTAAGTAAAGTGTACCTTCCATATTGCCCCGCGCAATGAGTGCACCCTTAGTGACCTTCCATGAGTCCCCTACAAACCTTGTACTATAGCCCTCTCTGGCTAGCTGGCTAACTAAAATAAGGTTCCTTCTAAGAAATGACAGGTGTCTAACATCTCTTAGCTTCCAAATCGCACCACTTGGTAGCTGGATGTCCACACCACCATTACCTAGAATATTGCATGCCTAAATTACTCTAAGTAAATTGGGATTTCTATTACTAGTCCTTAAAGAAATCAAATGATGACTTTAGGGATTAGGGTGAATAAACTAGGCTCTAATCTAGTCACTAAAGGCTAATCCTAATTGATTTATTATTCTACAATTACTAAGGCATTAAGGCTAACTACTCTTAATGGATGTGATAGATAGTTCTATGGATCAACTACAATTCATGTTTAAATCAATCATAGAATTTCTACCTTAGGGTTGAAAAGCGAATCAAGCAAATTGCAATTGAGTTATATAGCTGGAAAATGAGAACTAAGCTCAAACATAAGTAATCTATTTTGGTATGGGAAATAATAAATGTGACATATTAGCTATCCTAGAGTTTTATAAAACTTAAAATATGCTATATAGGAAAATAAGATTCATCACAATAACACCTAATTAAGAGTTAATAACCTAAAATCACTAATTGTTGTCCAATAGAAATGATTTACATACTATTGAAATCCTTATATCATAAGGAGAAAAATGACACTAAGCATGTCAAATTTGGACAACATTTGAAATTTAGGATTTTTGGGACTCTTAATTAGGGTTAAAAAGTGATAAGGAAAATTATGGTTCAAATGTTAAATTTGATTTTATATTATTGATCCTCACATTTTTGTGAGTGAAATGGACTATTTGCTCGCCAAGTTTGGACGAGAATCGACTAAGTTATAGCTTTTGCAAAATTAGCCTAATTGTTGATAGATTAATTAAATGAAATACATTAGCATGAAAGAGGTGTATATGAGCAATGATCACATTGCACATAAGTCTCCAATAAAGTAGTTTAGTTTATCAGAACTAAATATGGGTTCTAAGTACTTAAAGTACCTGATACGGCACCAAGGCTTTTGTAACCAACAATTCAACAATTGTAATCTCATAAACCTTTACTTGAATGGAAATTCATCTGAAGTGAAATGTACCTGAAAACATTTATTGTATTTTCCTTCATTAATAAATGTCTAAAATAATTATGATTTATAGGTTTCTTGATTACTTATGTATTAAGTTATTCCCATTTATTAGTACTTGATAGTTTGCATGCTTAATTTAACATATATGTGTATATGTGTGGTTTTCTTAGCCCATCATTTATGTGTGCATTTATAACTGCATCACATGCAAAATTATACAAATTCACATACACAAATCCAAGCTTTATGTATTAGCTTTTCTAACAATCAAGCTTTGATATTTACAAATTGACCATCTCATTTTACACCATATTACCCCTAAGTTTATAATGTTTGGATTAGTACAATTAATGATTGTATAGATGCAATTATGTGAATTATGGTGGTTATACCTACATCAATATCATATTTATTGGGCCTTATAGGTTGGAATATGGTGATTAAATTTGGATGAATAAAGTCAATCTATAATCTAAGTTATATAATGACAACGATGCACACCATAGCTCTTGCTTGCTCAAGTAAATATAATATGATAATAGATTCAAGTAGACGAGTCAATTTTAAGAAAAGGGTGGTCAGAGTAAAAATGATACACAAGATATTCTGCTCTATATACAGCAAGGTGCATTTAATTATTATGGAGATGTTACACTAATGAACCAATACATAAACAAAGCATCTAATATAGTAATCAAGGTTATATCATGAACATTATAATCATAATGTCAAAGGTCGAGAAAAATGGGTCATGGAAATGGGCCATTTAAGTAGCCCAAAACAAAGAGTGTTCATCATTTTGTTGAAGGAGTCGATGAAAGAAGAAATTTGACATTTTAGGGTTCGTAGATGGCACTCGAATAGAAGTTCCTAAAGTACCTGATAGATAATCGGCTATAACTAGGATTCGACTTTAACTAATTTTAGTTAATATTCCTATTAAGATTGAAACAATTTGCACATGTTCACGATCAGAACGAACATAAGGGGTAAAGAAATTTATTTTAACAATCTTCTTTCCTTTTTTTTTTGAGTTCGATCGAGTCTTAATAGATAGAATTATTCACTGAAATTTAAGTAAAGCAGCGATTAAATCATTGTAAATAAGAAGAATCGAATAGAATATTTATAGCAATCTTGAGAAGTAATAAGTAATGATTTGTATTGCACATCATCGGTTGAAGGGAAGGAGTATCGTACCTTACACATTCACTTCTCTCAAGCTTAGATTAGAGTTAAAAATGAGAAGTTAAGCTCAGTCCTTAGCTTCTAGGATTTCACCGATTGCTCTTCGGCTTCTTCCTATTTTCGCAGCTTACAGCTCTCTTCGCACGGCAGCTCTCTTGCAGCGCAACGCTCTCGCGTTTGCTTTCCTCTTGCGTCGTGTGGAATGGATGAGGATCGAGATAAAGAAGAGAAGGAAGAAAGCTAGCAGTGATGGAGGTCATACCTCTCCCTTTCGGCTCCTTTGCAAGTTATCGTGCGAAAAGTGAGGGGAGGCATACGGGGAAATCACAGGAGCCATTTGATCATGCATCTGATTGAACGGTTCCTATCCCTTTTTGCGCAGGATGTAAGGCTCGCCGTTCGATTAAGGTAGGAAAGATCGATGGACCGGATTGAAAGGATCCCATGTTTTGTGTTTTATGTGAACTAGGGGATCCACACATTTCTTAATTTACCATTGGGTAATCATTTATTATGTATATATATTAATTATATCTAATGATTATTTAATTATTATTATTTCCTTATTTTATTTCTTAGATTTAAATATCTAAACGTGATTCTAAAAATTCTATAATTCCACTCTTATCTAATTGAGGGGTGAGAAACTCAAAAATATGATCGGATTTTTGATCGGAGGTATATTTAATTATCTTAATTTTCTGAGTATTTAAAATATTAATAAAATATTCGGAGAAAATTCGACGACTTCCAAACACTTCTAAAATACCTCCCATAGCTAATTTGGGTGTGGTGAATCCAAAGGAGGACTCCATTTTTGATTCTGAGGTCTAAATAAATTAGGCATTCTCAGAATTATCAGAAAACCAGGAAATATTAGAAATTATCAAACGATCTCCAAATCGCATGAAAATTAAAATGGAGGCTCCTAATACTATTATAAGACTAATAGAAAAAGATTATAATCAATTAGGTCACTAATTGACAGGTAACAATACTAGGGTTGTTACATATGAGGCTGGGTTCAATAAGAGCAACTCCTTCACATAGGCCCCCTCAAAGGTTCCAAATAGCACCCTTATAATTTCTGATGGACTAGCCCCGTCCGTAACCTAATAAACCATCATTTCAGAATCCTTGCATACATTCACAAGACATAATATATACATTACATTTATGATTGATGAATCCATAGATTATATCTAAATAAAGGGGAAAATTTATTTATTTAAGATCTTTATGCTGCTTCTAAAATCAATTTTTTTTATCTTTTTCAGGGAAATGGAATCCAAAGGAGTTCTAAGGCATTTCTACAGAGTTTTTAAATTTTAAAGAAAAATTGCTGCAGCTCGCTGTCGCGCGCGATTGCGCGCCGCAGCTGGTTGTAGCGGAAATATCTAAACTATATGAAAATTAATCTCAACTAATTGAACAATATTTTTCGCAAAATGACCCGCTACAGCGCGCGGTCGCGCGCTGTGGCGGTCTGCAGCGGAAATATTTGTAACTTTATAAAATAAGGGCTCAACTAATTGAACAGTGATTTTAGCGAAATGACCCGCTACAGCGCGCGGTTGCGCGCTGCCGCGGTCTGCAGCAAAAATATTCATAACTTTATAAAATGGGGGGCTCAACTAATTGAACAGTGATTTTAGCAGAATGACTCGCTACAGCGCACGGTCGCACGCTGCAGCAGTCTACAGCGGGACATATTCAAAAGCTCAAACGCGGTAGTGCGCGGCAGCGTAGGACTTGGCGAATGTGGGAAGGATCATTGCACGCTGCAGCGCGCCACGATGCGCTGCAGCGTGCTACATCGGCCCACCGAAATTTTTTCCCATACAAGCATTAAATGCGACTGGGGACATGACCTCTATCCTGCATTTTGTCCCCATCCATCATTCCATGCTACAGCTCATTTTATTTGAAAAAGGAAGCTTTGAGGTGATGTTTTGGGTAAATAATTGAGGATTATTATCACCTCACCATAAATGGAGGTTATTGTCATGATGAATTCAGATTTTTATATGAAAAAGCTAGTTTGAAATGTGGAGGAGGATGGCAGCCCCCCCTTCCTATAAATACCCCTCCTCTTGACTAGAGGAGGGTTCACAATTTTAGCAAAAATTCTCCTAAGTAAGGAGGAGAGCCAAGGGAAAAGAGGAACTCCTCAAGAGTGGAAGGCATGCACTTGCCTTGGAAGAGGAGGAAGAAGGCAGCATTAGAGACCTAAGGAGGGAACATTGAGGGGGAGAAGAAGGATTCCAGAGAACTTCTATGGAGTGTTCCTAGTATCTTCTAAACTCCACTATTGTATTTCTTTTTAGTTGACCATGAAAGGGTCTTTATTCATGTATGTGTCTTTCTTCTTTTCTTGTGCAATGAGTAGTTAAACTCCCTTGGGGAGGGTTGGGGTTTAAGTCCCATTTGCATGATATAATATTAATGTATGAATGTTTTCCTTAAGCATATTTTGTTTGTGATTTTAATGCATTACTAAGAAATTTTTATCTAATTAGTATTAAATGTGATTATAAGAAAAGAACTAAAAAACAAACTCCAAGAACTAATTATCTTGTGCTCCTTAGCTCATCTTAAGTTGGATGCTATATTATGAGTGCATGAAGGCTTGGAACCATGTGAGAAAGTTCATAAGCTCAATGCACCTCAATCTAAGCTCAACCAAAGAGTTGATGCAAGTGATGCTAAGACCCACTAAATGAGCTCCTTAGCTCAACATAATTGAGATAGAGGAAGGAAGTGTTGAGTACTCATAAACTAAGTGACATAGTCATTGAGCCCAACATGTGAATCCCTCATCTCAATTATGAATGATGCGGGTGATGCTCGTAGTGGAAATCAATACTTATAAGATCCTAAGGTTTAAAAATCAAGCTCTCCTTGATTAAGAGAATAAGATTAAAATTTAAATCATAAGAATCTTACAAGAATCTTTGTACCAAAGTAGAACCGAATATGAGTTCATTTTGTGCACAAGATTTGAACTTGTAAGACCTTGAGCTAGACTCAAGGACAATAATGTGCACTTGATTTTAATTACATTAAATGATAAAGCTTGAGGAACCAATTCACATGAATATTATGTTATGACATGTGGGATGGCCCCAACTCTCCTCTTTCTTAAATCTTGCTATTTTTACTTAGTGAATATTTATGCTAATTTTAGACCACTCATCTAATGCATACTATAGTTTAAACATTAGTGAGAATAGATACACCTTAGTGCCAAATCAACCAATTCTCCGAGGATTGATAAATTCCCAAAAAATCACACTTTCCACTTATTACTTCAGACCACGTACACTTGCGTGCAAGTGCAGACGTGTATTTACAGTTTGTTAAGTTTTTGGCGCCATTGCCGGGGAATTGGTTTTTGATTTGAATTAAGGACAATCTATAAGTAACTAGTGATTTAAGCATTTGATTGCATATATTAGTAGTTGTAGATTTGTTGTAATTATCAAGCTAACATTTTATATTTCTTTTGTTTATTTTATTTTTGAAAAAAAATTTGTGTGATCTTTATTGCCAAGCTCATTCTTGAGTAGCCATATTGTAACTTTTATGAGTAAAAGAGTATGTGCTGAATATCTTTTTGATCCCGAAATAGAAAGAACATACTTACAAGCGAGGCGAGAATGAAATTTATCAAACTAACAAGCTGTTATAGATGATTTCACTGAAAATTTAGAAGAGCCTAGGGGTAGAGCACTTAAAGATTACGCACTACCCGCTATTAGGAGAATCCCCCATGCTATTATAAATTCAAATATAGAAGCCCACAATTTTGAAATCAAACCTTCCACACTGAGTATGGTGCAAAACAATCAGTTTGGAGGATTAGCCACTGAAGATCCTAACTCATATATTTCAACTTTCCTTGAAATATGTGATACATTCAGATTTAACGGTGTCTCCGAAGACGCGGTTAAATTGCGGCTATTTCCTTTCTCACTGAGAGATAGAGCCAAGAGTTGAGTCAGCTCTCTATCGAGTGATTCTATCAGTACTTGGGATGATTTAGCTAAGAAATTATTAGCCAAATACTTCCCTCCGGCTAAAAATGCACGATTGAGAATTGAGATCACCAACTTTACTCAGATGGAAGGTGAGACTCTTTATGACGGGTGGGATCGCTTTAAGGAGTGCCTCAGCTGTTGCCCACATCATGGGTTCCCTCTATGGATGCAAGTGCAAACCTTTTACAATGGTTTGAACGCTCCAATGAGGACACTCATTGATGCGGCCGCCGGTGGCTCCATTAGTGGAAAAACCCAAGAGGAAGCTTACGACCTCTTAGAAGAAATGGGCAATAATGCTTACCAATGGCCCATCCAAAGGAATGATTCCAAGGATAAAAAAGAGTGTAATTCACTAGAAAACTGACATCAAATCCTAGAACTGCAAAATCAAATTTCCCAACTTAATAAGAAGCTAGAATTTGGATATATAAGCCCCTTTCAGGAGAATGATGGGGAATTGAGAGATGTTAATATGATCATGAATCATAGAATGAATGGAGAAAGATTCAAAAACTCTCTTAAATAATTTAGAAACTCCACTATTGAATTCATGAATAAAACTGACGCCACACTAAACAGGCATGAGCACACTGTCCTCAGACAAGAGGAGACGGTTAAGAGAATTGAACAAAAATTGAAAGATATAATGAAGCAGTTAGAATAACCTTCACTAGTAGGGGTGATTAGGGAATATGAAAATAAATCAGGTAACACAATCACCTTAAGAAGTGGAAGGGTTACTCATGAGATAGTGAGAAAAGAGAATAGCCAAGATATCGCTAAATCTAGAGAGGAAAAGGAGGAAGGAGAAACAATAAGGACAGAAGAGAGTGTGGCAAGGGATGCCACAAGGGAAGAACTTAGAGACCCGCCTAAGGAAACTCCTCATATACTTTATCCTCAGCATATGGCTAAGGAGAAATTCGATGTCCAATATCAAAAATTTCTTGAGACCTTTAAAACTCTCCACATCAATATCCTATTCACTGAAGCCCTCGAACAAATGCCTAGTTATGCTAAGTTTATGAAAGACATCTTATCCAAGAAAAGGAAGATTGATGAAAAGGAGACTGTGGCATTAATAGAGGAATGCAGTGCAATCCTTCAAAGAAAAATTCCCACTAAAAAGAAGGATCTAGGGAGTTTCACTATCCCATGCACGATTGGATGCCAATCTTTTCAAAAAGCCCTTTGTAATCTTGGTGCTTCTGTTAATTTGATGCCTTTCTACATATTCAAGATACTAGGAATTGATCATTTAAAACCTACCTCTGTTCTACTCCAATTTGCCGATAGATCTGTAAAATCTCCTTTAGAAATTGTGGAAAATATACTTGTAAAGGTTGACAAGTTCATCTTCCCGGCAGACTTCATAATCTTGGATATGGAAGATGAAAACCAAGGGATTCTTATTATTTTAGGTAGACCTTTCTTGGCCACAGGACGAACCTTTATTGATGTAGACAAAGGGGAATTGATGTTGCGTTATGGAGAGGAAGAGATTAAATTCCATGTGAATGATTCTATGAAACACTCTTCTAAGTTAAACGAGGATTGTTGGGAGATCAATTTATTAGAAGAAGCTGGGTTAATGGAAGATGTGGGAGAAGAGGGAATGATGGGAAGTGAGGAATATAAAGTTCCCACTGAAACAGAAGTTATTGAAGAATTAATTGAGAAAAAGAAGATGATTCAACCTTCGATAATTTGCCCTCCTAAAATTGAATTAAAATCTCTTCCCTCACATTTAAAATACACATACCTAGGAGAAGATGAATCACTTCCTATAATAATCTCCTCATTATTAACTCAACATCAAGAGAATCTTTTATGTAACATTTTAAGAGAACATAAGAGGGCAATGGGGTGGAGTATTACAGATTTGAAGGGGATTAGCCCAACTCTGTGTATGCATCATATCCTATTGGAGGACAACTCTAAGCCTTCAATTGAACCTCAGCAGTGATTAAACCCTAACATCAAAGAAGTAGTTCACAAGAAAATCATCAAGCTCTTAGATGCTGGGATCATTTTTCCCATTTCTGACAGCCCTTGGGTGAGCCCTATACATGTGGCTCCCAAAAGAGTGGGATGACCATTATTCTCAACAGCAATAATGAGCTAATCCCTACTAGGATTGTGACCGAGTGGAGAGTTTGCATTGATTATAGGAGATTAAATAAAGCAACTCGAAAAGACCATTATCCCCTTCCTTTTATCGATCAAATGCTTGATAGATTAGCAGGAAATCCTTACTTCTGTTTTTTTGATGGTTATTCAGGATATAATCAAATCCTGATTGCTTTCGAAGACTAAGAGAAAACAACTTTCACTTGCCCCTTTGGAACATTTGCCTTTAGGAGAAAGCCATTCGGATTGTGCAATGCACCAGCTACTTTTCAACGCTGTATGATGGCAATTTTCTCTGACATGATAGGAGAGTTTTTAGATATTTTTATGGATGATTTTTTTGTTGTTGGAACCTCTTTTGATCATTGCCTAATTAATCTGGGAAATATGTTAAAAAGATGTGAAAAGTCAAATTTGATCTTGAATTGGGAAAAGTGTCATTTTATGGTTGAAGAGGGTATCATTCTTGGTCATTTAATTTCTAGGAAAGGGATAGAGGTCGATAAAGCTAAGATTGAAGTAATTGAAAAACTTCCTCCTCCCATTAATGTGAAAGGAATTAGAAGCTTCCTAGGGCATGCTAATTTTTAACATAGATTTATCAAGGATTTTTTAAACATAAGTATGCCACTTTGTAGATTGCTCGGAAAGGATGTTGAGTTTAATTTTGATAATGATTGTCTAAAAGAATTCAATACTCTAAAAATTATCTTGATCTCTACTCCAATCTGAGATTCACCTTTTGAAATTATGTGAAATTATGTGTGAAGCGAGTGACCTTGCAGTAGGCACTGTTCTTGGGCAACGAAGAGAGCGAACCTTCTATTCAATCTACTATGCTAGTAAACTCATTGACGATGCTCAAAGAAATTATGCCACCACGGAAAAGGAGCTTTTAGCTATTATTTTTGCTTTCACTAAATTTAGGTCATTTCTCATTGGGTCAAAGACTATCGTTTACACAGATCATGCTGCCATTAAGTATCTCCTCCAAAAAAAAGAGGCAAAACTACGCTTGATACGTTGGGTGTTGCTCTTACAAGAATTTGATCTCGAAATCCAGGATAAGAATGGGAGTGAAAATGTGCTTGCTGAACATTTATCCAGATTAACCCACATTGATCATGATAAGTTGACCGATATTAGTGAATCTTTTCCTGATGAGAATCTCTATAGGGTAGCTACAAATGATCCTCCTTGGTTCGCTGATATTTGCAAACTATCTTGCAGGAGGAATCATACCAAAAGATATGAGTTACCAACAAAAAAAGAAATTTTTCGCGGATATAAAAAATTACTTTTGGTATGATCCCTTTCTGTATAAATATTGCAATGATCAACTCCTAAGGAGATGTGTTCCTAATTCTGACAACAGGAATATTCTCTTCCACTGCCATACATCTCCTTATGGAGGACACCATGGAATTGAGAGAACGACTGCAAAGGTGCTTCAATCCGAATTTGTTGGCCCCATTTGTTCAAGGATGCCGCTGAATTTGTCAAAAGTTGGACAAATGCTAAAGAACCGGGAATTTAACAAAAAGATATGAGCTTCCTTTAAATGGGATTTTTGAAGTTGAACTATTTGATATTTGGGGAATTGACTTCATGGGACCATTTCCCTCGTCCCAGGCCAATCTATATATCCTTGTGGCCATTGACTATGTTTCAAAATGGGTTGAAGCTGTGGCATGTGTCAACAATGATGCTAAAATTATGATCAAATTTCTCAAGGAACATGTGCTAGCTAGATTTGGGACACCCAAATTCTTGATCAGTGATGGGGGAAAACACTTTTGCAATAGGCAGTTAGAGAATATATTAAAAAGCTATGGGGTGAGACACAAGGTGGGTACTCCCTACCACCCTCAAACCAACGAGAAAGTTGAAGTCTCCAATAGAGAACTTAAATAAATTTTAGAAAAAACTGTGAACCAAAATAGAAAGGATTGGACTTCAAAACTTCAAGATGCCCTTTGAGCTTATAGAACTGCCTTTAAGATCCCTCTAGGAATGTCCCCGTATAAGCTCATTTATGGAAAAGCATGCCACCTTTCAGTAGAACTTGAGCACCGTACCTTTTGGGCAATAAAGAAATTAAATTTTGACCACCAAAAGGCAGGGGGCAGAGACTGCTGCAACTAAATGAACTTGATGAATTTAGGTTATATGCCTATGAGAGTGCCAAGTTGTATAAAGAAAAAACAAAAAAATAGCATGATAAGCTAATTAAACCTAAGTACTTCCAACCAAGATTGAAGGTATTGCTTTTTAACTCTAGATTAAGACTTTTTCTTGGAAAACTAAAATCATGTTGGACAGGATCATTTACCATCATTAAAGTTTTTCCTCATGGAGCTGTCGAAGTTGCCTCCAATAATAGCACTTTCAAGGTAAATGAAAATCATCTGAAGTTATACTTGGAGGAAGGAGTCTTTCAAGAAAAGGGCGGATGGACCCTTCAGGACCTTCCTGATGAAGGAATCACATAAGATCTTTCTTGTGTCAGGTTAAGACACTAAAACAAGCGCTTATTGGGAGGTAACCCAACAACTAATTAGGTTATATTTGTTCTTTAGGATGCTAGAATTGCATATTTTCAGTACTTGTGTTTCTTTTATATACTCAGCATATATTAACATAATCATAAGCATGTTAGGTTTAGAATTGTATTGTAATTGCTATTTCTTTTAGCTTTTAGCCTCACCTTGTTTATTTTGCATTGTATGCTGGCTATGAATGGATATTTTATAGTTACCCATTTCTTTTATAGCTCATTGCACCTTTACTGCTTGCATGTGTTATTAAGTTAAAATGTGATATCTTTAAATGTTCAATTCATTAAAATAGCCTAAAATGTACTTAGACAATTGTCTAACTGTAACCTTTTTATTTTGTTGACTGGGGCCCTGGCATTTGTGATACTGACAAATGTCAGATTCAGACGTGTTCGTGGGCAGTGTCGCGGAGGAGGAGCAGGTTCAGGAGGAGGACTGTGCTGCTGCTATCTAGTTAGATATTGCCTTTTTATTTCAGTGAGATTGAGAGACATTCTTCTTTCTCTTTAAACTTCAGTTTGTAATAATTATTTCTGGATGTATTTCATTTCTACATTGTGATGAGTTACTATATTGCATTCTCTTTTCCTACTATGTATGCCTGTGGATGTTACTCTATTATTTATTGCTTTCGCCACTTTGATATCTACATATTGATGAATGCTATAGCACTTGGTGACAAGTCCTTGGCTTAAGGTAGGTTGGGTTTACCTAACTTTACTTAAGTTGGAGATTTGCCATAGTTGGAGCACCATACTTCCTTGTTGTCAGTACGGGGGCCCCACAGTTGGTATCAGAGAACACCATAAGGTGTCAGAATGGGATATACGATTCCTTTCTACATAATGGACCATTCTTCTGAAATACAAGCATCAATATAAGTGACATCTATAACATAGTAGTGTCAGTAACTCTATGCAAAATGTAGGAGGAGAATACTCCCATCCTAATAAATTAGTCATCTGGAGTCTAACACAAATGTAATAAAATTCTGTCCCCAGAGTCAAATGGATTCTGAAGAGTTCGATATAGACTATTATCAGCGTGCCTTCAGGAGAGTTTGGAGCTGTAGCTTCAAATGGAGGCAGGAAAGCAACTGACAGATTGAAGGGGTGTCAGCAAAAAAATTTTGGTCATGGAGAAGCTTTTACAGCAAGCTGTATATCGAGGGCTCAACTTTCCCATATATGCAGAAGAATGGTTGAGCCGAGTGGAGTCCATTCTGATACACATAGAGTGTCCTGAGTCACTTTATGTAGATATTATGACAGACCTGATGGTGGACTATGCCGGAGTTTGGTGGTATGAGACCCTGGCAAGGCTCGAGAAGAAACATAACAGGAAGCGTCGGGAAGTCACTTTTGAGGACTTTTGTGTAGCCTTTAGGGTAGAATACATTGATAATGTTTGAATGATAGTTAGGATAAATGTTATTTTATTTTTAAGGTAAGTCCATCTGATTTACAGTGTTGGCATTGTAATCCCTTATTCTATAATTAATGAAATATTTTGATTTCCCTTCCTTAGAGAAAATTCTGAGTTTGTCTCCTTTTCTTAATTAACTAGAATGGATTTCGGATCACCACCCACAGTTACTCCTATCAAAAACACTATTGCCTCCAGTAGTTCTAACGATGAGGTGGCTTATCTGAGAGCGATGGTGGCAACTCTATTAGAAAACCAAGCTCAACAAGCACTAGTCATGCAAAAACTACTGAATGATCGTACAACTCCAGTCACAATCGCTGCTCCTACAGTTCATGCTCCACAAGTTGCTTCTTCTTCATATCACTCAGCAGATAATCTCCTTCACAATTTTCTAAGGTTAAGACCTCCAACCTTTGGTGGGAACCTGTTCCCAATGGACACAGCCGACTGGCTGAAAGCTGTGGAAAGGATCTCGTTTGTCTTAAGGTCCCAAATTCGGAAGCTGTCCATCTCGCCACCCGTTTGTTTCATGCGGAAGCAAAATATTGGTGGGAAGAGATCCGAAACATCAAGTTCACTGACTACGAGTTAGAAGGTATCCCCTGGGATGAGTTCATCGAGGCCTTCGAGACTGAATTTATTCCCCCATCCGCACAAAACATTATTGCAGATACAATCATGAGGTTGACTCAAGGAAGTTGTTCAGTGGCGGAATACGAAAGAGAGTTCCGTAAATTGATTCATTTCGCACCAGAAGTCACCCATTATAAGTCAGCTAAGTGCCATCACTTTCTTTGTGGACTCCGAAGTTCACTAAAGAACCATATTGTGCCGCTCTGCCTGACTAACTTCTTTAAACTGGTGGAAACGGCCAAGGTGATAGAGCATCATCAATCTGAAGAGGATCATAAGCGAAAAGCACAAAAAACTCTGAACCTGCGAGGAAACTTCAAGAGACACGGATCCAGCCCTGCGAAAGTATATCTGCTGGAAGCAGCACCTACTGCTGAACAAGCTCAAAACTGTACTAAGCCACATTCGTATGGCAAGTGTTACCACTTTGGCCAAAGGTGTTTTAATTATGGGCGTACAGGCCACCGATGCGACCACACGGAAACGATAGACGTAGTTCAAATGAAGCCTTATCATAAGAAATAAGTGTTCCGAGCAACCCCACTGAACTGGAGGGAACCAAATTTGGCTATAATGCCAGCCCCTGCTTCTGAAGTTGTTCACACGCAACCACCAGTCCCCAATTCTCAGAACTATCAATGACGGCAATCTAACAATCATCCTGCTGGACTTGCACGAGTGTATGCCTTAACTCCTATTGAAGCTGCCGACAATAACAATGTGGTTTCAGGTACACATTCCTAAACCTCTCCTGTTAAAATTGTATTTCTGTATTCTTTTCAAGTTATTAATGCGAAATTGTGTAAAATTTAGGCACACTTTATTTTAATAGCCAACCTTGTAGCGTATTGTTCGATACTGGTGCCAGTCACTCGTTTATCTCTGAACGATTTGTTAATAACCTTAAACTTCACGTATGCAACCTAGCACAAAAGTTGAGTATTGAACTTCATCGGGAATCCAACTAAGTGCCCATAAATTTTGTAATATTAAAGTCCCAATAAATGATTAGGACTTTCAGGCCAAGTTAATCATCTTGCCGATAGCTAACTTTGATATTATCCTTGGGATGAATTGGCTCAGTGACAATAATGTTGTGATAGATATCATCCTTGGGATGAATTGGCTCAGTGACAATAATGCTGTGATAAACTACCATAAAAAGAGAGTCACTCTCCATTCTCAGGGCAAGCCTGAAACATTTGTAGGAAAAACCAGCATGCATTTATCTTTAATAAATGCCATTAGAGCCGAACAACTGATTGTCAAGGGTTTTAGTGCCTACCTAGTTACCATGATGGGCGAAACAAAAGAAAAATATCTCTCTTGCTGATTGTAAGATAGTCAAAGAATTCTCCGATGTATTTCCAGAAGATTTGCCTGGTGTACCTCTTTTCAGGGAAGTGGAATTCTCTTTTGAATTGATCCCTGGAACCCAGCTGATATCCAAAGCACCTTATAGAATGGCACCTAAGGAGCTTCAGGAGCTCAACGTGCAGTTATAAGAACTCTTGAACAAAGATTTCATTAGGCCAAGCATGTCTCCTTGGGGAGCGCCAAAGTTATTTGTGAAAAAGAAGGATGGATCTATGCGTATGTGTATAGATTATCGTGAATTGAATAAGGTCACCATAAAGAAAAAATACTCACTGCCTAGAATCGATGATTTGTTCGATCAGTTATCCGGAGCCATGATATTTTCCAAGATCGATTTAAGGTCTGGATACCACCAGCTGCGAGTAAAGGAAGACGATGTAGGGAAGACTGCTTTCCGTACTCGTTATGACCACTTTGAGTTTTTGGTGATGTCATTCGGACTCACCAATGCACCATCAATCTTTATGGATTTGATGCAGCGCGTGCTAAAGCCGTATCTGGACAAGTTTGTGATTGTCTTCATCGACAATATCCTCATTTATTCTAAAACTCTAAAAGATCATGAAGAACATCTGAGGTTAGTGTTGGAAACATTGCGTGAGCATCAACTTTATGCCAAGTTCTCCAAATGCGAATTCTGGCTCCATTCCATTGCATTCTTGGGACATGTAGTCGATGCCCAAGGTATCAGTGTAGATCAAAGTAAGGTAAGAGCTATTCAGGACTGGGCTCAACCTAAGTCTATCATCGACATTAGAAGTTTCCTGAGATTAGCAGGATACTATAGGAAGTTTGTTAAGGGCTTTTCCTAGATTGCTTCGCCATTGACTAAACTAACGCAAAAGGCCGTTCCGTTCATTTGGAGTCCAGAGTGCGAGGAAGTATTTCAAACTATAAAGGATGCTCTTTCCACCGCTCCAGTTCTTGTTCTACCTAAAGAAAGTTTGAACTATCAGGTATATACAGATGCCTTTAAAATCGGTCTAGGTTGTGTTTTAATGCAAGAGGGAAAAGTAATTGCTTATGCCTCTCATCAACTAAAACCCCACGAGCGAAATTATCCAGTTCATGATCTTGAACTTGCAGCCGTGATTTTCCTTGAAGATATGGCGTCACTATCTGTACGGAGTGCAATGTTCAATTTTCACTGATCATTAATGTTTGAAGTATATCTTCACCCAGAGAGAGTTGAATTGCCGCCAGAGAAGATGGTTGGAGCTCATCAGCAATTATGACCTCAGTATCCAATATCATCTAGGAAAAGCAAATGTAGTGGCCGATGCTCTTAGTCGTCATGCTACTTTAACCTCTATGATTATCTCCAGTTTCTTAGAACCTGAATTTCGTAAGCTTGAGATTTCTCCTGTAAGTGGCGATATGTTGAGTTCGCTATTAGCAAATATTAATGTGGAACCCACTTTCCACCGAGATGTCTCTATCTCGCAAACCAAAGATGATGAGTATCTAAAATTTAAAGCAGATATTGAAGGTGGTCTTCGTCAGGATTTGCAATTACAGAATGGTGTAGTTTATCAAGGTATTCGATTGTGGATTTCTAAGTCCAAGTATCAAGAAGTTTTAGTCGAAGGCCATAATTTTGGGTATCACATTCACCCAGGCAGTACTAAGATGTACTAAGAAATAAAGCAATCATTTTAGTGGCTAGGTATGAAGAAAGATGTAGCTGACTTTGTAGCCAAATGTCATGCCTGTAATTTAGTAAAGGCCGAACACCAAAGACTTGGTGGTCTTTTGCATCCATTAGATATCCCGGAATGGAAATGGTCCGATATATCTATGGATTTTGTCATGGGATTGCCTCGTGCAAAATCAGGTGCCAATGCGATCTGGGTGATAGTAGACCGCTTAACTAAATCAGCGCATTTTCTCCCCATCCGTCAAATTGATTCTGTAGAGAAGTTAGCAAAGCTCTACATCAAAGAAATTGTCAGATTGCATGGGATTCCAAAATTAATCGTATCTGATAGAGATCGCAGATTTACTTCCAAGTTTTGGAAAGCTGTGCATCAAGGTCTGGGTACAATTCTAGCCATGAGTACAACTTTTTATCCTCAAACGAATGGTCAAACTGAAAGGGTGAACCAATTGTTGGAAGATTTGCTTAGGCTATGTATTCTTGATTTTGCTAGTTCATGGGAAGATCACATCTCGTTAGTGGAGTTTGCCTACAATAATAGTTTCCAAACCTGTATTAAGATGGCCCCTTATGAAGCGCTGTATGGTAGAAAATGCAGTACTCCGCTAGCCTGGTCAGAAATAGGAAGCGTTCAGCTTTTTGGTTCAGAATTGGTCGAAGAAACCAGTAATAAGATCAAATTGATTCAATAGAGAATTCGTTCAGCTCAAGATCATCAAAGCAAGTATCATGATTCTCACCACCGTCTCCTAGAATTAAATGTGGGAGATTTTGCTTATCTAAAGGTTAGTCCAATGAAAGGTGTCTTCAGACTTGGCGTAGCTGGGAAACTTAGTCCTCGCTATGTTGGACCTTTCAAAGTTTTGGCCAAAGTAGGATCATCTGCCTACCGGTTAAAACTTCCCGATGGCTTTGCAGCTGTTCATAATGTATTTCATGTATCTTCTTTGAGAAGATGTCTTCGAGACCCTTTTCACCTCGTTCAACTTCCAGTAGTAGAGATTCAACCAGATCTTTTATATGCCAAAGAACCTATCAGAATCTTAGCCCATGATAAAAAATAGCTAAGGAATCGTTCAATTCCTATGGTCAATATTCAGTGGAAGAATCGATCGTTAGAAGAATCTACTTGGGAGAAAGAGGTGGATATGCGCAATAAATATCCCCAGCTCTTTGCAAACCTAGGTAATGTTCTTTTCTCCTCTATTAATTGTATTTAAACTTGTATTATATCAATAGAATCTTCTTCACTTAGGTGATGTTGGGGATGACATCGTTCTTAAGTGGGAGAGTCTGTAACAATCCTTGGGTGTTACTCTAGCTAAAACTGGTTAATTAAGCTAAAGCAAGGCTTGATTTTGATTCCATTGGATTTAATGGGTCATTTAAATCTAACCCTAGAAGTTTGGAATCATTTGAAGCTAAAATGGAAAATTTGTTATTTTTGGCTATTTTTAAGCCCTGAAAAATACATAAATTATTTTGATCTCTAAATCAAAATTTGAGTTCATTTTTGAGTTCCCCACCCCCAAATTAGCTAAGGGTGTAATTTTGGAATTTTTTGGAGGTCATTTAGTCACATTTTGGATTTTATTTAAATTGGTTTAATTGCAAATTAGGGTTTTAGACAATTCCTAATTACAAATCTACCATTCTCCAACGGTCGGCTCCTTCCCAAACTGCGGGCGCCATCTGGACCGTCCGTTCCGCGGTCTTGATCCAACGGCCCGCACCGTTGGTCGGATCCATCTAATCTCAGCCGTTCCGCGGTTCTCAGGTTCGATCCGACGGCACATAGCCCATCCGCCTTAAGTATCCCCGATAGCCGCTCGATCCTCCGATCTAATCCGACGGTCGATCCAGCCTCCTCGCGTGGATGTTAGATGTCGGGAGATCAGAGCCGTTTCGCGTCAACCAACGATCCATCAGACGGCCCCGATAACCCCCGCTACTGGGGATCGTCTTCCTACCCAGCTCGCGCCCGACAGCTGAATCTTCCCCATACTGCCACGTCCTCCAGTCGGTCTGCCACTCCCGTGCCATGTCAGGAAGACCGTTGCGGCCTTGACCTAGCCTCCCAACCAATCCCAGCCAAGCCTGAGGCCCGGTTCACCCCAAATGGGGAAATTGAGGGAACCCCTTGGGCCGAGCCATTCTTCCCAGCCCAAGCTATGGTGTCCATCCCTAAAGCCTATAAATACCCTTAGGAATTTACAGTGAGTCCCTTTGCTCATTGTGAATCCCCAATCGCCTAGCTGAAGCTCTGCTGGAGTCCCGTCTTCCCCGGCGAGTTTCGGAAATTTCAGAAGCTCAAACTGCTGATAGAGGGCCCGTCTGGTGTTCAGACCCCCTGTGCACCTTCTTCTATCCTCCAGGAAGCTCAGGAGCACCTTAATTCCCTTCGGTTTAATATGCAGCCTGAATTCAGGTACAGCCTTCCTCCATTGAATTTTCCTTAAGCTCATTTCCATTATGTCCTCTGGATTGAGCCCTAGATGTTGTATAGGTTACCTTAGCCATCTAGAAACCCAATGTGATTGTCGCCTGGGGCTAAGCTAGCTCGAGTCAATCATATCGATCGATTGAGCTAGCAGCCGAGCCAATGGCTGAGTCCGAGTAAGGACCCAGCGATTGGCTGCGCCTCAGGTTAAGATATGTTGGGTGTTCGATGCATCTTGACTCCCTAAACATGTAGGGATCAAACCCCGGTCGAATCGAGGCCTCTGTGAGGAGAATTTTCCCCTCACAGTCGGCCTGAGATGCCCGTATCGAAGGCGTCTCGGTCGAGTAGCACCCCATCAATCCAGAGGGATCTAGATGGGGGTTCTTGGTCCAATTGATGTGTCTTGACTCAGGGAACGTGTAGGGATCAAGCCGAGCCGTCGTTGTCGACTGTGCACCGAGAATTTCAGCGCCGAAGTTCGGCGGGCTCGGGACCCATCGAGAGGAAGAAAATGAAGTCGTGGGTCCTGGGCCGGGCCGGCTTCCGGCCCGCGCGGTTCTGATTTTAGGCCGCGCCTAATTAATATTTATTGGATAACATTTTTAATGATCGCGAATTTAATTTTGGATAATTGTTTTTTAATCACTCCTTAATCACCTTAAATAAGGATTAGTTAATTTAACCCTAATTAAGCCTCTGATTTGGATGAGGGTTATTCCTAATGTCCTATTAGGTCTATATTAACCTAAGTATAAGGTTGGATTGCCCTAAGAATGCCTATGTTCACTAATCACCCTAATTAGTTTAAATAAGTGATTAGTGCTAATTATGATTAATTAGGTCATCAAAACCTAATATAAGTGTGTTTCTCACCTCACTAATCAATATGAAACTCATTAAAATAAATTAGATCTAGCTTGGGTAACTAAACCCTAAAATCCTAATTTTACCCTTAAGAGGAGCATTTTGGTCATTTTGACCAAAATATGTTTAAATGCTCAAAGTTTGGAAATTTCAGTAAACTATCATAACATAGATTAGAAATGTTCTCTGAACCCTTAGACTAATAGTAATATTAATGTGATCATTAATTCAAGAAATCTCCACTTAATCTCTAATTAAGACACTTAGATCTTAAGTGATCCTATAAGAGTCATTTGGCATTAATGTTTGAATCTAATAAGTGAGATGATTAAATATCATCTTAATAAGTTCAGTAAGGTTAACCTAAGAGTTAAAACTTAAAAGAAATGTAATTGGTAAAGTCTAAGTTAAAATCTAACTTAAGGTCTAAAGTGATCAAACATCAGATCCTTAGATCTTAAGTAGCCCTAAAAAGGTCAACATGAGTTTAATGTTAATCTAATGCTTAGAATTGTCAATTTCAACCTTAATAAGCTCCTTAGAGTTTAATTATGAACTTAGATTCTAAAAGAATCACAAATGAAAGCTCTTAAGATAAAATTCTAATTTAGAGATCTAAAGTGATCAAACATCAAATCTTTATATCTTAGATCTTAGACTTAGATCTTCAATTTGAAATTAAACCATCTCCTATTGAAATTCTTTAATGATTGATTGTTTAACCTTTTGAAACCTTTCATGTGGGTATAGGATGATTCAATCAATAAGATAATGAAATTATCTTAAATATTGAATATAGATCTTAGATTCTCATATGGCTTACTTATGTATATTGGCATGTTTAAGATTCTAGAATTGCACGTTTTTAGTACTTGTGTTTCTTTTATATACTCAGCATATGTTAACATAATTGTAAGCATGTTAGGTTTAGAATTGTATTGTAATTGCTGTTTCTTTTAGCTTTTAGCCTCACCTTATTTATTTTGCATTGTATGCTGGCTATGAATGAATAGTTTATAGTTACCCATTTCTTTCATAGATCGTTGCACCTTTACTGCTTGTATGTGTAGTTAAGTTAAAATATGAAATCTTTAAATGTTCAGTTCATTAAAATAGCCTAAAGTGTACTTAGACAATTGTCTAACTGTAACCTTTTTATTTTGTTGGCTGGGGTCTTGACATTTGTGATACCGACAAATGTCAGATTCAGACGTGTTCGTGGGCAGTATCGCGGAGGAGGAGCAGGTTCAGGAGGAGGACTGTGCTGCTGCTGTCTAGTTAGATATTGTTTTTTTATTTCAGTGAGATTGAGAGATATTCTTCTTTCTCTTTAAACTTCAGTTTGTAATAATTATTTCTGAATGTATTTCATTTCTACATTGTGATGAGTTACTATATTGCATTCTCTTTTCCTACTATATATGCCAGTGGATGTTACTCTATTATTTATTGCTTTTGCCACTTTGATATCTACATATTGATGAATGTTATAGCACTTGGTGACAAGTCCTTGGCTTAAGGCAGGTTGGGTTTACCTAGCTTTACTTAAGTTGGAGATTTGTCACAGTTGGAGCACCGTACTTCCTTGTTGTCAGTACGGGGGCCCCACAAAAATAAATAATTTTGCAGGAAATCAAATGTTAGAGCAAAATATATAACCATACAAATTAAATTTTTTTTCTTGCCATAATATTGTCACATGTTATATTATCAACATATAATAAGTTTCATGCATGTTTGTATGTATGTCTTAATTTCACGAAGCAATGTTAGCAGTTCTTCTGGGCAAGTTCAAAACCATGAGGATGGGTTAAATAAGAGCAACTCCTTCACCTGGGCCCCTTCAAAGGCTCCAGATGGCACCATTATAACTTCTGATGGACTAGCCCCGTCCCTAACCTAATAAATCACCATTTTGGAACCCTTGCATACATTAACAAGACATAACATATACATTTCATTTATGACATTACTCTGGCATTTAACAAGCATTTCAATTCATCAACAGGGATAAAGCTCAAAGCGGTGCTAAAGCGGCAATAAAATCATTTTAAGTGTAATCAGTAAAATCAATGTACCTTGGTATTTGAATGTCTGATTTTAGCACTCAAAATTCTACAGTTTCCGCAAAAATTATAATTGTAATATTATTAGATTTTGTAAATGACCCATATATATAATAATGAAATATAATTTATTGTTCCTAAGTCTTTAATATATCTTTAGCATTGTCCCCCTTTAGAGATTTCTTTAAAACTTTCTAACCTTATGTAAGCATTCCCTAAAATTCTTATTCTTCATTTTGTTAAACTCTAATGCTTTATAAATTAATGATTCTCTACATGAACCTTTATCATGCTTGAACATAGTGGGTGAGTGATCATTTCATTAAGGAACTAAAAGCTTACTATTATTAATGTATCATTATCTAGCTCAATCATATTAATCTTAATTTAGCATTTCTTAATTCAATGGTCAAAAGAGCCTATTTGTTTTTCTTTTTAGCTTGAAAGATATTTTGGATAACTCCTTGACACAAATAAATGGTTAAATGAGTTTCAAGTAGGAAAATGTACTGTCAGTTGTTCAATTGATTATTTATATGAATTAAAGGCTTAATTATTATTAATTATTTTATGTGGCAATGCATGCATTTAGAGTTATACGTCTTCTGAATCGTATGTGATATGTTAGACAGACTATAGAGTTTCTGGATGCACATAAAATTTTAATCTGTTGATATCTTAATGTCACTCCTTCATTTTGGTATTGTTCAGAGAGAAGCAAAACTACTGTTTAACACGATCTAATGAACCTATTGCACCTGAAGATCTGGGCCTTATAGAGGAAGAAAAGGTTAAAAAAGAACAATGACAACATTCTTCTCTAAAGTGATATCTACTATCTTCTCTTCATCTCAATCTCAGATGATGAGAAAATATAGCCAGTCGAAATGCTGCTCATAGAGTAACTGCATCAAAAATATTACTGAAATTGCTGATGCATATATCGACATTCAATCGAACCATATAACAATACCAAAGAAATGAACCTGTAAATGTAAGAAAAGTCCTTACTGTCCAATTTAATAGCTCTATCTGAAGTTGTATTGCATAAATGTAAATAGTTTTGGGATCCCTAACCTCTAATTGAACTATTGAAGTTTTGGACAGAAAGCAGGAATTTGTTACAGAAATTCAGGCGGAGCTTTGGCAGATGGAGTCGAGCTGCTTGCCCACAGATGAGACGTCCTCTGTCGACAAACTAGGATCAGGCGGGAGGAAGATCGCAGGTGTCAAAGACCTCCATAAGATGCAGCTGCGTCTTTGCTTGTGGTTAAGAGTACAGTGAGCTACGGCTGGCTTTGTCCTTGCTTGCGGCGTACTCTCCCAAGGTCGCGGCTGGTGTCGTTGACTTGGAGAGGCGTCACGGAGTCGGCAGGGTTCAGAGCGGATCGAAGGCGTCGAAGATCTTCGGGGCTTGCCTGCGGCTGCGTCCTTGCGGCTTCGAGGAGTCCAGTAAGCTGTAGCTTCGTTGTGGGATTTCGAGGGCTAGGATACTTCTGTCGGATATGTGGAGTGCTTATGGGATTGGTCCGAGTGGCGCAGAGTCACAGTATATGTTTGGGTACATTTCAAGTGCCGTAAGGTACCTCGTCTATATATGCTCCATTTTCCTGCTTGAAGCGTCATGCCTCTCCAGCAGGAGGCGTCGTATTCTTTGGAGGCGTCCTTTGATCCAGCCGCAGGTGAGGAGGAAAAAAAATGTTTACTTTGTTTGCTCTCATTCCATTATACTACCTCCCTTATATATATGTGTGTACATATGTATATATATACATATATACCTATGGCAGTTCATAAGTATGTATATATATATACATTTAAACTGAGAAGTAGAAAACAAAATAAAAAATGGTTTATAAATTGAGTGATGATTTGGCACAATATCAACGTACAACGAAATCCGGCAGAAAAATCATCAGAAAAAATAGAAATTTATGGGTACTAATAGACTATAATTGTATTAACGAACAATTAGGATTAGCGGGGACGTTAGTGCATTTCTTAATAACCACCAAGGGTCGTTAGAGCTTTCTTTAGTTAAAAAATATTCATAGGAGGCAATGCACAAACATTGAAAACATAAAATATCTTTTCTCTTTCTCTATTTCAAAGAAATATTATCAAACTTAGACTACAAGAAGGATGTTAAGATAATTTTGCATGGTGGTCCATTATTTTTTCAATATTCCATTTTTATTAAGCTTCGGAGAAGGACTTTCTTCAATTTGATTCACTTTTTCTTGTATCTCCATTTGGGTTAAATTTTTGGATTTACTTAAACCTCTGTGGATTAATTATTTTTTTTTCAAAATTCATGAGATTTGTTGGGATTGGTTTTTGATGGCAGATGACCTACATAAAATAAAGCTTTCTTTTACAAGAGTTTGTGTTGTGCGGAGATTCAACCTCTATCTCCACTTCAAAATATCTAGAAATTGAAATTTGTGATGTAAGCCAAAAGGTTAGTTACAATTATGTTACATAGGTATGTGAAACATATTACTCTTTCATTCACTTGGGTTGTGGCTATAATAATATAGTTCTTCTAGTTAGCAATCGAGGTCGCAGTAGATCAGCAGATCACGACTCCATCTTCCCAGAATTGTGGTATCGTCCAGTCATGTTGCTCTTGCTGCTTCCTCTATTCCTCTTTCTAGTGATCCCGCTCTTCTTACAGTAAACTTGCCTCCTCCCCTTCAATAGATCCCATGGTGCCTTTAATTCTAAATAATAATACCTTACCTTTTGTTAATATGCCCTCTAGTTCTTCCACAATTTCCATTGTGTTTGGATCACATCCTCCAAGACATTCTTCGATGATGTTCCTCTAATTATTTCTACTCAGCCCCCTAATTGACCTATGGTTCTTACAAAAAAGTTCCAATTAAAAAAGTAGAAGTCACTCCCTAAGGACACCGTTCTCATAAATTGTCTTTGGTTTGTGATTTTTTCTTAGTGTTCTTCAGGCTCTTCTCTCGGGCATTACTATAACAACCCTAAGTTGTTGTCTAGCTAATATAGTGCTAACTAACCATATTATGACTAAGCTAATGCAACTCTTGTTATGTGTAAATCATATTCTAACTAGTGTTCAAAATATGGGGTAGATAGTGCATGGATACTGAGAAAGAGGAATCTATTGCCTTCAACCTCTGATATCATTGCTCTGATTGTGTGCCCCGCTAAATTTAGGGAAGAATAAGCCATCACATGGAGCAAAGGTTCTTCGGGAGAGTGAGGGTGAAAGGAAGGAAGAAGAAAGACTTTAGGTGTTTGCAAGGTCAGGCTTTGGAACCATCCAAACCGCAAGTATGAGAGAAGGAGAGTCAAACCATCAATCAAACCTAGAGAACTTGTCTCGACCCATGTTTCTTTCTTCTAAATAAAATAATAGCGATAAGTGTCACCAACTTACTGACAAGCTCGTGCTGGCATGACAGAGATTCTCCGTCGCTTTACAAAAAAAAAAGAAAAGAAAAGTGACTGGCACGCTCGTGAAGGAATCCGATTCCATGCATTTTCATGGCGGACAGTTCCCCCCTGCCTCTGCTTCATGATACAAAATACTGATATTGTAATTTAAATTTAAATAGCTTTTTTTAGTTTCCTTCGGATACTGTTGATTAAAATTTATGCATCACAAAATTTGTCTTGCTGACAAAAAAAAAAAAAGAGAAGAAGAATCTCAAAAGAGAATTAAAAGTTATGGAGGAATCTCATTGCATGGGGATAATGCTTTCTTTGGAGTCTGTTGTAGCACAACAATTGTGAATGAAATTGGCATTGTTAGGAGTCATGTTAGATTTTTTCTTGACATTGGGCGAGCTTCAAATATAAATTAATGGTGCGATTAATAGGATTTGAACATAAAATATAGAATAATAAATCGTAAACCTCTTTCAATAGGATGCAAAACCGTTTTGAGACTTGATGGCCACTAGCACTTGGCCAGTGATGGGGATTGATGTGCTTGGAGGTGGCATTAGCACAAGTTATGGAGGAATCTCATTGCATGGGGGTAATGCTTTTTACGGTCGAGGGCTCGTCTCACATGTAGGCGGTTTGGTATCACTCGACGCTAATCTAGATTATTTGGCGCCAATCTAGGTGACTCAGCACGTGAGGGATCATTAGATGTCAGTGTGACCGAGCCGATTGTATCGTACTAAGAAATGATAACTAAGACAACTTGAGTCATTGCCTCCAATTAGCTAGCATGATTTACTCCTCGCACGATAAAGATGCATATAGTCTCCCTAACTTGACACATAAAAAGTGCCGAGGAAATAAATCCAGCTAAAATGATCTAAGTACTTGAATATAAAAGCTATATTAGTATATAAGAGTTTATAGAAAAATAAAATATTTTATGTGGATAATATTTTGCTAAAAATATGCTGGTAAAATGAGAATGTTATGCCGTAATCATAAATTCATATATATGTGGTCAAATTATAAGCTCTTAATAAATTCATATCTATGTATACAAAATACATGCTCTATTAGTCAATGTAAGGAAATATGCCATGCAAGTTAGTTATAAGAATTTATTTAGAATTCTAACAAGCATGATTTATTTATTGTGTGAGTTTAACTACTAATGTGTTGTTGTAGAAATGATGATGTTGCTCACAAATTCAAATTTGCCTCTTGAAGATTCCTGCACACTCTCTTCGCTTGCGGAAGCGTTTTCACAAGAAAGCTCACACTTCAAAATGGATTCGATGATCGGGGCTGCGTTGACGGTTACCAAGCAAACTCAGAAATCACAAGCACATAAAAGAGAAAAGCACACAGCATACACAAAATATCCAAACACCAATATATACGTGGAAAAATCAAGAATGAGAAAAACCATAGAGCCATACCACCAAGATCTGAATCTACATATCCATGTAAAACAATATCAGATCTTCTAAAGCATAAAGCTTGCCACTATACCTTTCAGATACCTTAGGATCCACTTGATCGCATCCCAATGGTGCTTTCCTGGGTTTCACATGAACCTGCTGACCGCTCCCATTGCATGGGCAATATCTGATCTCATGTAGATCATTGCATACATCAAGCTCCCAACTGCTGAAGCATAAGGAACATTCAGCATATGTTAGACTAAACAGTCGAAGCACATTTTAAGATTGACTAAGTATTTTAATTATTAAGATATCACAAATATAATTTACAATTCAAAGTAAGCAGCAGAGCTATAAAAGTTGAAAAGTATGGAAAAATGAATTAAGTATAATTATAAAAAAAACACTATGAAATAAGTTGAGTAAAAATACTCACTTTTATATAAGTCCTAGCCTGTATTAAAAATTAGTAAGAAAAGCATCATAGAGACTAGAAACTACTATGTGCATTTAAGTAAATGAAATGAAAGTAATATATGTTCAATAAAATTTATGCTAAGTAAGCAAATGAAATATAGTGAAGTATTAAATGAATTAAGCAACATACATTATATTCAAATTGAACTGAAGCAAACAATACACAATACTAGAGATAGAGAGTGTAATGCATAGGAAATAAAGAAGTATCTTAGATTCTTGATCTAAGATAAACATAGCCTAGGACTATGAAAAATATGCATAACTTAACAGTTATAAAAAGATCTTACAATCAATAAGATTGTAAAAGAATTCTTATATCTTTAGTTAAAGTTACATTTAGAAGTTACCTCATTCTGCAGTAGTACACAACAGAATGGGGCAAGGAGTTAAGTACATCTGATTAACTAAATACAGTGAGGAGGTTGAACATTCACATTTACCCTCTCTAAAATATGAAGTCCTATTATAAGCGCTTTCTTTATTACTCAAATTAGCCATAAGGCATTCCCCTTTAAAGTTTTATGAAAATCTTCATTTATGCATAATGATCTTGAGTGAATGTTTAAGGAAAGAGGCTCAAAGCTAGGCAAGCATTCAATAAATTTCAATAATTGTAAAGTATGTGATATTTCTTTTTTATCTACTTAATGATTATAGCTAATTTAATTTCATATTGACTTATAGATATTGATCTTTAAGTCAATTTTAATAAAAGTAGAATGAAAATAAGTTTGAAAAATAGTATTTTTCATGCAAAAGATAGATTATACCATACTTGAAATAATTCAACTTATGATTATAGGGAACTGAAAATCTAAAAGCTTTTCTAAAGCTTAAAAAGAAGCTATTTCTCTAAATCAAATTGATTGAGAGCTAATGTTCTAAAATGAATAATTAAAATAAATACTTACAAATGAAATGAATACTTACAATCATAGATATGAAATTCTAGATATTTTATAAGTATTTATTATGTGAAAATATCTAATATTTCCTTAAAAAAATTTCTAAGTCTTAAATTCTTAGAAATTTCAGCAAAGTCTCCTTTATATTTGTTCAAATAAATAATTTACAAAATCAATTTATAATTCAATTCATTGACTATTTCCAGTTCTAAAATAAAGTTCAATCCATTTCATAGGATTGCTCATTTCCAATTCTAATATAGAGTTCAAACTATTTTATAGGATTGCTCATTTCTAATTCTAATATATAGTTCAATCCATTTTATAGGATTGCTCATTTCCAATTCTAATAAGTTCAAGTTATATAATCAATCAAAGCAGTTTACTAACCTATAATTCATACATCCTATATCAAACATCTATGAAATTAATAAGAGATGCAGAGATTAATTTAACAGTTTATAAGAGCAGCATCATTTGGCTTATTATGCCATAAGGCAATATCATTTAGTGAAGTATTTCATTTGATACCTATTTATAATTCATCCTACAAAGAACAACATCATTAAAGTTAACATTTAAATATAAAAGAAACAAGAATCATTTAAATTTAAAGACAGATATGATTTCATCAAAAGGATGGCAGCATTTGAATTTATTTATATAATACATGGCATCAATTAGACCTCCTAACTAAATGGTAGCATTTGATCACATATAAGTTCAAAGGCAGCATATGGTTCCATTTATAAGATATGATAGCATTTGGAATTTTAATATAAATCTTGACAACATTTATTCTTTTAAGCTATTGATGATAACATATGAATTAATAAGGATATGACAGTATTTGTTCTCATATAACCCATTGATCTTACATTAGGATTGAAAGGAAGCATATTATTTTATTTAAAAAAAAAATGGCAACACTTAATTACATTTTAATCTCACTTAAATTGAAAGGCAGCAATTGATCTTATACCTAACATAATTGGTAGCATTTGGATCTCCTAAAATACATAGCAGCATGTGAATTTCATAACTTAAATGGCAGCATTTGAAATTCCTAAAATACATGGCAGCATTTGTATCTTACAAAGTAAATGACAGCATTTTGATCATTTGATTTTTCTTTGGAATAAAAAGGCAACCTTTGAAAATAATGGCAGCATTTTATCCCATTCTCTTTGGGAAGAAAGGCAACATATAATTTGTTAAAAGAAATGAAGACATCTTATCTCATCACTTCTAAAATAAAGGCAACATGTATTCACATTTGATCTCATATTAAAAAGATGGCAGCATGTGACGTTTAATAAGAGAAACGATATTATATATTCTAATATACAGTTGATGACATCATATGATCTTACTCTTAATTGATGGCAACATTGATTTTCATATCATTACAATTAATAACAACAATTATTTAAAGTGGCATCACATATTGTAATAGTCCACAACTTTGATTTGCTATCACAATATATAGCAAAATTCTTGTTAATCAATGGGTTTTGATTTTATTGCAAATCATTTCATTGGCCAACCTTCCGCTTCAAGTATGGATTGATTGTTTCACAACAATAGTCATTAAGTTTTAATTGGTGTTGAACAATCAATCGCAACAACACTGTTGCACAGCATATAAAATAGTTTAGAAGTATTCAAGTGCAGAAATTTTTCCAAAGATAAAATAGTTCATAAGTTCACACTACACAACATTTCTGCACTACAGTTACACAACAATTAAAAGACTGTTACAACTAAGAATAAAGTTAAAACACAATAGTGCTAAGTGCAATAAATTCAGATGAGAAGCTCAAAGTGCAGCTACAACAAATTCAGATCAGAAGTTTTGTGTAATAAAATTAGAAATACTACAGTTAAGAAGTGCCAGGTGTAGTAAATTCAGATCACAAATTGGAAATGCTATATATACGCATATATTCTACATCATCTTCTTGTTCTTAGATTTAGAAATTTTTAAATTGAATTATCAGAAATAGGATAAAATGCACTGTTGTTCATTTAAACTGTAGCCAATTGAATGTTTAAGTGCATGCAATATTGCATACTGCATATAATAAAATATTAAATAAGAATTGCATGCAATGTTAAATTACATCTAATATTAAACACTTAAACTTCAGACTGCATCCCATAGGTCAATATGTTATTAGAATGTTGCTGGGGCTGGTGCAGTGATGCAATACTGGTCTTAGAATTTTACATTATAGTATGTAGACTGTAGAGTTCAGACATTTAAATATAAACTACATATGCTAACAATGCTTAAACTATAGAGATCAGAGATATTTAGGTATTTTGTTGCTAATAATTTAGTAGGGATTTAGATAATCAATTTATTTAATCTAAAAAAAAATACAACATACTTGAGGAGAATTCAGTATAAACTTTATATATATATATATATATAAAATCTAGTAGTGTTGTCAATATATAATTCCTTGCCAGCCATTGCTAGCCCCCCACTGCCATTTCTAATCCCTGATTGTTTTATATGTGGATGATATTTTACTTGCTCCCAGTGATGAGGATCGATGTACGATGTAAAATGAATTCTCTAAATTTTGATACCAAGGATTTGAGTGAGGCGTCTTTTGTTATATTCATTAAGTCCCATAGATATGAATCTCGATATACTAAGGGTATATTTCATAAGGGTATGGATATGAATAATCGTAATAAATTCATAACAAGTTCAACTAGACTTTTATATGCATAAACACACATAAATATAAAGATTTTGCACACTTTATGAAACATAATTAAATGACCTTGTATTGATAGATAGTGCATTCGGGTGAAAAATTAGAACTCAAATGGAGGCAAATTTTGATCTACATGAATATGTAATTTATGAGCATGCCATTTAGAGTTCAAAGGGGATGTAGATGATGATTTTAAAATTCACCAACTTACTACATCATTTATTATTAAGTTTCAAATTCATTTGAAGTCATTTCAAAGATTACAAGTAACATTAATCAAATAACGTTGACAGTTTATTTATGAAATTAGATAATTTCTTTTGGAATAATTTGGCATATTATTATACACTTAGTTTAATTTCTAAACTTAAAAACAGAATTTTACAATCAAGACTTAAAAACAATTTTAACAAGTGTTAAACTTAAAACATGAAATAGTCTTGATGTCTCCGATCACAATGGTAAGGTGAAGAAAGCATGAAAAGCATTTGTCGTCGCACTCCATACTTAACCTTATGTAGCTGTTTGATATTATCAATTTCTCCTTGTTCAAAATCACGAGCAATTATTAAAGCAAAGAAAAGAAATATGAATATTAATGGAAGACTTCGATCAATATCATCTAGAGTTCCATCAACTCTCAACAGAAGTACTTCCCTTCTCTCATATCGCATTTTAAGGTTCATATGATTAGATTGAATCAAAACAATTAGTCTAATATTTAGCATTAGAATTGATTGATACCGAAAATATTATGTAAAGGAAGTTATATACATAGGATATGAATCAAAACGAAGGTACCTTGTGCCCTCGTTTGAGGTCGGCAAAAACTTAGGGTTAGGGTTCGCGAATGGAGATGGAGTAGCTGCTGCTCGAGTGCTCCTTTAAGCGTCCAGAGGCTCGGCTAAAAGAGGGCTTGGCGAGCTCGAGAGGCTCGGCGAGGGTTTGGGTAGATAAGGAGATAGGTAAAGTATGGGCTTAATTCTTACATAAGTCGCCATTAGCTTATGCAAGCGGTGGAAGCCACGTGTCGTCGGCTCTCCTCTTCTTCACTCGAAGGATAAGGATGGAGAGTAGCCGAGCGTGTGTAGAGGATTAGGGCAGCCGATAAGATGGAGTGATTTATGAATATTTGTATATATATATATATATTAATTTATTTGATTAATTTAGAAGTTTTATTTAATTAAAATTACATGATAATATATTTCCAAACCAAATTTTTTTTTTGAAAATTTACTTTTTAGCTAAATTGAAGGTAACTGACTCAAAATTGAAGTCGAAATTTTAATTGGAAGTAATCTTAATTATTTGAATTATCAAATTATGAAAATATAATAAAATAATCAAGAAAAATTGACGACTCCTAAATACTTCTAAAATACCACTCTTAGCTAATTTGGGTGTGGTGAGTCCAATGACGGACTCCATTTTTAATTCTGAAGTCTAAATAAATTATGTATCTTCAGAATTATCAGAAAACCAGGAAAAGTTGGAAATTGCCAAACGGTCTTTAAATCGCACGAAATTTGAGATGGAGACTTTTAACTCGATTATAAGAGTAATGAAAGAGATTTAGAGTCAATTAGATCACTAATTGATGGGTAACAACATCTGGGTTGTTACACCTAACTTGGCATTAGTGGCAGAAGCCTACCCTAATTTGGCGGATCTGCGGGGACGATGCGCAGTTACAGGTCGGGTCAATCTGTGACCTGCACAGTTTTAGTTAGCGGAATATTCTTTGAACCCTAACCCATCAAGTTTCCATTGACCCAAGCATGGAAATAGAATATTGTGAGTATATTCCATTTTAATTAAGAGATGCAATTAATTTAATTAAATCAAAATATTAGGAAATTAATATAGATTGTATTAATAAAATAATTGATGAATATAGCTTTAAAATATATGAAATTGCATACCATTTTGATCAGAAAAGTATGAGTTACAAAACTAATAAATAAAATTTAGCATTTAATGAGTAATTTTGCTAATCACCTCTAATTGTAGTTAACCTTAATTAGGGTATATTATGACATATAGTCACCAAAAACTAATGCTTAAGGTGCCATTAGACTCCTTAGATAATAAGTATTAACTATAAATTGAAATGTAATGAATTGAATGTTAATTCACAAACCCAAATTTTTAGCCCTTAAAATAATGACATTTTAATCACCAATTTGGAAGATTATCAAATATAAGTTTTAAACTTCCAAATTATCTTTAGAAGTTCTTAGATTAGTAACCTTAGTAATTAGTTAGCTTATAACGACCTAACTAAAGCTTAAGCAAAAACTTGAGAGTTGATTAATAATCTAGCTATCCTAAATTTTATAAGTAAATTCATTCAATTATAATCCAAAATATTATGATGTGTAGGCATGATTAAATAATCAAAATAGGTGATTGAATTTATAAAAATTTTGAGCGAAAACTAAGTTTAGTTTTAACATATGGTTGGAATATGTCAGTATAAAATGTATAAGATAGTAGGATGTTGGAGATCCTGAGCCTGCACATTACTGGAATAGTTAGATCAAATAATTAGACAATAATGAATATCGCAAGCTACAGTTGGTTGCTTTGATATAGCCTTTTTACTGCTACTTCGCTTTGAGTCAATTTTCTTGTAATGTACTACATAAGATTTGCGCATTAAATAAAAAATTAGTAATTGAGGGAAACATTAAACATACACGTTCATTAGGATTGGATTGATTGTGCATGCAAATTATAGTCAATAGGTCGATGAATATCATAAGCTACAATTGATTGCTTTGATATAACCTTTTTACTGCTACTTCGCTTTGAGTCAAATTTCTTGTAATGTACTACATAAGATTTGCACATTAAATGAAAAATTAGTACGTGTTCAAATTTCTTGTCTCCTCAGTCACTTGTGTACGTGTTCATAAAGTAAAAATAAAATAAGATAAAATAAATATTTGCATATGTATTACTGTTTATTTCAGTTATAGACATGAGTAGCTAGATATACTTATATCTAGATCATATTTGGCTTCATTAGCCAATCAGATAATGCAATTTTACTTCAATTTTTCTTACATTTACTTACGCAGACTCTTTTTTAGTGTTTACTTACAATATTATTAGTGTAACCATGATTGTTATTGATACCGGCTAGTATAGTTATATCGGTACTCATTTACAATTCAATATATTCATCATATATCTTTTGGTCATATTAATGTCAGCTTTCACTTCATTTTATTATATTATATGCCTAACTTATTATGTGCAACTCATGGTTAGTGAGGCACACACTTTAGTTTACCTTAGTTTGCTTAGTTATAACTTCACACATTTTATTGCTTAGCTTTGTTGCAATTTTTGTTAAACTGCATAAATGTGATATCCTAAAATTTTGAAATAATCATAATATAACATAAAATGTACTTAGACAATATTCTAACACAATATTTTCTTTTTTTGGCGGAGGCTCTGGCATGTGAACCTGACATTTCAGATTTAGAATTGTTTGAGGAGCTAACTTTTGAAGAGGAGCATGTGCCCAAGGAAGAGCCTGCCACTTAGTTTTTAATTAGTTTCTTTGTAGCTTTATTTCTTGAGAGAGAGAGAGAGAGAGAGAGAGTTTTAAATGCGCTTTTATTCAATTTATATAGCCTTAAACTATTATGGACGTGTTTTTTATTTCTTTTTTGAGATGTATGCTTTATTTTATTTCTAGATGAATGTGATGAAAGGATGGTTATATTAGCTTTTGATCTCTGCTATTTCATTTCTTATATGTCATTATACTTAGTATCAAAAGTAAGAAATCATACTTAGTGATCAACCACCTATTCATTGGCAGATTAGTGTGGAATACTAACCCATCGATGAATAAGGGGCTTGTAACAACTCAGGTTGTTACTATTGTCAATTAAGACTAAATCAAGTCATAATTTTGATTATATCACTCTTAATAAGTCATTAGGAACCCGCACTAAAGCTTTGGTCCAAAACAAATGTCAAATAGATCAAACTATAATTTTGAGAATTTTAGGAACCTTGGAATTTGACCTATTTAAATTGATCTCAAATCAAAAATTTAATTTATCCATTACGCTCATCGCCCCCAAAATAGCTAGGTGTGAAGTTTTGGAGACATTTGGAAGTCGTTGGAGCTTCGTCAAATATTTTAATATATTTAAAATACTTCAAAAAATAGGGAAAAGTGAATACTTATAAAATTGAAATCCGTCTTCATCATTGAGTTCCTCACCCTCGAATTAAGCAATGGTGAAATTTTGGGAACTTTTGGAAGTTGTCGAATTTTCTCGAATATTTTAATATATTTAAATAATTAGAGAAATAAGAAAAATAAATTGTTGTCGAAATTAAAATCTGACATTGCCTTACGTTCCTCACTCCCAAATTAGATACGAGTAAATTTTTGGGATTTTTTTTATTTCATTTGATCATTTAATTTTGAATGATTAAAAATGTATTTAATAATTAATAATTAATTATTAATTATTAATTTTTTTTCTCCCACATCTTTGCGCACGCGACTGTGAAGGTGGCAAAGCCACCGCTTAAGCTCCCAAAAACTCTTAATTTTAATCTCCTTTTGGATCTTAAATTTCATTGGCATCATTTAAATCTATGATAGAGCATATCAACCCCGTAATCTTCTTCCTCAAAGTTTCAAACTGAACCCTAAAGGTACCATTTAATTTTCTTTAAGCCCGACTTAGGGCTCATATGACAGCATCGTAAGGAGCTCTGTGTAGCAAGAATTTGAAGGCTAAAGTTTCAATTTTTTTTTTCTTATATTTGCCGGTTTACTATAGCAACAACAAAATTTCTTAACTATTTTTTATTTAATTTCTATTTATTTAATCAATTGCAAATCTTCAAAATCTCATAACTTTGTAATTACAATTCAAAATATAGTGATCCAATATACCATTTTGATCAAAAAAATATAAGAATTAATATTATGTAATTAGTTTTTCTGTTTGAAGATTAATTTTATTAATTATCATTTAAACTAATTAACCCTCTTAATCCTAAATTGATAAATTTTTAATTTAGCTCCAAATAATGTGATATAATATATTATTTTGATCAGGAGAATGTGTAGAACACTAATATGCAAGAAAATTTTAGTTTCTTTGATTATATTTCTTAATTTTGCCTAATTACTTTAAAATAGATTAGTAAAAATTAAGCTCAATAATTATCCAAAATTATAATTTTGAATTACTAATAGCTCCTAGTGTAGTGTAAAATACAGTGATGAAGTTAATTTTTTAATTTAGTAATTAACTTCACTAATCACCCACTAATCACCCTAAACCAAAATTAAGGCCAAGTTAATCAAATGGGGTTCAAATTGAGAAAACTCAGATATTGTGATCAGTGTGCCATAGAGAAATTATAGCCACTAACTTTACTCAATTTGGATACTAAATGAAGAAGTTAGATTTTGGGATCCATTCCTAAACTTCCTTAATTACACTTTTAGATCCTAGACCTTAGTTTGCCTATGACTTGGTCAATTGACTTCATGATTTAGTAATTTTAGGCTCTATGGAATACTTGGATAGTAAATAACTTAAGTATAACTAAACTTTTATATTTACTTAGGTAAAGTTACCAAATTTCCCTTATGAGCTAAAAATCTTAAATTGAGCTCATAAAACTTAATCCTTATCCAAAATTGATGTACTTACTGTCTATCTTCATATTAGATAGTAAGAAATCATTTAGAATCAATAAATTTCAATTTGTAACTCTAAATTAAAAAGTAGCATTTTAAACCCTTAAGTAGGGCAAAACAGTCATTTTTCCCAAATTTAAGTTTAAGTATTCTTAAGCTTTAGAATCTTAATTAAATCACTAAAATCAGTACATAAAGTGATTTATATTCAATTTTATGTTATTTAAGCTTATTAATTAAATTTCTAAGTAAAATATTAAGTTTTATCTTAAAATATATCTAAGTAATTATTAAGTTTCATAATATGACATTCATCTCACATCATGTCATCCATATGCCTTCTAAATTGATAATTAAGTATATTTGAGATCTAATTAGCTTTAATGCATAGTAATGCAAATCTTTTTTTATGATTTCCCTTAACTTTAAGATCCTATTCCTTAGGAATTAGTCATAGAAATAGGTTAGATTTCATTCATTGGGTAAATGGGTTACTCAATGGATGAAATCTTAGTTTTATAGTTTTCTAAAATTTCATCCTTTATTTATGATTATTTTGCACTTAAACCTTAGATTAAGATTAGATATCCATCCTATTAAGTTATGATCTTGCTTAATAGGATTTGCCTTAATCTTTAGTTTGTGAGATATGTTTTTTTTAAACCTTAGCCTTTAGGATCACCTTTAGATTAAGTGATTAAACATCAATATTTAGAGTTTAATTCTTAATCCCTCAATCTTAGTTTATCTTAATCAAGATTGGTTTGGGTTGCTGAAAATTATAAAATTAGGATGAATGATTAATTATTTGACTTATGTAGATGAATTTTTTCTTATTTGGATTAGAACTATTTAAGTTCTAATATTTAACTTGTAAGATTGTGAATCTGAGTTTATACTAGTTAGTAGGAAATTAGAGATATCGAGCGTATATAAACTTGGATTAGTTAGAATGGATAAATTAGGCAATAATAGGTATCACCTATATTTTACTAGAGTCTCTTGCTTACTATTGAACTTTTACTGCTTTGCAATGCTTGTATTTTTTAGCCTTTTTACATTGAGCATAACATACAAGATAACATGCTACATGAAATGAAAATATTGAGAATTAGGATAACACTTGCATTGGGTTCATTTTTAGATGAATATTTATGCACTTTTACTACCAATAGACATGTGGTAAGGAGAAATAAGGATTACTTAACATGTACTCATTGAGAAGAGATGTGTTAAGTTGGAACCCACTTTAGTCTTGTAAACATGCTTGACTCCTCAACTATTTTTGAACATGTCCATAAAAGTAAAGTAAAATAACTAAAACTTACTTCATATATGTATTTCTACATCTTCAGTTTAGTATAATTATTTTTCCCTTAGTTTTGATAAGCTAAGTGATATGCATGATTCAATTTAATTTTAGTTCAATGGCCTGTTAGCCAATTCTTCTAATATGGCAGATTTTACAAGTTATGCTTTATTTACTGCTTCCTGCTTACCTTTACTACAGTTCAATACTTGTTTGTTTACTTTCATACGTTAGGATGCTAGTCTTGCTTGCTTACTTATATGTATCACAGTTTAGTTTACTTTATGTTAATCTGCATTATTTCATATGATCATAAGCATGTTAGGATGAGTCTTCTTTTTAGTATTTACCAGTTATTTTATACTTATATAAATGCCTAACCTTGTTACTACTTTGGGTGGAGGTATGTGATTTACTTCCTTTTGATTAAGTTATAAACATATCATTTATAGCTTTCCTTTATTCTTTTATAGCTTATTGCACCTATTTATGCTTGCTTAGTCATCTAGTTAATGGTGATATATTAAAAGATTTTAAAATTAATATCAACCTTAGAGCTATTGACGAACTATAAGAAGTTTAAACATAATAATGCTGGGACACTGTCATTATGAAACCAATAATGACAGATCCTGAGTTGTTTGAGGTAGTTGGACCTTTTGAAGAGTTTATTTAGGAGGAAGAGTGTGCTGCTACCGAAGATCATTAGTTTTCTTTCTTATTTCCTAGTGAAGATGAGTGTTTATGTTTCATTTCAGTTAAGCTCTTAAAAGTTGTAATAATTCAGGTTCTACTTGTATTTTCTTTTACTGCATATTTGTTATGAGTTAAATGTATTCACTTTTTAAATTATGGTGAAATGGAAGTGTATGTTTCTTGCTTCCACACTATGAATAATTCATGTATTATCATTTTGTGAAAAGCTCTCAGTTAATGGCAAATTTCTTAGTTAAAAAGGATTAGGATGAAAACCTAATCTGACTATAAATGAGGAACTTGCCACTTGGTGATCACTTCATCGTAATCATATTAACTTAAGTATTAACAGGACTAGGGCAGGGCTGGGGTGCCACAGGGTCATCACAGTTGGTATCAGAGAGTACCATAAGGTGTTAGACCGGGACTATATTCTTATCTACCAAATGATTCTTTCTCTTATGGAATACAATTTAAATTACTAGGTATATTAACATACCTCATTCGTACCATCACATAATATCTTCCCAAAATAGAAATAAAACAAACATATAGTAAAGACTCCTTAGAGCTATTGACAAACTATAAGAAGTTTAAACACAACAATGCTTCATGTATCAAACTTAATTGTCACTGTAATAATAATACAAGTAAGGGAATCATAACTAAATAGTAAATGAACTTACAAAGTTTAAAGCTCATGTAGACATGGAATCTACATTTTTGAGATCGACGACTACACAATTTGTTTGACCCCTAATGGGAGGACAACTATCAAGCCATAGAAGTGTATGGAAGAATCTACAGTGGAATATCTCTAGTAGGAGTAGAAGTACTCGATAAGATCCTGAGGTACCCTATCTTCAGAGGACTCAACTTTCATACTGCCAAGGAATGGCTAGATCTAGTGTTCACTAGCTTTAGGGAGACAAACTGTCTAGAGCACTTCCGCCTATAGATTTTAGACTCACTCTTACAAGGAGCAAAGAGAAGGTGGAGATTCACTTATCTAAGGCTATCAGGGAGTGCACAAGGGAGCGTCAATCCATCACTTATGATTACTTTTATATAGCTTTCATAGCTGAATATTTCAAATGATCGTACTCTGTTTTCCTTCATTATAGTTGTAATGTTCTCTTATTGATGATTAGTCATATATCTGTGTTCTATGATTAACATTTCCATAAATGTATCCAATATAATTATTAATGAATTTATCTTTTATCTACATCTAAAATTGGCATGCTTTGGATCAAAAGGATGAATCCTGAATCTTCTTCAATGACTACCCCTATCAAGGCAACACTTTCCTCCAACAACACTTCGGATGAGATCAACTTGCTGATGGGTCTGGTTAAAACTTTATTAGAAAATCAAACTCAACATGTGTAGTTGGTTCAAAAGGAAATCATTCCTCAACCACCCCTAGTCATAAATGTAACATCACCAACCTTATCGCACTATTCTGGTGGAATTCTATACTATTTTCTTAAGCTGCAAACCCCAACTTTCAGTTGATCTCTTGTGGCATCCCACCCCTAGATCCACAATCATTAGACTAAGGGCGGTGCGCCACTTTAGCAAATCCCTCACTTATCATTGAATTAAGTAAAATCTCCAATCCACTAATAAGGGAATGATGTACTCAGGATAGAAACAAAGAAATCAATCACTAAGTAAATAACATCTCATAGTGCAGAAGCAAGAAATATAATATTACATATAGTTCCACCATAACACAGATAGGACATACAACTCAGAATAAAAATAGTGCAGTAAAAAAAAAAACATAGAATATCTGAATTATTACATTAATTTTAAATAAACTTAAATGAAAGAAAATCTTGCACATCCTTACTAGAGAAAAAGACAACCTAATTCTCTTCAACTCTGGACTGATGCTCTTCCTGAAATGGCTCTACCGCAAGTACTGGATCCTCCAACTGATCAAATTCTGACATTGTCGGTTTCACAATGCCAGGGCCCCAGCCAAAAAAGAAAAATCTTATTAGACAAATTTTCTAAGTACATTTTAGACTGATTAAGTTTATGTGTTTAATGATATCATGACACTTTAAGCAAATCTAATCAAGTTTACTCATATAAGTTTTTAAGAAATAAAATGTGAAAGAAAAAAACTGAAGTAAATCTAACATCCTGACATGCTCATATACATATGAAAAATTAAGATTCTACAAAAATATGGAAGGTGAATAACTGCTGTAGAAATAAAAACTAATATTGTAAAAGTACTACTGAAACATGTAAGATAAAGCTTGAAATAAACAATTTCAAAGAAAATGCTATGTGAAATACTGAAGGTAAAGTCCCCAAAAGTAAGTACAGAAGCATCTGGGAGACATTTCCCAGAGTTACAAGAATATAAGAAGGATACTACTAGGAGAAATTTCCCAAAGTATAATAACTACAGACTTCCTACATCTAGGAGACATTTCCTAGATTAACAGGAATACCGAATAAAATACATATAGGGGATATTCCTTAGATATATAGGAAATAATCATCTGGGGGACATTCCCCAGGTATATAGGAGTACAGAATATAAGTAGTAACATTGTGACGGCATAATAAGTGAGACACATCATAAAATGAGGCAGAGTAAATAAAGTTATTATATATTATCAAGTGTGACAAAGTAAGTAATGTTATCCTAAATCATCTAATGTAGCAAAGTAATATGATTCTAAATCATCTAATGTGGCAAAGTAATGTTAGTCTAAATCATCTAATGTGGCAAAGTAATGTTATTCTAAATCATCAAATGTGGCAATATAAACAAAATTATCATTCATCATATACTGTAGCAAGGTAAGTAAAGTTCAGCATTTAGGAAAGTAAAGTATGCAAAACATAATATGAGTAACACTATAAAGACTCTTGTGATATCACTTATTTTCTAGTTTTATCCATTCTAACTATCTGGAGTTAAAATAAGTTCAGGATCTCCAACATTCTACTATCCAGTATAACCTCAGCACTACGGTCCTATAAGGTAAAATCAAATTAAATCAATGTCGTCTACTTAGGTTAAATAGATAATGAATCATCCTGATTAATTAATTTAGATGGTCTAAACTAGAATTTATATGCAAACTAACTTTTCTAAAATGTGAAAACTAGAAACTAATAAAAGCTAAGGTTTCATTCATCGAGTAACCCATTTACCCAATGAATGAAGTCTAACCTAATTTTCTATTCCTTAACCCTAAGGAAGAGTATCTTAAGAAAATAAGATGAATACTCAAACACTAAAACTAACTGATCTTATTATACTTATTTAATGGTTAAGGAGCTTAGAGAAGACATAATGTGAGATGAATCTCACATTATGAAGCTTAATCAACTACTTAGGAATGATTCAGGATTCTCATAGAAATCTAATTAGTAGCTTAATTCACATCACAATTGTGTTACTATTCATTTCACAGAAATGAGTTTACAAAGCAATTTACAACCGTACATAGCATTACTGCTGTACTAATACTGCATTCGATGAGTCATGCTAAGTGTTGTAAGATTAATCAAGACAAAACACAATACTACTGCATTAGAGTAAAATTAATACTATTAAAAGAACATGTGTACACTATTTAAAAGTACTAAGACCAGCATATTCAATCAATTAAATTTGCTAAAGAATAATGTCGGCATCTAGAAGTTAAGTATAACTTCTCTTTGAATAACCGATTTTTATGGTATTTTTACAAAAATTTTCAAAGAAAGCTAAGGAGTTTAAATACGGCGGCTAAAATTTAGATGTTTGGCATGCACTAATGACATGAATCAATGTGATAACTTGAACAAAACTAACAATGAGGATTGAGCATATAATGGTAAAAAGGCATATCAATGATTTAAATCATGCCTATAATGCAATTGTGCACAAACTTGGGAAACAAACTAATTAAAAAATGAGACAACATTTTGTAGCTATGGTCAACAAGTTATTACTTAAAGTAAGCTCGCCAACAGAGACAATATTTACTAATGTATTACAATATTTAGATACTTCCAAAACTATGAGAGTAGAAAATTTGACTATTTAACTAAGTATTGAATCATTGAAAGCAAAAGCGTCATAGCATATGTAATCAATTAATACATAATAGAATGTCAGCAAGGAACTAAAAATATTCTAAGGTAAAATAAATTAAAATCAATATTTTAACGTTTCAATTTCACAGTTTTAGAGTTATATTTTCAAGGCTCCTTGCAACCCCATGTTAAATCCATCACAATCTACAAACTTGCAAAAGCTTGAGAACTTGTTAACATAGTGTGATATCATTGGAATAATTTTATCACTCATATTATTTCATTCTAAATAAAAATTTGAAGTTTCTTGAAAAGCTATCAAACATTGATAAAATAATCTCATTATACTATAATCATACTATGATCAGATCACTTTATCATCAGATTTCTCAGATTTTATTATGCCGACAACCAGCCTCTAAGAGAAATTTTGGAGCCCTATAATATATTCATATATGGTTGTTTGAGCAATATGATAGATAGCTAGTGAATAAGATATGTATATTATGCCAAAGACCCAATTTAGATAGTAAATAAAAAATGAAGTAAGATGCGTGCATTTTCTATTTACATAATTTTACTTATGAACTAAATATTTCAAAAATGCCACAAAAATTCTAATATAACACAGATTATCGTTCAACTTAGCATCTAAAAGATAAATTATCACAGATGCAAAAAAATCACAATAAATCCCATTCATAAAATAGGTTTAGTAAATTCATTATTACAAATGCCGCAAAATAAAATTATATAAAAAAAAAAATCAATCTAGGGTTCAAAGAGCCGAATAATTGTTAACCAAACACACCAAAACTGCTTTCTTATATACAACATTTGCATTTGATCCAACATATATATGGTTTTTAGAGGGGGGAAGATCACGTCTATGTAAATTAGTAAGAATCTCACTCTAAGTGCCACTGTTTGCTAACCATTTAGCAACATAAATAACCTTCACTCAAAAGAAGGCATGGATTGCGAAACCAGCTCTAACATTAAAAAGGATGATATACTTGTGTAGCACCCAAATTCTTACAATTTAAATATCTAGCATTTTAATTTTATATTTAGAAATCAAGCATAGCAAATGAACTTTCGCATCATTATTTGGGATGAGAACTCATATAATGGCAACGTTTTGTGCTAGTTCTGAGAATATTGATGGTTGGCGGCTAGGTTTGTATCTTATATAGATTGTTTTGTGCACGTAAAAGCTTATTAAATATACAACATTAGTATTGACAGAACTTACTGCGGATGATGAAGATGAACACCTAGTTGAATGCTGACCAAAGAGTCCTAGTATTCTTAATTCTTTTTCTTTTTTTTTTGGTATTTATGCGTCATTTAGTTTAACTTTTACATAAAGTCTTGGCATTTAAAAAAAGAACTTTTCCAAAACATTTAGTGAAATCTTTTTGCCATGATCCTTCCAGTCCATCCAACTAAAGAGTATAAATTATGCAGGGGTATATAACACACTTCGATTGAATTGAAAGAAAATTTCTGGGATATATATTGTTTTAGCAAGCTACTCACTCTTTGATTAGGATTATGCATTTCCACAGCACCTATATATGTTTGAGGATTTACCATCCTACAGGATAAATTGCACTGACACTGATTTGCTTTGTCATTCATTTTAGGGTTGTAAAGATCGACAATACTATATCCTTATAGTATTCGAACTATATGACAGGGTAAGGAGGTACCTGGAGTTGACAAGCAAAGCCAGCTTGACGTGCTAGGATGAGCTCTCGGCCAAGCCGGGGGGGGGGGGGGGGGGGGAGGGGAAGGATCGACTTCTCTTGGCTGGATGGAGTTCGACCTAAGAGGTGGAGAGGTGGTCGGCCAAGTGAAGGAGAGAGGATGCAGACCAAGAGGAGAAGAGAGGGAGAGCTGCACAGCATGGGACGCTTGACCAGAGGATGAAGGGAGAAAAAATAAGAGGGGCGAAGCTTGCAAGGGCTAGAGGCGGAGACTGCGAGGGTGAGGCGACATGTGTCGAGCGAGCGAGGGGGAGGCGACGTGTGTCGAGCGAGCGAGGGGGAGGAGAGGCGTCGGGCGAGCGAAGGGGTGTGTCGGCCGCTCGATCTAGGGTAAGGCGTGCGATTGGGAGAGGAAAGAAAGCACGGAGGAAAATAAGGAGAAGAATTGAAGGAATTTAATTTAAATTATGAAATTAAACTAATATTTAAGTAATTATTAATACCACATTTCCTTAATTAAAATGGCTTATAAATTGGTTTCAAAAAATTCCGATTAAATCACTCCTAACTAATTGAGAGGTGAGAAACTCAACGACGAAGTGGGATTTCGATTCTAACGAGTATTTAATTTCCTCATTTTTTGAGGTATTTAAATATTATTAAAATATTCGGCAAATTTTTGATGACTTCCGATTGACACCAAAATATTACCCCTAGCTAATTTGGAGATCATAAGTGCAATGAAGAAGTTCGATTTTTAATTTGAGATCAAAATAAATAGATCAATTTCCAGGGTTCTTGAAATTCCCAAAATCAGGATTTGATCTATTTGACTCCTGATTTGGACTAGGTATTGGTGGTGAATTCCTAATAACTTCATTAGTGCACTAAAACTAGGATCAAGACTTAAGTTAGTCCTAATTAATTTGGATAACAACTTGGGTTGTTACATCTCTATCCCCCTTGGACACCACAAGTTGGCTAAAATTAGTGGAGAAGAACCTAATCAGTAATAATTGCCCCAATTTTGAAGTGATCTGCTTAACCACTCATCTATTTCAAGATGAAGTTGAGTATTGATGAAATAATGAATGCAACACTAGATTCACAGAATTTGAAATCAAAGACCTTTTGTAGGAATAATTTTATTGAAGCATTTAAAGAGAAATTTATCCCTCCATCAGCTCATGATATCTTAAAAGACACACTATGAAATGAAATATCATACGTTAACCTACTTTACCTCTAATCTAGTAAGAACAGAAGCAATATGTTGCCATTATTTTTAAAATTGATTAAGAGATTCCATCATGGATCACATCATCTATCATCAACATATTAGTTTTACAAAATTGGTGGAATCAACAAGGCTGGTTGAACATCAATAATCCCAAATTAACAAAAGAGGAAGTTCTAGTCCACATTCAATATAGACAAGGCACTTTCAAATAGTCTCGACCGCCAACAATAAAAGCATATCAACTAGAAGCAGAATAATATTTGATAATCAATAAGGGGTGTAATAGGCCCCATCCATATGGAAAATGTTATCACTCCAACAATTGTTGTTATTCATGTGGAGGACCCATACATATGTACTATTAGTGTACATACTTGGAAATAATGGATGGGGTTCGTATCGACCGCCTCCATCGAGATCAAGTGTTCAGAGCCACTCTTCTAAAAAAGCAAGCACCAAGGTTTTCCATTATGTCGCCATCTCAAGCAGAAGCTCCAACACCAGGAAGAGACCAGCCAGTAGTACCTAGAGTACCAGTGCAGAACACATCAAAAAGAAAGAATAATAACAATAATGAAGTTTCCCATGCACAAGTATATACTTTAACTTCTATTATTGTTGCAGAAGACAATGAAGTGATCTCAGGTACATAATTAATTATTTTGTAATCACATGGATACTTTTCCAAAAATTCTTCTTTAATGCAATTAATTAAAATATTGCAAAATATTTAACTTATAAACATTATATTTCAATGATAAAGTTATCATTTAGTTATTTGATACAGGAGCGAGTCATCCATTTATTTTTGAATGATTTGCTATAATATTGAACTTATCTTTCTATAAGTTAGCTAAGACATTAAGCATTGGATTAACTTTTGGAACACAGATGTGTGCTAACAAATTCAGTGATGTGGGTATTCCTGTGATTGATCGCATTTATGATGCCAAATTAGTAATTTAGCCAATAGCAATTTTGAGATTATTATAGGCATGAATTGACATAGCAAATATAGTGCAAATATTAACTACCAAGAATAATGTTACTCTTTATAGCAACAGTATACAAGAAACCTTTGTAGGAAGATTGAGTAAGCAAGTGTCCCTAATTATTCCAATAAAAATTGAAAAGTTAATTAAAAAGGATGCAACGCCTACCTTATCACAATGATGGGTGATAAGAAGGAGTATGTACCAATCTCTGAGAATTAGGTAGTTAAAAAATTTGTAGATTATTTTTCTGATGCTTTACCTAGATTTCCACCTATTTGATAAGTGAAATTCTCAATTGTATTAATCCATTGAACTTAACATATTTCCAAGGCTTTGTATAGGATGGAATCTAAGGAACTATAGGAATTGAATAAACAACTTCAAGAACTCATGAATAAGGGTTTTATTAGACCTAGTATGTCTCCTTAGGGAGCATTACTATTATTTGTTAAAAAGAAAAATGGATCTATGCGAATGTGCGTAGATTATTGTGAGTTGAATAAAGTCATCATAAGAAAAAAATATCCACTTCCAAGAATTGATTACTTATTTGACCAATTATCTTGGGTAGTAATATTTTAAAAGATCAACCTTAGTACAAGTTATTATCAACTACGAGTCAATGAAGAAGATGCTGCAAAAATAGCTTTAAGACTTTTTTGGCCAATATAATTTTTTAATGATGTCATTTAGTCTCTCTAATGCCCTATCCATCTTTATGGAACTAATACAAATAGATCTAAAGCCGTTCTTGAACAAACTCATCATCATAGTCATCGATGATATCCTCATTTACTCTAAGAGTAAAGAAGAGGACAAAAACCATTTGAGGAAAGCTCTGGAAGTTCTGAAAGAACTCTACTTTTATGCTAAATATGAAGTGCGAGTTTTGGTTAGATGATATCATTCTTGAGCCATGTAGTCGATACCCAAGAAATCAGAGTGAACTAGTGGAAGGTTAACGTAATTCAAGATTGGGTATAACCAAAATCAGTGATCAATATCCAAAGTTTACTCGGATTAGCTGGTTACTACCATAAGTTGATCAAAGGCTTCTCTCAAATTGCATCATCCTTAATGAAATTAATGTAGAATAATGTAGAATAATGTACCATTCATTTTGAGCCAAGGATGTGAAGAAACTTTCTAAAATATAAAGGAAGCACTCACTTTAGACCTGGTACTAATTTTTCCCAGGGAAGGCATAGACTATCAAGTCTACAGTGATGCCACTGGAATAGGAATTTGATGCATACCTATGCAGGATAAGAAGTTCGTTTCATACACATCTTATTAGTTGAAGCCACACAAGAAACAATATCCACTTCATAATCTGAAACTTGCCGCAATCATGTTTGCATTAAGAATGTAGAAACACTATTTGTTTGCCATTAAGTGTGAAATTTTTGCTGACCATCAGAGTTTGAAATAGATCTTTACTCAGCGAGAGCTAAATTATTATCAAGGAAGATGGTTAGAGATAATCAACGATGACAATTTGAGCATTTAATATCACCCAAGCATAGCGAATGTGGTAGCAGGCGCTTTGAGCCGACATGCTACTCTTTGTTCCATAATATTTGTAAGTTCTTTGATGGATGAATTTCTAAAGTTGAGAATCACACCAGTAATAAAAGAAATTTTGTACCAAACTCTTGATTTAATTACAGTAGAGCCTACATTTAAAAGAGATGTTGAAATACTATAAACTAAAGATGAAGATTATCCAAAGTTGAAACTTGATATTAAAAGTAGATGTAAAACCGATTTGCAACTCTATTATAAGTACACTTATCAAGGGAATCAAGTTTAGGTTCCCAAGTTTATGCATACGGAAGTTCTCATTGAAGCTAACAATTATGGCTATGCAGTGCATCATGGTAGTACAATAATGTATTAAGACTTAAGATATTTATTTATGGTGCTAGGTATAAAAAAGAGTGGCATAATTTGTGGCAAACCGTCATGCTTGTAACTTAGTGAAAGCAGAGCACTAGAAACCTAGTAGAATTCTAGATATTTTAGAAATACTCAACTAAAAATGGTTCGATATTTCAATGGATTTTGTAAGAGGTTTGTCGCAAACTAAATCGACTGCATACACTTTTGAGTAATAGTTGATTATCTGATAAAATTAGCTCATTTTATCCAATACATTAGACTAATTTAATGGAAAAGTTGGCAAGACTATATGTAAAGGAGATCATCAGATTGAATAGTATCTTGAAGTCAATTTTGTAAAATAATGATAGCATATTCACCTTCAGGTTTGATAGGCAATACATAAGGACTTGGGTACTACCCAAGCTATGAGCACTACTTTTCATTCTCATATTGATGGTCAAACTGGTCAACCAAGTATTATAAGATTTATTGTGCCTTTGTGCTTTAAACTTTGAAAAAAGTTGAAAAGATCACATCTCCCTAGTAGAATTTTCTTACAACAACAACCATTCGGCCACCTCGGCATGGCTACATATGAAGTGCTATATGGGAGGAAATGCAGTGCCCCACTAGCTTGGTCTTAAATTGGAGATGTTAAGTCGTATAGGTCCAAGCTTATGGAAGAAACTAACAAAAATGTGACACTCATTCAATAGAGAATTCAAGTAGCTCAGGACAGGTAGAGTAAATTGTAACATCCCCATTATTGTTACTTGATTTTAGACACTAAATTCTATTAAAACCATCACCATTAGACTTCTAATAGCATTAGGATCAATCCCCTAAAATTTGGTGTGATTTAGAGATCGTTTATTTTTGGTGAATATTTTAACATATATTTAATTAATCAAAAAATTAAAAAAATAAAATGACCTCCGATCAAAAATTTGACTTCAATTTTGAGTTTATCGCTCCCAAATTAGCAATAGGTGAATTTTTAGGATTTTTTGGAGCTCGTTTGGTTATCCAATTTTGATTTATTATTTAGTTTTTTTTTAATTTTTATTAATTAATTTAAAAACCTTTGAATCGGACGACATCTGACCCACCATTTGATCAAACGGCGAGTCCGATCAAGGTCGTTCGTTACGCGTGGAGATTTAATCGGACAACTGTAATTCTCCCTGGCGGCACAATACCTTCCTCTTCCCCCCTTATGCCCCGCACGCGAATGTGGCTTAGAACCCATATGTGTGTAACTGTACTTTGCTCAATTCTCCCCTGCAATTAGGCATCAATAGGTTCCCAAACTCCATTTATTGTCACCTCAGCGACCCCCACAAACCATAATCAGACACAGAAAGAGTCTGTGCGAGGAGCTGGCTTGCGAAACTCTCGGCCTTCGACGGTGGAAGGTACCCTGTTTCTCATACTTATTACTACACAAATTTCCTTAAACCATTTTTGTTTAATTATTTTTAGGTTTGTGGAAAGCTGATTAACGAGCTTCGATCAAGCTGGATCGGTGCTCGATCCGTCAATAGGAACATTAGTTAACTTTGCCAACAAACCCTATATCTAGGACTAACAAATTAAGCTGACACATACGACAAGGCATGCAGGTTTTGAGCTTGAAAGAATGACCATGATGGGGACTTTACATCGACGTGTGGATTGTGTCTTGAGGTGGTTAGAATCGCGAGATATCTGATGCCCTGGTGCGGCTCCATCGGGTTTTAGAAGAAGACACACAGTGCCGGGCATGTCGGCCCCAACCTGCGCAGCACTGTCATCGAGCGGCCTACAAAAGCTACGTGCGTGCATAGTCTGCGTGCGACAAGCCTTCTTAAGAACAGTAAATAAAAAAATGATTTAATTAAAAATTTTATAAATTTAATAACTTCTTAAATACAATTCTAAATATATTAAAATTATATGTCATTTTGATCAAAAAAAATATATATGACGTTAATACGATGTTAATTTTCCAATTTTCCAATTAAATTTGCTAATGACCATTTAAGTGTCATTAGGCTTATATTAGCCATTTGATATCCGATTTGTCTCTATTAGTGTCACTGTACTTGTTATGTTAAATTATAACCACTATGTTTATATGATTTAGATATCAAATAGAAAATATGAAGTTTTAACTCTTAAATAAAATAATATTAAAATTCTAAAATTAGGGTTTTGCCTATTTAGGTCTCCTAAACCCTAGGATACTCTAGAAAACTTATCTTATGTTATGTTTCAATATTAGATGATGTTTTGAGTAGGAAAATAGCTAGAAAAACCTAGTTTTAGCTTATCACTAGTAAACCTAGGAAAGAGTTTCAACATAGGGATAAGTTGATTATGTAAGTCCATAAGGCTCAATTTAGTGTTTAAGGATTGTTTTAGTCCTAAAACCTATGATGAAATGGATTAATTCGATCCCTATGATTATAAGAACTATTAGTAAGACCCTTACATGGTTAACTTAAGCTTATTCTAGTTCCTTACATCCCTTAAGTGTAGGGTCAACCTTAAACACCCTAGTGTGTAACTTAGGGATATTAGCTCAATATGGTAACCTTAACCTCCTATCTAATTTATAATCTTATGTGCATTGATATGAGCCTAAAAACTAATGGTTTGAGAACCCTCAACCAGTACCTTACTCATTAGTAATACACTAATAAATTGTTAGTCAAGTTGGTTTAGTGAATGAGTTAGGATCATTAAACCCCTAATTCTTCTAGTAAACTTAAGACTATCAAACCTTCATATAAACTTTCTAAATAAGGATCCTAGACTTAGCCCATGTATAGTGGCTTAAGATTGTAAGAGCTATAAATTTTAAGTTAGATTTTCAATTCAACTAGATAGTAAGAGCTATAATTATTAAGGCTAGATGTTGCCTTAAGTGTTGAAAGGCTTAGAACCTTTAAGCACTAAGTAATGAAGCTAAACTTAAGAATTTTAGTGATAGTTATGCTAAGGTTTGAAACCTTATATTTAAGGAGAGGAAACTTAATTGCTAGATTAGCAATCCAATATGAGACAAATTTAGACAATAATAACCTAAGTAATATCGCAGCCATTAGTCTTATCATACTAAACTAAAAGCTTTATAAAACCATTAAGTCTAAGATTATACTTGAATTATCCCACTAGTGTCATACTTAAGATTAAGCCAACTTAGGTGGCTAATAAAAAACCTTTTTAAATATGGAACCTTAAGTTGCTAATGAGATGGGTTAAGAAGATAATTAGTTATAACTTAGATGCTTGAATGTAGTAGTCTTAGAAACCCTTCAATCATAGTAGTGAGGTATTAGTTTGAGAGTTAGAGAATGTGGTGCCCCGCCCCTTAATCCACAAGATTAAGCTAAGGGGTGGTGTGTTACTTTGGAAAATCTCTCACTTAACATTGGATTAGGTATAATCCATAATCCACTAATAAAGAAGAGATAAGCCAATGCATAAATATATAATATATCATAGTCACTAAATAAATATAAAATTAGAGTGCAGAAGCAAGATAAAATAAATATACATCCAATTTACCACAATAAGTAGATAAAATGCAATATATAACTCAGAATAAATAGTACAATAAGGAAAAATATAGTTAAAGATACTTATATTATTACAACATTTTAAATAAGTTTAAATAAAAGGAAAAAGAAAATCTCTCATGCTCACAAATAAAGCAGAAAAGTGAATTAAATAGCTTCTGGTTCTCTTGGCTGCTCTTTCTCAAGATAAGGCTCCTCCTCTAGCACGAGCTCCTCAAAATGATCAGAATCTAACTTTATCGATTTCACAATGCCAATGCCCCAGCCAAAAAAATAAAAATTTTATTAAACAATTATCTAAGTACATTTTAGGCTGATCCATTTTCATAAATTTATTAATGTCACCACTTAAACTAGACAAAAACCAAAATAACATAGGAGGGATAAGCGTACAAATGGAAATGGTAAGTTATAAATAAAGCATTTATAACTAAGCAATAACGAGGCAAAAGATATACCTCAAAATAAACTAAAATAAGGCTAGGCATACATGTATATGTAAATAAAGTACTGGAAAGAAGAGACTACATCCTAAAAATGCTGATGATCATACGACATCTGCAGATTTAAAAGAAATTATTCCAACAGTGGTACATATAAGTAAGCAACAAAAATTTAGCATCCTATAATATACAAGTAAGCAAGTAAAGCAAGGTAGACTTAAGTAAAATACGATAGTAAATAGGACACAGTGAACAATAAATAATAAATAGTAAATATTGAATAGGTATGAAGTGCTGCCATATTAGAAGAGAGCTGGCTAATTTAGCCTACTGATATCAAAAGGATTCTTAGCATCAACAAGGAGGCTAAGGCGACAAAATATTCCTAGCATCATCTAAGGCTAGGCTAGAATAATAGAATAGAAACTGAACTGAAGAGGCAGTAATATACACATGCAGAAATATTTTAGTCATTTACTTTACTTATGTGGACACATCTAAAAATACCTGAGGAGTTAAGCACATATGCAAGACTATACGGGTTCCAAACTTAGCACAACACTCCTCAATGAGTAATGCCAAGTACTCCTTATTTCTTCATACCCTTGTCCATTAGGGTAAAATGTGCCAGATCAACAAGTAACTAAACTTAATGTAAATGTTATCCTAATATTCTATATTTTCATTTCATGCAGCAACATTATCTTGTATGACATGTTCAAGGAATAAGACACAAAATACAAGGAATGCAAAAGCACAAGTGAGTCAATAGTGAGAAAAGGACTCTACTACACATAGTGACATCAATTGTTATCAATTAAACAATTATAACTATCCTAAGTTACACAAGTTCAGGATCTCTAATTTCTACTATCAAGTGTAACATAGTAGCTTGACCTTATAAATTAAAAGTAATTAGAATTGATCATGTTCTAATTTAATTCAATCAGAATCAACTATAAGTTAAATAATAAATCATCACATCCTAATTGATGAATTTAGACATTCTAGACTAAGATCTACTGAACTAAGGATTATGATTTTAACACAATGAGTTGGAGTTAGCACATAATCCAAAGGTTAAACATAAGATATAAGGTTTTTAAGTTTAAAAGTGAACTAAGATTAAGGCTAAAATCTATTAAGCATAATCAAACATAATAAAAAGATTCTCCTAATCTTATTATAGAATTGAAAGATAAAATAATCAGAATTAAGTTATAAAATTTAAAAACTAATAAAATCAAAGTTTCATTCATTAGATAACCCACTTTATCCAATAAATGAAATCTAATCTAGGATCTATTCTTAATCTTAAGAAAAGGTCCTTATGTGAGGTGTGGAATTCTAATGAGATAAATTAGAGAAATTTTAGGAAAAATATGGAATTCAATTTTCTTTGCTGCTTTACTTATTTAGGAAAGGTTAATGGTGAATTTTAGCTAAGTAAAGAACATTTTCCTTAGGGATTTTCAAGGCTTATATTAGGACTTTTATCAAATTATTCAAATTATGAGATTTTAAGACTTAAAATGAGTCTAAATTAGTTTTATTACTAATTTAAATAATTTGAATGATATTTTAGGGGTTAAGGACACTTAACCTAAATTTTGGGCAAAAAAACCATTTTGCCCCTATTTTAGAATCCAAAAAGCTACTTTTTGATTTAGAGCTCTAAATTAAATTTTCTTATAGCCAAATAATTTCTTATTGCCTAATATAAAGATAGACAATGTGTATACTCAATTTGGTTAAGAAATGGGTCATATAGGTCCAAACTAGGGTTATTAACATAAGGTGGCATTTTTGTAATTTCTCTTAATAAAGTCTAGAATTTTATGTTGTTTACTATATCTTGTTGTTCAAGGATTCCATATAGTATAAAAACACTAAATTTTGAGGTATATTGGTTAAGTTATACCCAATTCAATTCTAAGGGTAATTATGTAATTTTTAAAGCTAAGAGGGGTCAAAAACTTAACTTCTCCATTTGAGATCCAAATTTAGCAAACTCAGTAACTATAGCTTTCTTATATCACACTGAGTACTTTAACTAGGAGTAGACCCAAATTAGAGCTCAGTTGGTCAAGTTATGACCTAACTAGAGTTAGGGATAATTTGGTCAACTTAAGGTTTCTTGAGTTCCAAACCTAAATATTATTTTGGTTTACTGTTGGAACTGAAAATTTAAGCTATATAGTACTTTGAATTTTTAAATTTGGAGTCCAAATAACTAAGATATGACCTAATTAACTTCTAAGTTTTAAGGGTCATTAATAAGGGTCATAAAAATCATTAGTCAAACTAATTATCCATTGGTCAAACCAATACTATCAAAGTATCCCTAATATTCTCCTGATTACTTTAAAACCCATATTAACTATGTTTGGATCACTAGGTACAAAGTTATGATTATTTGAAGCCTAGGAGTATTTTGATTATTTGTATGGAGGTTCTAAAATATCACTAAATTGTCTAGGCATCCTATGGAAAATCTGATACTACCATTAAATTCCTCTTATTTTTCTGATTAATATGAGATATATATTCAATATATTTGGATTATTAAGTTTAAGGTTATGATATCCTAAAGTTTATGAAAATATTTAATTTCATTTAATAATTATTATTTTACTGTTCATATAATTAATTACCTAAATTAAATTGATTATGATCTTACTAAATTAAATTCAATTAATTTAATTTACTGAATTAAATTTATTATTTTTAAATTAAATTAATTAATTAAATTAATTTGTATACACTTATTATTTTTATTAATTAAATTCTAGTTTACTGTTTGATTAAATTTATGTTTATAAACCATTTAATTTTTTATTGCTTTTATTTTAACAGATATTATCTATTTATGTATGTACCTGCATATATATATATATATATATATATATATATACTAATATACTTATATTATATACAAATCTTGACTGATTTAATTAAACTAATTAATATGATTAAAAATATATAATTTATATAATCATTTTCTCTGCACTCGACGGGTCCCAGCGCTTGCATGGCAGGCAGACAACTGCAGACCAGTGGGGCCCACAGCTGACACGCGGCGGCCAATGGTGCGGCCTGGTGGGATCCGCAGGTGTCAAATTGGCGGGGCCCGCGGGTTAAAATTTGCGGCTGATGGATTAGCGGGACCCATAAGAACTTAACTCCTGCGGCCCGGCACTCAATCATGCGGGTCTGGCTTAGCCCGACCCAGCCCGATCTGTAGAGAAGTCGATGATGTGTTGACATGTAGAGGGAGGCTAGGGCATGGAAAACTCAGCGACTAGGTGACCCCCGATGGACGAGCCGCATGCCAAAATGACGGGCCTTAGGAGACCTATCCAGTGGAGAGCTCGCAATACAAAGCTTTATTTTACAACGGGCGAAAGCCCCATGAATTTACTGTAGAGAACTGTAGACCGGTCGTCAAATTAACACTTGATCTGACCTTAATCGAACCTAATTGCATTTGAATATCTCTATCATGATGCAGAATAAGCATTGAGAGGAACGATACTCAATTAAAGAGTTTGTGATGAGGTACCTTTGCTTGATTTGCTTGCCTCCACAAAAGAATCTGAGCGTCCCCAAAATCCCTTAATGCACGAGCTAGGTTAATGCAAGACGGTGGGAAGTATAGGGGGAGTACGGCGGAGCGGCCTAGGATGAGCGGTTGACGATTGGCTACCGACATCAGCTTTGATCCACGTAGAGCGTGGCTATTGGGAAGACGAACGGTGGCCGTTCGATCAGTTGATCGAATGGCTAAGAATTGACGTCCGATCAGACAACGCAGGAATGACGGCACAGAGGTGGCTGATAGTGCTGTTACTTATTTTATTTAAATATTAAGTATTTAATTATTAAGTGCATAATTTCATAATAAAAATTAAATAATTAATTGACTTCAGAAAATTTCCAATAGTTCACCCCTAGCTAATTGAGGGGTGATGAACACATCGACCATATTGGATTTTCATTTTGGCAAGTTTATTTTCCTAATTTTTGGGGTATTTAAATATTAAAATATTCGATGGAATTTTGACGACTTTCGATTGCCACCAAAATATCACCCCTAGCTAATTGGGGGCAATGAGCGCAATGACGAAGATCAATTTTTGATTTGAGGTTTATTTAAGTAGGTCAAATTCTAGGGTTTTCGAATTTTTAAAAATCAAGGTTTGGTCCATTTAACTCCTGATTTGGACTAGGTCTAGTGGTGAACTCCTAATAACTTAAGTAGTACACTAAGATCAAGATTAGGACTTGGGTTAGCCCTAATTGACTTGGGTAATAACTTGAGTTGTTATAGCCTTCTAGCTAGAACTTAAAGTTGCCTAAATTATAAGAATCTAATAGCCCAAGGAGTGTAGTGGTGAAATCCTTAGTCTATAGTTTGAATGTTCCATTTGAGTAGAAGTGTTATTGGATAGTTTAAATAATTATAATATTAGCAATAAGATAGGATTTTGTTTTTAATATTACAACTATACTTATTAATTATTTTGTCACATAAATTAGACCTTAATCAAATTATTATTTTCAAAATATAGCTTAAATTTTATATTATTCTGTAATAATTAATGGAAATATTTGATGAATATCTAAGTCAATTGAGGGCTTTATTAGTCCCAATCATAGGATAGATAACTAAAGTAGATAATAACAAATATCACATGGCTTATAATTAACTTTGAACATCCTTAAATGCTACAATGCATTAAGACTAAATCCTTGAATTAATTCAAGATATTATGCATAACTTAAACATATAACATTTATTTATTTCTCAAGATATTGTATGTGAACCCTACATGATGTCTGCAAATCTTATTATCTGGGAGGATTGTATGTGAGGTCAATATGGTATCTGTTAATCGGAATATCTGAAAGATTGTATGTGAACCCTACATGGTATCTATCAATCTTATTGTTTGGAGGATTGTAAGTGGGACTAATATGGTGCCCACCAATCTAATTATTTGAAAGATAAATAAATAACATTTTTATATTTCAATCCTTTATGATTACACTTACAGTTTATATAGTCCTTGAGACTGAGATCTCCTTACTTACTTATATTATTGTTTACTTATATTTATAGTTCTTTTACTTACTTTTTAGCATTGTAGTTCAGTTCATATATTCATCTTCCTTACACTGCTTTACTTACCTAGCATATACTATTTATACATATTTACATTGTTTATTACACACTTGAATTTATAGTTATACTTGCTTTCCTTACTTACATATTTGATGTAGGCTATATACGAGCTTTCCTATTTTTTCTGCATTTATATTTTTGTTATTACCTTGCAGTTTTTACTTTAATTTCCCTTTTTAGTGCTTTGTGCTCCACTTAAAATAATTGTAGATGGATAATATGAGATCCACTAAATCTAAAATAGCTTAGTTGCCCTAAAATGTACTTAGAATTTTTATGTCTATTCACTTATTTTTATTTTATTAGCTGTGCTCTACTATATTAAATATCAATATCATAGATTCGGAGCTTGGAGTGGATCCTGAACCTGAGGTAGATCATGTCTAGTAGCTACTGATTGAATACCCTTACTTTTTATTGTCTTTTCTTTTAGTCTTACATCATGTGAGCACGAGTGTTATTACATCAATGTTTGTATAACTTTAATTAAATTTTGGATGTTTTAATTTAATATTATGTGAGGTGTTCTTACTTTCTTTTCTAAATGATTGGAATAGTATATATCTATATTATGTTATGCATCTAGTTTTCCTTTTTAGAGACCCTTGGCTCTCCATTGTGCTTAATAGTGGGCTAAGACTCACTAACTTAGTATTAAGTATTATAATAGCACCCAATTTTGGATTGGGTTCTTGATCCAATATTGGGGTCATTATATAAATATTATAATGCCAAGCATTCTTCTCTAGTATTTTGAGTGGGTGATTTTTAAGGTTAGCCCGATGAAATGTGTTCACCAATTTAGCGTAGCCGGCAAGCTCAGCCCTAGATACATTGAACCTTTTGAGGTTCTAGCCAGCTTAGGAGCATCAACTTACAAACTAAAGTTGTTAAATGATTTTGTGTATGTTTATGATATGTTCCATATATCTTCTTTGAGGAAATGCCTTTGAAATCCATTGCATCATGTTTTAATCCCCTATGATAGTCTTCACCTAGATATGCCATTCAATTAACAAACTATCAAGTTTTTTGGCAGAGATCAAAGATAACAGGGAAAAAGTCTAATGGTGAAATCACAGTATGGAGGAATCCACGAGGGAAAAAAAATCAAATATACATCAGAAACATCCCAAGCTATTTGAAAATCTTAGTAATTTTAAAACCCTGTCAATTTGAAATTTCCTTTCTCTATTCCTCCATTAATTGTGATATCAAGAATGACATCATTCTTAAGTTGGAAAGTTTATAATAACCTAAGGTTGTCACTCAGTCTAATAAGGCTTAACTAGAGCCTAGACTCATCACCATTAGGTTCTAATCATTATTAGGACCAAACTTTAAAATTTTGGAGCTAAAATGATCAAGGAATACTTTCTTAATTATTTTACTTAATTTAAATACTCAAAAAATTAGGTAAATTATTTTGACCTTAGAAATTAGGATAAACACCGAACACCAAATCCAAGGGATCATGGTCATTCCACATCTTTAAGATATGTTCAGATGACTTCGATCTAATTGCTCTGGCAAAATTCATTGGATTTGAATCTAGATCATCAGATGCCATCGTAAATCTGGTGGTTGGGATTTTTTATGTCAATATTCACCTTCATTTTCATTGCTCGATCGATAGCCATGAATTGTTAGTACCAATGACTGTCAGAGCTTGCTCACCCAATCTTCCAGTCTTCACTAGAGATTTTCATAAGTGGTAGGAACCTCCGACCTGGTCACCGAGGCCCAATATCACCCTGATTATATCAGGGGAGGGCGATCTCTTGGCTCGACACGAGTGCCCAATGGCCACCCATTGGGCCCTCTCATAGCTATTTAAAGCCCTTCAAAACCTTATGGGTTCTCCTTTGATCAACACCAAGAGCTTCTTATAGTTGGATTTATATCACCTAGTTAAAGAGCTATCCTAAATTTAATATGTAAACTTTGTTAATTATAACCTAAAATATTAGGACATGTACGTTTGATTAAGTAGTCAAAATAAGTGGAAGATCTTATTAGATTTTTGGATTAATACTAAGTTTAGTATTAACATCTAATTGAAATTTATAGTATAAATGTACAAGATTGTAGGATCCTAGAGATCCTGAACCTGTACTTTTTTGGAATAATTATACAAGATAATTATACAATAATGTATATCATAAATTACAATTGATTGCTTTAATATTACCATTTTACTGTCGATTTGCTTTGAGTCAAATTCCTTTTAACATGCTATATATTATTTGTGCATAAAATGAAAAATTAGTAATTTAGAAAAATATTTAGCATACGAGTTCAATCATGTCAGACTAACTGTGCATACACATTACGGCCTACGGGCAGTCTGTAAAGAGAAATAAAGATACTTATGTGTACTCACTGGGGAGAGTTGTGTAATGTTCAGAAAGTCCCCTTTAGTCTTGCAGAAGTGCTTGACTCCTCAGTTGCTTATGTGCGTTCTCGCAAAGCAAAGTAAAATAAATATTTGCATATGTATTACTATCTATTTGAGTTTAGTTCGGTTCAATTCTACCAATGAGTAGCTTGATATATATATATATATCCAGATTAGTTTTGGCTTCATTAGCTAATCAAATAGTGATGTTTTACTTAAGTTTTTTTAAAATTTACTTATGCATACTCTTTTTCAGTGTTTACTTGCAACATTATTATTGTAATTATGATGGTTATGAATTCCTATTGGAATGTTTATGTCAGTATTCATTTACAGTACAGTCTATTCAGCATATCTTTTGACCATATTTATGTTAACTCTTACTTTAATTTAGTATATTATGTGTCTAACATTTTCTATAGTTCATGGTGAGTGAGGCACATAATTTAGTTTATCTCAATTTGCTTAGTTATAACTTGATAATGTTATAATTTCACATCTTTTATTACTTAGCTTTGTTGTACCTTTTTTTAAATTGCATAAATATGTTATCCCTAAAATTTAAAAATTCTCATAGTATAACCTAAAATGTACTTAGATAATTATCTAACACAATATTTTTTTCTTGACTGGGCTCTGGCATGTGAACCCGATATGTCAGGTTTGGAGTTGTTCGAGAAGCCAGCTTTTGAGAAGGAGCATGTGCATGATAAAGGGATGTCGCTTAGTTTTTTATTAGTTTCTTTGTAGTTTTGTTTTTTAAAGGAGAGATAGTTTTAAATTCCACACATTTATTCAATTTGTATAACTTTAAACTATTTTTGATGTATTTTCTATTTCCTTTTGGGACATATTTTCTTTTATTTCCAAACTAATGTAATAAATGGATGATTATTTTAGCTTTCACACTCTACTATTTCATTTTCTACATGTCATTGTACTTAGTGTTATAAGTAAAAAATCTTACTTAATGATCAAACACCTATTCATGGAAAATTTGTGCTAATGATAACCTATGGGTAGGGGCTGTCATAGTTGCAAGGAAATTTATATGCCAAGAAATCAAACATGTAAAAACTTGGGGGATTGGGAGCCCGATGCTCTACCAGTGGGCTCCTGAAGCTTGCTTGAGTGTCTTCCTTTCTATTCATTGAGCATTTGGGTGCCTACCCCTCAGTCTTTTGGGCTCCTGGGGTTTCCCTTAGCACTTGACGCTATGTTTACAGGGTGCCTAAGCCGCACCTATGTGCTTGGCGCTCTCTCAATGGTGCACATGGGAAGCGCCTGGGCACTTGCTCCTCTGTTTGCTAGGCTCTTGGGGTGAACCTGAGCGTATGCTACTCCATTTTCTAATAAAATTATACTTCCCCTTCAAATCAATAATTCTCTAACACCAATTCAACAATCCTCCTTCTCATATCTCAATATGAACCATATGAGAGCTGAAACCAAAACACGATCTTATGTAGAAGTTGCATCAACTTGGTTGCCTATGTTTCATCCACCAAAGGAATTATGCCGCACATAATTCAGCAAATGAGAAGATTTAGTGAACCTTATCCAAATTCACCAAACTCTTATTGTGGGTGATTTTATGAAATGTAAGCTCCAAGGAGAGATATCTGCCAGGTTATTTTTTCTGTGAATCTTCTTCAATAGGATATTTCCATCTTCTATGATATCTCAAACAAAGTGGTGTCGTAAATTTATGTACTTTGTGCAAGCATTAGAATCATGATTAGTAGCCAAGAATATAGTACTTTGGCTATCATAATAAACTACTGCCCTTTTTTGATTCACTACTAAATCTTTTAGCAAGATTTTCATCCATATAGCTTTATTGAATGCTTATGTGATTACCATGTACTTTACTTTAGCTATAAATAGGGAAACCATATGTTATATTGTAGATCACCACCCAATCAAACCTCTAACAAAGTGAACACATAACATATCGTAGAGCGCCTTCAATCCAAATCCCTTACATAGTCGAAATACATGTATCTGACACAAAGGCTTACTATCAATGACTGCTTTTAGAACAATAGTACAACACCTAATGTACTCTCCAAATAATGAAATAACCACATTACTGCATCATAGTGATCATTTCTTAGATTATGCATACATCTTGTAACAACCCAATGTTGTTACCCTAATTAATTATAATTAAATTAAGTTCTAATCTTGATTCTAATGCTCTTAAATAGTCAATAGGACCACACATAGAAGTTTGGTCTAAATCATGGGTCAAATGGATCAAACCCTAATTCTGGGAATTTTAGGAACCCTGGAAATTTACCTAATTAAATTGTCCTCAAATCAAAAATCAAACTTAGCCATTGCACTTCTTACCCCAAATTAGCTAGGCGTGAAGTGTTAGAGGCATTTGAAAGTCGTTGGTTTTTGTCGAATATTTTAATATATTTAAAATAAAAAAAATATGAAAATTAAATGCTCGTCGAAATTGAAATCCGACTTCACCATTTCAATTCTTACCCCTCAATTAGCTAGGGGTTAATATTTGAAAATTCTTAGAACTATTTAATTATTCATTTTTAGTTAAGAAAATATGGATTTAATATATAAATAAGTAATATTTTAATTTTTTCTAACGACCGTCACCTGCCCCGTTTTCGTCCTCGCTTTCGTCGTGTGGCTCCCCGTCTGATCAAATAGGTGATCAGAGTCATTCGATCGGCCCGATCAAATGGCTCCAAACTTGCCTTCACCATCCTCTGTGATCCAAATTCAACAAACTTAGTGTCTGTAGCTTCCCTATATCACACTGAGTACTTTAAATGGGAGTATATCTAAATTGAATCTCATTTAGTTAAGTAATGACCTAACTAAGGTTAGGGATATTTTGGTCAACTTAGGATTTTCGAGTTCAAAACCTAAATTTTATTAGTGTTTAATGTTGGAACTGGATTTTTAACATAGTTAGCACTTTAAATTTTGGTCATTTTAGGAGAGAGTCCTAAATGTGACTTTACAAATAAATCACTAAATGAGAAAACTAATACTATCACAATGATGAGGTTGCTCTCTTGATAATTTTAAGATCCATATTGACTATATTTGATTGACTATGTAAAGAGTTATATGTATTTGTGTAGGTCTAAAATATCACTATAATAAATACTCCTGGATGAAAATTCTGATTTATGTCAGTTGATTAATTTTATTTTTTCTAAGTAAAATGAGATATATATTTAATATATTTAGATCATTAAATTTAAAGTTATGATATCCTAAGGTTTAATAAAATTCTTTAACTTTATTTATTGGTTAATCAATTTATCTAACGCATTAATTAATTTGAATTAATAATTAACCTACTGATAATTATTAAGTAAACTTAATTACTGCAATTAAATAAACTAACTAATTATAATTAGTATTACCTAAGTACTCACTAACACTAAAAAATAATTTAACTAACCAAATATATATATATATATATATATATATATATATATATATATATATATATATATATATATATATATATATAATTTTCTGCATATTTAATGGCGACGGGACCCTTTAATGACACGTGGCGCCCTTTGGTTGGCTGAACCAGATGAGGCAGGTCTTACATGCACACGCGACAGCACGAGATGGGTGCGGCGGAGCACTGGCGGGACCCACATCTGACAGCTGTGATGCGCGAGCGGGTCCCGCTGCACAGCCGCATCAGGAGAAGACGTGTGTCAGCCTGAGCGGTCAACAGCACAAATGATGAAGCCCACTTCTCAGTCTTGAGACCGAGGCGCCCTAGTCGAATATGGGTCGAGCCCGGGTCGACCCGGCCCCACTCGATCTCCTTCCCTGCCGCCGCGACATCCCCAAACCTAGCTGGCTAGGGCGCAGATTTTCACGGTGATCCCAACGGCAAGGTGGCTCGGCTCGCACGGATTTGGGAAGAGCACTCCAAGGCCTTCCCAAATGGCAGTCAGATTGAGATGGGAGATGCACCCAGTTAGACACTAGGTCGAACCCTAGGTCAAGGCGATCGACTACGAGGAGCATCCACTGTTGAGTACTGTGGATGCCTTCACGATTGCTATTGATCGGACATGAATTGCCTTGATTATACCGATCAACAATCAACCAAAACCCAGGAAATTAACTTTTGAAATCGAATCTCAAGCAAAGAGTATGGAAGGAGAGAGATCAAGCGGTACCTAGTTCGGCGGTTAGCGATTTAGGGCTTACAAGATTGGCTCTTCGAATGCACTTGGTGGCTTATGACGACCTGCCCAAAGCCTGGAGCCCTCCTCATGCCTTAGAAGGGGTGCCGTCGGAGGCCACGAGGTCTCGCACACAGAGATAGGTCATGTGTCGCGGCGTTGCGACACGCGGAGCCTGGGCTGGGGATGAAGCGCCCCAGCCGCACGATATGGTCCGATCTTATCTAGCGGCGCGGGATCGCACCGTCAGATCAAACGCCACAATCCGAAGAGGGTGACGGCGGAAGGATGGAGCCGTTAATTAAATTAATTATATTATTATTAAATTCCATTTAAACTGACTTTATTATTTAAACTTAATTAATTAAACATATTCCAAAAAATTTCAATTATTCACCCCTAGCTAATCGAGGGGTGAGGAATACAATGACGATGTCAAATTTTTGATTCGACGAGTATTTTATTTTCCCAATTTTCAATGTATTTAAATATTATTAAAATATTCGACGAAAATTTGATGACTTCCAATTGCCACCAAAACATCACTCATAGCTAATTTGGGGGCAATTAGCGCAATGACGAAGTCCAATTTTTGATATGAGGCCAATTTAGATAGGTCAAATTCTTTAGTTTCTAGATTTTCTAAAAATAAGGATTTGATCCAGTTGACTCCGGATTTAGATTAGGTCTTGATGGTGAACTTATAATGACTTAATTAATACACTGGTCAGAATCAAGAGTTAATTTAGTTTTAATTGACTAGGTTAACAACCTGGGTTGTTACAGTTTACCTTAACAAGATTGGTTTGGGTCATTTAAATTTATTAATTAGGACGAATGATTAATTATTTAACTTATGTAAGCGTCGCTGATTAAATTCTGTTAGAACTTGATCAGTTCTAATTACTGTTAACCTTATAAGGTCGCGAATCTGAGTCTATACATGATAGTAGGATATTGGAGATCCTAAACTAGTATAAACTTAGACTAGTTTGAATGGATAAATTAGACAACAACAAATATCACATATGTTTAGTTGGGTCTCTTTTTGAATATTGAACATTGTTACTTTGCATTCCTTGTATTTTGAGCTCTTTTATATTGAACATGTCATATAAGATAATTTGATGCATGAAATAAAAACATATAAAATTAGGAAAATATTTGCATTGGGTTCATATTCTAAATGGGAGATTGTGTATACACATTACTGCCAATGGACAGGCGATAAGGAGAAATAAGGATTATAGGTCTCATACTCATTGGGGAGAGTCGTGTCTAGGTTCAAAATTCCACCTCATTCTTGCAGACGTGCTTGGCTCCTCAGCTACTTATTGACGTGTCCATGGGAGTAAAGTAAAAGAGCTAAGAAATTTATGGTTATGTATTTATGTCTCTTCAGTTTAGTATAGTTTTTTCCTTAACTTTGAGAAGCTAAATGATATGATATAATACAGTTCAATTCAATGTCTTTAGCATGCCATTTTCAGAGTATTTGACCTCCTTATTTTAGCTAAGGAATGGCTAAAGAACGTGAGTTCCATTCTCGAAGTAATGGAATGCCCCGATAAGTTCCGAGTTTCTCTAATGATCTACCTCCTCTAAGATCACACTGAAGAATGGTGGGACAACACTCTCTAGAATCTCACCCATAAGCAAGGGAGAGAGAAAGGTGGAGTTACCTTCAAAGACTTCCGCCTTGCATTTTTTGCGGAGTACATTAAATAAATGTCTTAGTGATTCTTTCCATTTTCTCTATTGTATCTCTCTTATTACGTGTTCTAATTAAAATGAGTAATAAAATAAACTAGCATGTTTTAGCTCTTCTTAAATTCTGAAAGAGTATTATTTTTTTTCTACACTTAAATAAAACATGAATACTTCTACTCCTGTTGCATTTGGCTGCTCTTCTTCCGATATTAACGCACTCCTTGAGACTGTGCAAACCTTGGTAGGTACATATGTGAAACAAGCAGAAAGAATAGAAAGGTTGATTGCTTCTTAAAGCAATCAGAATCCATCCCCTACATTTGTAACTCCCGCAGCATATTACCCGCCTTAACAACATTCTTAGTCCGCTGATCGACAACTTCAAAAGGGCTAGGTACCCAGCGAGGAAAGTCTATCATATTGAAGTAACAACCACCCCCACTGACTTACACAATGGTTATTTTATGAGGCCTCATCTGTACGGGAAGTGTTATCATGGAAATTGTACCTGCTACACTTGTGGTAAATCAGGGCATTTATATTTCCTAAGCAACTATGAAGAGACTATCAATGGTGTTCGGATTGATCACTCTAAGCATCAAAAGGCTTTCAGCCAAAATGTGGTGCCCCATCCCCACAGTCGTCCTATTAACTCTTAAGTTAACATAATTATGGTGATGTGATCATCAAATGACAAGATCCTTACTTATAATTAGATTAGAAACTCATCCTAATCCATTATAATCAAAGATTTTGTCATCTCAAGTATAAATCACTAAATAAAATATTCATAAAAATAGAGTGTGGAAGCAAAATAGTAAACAGCCATCCATTATAGTATAAGAATCCAATCAGTCAACTCAGAATAAGTAAAACAACAAAAAGTAAGGCTTAACCTATATTATTATAATATATTTAAATAGTTTAGCAGAAATGAAACATAAAAACACTCAGCGTCATTAGTAAAATGAAAAAGAACAAAAAAAGCTAAGAGTCTTCAACAGTACGATCCTCCTCCAAAGGCAAATACTTGGATAGCTTCACAACTTCAAATAACTATGAATTTATCATTATCAGTTTTATAATGATAGGGCCCTAGCCAATAAAAGAAAAACTTACTAGACAAAAAGTCTAAGTATATTTTAGGATGATAAATTATTAAGTTCTTTTAGATATCACCATTTAATTAATAACTAAGCAACAATGTAGGTGCAAGAAAGCAAATGAAAAGAACAGTAAGTTATAAATAATAAGCTTATAACTTAAACAAAAGAGGAAGTAAACATATACCTCCAATCATTGCTATAATAAGGCTAGGCATAAAGTAAAGAATAAATATTAATAACTGAATAGAAAATAAAACTCATCCTAAATATGCTTATGATCAATATAAACTTATACTAATTAACATAAAGTAAAAGAACATGTGAAATATTTAAATAACTAAAAGTAATACTAACATCATATATATATATATATATATATATATATATATATATATATATATATATAATCAAGCGAGTAAGACTAGCATTCTAAAATATAAATAAGCTAGCAATTAAGTAAACAATAAATATACAAGTGCTGAAATGTAGTAAGGAAAATTGAAAACAGTAATATAGATGGAACAACTACTATGGACAAACAAATCTGAACTAATAATATGCATAATAACTCACTTAGCCTGCTGAGCTAAGGCGGAAGAACCATAGGTAAAAGTGCATCTAAAATTAGTATCACCATATCAGGGAGCTGGATAAACAAGCCATGGAATATAAAAGAGAAGAAAGGTCTAACGAATACCATCCTAGGCCACCTTAGGACTAGGCTTGGTTAGATATTGTAGTAGCCAGACAAATACCATCCTAGCCAATCTTGGACCTAAGCTTGGCCTGCACTAAGGAAAAAGCAAGAAACTGAAGAGGTGTACTTGTAGGGCCCCCGTACTGACAGTAAGGAGTACGGTGCTCCATCTGTGGCAAATCCCCAACTTAAGTAAAGTCAGGTAAAACCCAACTTGCCTTAAGCTCAGGACTTATCACCTGAACACTATAAACATTCATCAATACATATGTATATCAAAGTGGTGGAAGCATAAAAGTGTAAAGTAACATCCACAAGCACAACATAGTAGAAGCGAAAAGAAAAAATAGTAACTCATTACAAGTGCAGAAAAGTAAAATACATCTAGAATTTAATTATTACAAATTGAATTAAATGAAAATATAAAAGTCTCTCAATCTCACTAAAAGAAAATGCAAAGAGTCTATCTAAACTGCAGGACGATCCTCCTCCTGAACTGGCTCCTCTCCTGCAGCACTGCCCACGAACAAGTCTGAATTTGACATTTGTCGGTGCCACAAATGCCAGGGCCCCAGCCAACAAAATAAAAAGGTTATAGTTAAACAATTGTCTAAGTACATTTTAGGCTATTTTAAATGATCTAATTAATTAAAGATATCATATTTGATTAATCTAACATGCAAGTAATTATGGGGTGCAACAAGCTATACAAGAATGGGATAACTATAAACTATCCATTTATAGAAATCAACAAGTATATGAAATAACATACAAATCATGAAAGTAAGCAAGGTGAAGCTAAAAGCAAAAGTAACTGCAACTATTGTAATAAATCTGATCCTAACATGATTATGATCTCATTAAAATATGCTGAGTATAAAAGAACACAAGTACTGAACATAATAAGAAATTCTAACATTCCAAACATGCCAGTGTATATAGCTAATCTATAAGAGTATACATACAACATGCAGATTGATATGAATAGGAAAGACCACTGAGACATGTGGCAAAAAGCAAGATAATCAAAGCACTGTAAAGCCACTGAGACATGTGGCAAGGCAAGCAAGTACTGTAAGAAAGACCACTGAAACATGTGGCACAGCAAGCAAAATTGAAAACTAGACTAGAGTAGTAGTAAGCCTAAGACATAGTATTATCATACCAGACAATAGGCCATACAGAGCCTCTAAACTGAGAGTTCAACTATTACCATCCTAGAGATCCAATACACTAGGCCTGAGTTGAACTCATAGAATAAGTCTATAACCATCCTAAACATCTAATATACTGACCTGAGACTATTCTATAATAATATAAGAACTGAAGATGTAAACTAAGCTAGGACATACTCTACTAACTGAAAGCACTACGAGAACTAGATGAATGATATGCTTTACAAATACTAACTTAGGATGTATCATCCAAATCCTAAGTTCTCCTATTATGCTCAAGAAATAAGACTCAATATCCAAGGTATGCTAAGCTATCAAGTCAAGTAAGCAAGAGACTCAATCTAGACTTATGTGATATCTGTTGTTGTCTAATTTGTCCAATCTAACTATTCTGAGAAGATACAAGTTTAGGATCTCCATTATCCAGCTATCGAGTAAAATCTCAGATTTACAATCTTAAAGTTAATATTAGAACTTAGCAAGTTCTAATTCAAAATCATATGATAACTATAATGTTTAAGCAAATGAATTACGACCTAATTATTAATATTTTCTTTCTTACCCAAATCCTGATTAAGTAAATCAAGATTTAAGGATTTTGGACTTAAACTCCACCTTAGTGTTCAAATCCTAAATCTAAGGTAATGTCCTAATAAAGATCTATGGTTCATACTTAATTCCCAAGTTAAGGATAAGGAATCCTATAAGCTGAAGTATCCAAGAACTAAGAACTTAGTAAAAGGCTACTCTACTGATTATAAGATAAACTAATCAATTAAGAACTTGAGAATTTAAAATCTATATCCAATCTCTTAGGATAATCTCATTTCTTATAGATTGAATCAATCCTATACCTACATGGAAGGTTTCAAAAGAGTTAAACAATAAATCATCCAAAGAATTTCAATTGGAGATAGTTTAATTCAAGTAGAAGATCTAAAGTCTAAGATCTAAGATCCAAGATCTAAGGTTTGATCACTTTAGACTTAAATTAGGTTTTCAACTTAGACTTTCTAAATGTGTTTCTTTTAGAATTTAAGCTCATAAGCTAACTTAATTGAACTTATTAATTTGAGATTTAACATCTAAAATTATTAGATTCAATTATTAAGGTAAAGTGATCTTTTTTATGATCATTTAAGATCTAAATGTCTTAATTAAGGCTAAATGAAGATTTCTTAACTTAACATGAATATTTTTAACATAAGAATTCAGAGAGATGTTGATAATTTAACTAGGGATAATCTGCTGAATTGTCCAAAGTTTAAGGGGCACTTAAACACATCTTGGTCAAAATGACCAAAATATCCCTCCTTAAGGCTAAATATGAGATTTTATGATTTAATTATCCAAATTATCTCTAATCTATTTTAATGTGTTTCATATTAGTTAATGAAGTGGGAAACACCCTTATCTTAGGTTTTGACAACCTAATTAAGCTAATTTGTACTAATTACCTATTTAAGCCAATTAGGGTGATTAATGAATTTAGAGCATTCTAGGGCAATCCAACCTTACCCATAGGTTCTAATATACTTAAGATATCATTAGGAATTAACTTACCTAAAATTAGAGGCTTAATCATGACTTAGTTCACTAATCCCTAATTAGGGTGATTATGGGATGATTAATAAAATTAAGGTTCCTAAATTACTTTTAATGGTCTACATAGGTTCCTTATGGTCTCTAGAGTAATCAGAGACCTTAATCAATATAATTGGATATAAATTGAATTTATTAGGATTTAATTAAAAACAAAAAAGGATTTGGCAATTATTTAAAATACAACCATTGGATATACGATTTTATTTTATATTTAGATTCTTTGCATTTTTCTGATTCAAATGGTATATTGGATCATATCATTTGGATCAGTATAACTCAAGTTATTAAGTTAATTTATTAGGTATTTTTATTTAAATATAAATCATAGGATTTAATTTTCTAAATTAATTTCCTTAAGGAAATTAAATCCATAAATTCTAATATTATCTGTCGGCCCAAATTCAAAATGCGCGGGTCACGGGTCAGCCCGACCCGTGACTTCGTCTCCTTCCTTTCGACGACACCCGATGCCCGAACCCTAGGGCGGCCTTCCATCACCGAATTCTCAGCACTCCGGCCACGCCACGCCTAGCTCTCGACGACTACACCTTCAGGGCCTGAAGACGCGTCGATTGAACCAAGAAGCCTTGTCTGGGAGGCGCCAGATCACTGGAGTGCTACTCGGCCGAAGGTGTCTCCTCAGGCGCACCTGTGACGAGTGATTCTCCTCACAGACGCCATGCCTTGGGCTCGCGTCTATCCCTACACGTTCAGGGACCTAAGGAAAAGCGATAGGGCAAGTCGAGAGGTTCTGGAATGGTCTAGATCACCGTAGTGCTACTCGACAATTTTTGCAGGCTCGGGCTCGCTCCAAATCGATCAATACCAATCGAATCGATTGATCAGACCGAGCTTAATAATTGTAATTTGTCTTCGATCACTCAAGGAAGAGTCTAAGACTTGAATGAAGTTCAATTGCCTAATAGGGACGCTGGTGTCCAATGCCTCAGGGATCGGCTGCCAATGCACATTTGAACGGCCTACTACTATCTGGTCCACTGGCAGTTCCCCAACTAAAAGCCTTAGGTTTCAATTAGGAAACCAGGGGAAGGACCTAACACAGCATCTAGGGTTAGATAGGTAGCGAGCCGAGCTAAAACCAGCTCAACAGAGGAGATAGGGCAGAGGCTATACCTTGGTTTGAAGAGTTGCAACGATGGAGACAATGCAGATAGCCTAGATCACATCAGAGGGTTTCAGGAGCTCGGCAAGGGGGTATGAACTCCAGACCTCACCCTCTATCAGCTGCACACAGCTGTCTAGTCGCCGAGATCATCGAGAGCTCCAAAAACTTTAGCGGGGAGAATTAGTGAGTCTCAGTGAGAAAAAGGGTTCACTGAGATGTGCTGAGGGTTTTTATAGGTGAGGGGGAGGTCCAGGGGTGGACACCATGGCTAGAGGCCATGGTCCAGGCTCGGACAGGGGCGGAGCCACGAACCTCCACAATTGGGGCTAGCATGGCCTTGTGACCCGACGAGCTTCATCCTACCAAAACTGGGAAGATCTTAACGGTCGGGAGGACGTGGTAGAGGGAGTGGGAGACAGGGTCGATGTGGATGGTACGAGCAAATTTTCGCTATCGGGTCGGGGATCTCTCCGGGACAAAGGTGAACAGGGCGGGGTGTTTGGTAGCCGTCTGTTGGCGAAGATGTTGGAGATGGACCGCCTGATGCGGATACTGATTAACGAAAATGCGGATTAAATCCTGAACGTCAGATGGAAGATGCCGATCGAGCGTCTGAGATCAGATCACGGGGCGAGGTAGCGCGAGCCGTTGGATTACACGCTGAGATGCGTGCTAATACAGCGAGTGGCTTAACTCGGTGCGCTGCTGTCGGGATCCCGCATCGGATCTGTCGCGGTCCCGACAACAAATCCCACTGCTTAAATTAATTAATAATTTAATTTAAAATAAAAAAGTATAATTAAATAATATTCAATTAATCCTAATTATTCTGAATCTAATTTAGGATCAAATGAGCTCCAAAATTTCCTAAAATTTCACCCTTACCTAATTAGGGTATGAGGAATTCAAAAATAAAATCAGATTTTAATTTGGAGATCAATTTAGTTTAGGTATTTTCTAGGGCTCAAAAATAGCCAAAAATATGAAAATTCTTGATTTAGCTCTGATTAATTCTAAACTTCTTGGGTTAGGTTTAATTGACCATAGAGTCTATTGGAATCAAAATCAAAGCTTAGTTTAGCTTAATTAATCCAGATTTAACCAGGGTAATAACTAGGGTTATTACATTACTAATTAGATCACACTCTACTAAATTGAAAATTAGGAAAATTGAGAGAATCTATAAAAATGCAAATGATGTTTATGCTATTCAACATTGACATAAGATACTCATCAAAAATATTATATTCACCACATATGCCCAAGGTATAATGGTCAAATACAAGGTAAGCAAAGCATCAATTTCAAAGTAAGAGACTCTACTAAGACATAGGTGATATCCATTATTGTATAATTTATTCGTGCTATCTACTCTAAGTTACACAAGTTAAGGATCTCCAATTCCAACTATCGAGTATAACTCAAATTCACGATCTTACAAGTTGCAAATAATTAGGACTAGTGTGGAAGCCCTGCTCCATCGTGGTCCTGTTAACTCTTAAGTTAACATGATTATGATGGAGGGGTCACCAAATGACAAGTTCCTCATTTATGAATAGATTAGGCACACATCCTAACCCATTATAATTAAGAAAATTGACATTCATAAAGGAATTTCACTAAATGGTAAATACAAAAAAATCAGAGTGCGAAAGTAAGAACATAGCATCCATTCCATCATAATTCAGTATAAGAACATACAACTTAGAAATAAAGCAATAAAAGAAAATATAATTAAACCTGTATTATTACAACAATTTTAAAGATAAAAACTAAAATGAAATAAAGTAAACACTCATCCTCACAGCAAAAGCAGAAAAAGAACTAAAGATCTAAGGGTCTTCAATGGCACGATCCTCCTCCAGAATCAGGTCCTTAGAAGGCTCCACAACCTCAAAAAGCTCAAAGTCTACCATTGTCAGTTTCACAATGATAGGGCCCCAGCCAACAAAAGAAAAATCTAATTAGACAAAATGTCTACGTATATTTTAAGCTGCAATTTTATTAAGTTATTTAAATATCACCATTAAAACTCAACTAAGAAACAAAATAGGAGCAGAAAAGCATATGAAAAGAAAGGATAGTTATAAAAAATAAGTTTATAATTTAAATAAGAGAAGAAGTAAGCATATACCTCCAACTATAGCTGCAATAAGGTTAGGCATAAAATAAAGACTAAATACTAATATAACTAAAAAGAAAACTCAACCTAAACATGTTGGTGATCAATTTAAACTTATGATAATCAATATAAAGTAAGAGAATATGTGAATCATTTAAATAACTGAAAGTAAAACTAACATTCTATATATTTAATCCAATAAGTAAAACTAGCATCCTATAAATAAATAAGGCTAGTAAATGCAGTAAGACAGTAAATAAGAAAGTGCTAAAATGCAAAAAGTAAACTAAAAGCAGTAAATCCAAAATTAAAAGCTGCCATGGCTACTCAAGCCATTCAAACTGAAAGTACACAATAAATCTCACTTAGCCTGATGGGATAAGGCAGAAGCTCTGAACTAAAAGTACCAACACTCTTAGCCTGCTAGACTAAGGCAAAAACACTAAACTGCAAAGTATGAACATACTTAGCCTATTAAGCTAAGATAGAAGCACTGAGTAGAAGTGTACTTAAGATAGAAATGCCATATTAAATCCTGACTAATAAGTCAGTAGGGCAAGAGTCTATTACGCACCATCCTAGGTTGTCGTATAGTGCTAAGCATTATATAGAATATCGAACTAACAATGAGGTCTAGCCGATCCCGAACACATGAAATGAAGAGGCAAATTACTTAAGCTACACTCTACTGAAAACGTGAGAAAAAGTGCAAGTGCTACTTATGCAAATTCAACATTGATATGGGATACTCATTAAATATCCTATGTACATAACATATGTCCAAGGTATAAAGCTCAATACAAGATAAGTAAGGCATCAAATATCAAAGTGAGTAAGAAACTCTACTAAGACACAGGTGATATCTATTATTATCTAATTTATTCATTCTATCTACTCTAAGTTACACAAGCTCAGGATCTCCAATTCTTACTATCAAGTATAACTCAGATTCACATCCTTATAGATTGAAAATAATTGTAACTAGCTAGGTCCTAATTATGAATAAATCAATGGTGACTACAAGTCTAAATAAATTAGTCGACCTAGTTTGTTTATTTAAGCAACCCAAACTATCTTGATTAGCAAAATCAACATTAAAGGATTAAAGATTAAACTCCAAATGTTGGGGTTCAATTACTTAATCCAAAGGTGATCTAAATGACTAAGATTTAAAACCCAATCTCATAAATTATGGTTAAGGCAAATCCTATTAAGTAAAGTCAAACTCAATAAAATAGATCTCTATTCTAAATTCTAAGGTTAAGAGATAAAATTAATCATTAATAAACTATAAAAATCTATAAATTATTAAAACCAAGGCTTCACCTATTGAGTAACCCAATTTACTCAATAGAAGAATTCTAACCTATGAACTAATCCTAATTCCTAAAGAAATAAGCTCTTAATAAATAAGATGAACTCTCAGACACACAACCTAGCCAATGATATTATAATGATTAAAGATGGATTAAGAAGGTTCAAAGAAGAGGTAGGATGTGAGATTTATCTCACATTATATAACCAATACGACACTTAGAATCGTTCTAAGGAAATTAAGGATTTTGATTAAAACTTAAGCAATGGTTTAATTTAATGAAATTTTATTCTAAATTACTTTACTTACTAATTTTAGCTATTATAACATAAAATTAAGATATAATAACACTTAACCCTAACTTTGGGCAAAATGACCATTTTGCCCCTAATTAAGGGTCTAAAAATCTACTTTTTGATTTAAGGCTCTAAATTAAAAATTTTCAGTGGAAAATAATTACTTATTGTCTAAAATAAAGATAGATATTAAGTACATCAATTATGGGTAATTAGTAAGCCTTATGAGATTAATTTAAGAAATTTGACTCATATGGTCAAATTAGTAATTTTACTAAATGGAATTTAAATTTTCTATCTGTTTATTAAAGCTTATTGTCTAAGGTTTCACTAGAACCTAAACTTACTAAATTTTGATAAGTATTGGCCAAGTTATGGCCAAAATAAGATTAAAGCTAATTATGGAAAATTAGGGTTTACTAAATGGGGGTTAAAAATCTAACTTTTCCATTTGAAGTCCAAATTTAGTAAACTCAGTGGCAATTGCTTCCCTATAATCCATTAACTACTTTAATTGAGAGTAGACCCAAATTAGACCTCATTTGGTTAAGTTACGACTTAATTAGGATTTAGGGTGATTGGTGAGTGATTGGTGAAATTAATCACAGAATCACTAAACCAACCACACTACTAGATTTTATTCAACTCTAGGAGTAATCAAAAAGTAAAATTACTCAATTTAGATTATTAAATATGCTAAAATTCACTAATCAAATTTTAAGGTAATTAGGGTTAATTAAGAGATCTAATTATTGGATCTAAAATATTTTTATAGTTCAGTGTTAATTAAGTTTTCTTAATCAAAATGATATATTAGAAAACCTAATTTGGAGCTCAATTGATAAATTTATGGTCAATTGAAGTTCTAAAGTTAGTTGGGGTAATTAGGGTTAGGTCCTAAAAATGATTAAGCAAATACTAATCCAAATAGAGAAATGAATACTACTAAGTTATCCTAGAGGTTTTTATGATCACTTTAAGACTCATATTGCCTATGTTTGGACTAATGCGTGCAAAGTTATGAACCTTGGAAGATTAGGGTTTAGGTCCAAAAGTGATTAGGCTAAATATCACCCAAATAGAGAAATTAACACTATAAGAATATTCATAAGGGTTTGTTGATTAAAATGAGACCTATGTTGGGTATATTTGGATGTATGGTTACAAAGTTATGATCAAACAAAATTATGTGGCATTTAGGGCAAATATGGAGGATCCTAAATGTCACTAGGTGAAATAATGATTCTATGAAAAATTAGACAATGCCAAAATGGTTTAGATATTTTTCTGATTAAAATGGCCTAAAATTTTGCTATATTTTGACTTATGGTTTGAGAATTATTGGTGGTTAAAGTTTCAGCATTTTATTAATTCAAATTATTATCATTAAATTATTTAACACTAATTGCATTTAAATTAATTAACAGCACTGATTTAATTAATTAATTCTTTTCTGCAGGATTTTATAATGGTGGGCCCATCGGTACGCGTGTCATCAGATCATTCGATAGGTGCGACCTGATGTTCCTTAAGGATTAATCTTCTTTACGATCTAGTCAGCAGTCAGTATCTCCAACTCAATCCTCAGCGATCTATAGGTGTGACCTGATGTTCCTTAAGGATTTGCTGAAGTCAAGCATAACCTCCATTCTAACACTCTGATTCTGCAACATGTTTGACCTCTTTGATCCAAGTATTTCCCTGCCATTGAGTTGATCTAGGCTAGTTCTTGTGCAAATGCATGCATTCATGTGAAGACCCACATAAGTAGTAATAAGTGAAACTCTTAAACATCGAGGAGCCTTTTCAGATAATAGTGGAGTTCCTGATAAGAACTCCAAAGTTAAGCATGCCCAGGTGGGAGCACTCATAGGATGGGTGACCTGCTGGGAAGTTATCTTTTGAGGGCAAAACTGAGAGGCCTTTCAGGCCAAAGTGGACAATATCTTGGTGCTTAAGAGTTTGGGCTATTATAGTTCAATATTCAATAGAATGCTCTATGTGCTTAGGTAAGGTGGAATGGGTGTCATGAGGGCCTGGTAGCAGCTAGAAAATGGTATTCACTATTTGGAATGGGGGCCATCAGACCCTACAACATTTTTTGGCCTCTACAGATAATTGATCTCCCTTTGGGAATCCAATTGCCAATTATCATTCCTCACCAGTAGTTATCGATCTGTGTACCTTAAGTGATCAGGCACATCTAAGTGAGTTTTTGTCTACTCGACATTTCAACAGTATTATACAGTACTGGGCTCGAGCAGGACTCTTCCATTTTAGCCACCCATGAGCCACATTATGGTAGGGTTTCTCACCACCTTAACACATGCTTAGTGTAGAGACAAAGAGGCAGTTGTGTCATAGTCTATGTGGGGAGGATTTGCTCCTCATAGTAACCTCTAGAAGTGCAAGAAGACCGAATTAGGGAATATCCTTTCCCGGTGCTCCTGGCCTCCCTGTTGAGGGCTTTTGAGTGCAAGTGGTGTGTCTCAATCTGGGGATGGTGTAGCAATCGAAATAAATCAGCGGCGTAGCCCGGGTGTATTTAATTTAGGTGTCGAAGGTTGCCCAATTTCCATATGTTGGGGTTTTCCCGAGTGCTGAAGAAGCACACTGACGGGTCGGGTCGAACCCCGACCCATGCCTTTTGTTGTCCGGCTATGTGAATTGACTGAGTTTCTAGGGTTTAATTTTACAAATAACTTCTTAATTACCTAAAAAACTTGATTATTGAATGATCAGCTTAATTGAACTATGATTTCTAGAATCTTAGTATCATTAAACTCCATAAGTTATATAGAACTCATTGGTAAGCTTAGGATATATTTTCATAGATTAATTTTGTTAATCACTTTTAAGTGCCCTAAAAATGGATTAGTGCCTGACAGACTGTAATTACACGTCTGTACTTGCACGCAAGTGTACACTATTCGAAGTAATATTGGAAGGTGAGTTCTGAGATTTATTGTCCACATGGATAGAGTGTTTTGTTACTAAGGTGTATTTATTTTCAATATTGTTTAGACTATTGATATTTTAAGGTTTTTTGTCTGCTCCTAATTTACAATTTAAAGATCTTAGTATGAATTTTTTGTTTGAGTAAAAGGGAAAGTGGGTTTTCAACATGCAAATTGTTATGGGACTGATGTCGATACTCAAATTCATTCAACTTTTAATGAAACTTGTTTTCTTACTAATTTAATCAAGTGAAAATAGTATTTCTTTGATTGGTCCTCTAATTCTAACTATTTCATGTCTAGTGCACAAGATGAACACACAAAGGTTTGATCTTGGCATATAGACTCTCATGTGATAGATTTGAGTTAATTAAGATTCCTTACATCTAAATTATCAAAATAATCATTTTAAATCAACGATCACATAAGCTTAATTTCCACATAATTAGAGTCACATGCTACATGCGCAGTTTAACAAAGGAAGTGAATTATCGGGCTACATGAACTATGTCACGATCATCCATAAGCGCTCAATAATTCCTCTTCCTCCTTTAACGTATGCTGAGCTACGGAGCTTGATTGGTGGCTCTTGGCTCACATGCGTCGATCTCTCATATGAGCTCAAAGAATGGCGTTGTTAGGCTCAAGAGCTTGTCACTGTGTTCTAAGCACTAATACAAATATTCCTAGATTTACGCTAATTGGTGAGCTATGAAGCTCAAAAAAATTAAAGTTACCGAATCAACCTTTCATCTTAATCTCAAGATATTTACACCGAGAATCCTTGTGTAGCGAACAAGTGTACCCGGCGAGGATCTTTATGTGCATTCCCTTAAGGTTGAAATGTAGAGTTGGTTCGATATTATTTTCATTATAAACCATTAATAATAGAGATAAGCATTCATTCCACAGGCATGCAAACATAAGTAACATATCTAAATCAAAGTGAAACATATTTTTATTTATTGAAGAAGATTTGTACAAACACCATAAGTTCCTTTTTACTCATTACATGATGTTGGCCAACTCTCCCCAAGGAAGGTTTAGCTTTCCATTACAAAAAAATTATAAGAAATAACATACAAAAACATGAACCCTTGCATGGTTCTACTGAAAGAAAATCAAGAGAAGAGTTTTGAGAAGAATACTAGGAACAACCCTTGGCATTCTTTGGATATTTCCTTGCTCTTCAACTTCTTTCCTTCCAGCTCCTTGAGATGTCTATTTTTTCTCTCCTTGAATGGTTCTCTTTTCCTTCCTTGGTGGAGGTCTCCTTTCATTTCTCACAGCAGGCTCTGGTTTTAGATCTTGGAATGTCAAAGAGTGGAACCCTCTCTAAGTCTTTCTCTCTTACTTTTATAGTGCAGCCTCCAGCCCCTTTGAAATTAATTCTGTCAAACCCTTTAACTCCTCTTCTTTAATGGCTTGTTCTTAAATTATTCTATTATTCCTCTATAGAATGAAAATATTAATTGTATTAGGAGTTAAAGCAACTGTGGGAAGATAAAATTTTTTTGAATTTGTGGCCTTCCCTATACTGAATTAATTAGTTATTCCTGGCTGGAGTTTTGGAGGGTGCTGTGGTAGTTTTGCTTTAGAATAGATGTTAAGTGACTGCCCACTACGGCGCATGATAGCGTTGAGCTATTGAGTTTGTACCTGCTGCAGCACACGGTAGCACCGAGTTCTCGGGTCTGTACCTGTTGCAGCGCGCGGTATCACCGAGCTCTCAAATTTGGACCTGCTGCGGTGCGCGGTAGCGCCGAGCTCTCAGCTTTGTACCTGCTTGAAAGCGCTGTGGAGATCTTATTTAAATGCTTGCTAAATCTGAGTTTGGTGAATTCCGCTGCAGTGCGCAGTAGCGCTGAGCTCTAAGATTTGTACCCACTTGAGCACGCTGTGGTGCTCTTGGGCGCGTCGTGGTGGTCTTCCTTTAATGCTTGTGGAATCTGAGCTTGGTGAGTTCAGCTGCGCACGTGGTAGTGCCAAGCTCTTGGGTTTGTCCCCGCTACGGTGCGCGGTAGTGCTAAGCTCCCGAGTTTGGACGCGCTACAGCGCACGGTAGCGTCGAGCTCTCGGGTTTGTACCCGCTTGAGCGCGCTATGGCGTGCCGTGGCGGTTTTCTTCCATAATTTTTGTTTCGCCCAGATTTAGCTCAACTCCTTTTTTTTTTTCCTGAAATCAGTGAGAAACCAATCAAAGTATACCATTCAAGCTTAAAAGTGTTTGTATTTATTCTATTATTTTTTTATAAATCTTGGATATATTAGTGCCCATTAGGCCTATCTTAAGTACAAACTTAATGTTTAATGTGTCTATCCTCTCATTAGATAGTAAATAACATATTATAATTGAGTAGATTTAATTTGGAACTCTAGAACTCTAAACCTCAATTTTGACCCTTAATGAGGGGCATTTTGGTCATTTTCTCAAGTATTAGCTTAAGTACTCCTAAGCCTTAGAAATCTGCCCAAATCCTTACAATCAGTTAGTTAATTGATTAGAACCACCTTAACATTTTTAGACTTGAAGAATGAGGTCTAAAACCCAAACCTTAATTCTTCATTAGATCTAATTAAGTAGCTCATTAGGCTCCTTAATGCATATTTAAGATCCACATCATTGTCTCATTAGATATAATCAATGCTTATAAAGATTAGTAATAACTAACTTTCTTAGTTATTAAACTACTCTTGAATTTCATCTTAAGTGATTATCTTGAGTAAGTTTTTAAGCTCATCTTAATTAATATCCTAAGTGCTAGTCTTACCTCTATCAAGTGGAGATTTATTAGTTTATTTCTATTGAGTAATGGAATTACTCAATAGCTTGAACCTTCTTAAAACTTGTAATCCTCATCTTATTAAGAATTAGATTATATTGTTAAATCTTTAGAAATTCTTAAGTGCTAAATCCCTTAAATTCTTTTTTATTTTATTTAGTGAATTCAACTCTATTGAGTAATGAAATCACTCAATAGATTGAATCTTGTTATTAGATTTAGAAGTTAAGTTTGATTATTTTGTCTTATAACTTTAGACTTTCAGTCTTTCTAAGATTAGAATCCTTTCATTTTAATAAATCTTTAGTCCTTTCATTTTAATAAATCTTTAGTCCTTATAATTCCTAATCTTGAGGGAGAATTATGAGAAACCCTAAATTCTTAGATGTTAGCACCTTAGGTTTAGAGCTTAAATCTTAATTTTGGAAGTTAACTCTAGATCCTTAAATCTTGATTATCTTGATCAAGATTGGTTATGGGTTATTAAAATACATTAATTAAGTCATTGATTAATTGTTTGACATTTATAAATAACATTTCTGATTGTGAATTAGAACTTGTTAAGTTTTAATATTTAACTTTTAAGGCCATAAATATGAGATTTTACTCGGTAATAGAATATTAGAGATCCTGAACTTGTATTCTCTCATAATTGATGGAACGAATTAAGTTAGATAACAACATATATCACATATATTTTAGTAGAATCTTACTTACTTTGACTTTATTGCTATGCACACCTTGCATTTGAGCATATATTTTTGGCATATTTAGTTGAACATGGAATATTTGATGAGTATCTTTTATTTAGTTTTGAAATGGATAAATATTGTCCATTATTAATACATTTAGCACATTCAGTTATCAGTTCAGTAGAATATGTCCTAGTTAGTATGCCTCTGTAATTCAATTTTTTTGCAATAGAATTGACTCGGATAAAACAATGAGAGGTTTGGATGATACATGTCTGATTCTATAGTCTGGCTCAAATCTAGCCATGAGTGTCCTAGATGATACATGTGGGACTTTCTATTCAGTGGCTACATTTTACCAGTTTCTGTTATGGCAGTACTAATTTAGGCACATGTCTAATTTTAGTGATACTTTCAATTTCAGTACAATTTTACTGGCTTTATTAGTCAATCTTCTGTGTGGCATGTATACTTATTATTTTTTATTCTGCACATTTTTGCTACTTCTTCAGTATAGTCTTTTGCTACTGCTTATAGGATGCTAGATTTGATTATATGTAGAACTCATTTTCTATTTTACATCAGTTCAAATTTACCTTATGTTAAATCAACATACTTTCAGATGATCATATGCATGTTCAGGATTTTCTTTTAATTATTTTTAATCTTATATACTTATGTTTCTTAACCTTGTTGCAGCTTCTAGTTTGAGGTATATTTTTTTACATACTACATTTTTGTTAAGTTATAAATGCTTTATTTATAACTATTCATTTTCTTTGTTGATTATTGCACTTTTAAAGTTACATAAATGTTTAATTAATTGTGATTTTTTAAAAATATAGATTTTATTAAATCAGTTTAAAATATACTTAGATAATTTTCTAATACAAGTTTTTCTTATATTGGCTAGAGTCCTGACATTGTGAAACTGACAATATCAGATTCAGAGTTATTCATAGAAATAGCTTCAAGTGAGTAGACTGCTGCTGTCGAGGCTTCAATAGTCCCTTTCTTTTTGTTTGTGAGGATGAATATTTCTTTCTTTTAACCTTTAATTCAGTATTGTAATAATTCAGATTCTATATGCTTTTACTTTTTTTGCACTTTTATATTGAGTTGAGCTACTGTTCTATTATTTCTACACTATGGACATAGACGTTGTATGTTTTTCTTCCACACTATGTTCTTTTAAATGCATGTTTTATGAATGAATTACAAATACATGTGGCAAATCCTTCAGTTATCGGTGAATTAGGGAGAAAACCTAATCTGACTTTGAATGGGGGATTTGTCTCGGTGACCACTCCACTGTAATCATGCTAATATTAGTGTTAACATGACCACGATGGGGTCGGGACTCCACACCACATATTTCTCGACATTCTAAATAGAATATGTGTATTTAAATCATTAGACCTTTCCTTTCCAATTTAGATACTCCTTGATTAGTGAACAGTGTGCGTATAAAAGCCTAATTAGGATCTGCTCTTAGTAGTATAATTTGGGCTATAAATGTTAACAAGTGATACCAAAATAACTTCTCTATAATACTACTAAGATCTAATTATCTAGTAAATTAAAAATTAAGCTTTATAATAGTACTATTTGGGGTAGAGAATACACACACACGATGGTAAGTGCCTTGTATACCTTACCATTGTTGTTTGATGGAGTTAGTTTTGATTTCTGGAAGATGAAAATGAGAAATTTCTTTCAACCAATTGATTACCATGTGAGTTCGAATAAAAGAAGGGTATGTAAAACCAAAAACCCCATATGGAGAATGGATGATGAACTAGTTTAATGTGGTGCAATTTAATGTTAAGGCACTTATATGTCTCATACACTGAAAAAAAAAAAGATTATATGCATGTTTCCTTATGCACAACTGGTATGAAAATTTTGGATGCTTTGGTAGTTACCTATAATGACACAGATGATCCTTGTGAGTCAAGGAATAACTCTTAATGCACAAATATGAATTCTTCAAGATGAAGTTGAAAGACTCCATAACCAACATGTATACTCGGCTCATTAAGATCATCATTGCATTACAACAATGAAAAAACATTTTGCAAAGTTACTAAGGTTCAGTGTATTTTAATAAGAGTTAGGATCTAAGGTCCAAGCAATTTTGGAAACAAAGTATTTGAAACTTACTATTGATCTACTACTTCGTTCATTGACAGCATATGAACAAGTATTTACAATAAAATAGAATCGAAAGAACAACCAAGGAAGAAAGAAAAAAATATTGCATTAGATGTAAAGGAGGTTTGCAATAATAAAAGCATATACAAGGAATAGATGACAAGATGACTAAAAGATTTAAAGTGATGCTTAAGAAGAAGAATCGAGGATGATCACAACCTCAACAAAAAGGGTGTAAAGGTAAGTCTTCTAACATTATTCTAATTTAAGAACTTGGTTAATGTTGTATTTGATGAGTCTAGATTTGAACCTGATGTTAGACATTCTAATAATGATATTAAAATATATTTTAGTAACAAAAATTTAGAAAGGCCTTGTAGTTCTAAAGATGATTTACCAAATGGAATGAAGGTATATGCATAATCTTTCTTCAGAGTTGACCAATAGAGTCCTTTTTGAGGCATGCAAATTAAATAACCACTTATAAATGAGATCAACCAATTTGCATTTTTATCATTATTAGAATCTAAAAGTACATATGAAGAACTACTTGATGAAAATTAATTTATTGTTATGCAAGGGGAATTGAACAATTTGAAAGGATTTTTGTTTGGAATTCAAGGCTAAATATAGCTCACATGTTATAATTAAAATTAAATAATGATGATGTAGTTATAAATAAATCTCACATTGTGGCTAAAGGATCCTAGTAAATTAAGGGTGCATATTTTGATGAGACCTTTGAAACTATTGTCTGGCTTGAAGTATTAACTTTTGCTTACATTTGCATATCACCATAGCTTTAAGGTTGTACTAGATGAATGTTAAATGTGTGTTCCTAAATGAATATACCGATCAAGATATCTATGTTAATCAGCTACATGAATTTGAAAACTTAGATCATCTTTATTATATGTGTAAATGTTAAAAAAAGGCCCCATATTGCTTAAAATATGCACTTAGTGTGATAGAATATGTTAAGCACAATTATCACACAAAATGGGTTCACCAAAGGATATATAGACACTTCCCTCTTTCTTGAGAAAACACATAATTATCTATGATTAGTTCAAGATTAAGTAGATGAAATCTTGTTTGGATATAACAACACTTCCTAATGTGAGAAAGTTTCTTCACTTATGAGCACAAAATTTGAAACGAGCTTAACAAGTGAATTAAATAACTTCCTAGGACTTAAGATCCAATAAGAAACCCATGGCATCTTCATTTAATAAACAAAAATAAAAACTACATAGTTGCTTAAGTGAGTCATGTTTGATAATAACAAACTCATTGTACTTTATGAGTTCAATCATTGCTTTAAACTTCTCACTTAGGAGAACCTCCATAGATTAAAAGCTTTATCATAGCATGTTAGGACCATTGATGTATCTAACAGTTTGCAAATCTAAAATTATATTCAAAGCCTACTTGTGTGCCAAATTTCAAGCCAATCCTAAGAAATTCATTTGGTTGCAATTTATTGGTATCTTGTGAACATTTTAACTTTGGTATCTTCAAAATAGGCCAACTTTTAATGTTATTGGTAATTCGAATTTGAATTTTGTTGAATTTAGAATTAATTGGAAGAATACATCTAACAATTATCATTTTTTTAGTAGTGAATTATTTCTTAGTCAAGTGGGAAACAAACTTTAGTTACTTTATTATTACTATGATTGAATACATAACATTAAAAAATTGTGTTGCTTGGGTCTTATAGCTTAAGTAACTACTAGACTAAAGAATCAAGCTACAATAGATCCATGTAAAGTGTGATACCATTAGTGTTAATTGTCTCACTAGAAACCCGTCCAACCATCACGCATCAAACACATTGAGGTTAAGTAACGCTTCATCAGAGATCATGTAGCTAAAGGTGATATAAATATAAAATTTGTCGGCACTGAGCACTAGCTAGCACATATTTTTATCAAAATATTACCCTGTGACAAATTTTGTCAATTGAGACATGACTGAATTAATTGATCCACTTTAATTGCTTAGTTTCTGTAAGTCACGTTTTGATTGTGATAAAAAGAATAATAATATTTCCAAGCTTTTGTTATAATCAAGATAAAATTCTTTATGTTATTTTTACTTCTCTTATTGCTAAGAATAGAATTTATTTTACTGCAATTATCTTTATCATCCAAAAGTTATGAGATTATTTTGACATCATGAAAAAAGAGAGAGCTATCTCTGAGAGCTATAAGCACATACAATTTAATGCATTTTCTAATTTTGATGATAGTAAACTTTAGAAATTACTTTTAATACTCATAGTTTATGTTGAGTTCTTAAGTTCAACTAGATCATATATTGGCTCCATGTTGATAACTACTCAACAACTTCAGCGACTAAGTGATCAAGGCTATGCCATGGAGAAAATTAAGATTTGCAGCAAGACTTAAAATTAGCTAGAAAGATAGACTCTGCAGCTATAGAAGCATGAGCTAGTAAGTAAACAGTTTGAAGACCTTAATTTTATTTTACATTTATTCATGTTTTTTTTATTATTGTACCAAGCATTGTCACTTGCACTTGTTATGTGATCCCATGTAGACACTGTTAAGCGCACCCCGACATTAGCACCATGGCACGCTCGCACCCAAGCATACCATGAATGTAGTGTGCCAAACGTTGGACTAGCGGACGGCACCCAATTATCCCGCCTGGACATGCCAAGTCGGGCCTCAGACCCGCAGCTGAGCGTACCATTAAAGGACTCTTAAGAAACACTAACAGCTCTCTAAGGCCACAAAAATCTCAAAATTCAAGTCTTGAAAAAAAATATCCAAGTATTTTTTATTTTCAATACTTCGCCTAAATAAAATTTTGAGGAAAGAAGCTGCATAATTCTCATTGGGATTGGAGAAGAAGCAGTTTGATTGTTGGAGACAAAAGGAAGAAGCTGCTGCATAATTCTCTTTTTTGAGCAAATGAACGATCATTCAGTTTATTGAAGCATTTTGGGCTGCGTGTGGCGGCAGCAAAGCAAAGCGTCCTCCTTATACATAATGGAACGAGGTGGGAGTGGACAAATGCTTTAGTTCATGTTTTCTCGTAGAGCTCGTACTGTTTCCTTCAAAAAATAAAAGTATGAACACAAATGAAGAGTAATAATTCCAGCAGATAGACTGCAATGCATATGAAATAAATACTCCGAACTTACATAATTTATCCTATACATGTGCATATGTAATCTCTTCTACTAACAATACCGTTAAACAACTCAAGTGAAGTGATAATTTCAACGTACTGATGAAAATATGGTTCATAAAAATTAAAATACGTAAATGTGAAACTATGAGGGGTTTCTTTGAAATTTCACCAAGAACACAGGGCATCCCTAACAGAGTTTTTCTTTTTTTGCACGAGCTACCGCATCTTCCAGCCACCAATAAGACGCTTGATAGGAGCCATGTCAGAACAGATGGATCTGCCATCATGGGACTCGTATGTCCATGATGGGCCAATGAGCCATGAGACCATGGCTCCACCGAGTAAGCCGCCCAACTGAAACAAAAATAATTTTTGGAATATCATAGCACCATTCCTACTGAAATTCTAACAGACAACAAAGCAACAAATGTTTGGATTATGATTCTCAATAAAAATGTCATAGTTCAATCTCCAAGTTTATTGTTTACTTCTTCCACTTGAAAGCTGCTAAATAAGGTTACTGGAAAGTTTATAATATGATGATACTGATTTCATAGAGCTTTATGGGAATGTGATGTGATATTGATCATTCTCTCATGCATACGTTGGGAGTCACAGAGATGTGTTTAATTACACTTAATTAATATTTTTCATGAAATTACATTGTATAAATCTAACATTTATGCTCATTTACCTAAATTCATTGCCTGAAATCATGTATGTATAAAAATGCATTAGTAAATATGGTTTGTTATAGCAGGATTAAATGAATGTTTGGCCGAGGCTAGGTTCGAACCATAGTCTGCATTGTTTATTTCAATATTTTTGCATCTCCTTCCTATCAATCAAATTAACTTTCTTTGTGTTGTGCATATTATCACCAAATGGTACCAGAGAGTGATAACTTGTCTTTTAATTTAATAAATTTAAGGAAAATATCTATTTTTTACTCCCGTGCAAGAAACATTAATACAATGGAAAGAGCACATCTTACTCTCAACCATTGTTGTTACAGAGTTGATTTTGATATTTAGAAGATGAAAAAATAAACATTCCAATAATATGTTGATTTTTGCATATGGCTACAGATAGAATAAGGTATAAAATACAACAAGCAATATATATAATGGAGATATGATGAACTTCAAATTCACAATTAAATGTAAAAGCTAACATATGTTTTTTCAAATTACGGTAAAATAAGAGACTTATATGTGCTTCATTATGTACCATAGCAAACAAAGTATGGATATATAGCAGACAGACAATGACTCTATGGTGAGCATCTAAACAACTTTAATACCTTAACGAGCCAATCGAGTTTAGTGGTTATTAAGTTCAAAGATGAGGTCAGGGCATTGCTGGCTTAATCCCTAACGAAGAAGTATGAAGGATATTGAATGGTTATTGAAGTGAAGAATAATTAAAATAGGCAATTATAATTTTGTTAAGTAATTATCTCATTTTTTTCTATTGATTAAGAAATTTTAAAATTAATTTTGTTATAGATTGTTTACTTATTTAAACTACGAATCCAATAAAAGATATTAAATTCCAAATTCTATCATACCCTAAATTAATCTGGCATGAAACTTGTAACTATTTTTATGCACCAAATATAATCATAAATTAATATTAAGTAACCTATTTAATATTACCATAAATTAATATTAAGCACCAAACTACAAGATGATCACAACTTTGATATTTCAAATCATGTTACATAATGTTGTAGTCTAGTTTTAGAATTAGATGATTCTTTCTTTATTTATAACACAATAAAATAAAACAATTTAAACCAAAAAAGATATTCAAGGAAATTAATATTAATGAAAATATAAATTTAATGAATACCCAAATTGTATGTGTGATGCAATACATCTTTATATAAGTGTGCATTTTAAAGATATACATATATTACTTTCAAGATAAACCTTTCCTAGAAATAAGATCCTCCCTTTGCATGAATGGACTTCACATCATGAGTCCTCAGGTGATGTGTAACTCAATATTTTATGCATGAATACTATGTCGAGGTTAAAAATAATGGTTAAATGAACAAGATTGGAATAGATCAAACTATGATGTTTATCAACTTTATTCTCATATATTTGATTTTTCTTTATATAATAGCTTTTAATTTGCAGTTTTAGCAGCTAACTTTTTCTTCAACTTTGTTAGCCTTTTTTGTGACATGAACTAACCATGTATTACATTTAACTTTTAGAACATGCATATCGCTTCTTTTCATTGCTAATGGTTTAAAAAAATTGGAATTATTCACTCTAACATTCATTATTAGCATTCTTTAGGTTAGGAATTAGATGATTTATAGAACGGTTAATATGGTCAACACTTGTCACCACATTGACCCCTCATTCAGGCTCAGATGATTAAATTTATTATCAATGTAGCTAATTATAATTTTGCTAAATGATTTTCTTCTTATGTTATTGATTAAATACTTTGCCATTACCACTTAGTTTAGGCTAGTCTTATTTTTTTATTTTTAGATATTGTATACATCTCCTTATATTGTTAATTATTTAATAAAAACTACAAAAACCGACTCTAATACTTTATTAACATTTTTCAAGTCATAAATTAAATATATGATAAAAAGACTAGTCTTTCCCACATTCATAACCGTGTTAAGACCTCCGCCTTTAGACTCGGGAAATCCAATCAGATCTTAGAGTAAATATAGGTTCACTAAATAATTTTATCTATTTTCTCTATTAATTAAAGATTTTGACAATTAATTTTGTAATAGCTTGTTACTTATTTAAATAAAGAATCTAATTAAAGATATTAATCCTCATTTCTTGACTTTAAATTAACTCTTTTTTTGACAACTTTTTTTAAATAAAACTAATGTTTTATTACATAGAAAATTTAAGAATAAATAAAAATTGATTGACCTCGTACAATATTTCAAATCATGTCACTTAAGACTATATAGCATGTTTCCATAATTATATGATTTTGACGTAATTTCTTAAACCTATGACAAACACGCTTTAAAACAAAGAAAAAAAATACAAAAATAAATATTTATAAAGTTTAAATTTAAAGGATGCTCAAATTATCTATGTGAACTTATGCACATTTCTGTAAGTGATTGCATTTATACTTATGCACACATAAATTTCATACTAAATCTTCCTAAAGAATAAAATCCTACTTAGTTTGAAAGATTCACATCGCGAGCATGTTGATGTCACTCAGCTTTTTTATAAGACTAATCATCAAGAATAAGTAAAAATAAATAGTGTATGAATAACATTGAAATAGAAAACAAAAAATATAAATTTATAACTTTTTTATTTTGATTTACATTACTTCTTTTGGTTTGCACGTTTAGCTACTAGTTTTTTCTTTACAATTATTAGTAGCTTTACCACTAGATTTTATCATGCCTTGCATTGATTTTTAAAGCATGCGTACCTTTTCCTTTCATTGTAATTTATTTAATAATAAGCATAACTATTCACTCAAATACTTTTTATTAGTATTTTTATATCAGAAGTTAGATAATGATAGAACAACTAACAGAACCTCTTCAATCAAACTAAAATAATCCAAACAACATTTAAACTGGTAATAATAATTTCGTTACATAATTAAGTCCTAATAGTTTGGCATTCAATTTTGCAATAGAGTATTTACTTATTTAAAAGACAAGTGAGAGATACTAAATCCTAAGTCCCAACTTACATTGAATTAACTCTGTAATGAAATATTGCTTCTACTAAATTTAAGATTAAATAAATGTTGATTGATCTCTTTACCTATAAGATAATAACCAACTTAAATTAATTCTATCATGTCTCTTGATTTTGCAAAGCCAATTTTTCAAAAATAAATGATTCTCTACTGATTTATCAAACAAATGAAATAAACATAGTCTAAATCAATATTTATAAAATATAAATTAATGAATAATCAGAATCTGTGTGATGTCGTGAGTGTTACATAAGCATGCACACATCATAAACTTATACATGCATTACTTTTGAGATAAATCTTCACTAAACATAATAAGATCATCCTTAGTAAGGCTGCACGTCAAGAATCCTAAGGTTGAGTTGCTCAACTTTGTTATATGATACTCCTTCATTAAGATTATGTAAAAACAAAACTTATATTAATAACTGTTACGAAAAACAATCTATAGAAACTTACAATTTTACTCTTATATATCGTCACCATGTTAGGACCTCTCAAACTAAACTAGAACTATCCAAATTATAATTAAAGTGAATACTTACAAATTTGTTAAATAATCATGTTTTATATTTCTTATTGATTTTCGAATTTGGCATTGATTTTGTAGGTTGCTTATTTTCTTGTTTAAGCTGAGAATCCACTAAAATATATTAGATTCAAAATCTCAACTTACCTAGCATCAACTCTAGCTTGAATCATACAATTTTGTTTCAACCCCTGCAAGATAATCACTAGCAAGGAATTTCAAATCAAATCACATAATATTGTAGTCCCTTTTTCAAAATTATATGATTTTCTACTTGAGTATCAAAAAATAAAAACAACATAAAATAAAAAAAAAAGATAATAAAAAATGTTTATAAAAATATATTTAATGGACACCTAAATTCTGTGTGATGCTGCACACGGTTTTATGCAAGTATACACATTAAAGACTTGTCATATACATCACTTTCGAGGTATATCTTCCCTATGAGTATGATTTTCACTACCTTGGAAGAGCATCCCATCATATTTCTTTATATAGTGTGTTGATTTACACTTCTACAGGGTACTCCATTGAGATTTGGTGAAAGCAAAAGTTCAGTGAACAACATTAAATAAAAAACAAACTGATGACAACTTGCAATTTTAATTTCATATATTTGATTTTGTTTACAATATTGCATACATTTGTGCTTTTAGCAGCTAGCTTTTCTTTAAAATTATTAATTGGTTTGAGCCTGACTTACATATAATTTTAAAACATTCACATATCTTCTTTTCGTTATTAAAATTATTTATTAGCATTTATCAAGTCAAGGCCAGTAACTGATATAATGGCTAACCTATGCTAAACTCATATCCAAATCAGGACCTTTGTCAAACTCGAACAATCAAATTACAACTAAACTAAGACTTTGTTAAATAATCTTCTCTTCTCTCTATTGAATTGATAACTTTACATTTAATTTAGTGATAGCTTTATTGCTTAAACCAACAATCAAGGTTCAAATATTAACTCTCAAATCCGAGCTTACCCCAAATTAATTCTAGTATGAATCATACAAATTGTTTTAACATACCAAAAACAAAATTAGTTAAAAGCCTCCTGAAGGACTTCATATATAGGCACTTTTCCCGTTGAAATATGAGGGAGGGAAGACTCTAACATTTACATAAGAGTTTCTAAAGACTCAGAAGTTGGTCCTTCTTTTAGTGCCTACAGCCCTATGAGACTCTTGCTCATTAGATCCCCATGGATCTCAAAACTGAGCCTCAATTGACTCTAGCTCAGATTCATCTCTAAGAGCCTCACTATGATCGAATGAATTTTTATACACAGACATCATTTCAGATTCATTTCGTAAGAAGAAAGGCTACACATCTTCACCCCAAGTGAGAAATAACAAAATGAATAACAATGAAACAAAAACAAATTTATGATGACTTACAGATTTACACACAAATTAATTCTTTTTACTATATAGTTCTAGTTTGTACAATAGTTGTAAGCCTTCTCTTTATAGTTGTCAGTCATTTTATTGCTTAATTTAAGTTGTTTAGCATTTAATTTTTAGAGCGTGCATATCTTTTCTTTTTATTATCAATTATACACTAAAATTTATAGTCATCCAATCTAATATAGTTTATTAACGTTTTTCAAATCAGAAACTATATACTAATAGTACGACTAATAAAATATACAGTCACCACAATGAGACCTCAGTTTGACTCAAATGAACAAATAACAATTACAATTTAATACTTATAAATTTGATAAGGGACTGTTTAGCAAACCGTAAAATGGGTGAGAAGAAATATATATTTAGGTAATGTAGGGTTCACGGCATTTGGCATTCAGTTTTTTCAGCGAAAAGTAAAATTCAGGTGCAATAGTTTTACTGCGGTATCAATACTACCACTGTAAAAGTATTACGGCCAAATTGGCCAAAATTGGATTTTACGTGGAGGAAGCCATGCGGTAAAGTCTTAGGGCTCCGAGCTTCTCAGCAAATGAAGCAACGCGCAGGAGATGAATGACTTCTCATTCATGCTTTTAAGCAGCACCATCAATCAGGAATCTGCTCTCGATATGTTCCCTGTGGCGGTCGATCTGACGGGCGAGGTCATCTGCCCTGCACACTTAGCCTACGTTGTTGGATTCATTCTCGTGATTGTTACCAATGGTGCGCTTTGGGAGATCATCAATCAGTAGTTCAGGAAGTGTGGCAATCCCAAATGTGGAAGACTCTGGAAGGTTGTGGAGTTTGCTATAGAGCTTGAATCTGAGGAGTGTGCTAGGTATATGCAGGTTTTTCCCAAGGATGAATTTGGTGCTCGACCATTGAAGCTAGGGAAGGATCACAAGAAGTTGAAGCTGAATTGAAGAAGACGGCGCCCTTGAATGGTTGCATTGTGCTAATACTTCAATCTCCCTGCAGATTCCCAGAAGGCATAATGAAGGTTTGGCGGCAAAAGAAACTCAAACGTGTTCAAAAGTAATTTTTTGTTTTACTTTTCTTTTCTTTTCGGCTTCAATAATTTAGTACTTTGTTGCACCAATATGCTAGATACCTTCAAATGAAGATGATAACTAGAATAAGCAATGCATTGTGTCCTATGAAATAGCTGCTATCACTCTAAATATGAGAACAAGTTCATCTATAGTTTGATCTTGTTCATGTTGACAATACTTAAGGAATTTTCTCATTATTGATATAGCATTCAAATAAAGTTCTAGTTGCTAGAAAGTTGTTCCCATCAACTATGTGTTGATGGCACTTCCAAACAGTCACCAAGCCTCTCCTTTTAAGTCTTTCTTAAATACCTGCTCAGAACAGCCCCCGAATAGCTATTAAAACAACCCCAAGCAATAGCCATTGTACCTCCCAAACAACTTCCTAAAAGCTCTGCATAGCAACCACAAAACAATCTTTGCATGCTTCATAATTAGGCCATAATTAAGCGCACAAATAACTACAAAAAAACAGTCAAATAGCCTCTAAAACTATTCAGTCATAATAGCTCTACCGTTATTCTCAAAGCGATAGAAAATACCAAGTCTTGTTGCACCCTTCATCTTAACTCAATGTTTCAAGCTTCTCACATTGGCATCATATGGTGCCTAACATTCCCTTCATAAGAGTGCAATCTTTTTTGACATGTTTTTTTATCTATCAATATGTTGAAATTATGATAAAATATTTCTGAAATGTAATTCACTTTACAAAATTTTGAATTTTAATAAATTTAACAAAAATTTTAAAAAAATGAATTCAAAGGTAATTTCACCCCCTAAATTACTTGAAACACTATTGCTCAGCAGATTGCTTCATTCAAAATAAAAAATTATGATATTCTTGAATAATTTTGTAGACAACCAAACAAAAGTAAAGTAATCAAATTACACTGTAAATCAAATTACATTTTAATTAAATAATTTTATATTCAAATTTCATCATACTAAATAGCCCCTAAATAATTATCTCTTTTTTATTTATTAGATACTTTTTTATATTATTTCTAATTTATTAGTTATTTATTATTTATAGAATAGTTTGACATAAATCATGCATACTTATTTTTATATATAGAATTTAAGATTAAAGGAATATTGTTCGAATTATTTAGAAATAATATAATCACTAACTTACATATTTCAAATCATGTCACAAAATTTTGTATTCCCTTTTTCACAAAATTAGTTTATCAAACAAATGAAATAAACAAACTGTAAAACAAGAAAAAATCTAGAGAAATCAATTTTGTAAAAATATAAATTTAATGAAAACCAAAATTTACATGTTGCACATGCCTTTATACAAATGTGTGCTAGAGACACATGCATGTAGTACTTTAGAAGTAAATCTACCTTAATGGATGAGATCTTCCCTAGCTTAAAAGGAATTCTTGTCACTAGTCCTTTAATAATTGTGGCTAAACTTTATTACAGGATAATTGAGGTTTAAATGAATAACATTGAAATATAAACTAATCTATGATGATTTGCACAAGTCTCTTATGTTTGATTTTTCTTTAGATTGTTTTCAATTTACACATTAGCAGCTAAACATTTCTTTATAATCGTTAGCCTTTTAATACTAGCGGCTAAACATTTCTTTATAATCGTTAGCCTTTTAATAATACTTGATTCGCGCTAGTGTTACACTTAATTTTTATAGCATATAACCATCCTTTTTTTATTATTAACTGTTTAATAAATTTTGTAAATATTTATATTAATATTTGCTAATATATTTTCAAATTAAGAATTAGATGTTGATAGAACGATTAACCAAGCATCTGCTCATCATCACATTAGAACCTCCACAATCATACTCGAATGATCCAAATTGTAATTAAAATGGATAAACATCATTTGTTGAATAATTATGCCTATTTTTTAATGATTAGATGGTTTGAAATTAATTTCATGGTATCTTATTCATTTGTTTAAACTAAGATTTCAATAAGAGATATATTAAATCACAAATCTCAACTTAACTAAAATTAATTCCAGCATAAATCATATTTATTTAGAAATAATTAAACATTGATTGATCCCTTTAACTGTAAGATTTCAGCCTAGATATTTTAAATCATTTCACATTATTGCATAACTTATTTTTGTGCTATTGTCAAAATGATCCTTTAATAATTTTAAATTGTCCAAAATAGTCTATTAACTCTTATAAATCCCAAATTAATCCCTCACCTTTTAAAAATGATGCAAATTTAATCCCAATGTTAAATTTTCATATTGTTGTTTAACTAGCACTACAAATAAGGAGTACTTTGGTAAGAAAACATACCCTCAAAATCTATAAAATGTTAAATAACTATGACATTTACCGACTTTACCCACATTTATTTCTTCTCAAAATACCCCTTAATTGTAGAGCCAACTGACATGATATTACAAAAATTTTACTGTATGATTAAGTTTTCACCATATTTTTAGAGTTAAGAAACAGTCAATAACAGTTTATACAAATTTAAGAAGGTAGGGGACCATTTCAATGAATAACTCACATATTTTTCATAATTAAATAATTCTTTACTGATTAATCATGCATGTGAAATAATCACATAAAAATAAAATAAAAGAATAACAAAATCAAGGTCTATGAAATTGTAAATTTAATGTATACCCAAATTTTGCATGCGATGCTTTGCACATGCTTTCATATATGTATTAGAAATCTTTGATGTAAATCTTTTCTGGGGATAGTATCATCCCTAGTTTTATCATAGGTTCATAGGATGTGTATCGCTCAACATTTCTATAAAGATACTCTATGAATGTTTGGTTGAAACAAAATTTAAGAAAACAATTTTGAAAGAGAAACCAATATATGATGACTTGTAGCTATGATTTCATATGTTTGATTCTACTTTCCTACAATTTTACTATCATATGCTTGATTTTACTTTCATATTGCTTTACTTTCATATATTTATCTTTTCTTGATAATTATTAATATTTTAATTATTTTATTTGAGTTGTCATAATTTAATTTTTAGAGAATATATCTCTTCTTCTCATTATTAACTATTTAATTCAAATTATAATAATCTACTTTAAAATTTTGCACTAATATAATTTAGATCAAGAATTAGATAGCTAATAAAATGACTAATTTGACTTGCACTCCTTGCCACATTAGAACATCCACAATCAACCACAAATGACCCATAACATTTACGGTAGTAAATACAAATTTTGTAATAGAATTATCTATTTTCTCTATTAATTAACAAATTCAAAAGTGTATTTTGTGGTATACTCTTTAAACCTAAAATCCAATATGATATATTAATTCTCTCAAGTCACAACTTATCCAAAATTAATTCTAGCATGAACCAAACAATCTTGTTTCTACATATTGAATTTAGAATTAAATGAATATTAATTGATCTCATAAGTATAGGATAATCACTAGCTAGATATTTCAAATGATGTCACATAATATTAGAACCTATTTTTCAGAATTAAATGCTTATATATTGATTTATCAAGCCTATGAAATAAATACACATTTAAAACAAGGAAAAATAAAAAATTATTATTTCAAAAATAGTAATTTAATGGATACACATATTCCACGTGCAAAGTCGCACAAATTTTATATAAATGAACACATCAGAGGTCTAGGCATGTATTAATTGCTAACAATATCTTTTATAGGAGATAAGACCTCCCTAGCTTAGAAGGGCTTCACATATCAGGTCCTTAAATAATGACTTGTTCAAATTTTTGTAATACTCTAGTGAGGTCAGATAAAAATTAAAGTTAAATGAAAAACATTGAAATTAAATGATTTGATGACTTGAAGCTTTCTCTCATGAGTTTGATATTTCTTTACAATATTATTTTAAATTTCTACATCAATTATTAGTCTTTTTTTACAGTTGTTAGCCTTTTTGATACTTGATGAATTTTTCTTAAATTTAATTTTTAAAGCATACATATATCTTTTCATTATTAATAATTTAAGAAAAATTCTAATTATTTACTCTGATGTTCTTTACTAATTTTTTTAAAAGCAAGATATAGATGACTAGATAAATATGTTAACTATAAATTAAAACAAATTAAATTAATTGTATGAATTAAGAACAATAAATTAAAAGTATTAAACATACTTATGATTAATAATGAAATAAATTTATTATTATTATTATAGATTAATTATAGTCATTATTTAACTAATTATTATATTAATTCTATTATAATCATAACTATTTATATAGCAATTAAATACTTATAGTTAATATTTAATCACTTGAGATTAAATACAATAACCATTACCATATAATAAATTAATATTTAATAAAATACTTATACTAGTATCAAGGAAATTATATATTTTTTAATCAATTTGTTGTTCTTAATGAATAATAAAATTATTTTTAAAATTTTACATAATATTTAAATATTAATAAATTATGTACTATCAACTAATCCAATTAGTGAATGAATTAATTTAATTATTTAATTAAAATCATATAAATTAATTAGAATATTTATTTATTGACAATTATTTTTAATAAATCAACTTAAATTCTTTTAAGCCCAAAAAGACTATTTTTGGTTTGTGTTTCAGCTTAAATTATCTTCTTAGAATACTAAGAAATTGTTTTAGAGAATAGTTTATTTAGCTTAAGCTTAAGCGAATTAAAACCTATGACATTTAAGGCTTAAACATAATTTAAGTATAAATCCTAGAAAGGTTTGTAGTGATACATAACATACATGTTATGGATCATTCTTATGTGAATTTTGATGTTCCAAAGATTCCTAAGAATGTTTTACTTAATCTATAATTTATTAAATTATTGAATTGTAAGAAAATTAGCATAAGATAATTTATAATTGGATACTTCTTGAGGGAGTTCGAAGTGAAATTGTTTTAGTGAATCATTTTCGAGTACTTACTGATCACCACGACTCTATCTATTGTGATACTCCGATAAATGGCAGCTTTAATGTGGGTTGGGACATGATATAAGAACTGTCAACAAATCAATGCCCCTTGCTCATGGCTTGAATCCATAGACATGGTAAGGTGAAAGGGAATTGTATCAATAAGCTCCCAAAAAAAAAGGGTCAAGCTAAAGCAAAGTCTTGCCCAAAATCAACTAGGATCCATTTTGCTTAAGCTTGAGAAGGCACTAGCTCGATAAGCTATACTCAAGCCAAATTCAGGTATGAATTGTTACCAATTTAAAATTTTAATTTTGTTTCAAACTATTCAATGGTAATCAAATATACTATAAGATTATTATAAGGAATTGAACCATCCTGCACTTATAGCTCAAGCACATTTATGACTCGAGCTAGGTTCACAGCTCAAGACAAACTTGTAAACCCAATTAGCATGGATTGGAAACTTATAATTCTAGCTCGAGGTGGCATACAAGTTGTGCTGATTCTCGCCCAGGAGATAAAACGCTGTGTGTTTTTAAGAAGTAATTAGACTGCCCATTAAAACCAAACAACCAGAATATAAAAAGTTGCCACATCACTTACATGGCCCCAGTTATCGATGCCTCCGGAAACCATACCAATAACCTGCAAAACAATTCCCGTTCAAAACAAACATAACGAATCAATAAATAAATATTTTTCAATCACAAGATACACACCATATTTAAGGCAATAACATGTGCTATTTGTTTCAGCTTGTCTTTACCTCCTCCAATAATGCTTCTATGCCTCAAAATAAACATGGAAAAGGAGCCCACCTTAAAAAGAAAAATGTACAAACAAGAGTTTATAACTATCGCAGGTCAAAAACATTACAGTTTGATCAGAATATAAGTTGAACATGTTGGCTAGAGTATCCATCCTCAATGCTATCAATAGGTAAATGCAGGTTTTAAAATCAGTAGGTAAAACCTGAAAGAGTATGCAATTAAAAACAATAAAATAAAATAAATCAGCACTCCATAGATCAAAAAGAGAATTTCTATATGATGCAACTTAAGCAATCACTAAAAGAATCCTGCGCTAAAATTGTCTAAGTTTTAGTTTTCCAAATATGCCTAATGATAGCAGTAAATGTTTATTATAAAAAATGCTAAATCATTAAGTTTTATGTTTGTATAACTAAGGTAGAATTAAGCATACACCACTGTACCTGATACATCCCAACATCAAAATAATCGTATTTACTTAATAAAAATATAAACCTTAAAAATGATTACTTAAAGCCAAATGTTGTCAAAATTTTAAAGCTGTAAATTTTCTTTGAAAACAAAATTCAAATTTCAATAAATTTGAATGAACTTAAATATTGAAATATGAATACCTTTGGCAAGTATTCATGCCATTCACATAGGATTAAAAAATAATTGAAATTCAAATTCTCCATCAAATTTAGATGTCATAGTTAATGGCATTAATGAGTTATATTCCAACAAGTACATATACCCTTTGTCTCCATTGTGTGCAATCAAATAAAAATGCCTCCCTAAGCTCAAAGTTTAGGAGAACTTTCCAAATAATCTCTTGCTATTCTTTTTCAGTTTTCATCTTCCTCATTTAAAATAAGCAAAAATAAAAAATTCAATGTTTCTAATCAAGGTATTTAATGGTTTATACTTAATATGACCAAGCCCAAACCATCTAAGATGGCTTTCTCTCAATAGAAGCCACACCAACCTTGCTACAAATGAAGTCATTTCTCATTATATCTTTTTATCGATGTCCATTCATCTACCCAAGCATCCTCATCTTTGCGATAATTATCTTAGCAATATGCTTTTGCTTTGTTGGCTTACATTCTAGCTCAAATAATATTATAGGTCTTATGGCTATTTCATAAATCTTTCCTTTATTGTTTATCTTAAAGTTTTATTTTCAATGAAGGGAAAAATATTTATATTAGAGTAAATCACAATACCACTAACTCTATAAGTGTGTTTATTATAATACCCATATTCAAACTTCTTATTCAAAAATCTTATTTCTTAGACTAGCATCATCATAGACATTTGTCTCAAGATAAACATATTTAGCATACTTTCTTCAAGGGTTCATGCCAAGCTATCTCAACAAAGTTTATGTCGGCAGATGATCATATTCTACAACCCTGTACATTTCCCATAAAGAAAAAATTAACAGTGTTTCTCAATTTTAATTAAGTTTTATTTTCTTGATGCCTCCAATAGGACTTAAATTTGAATGTTGTAAGGAGAAATATTTGCAAAAAGCTTTTATTAACTTAAGAAGATAATTATTTTAAAATTGAGAAAATAACCAAAAGAGTTCATTGACTTGCAAAATATTTAAAATAATTCTTACTCTTGTAAATGCTTTTTTTGGACTCTTGACGTTTATGTAAGTATTTTTTGGTCTCATACCGTTTTGGATGGAAATCGTTAAATATGAAAGGCACAATTGTCCTTTTAAGATTTAGCTAATAAAATTTATTAATAAATTAGATTAATTTATGCTCTACGTTTTATCCAGAGAACCAAATCAGGCAACCTGAGAAACATTATCTACATCCCAAGCCATTCTCTATTTTCTTGCATTCTTTTCCATGAACAGAGCCCAAGAACAAACAAAAGAAATAAGAATGTTATAAAGTTCAATTACATCACTAAATAATTTTTTTTAACACAGTTCAAGCAATATACTCATAATGGAAAAGCACACAGATGTTAAAAAAAAGAAAAATAAGAGGTTGCTTGGTTGTCAGCAAATTTATGACTCAGCACGAATAAATGCTTTAATTAATTTAATTTAGTTTAATATGATCAAATTAAAAGTTAACTAATATATTTCTATTTAATCAAATTAATTAATTTATCAATTATGTATTACTAATATAATATTGTGGTAAGCATTATTGGGTGAAATATGGGGTGATGTGGTGGTAAATAGGATCCAAGCCTTTTGGATTAAATGAAAAAATATATTTGGAGTGGTGTGATTTAATATTCCCACTCAAAATTAGAAAAATATTTATAAAGCAGGTTTATTTTCTTATAATTATTTTCTAAGACAACATCATGATAGTGTCTTCGGCAATCCCTCTTAATTTCTTCCTGCCTTGAATCTCGATTATCTTTATGCGCTTGGAGAATTCGAGGATTTAATCAAGTAAACCTTGCATATAGTTTGTAATCAAAAATCCCTGAGAGACCCCCAAATTTAGGCCTAATTAAGTGAATAAAAAGAAAACCACATAGCATCTAAAACAGCCTCAAATTAACATTCAAAAGTTCCTGACCATGAAGCAAATAAACAATCATTCCATAAAAGCTATAAGCAGCTAAATTAACATTCAAAAGTTCCTGACCATGAAGCAAATAAACAATCATTCGATAAAAGCTATAAGCAGCTCCATATAAGCATGCAGCAATCAGCTTCTCAGCACAGGAGTTGCAGGAACTGCAGCCATAGCAACTCAAATAGCATAAACAGGATGTTAAAGCTTTGAGGTGAAGCAACTAAATCTTCAAAATATATATAAAAAAAACTAGAGATAAGCATTTGGAATTTCATACACAGAAACATTTACAAGAACTCATCAAGAATAATTAACTCAGCAATTTAGAACTCTCCCTCGCAATGCTTCTTATATAATGGTGGTAAAGAATGCTCTTTGCTGCCTTGTGGCCATTCTGCTGGCATATTTTATTGGCATGATTGCTTAACTAAAACTTTTCAAATATGTTTTCACCTATAACAAAGAAGAACATATTCTTGTGCCTCTTCCATCTGCATATTGATGGACCATACACGCATGATAACATATAACTCTACTTAGTCCTCATTACCTGCAACTACATGATCATTCTTCCAAGTTAACCGTAAACTGTGCCCCATGCATTGTAGTTACTTGAAAGTTAGTGTCATCCGTCTTTACATCAATTCATGCCGTGGTTTCATAAATGTTTGGTACCTAATTTTTCAGTTATCCGATTGACATAACAGTATAGTCCATTTCATTGTCTTCTCTTTGCATTCATATATCTTTGACATAAAAAAATTTCTTATGGACTCAAGCAAAGAAAAAAAAGAAAATTCTCGTGTCAAATATTAATGCAATAAAAAAATTCACATTATTTAGCAAAGTATCACACTTAAGTGTGCCAACAAAAAATCTTGACCACGTCCTTAGATCTTAAGCACTTAACCATGAAAAGGCATTCTCATCCAAGTGCTTTATCTCTTCCATGGTAGTATTAAACTAATTTTTGATAGGTGCAAAAGCAATTTGTCATAAAGCATTTTTAGTGCATTCCCCATGAATCCTGCCACCTTAAAAGTTTGTTGTATGTGCCTAACACAGAATCTATTAGTGGCATTAAGGAACACTAAAAAAAGCAGGCATCAAATATTTTTGTTTATCAGAAACAAATGTGAAATTAATAGTCTTCAACAATATTTAGATTTCTTGCAAGCATCTTTAAGAACAATTCTCAACTATATTTGTGAGGTCCCGACACCGGTTCAGTGAAAACTGTTCCGACATCGGGTGGTCACATACCACAGGGTCATATTGAACAATTTGAGAAAGAAAAAGAACACATATAAAAATCATATGTACTGTTTATCATTATTGATTAATGACAATAATGCTAATGTGATGACATAATCTTATCTTCAAAAAGATTATTAAGTATATATAACAATAACGAGAATAGCAAAATAATTTCTCCTCTTTTTTTTCCCCTTTCTCTTTCTCTTAAACTTCTCTTCATACCTTTGAGATTAGGACGGCCGAAAAACGGAGGGAAGCCAGAACGGGGTGGTCGAAGGCTGGGCTGCTGTTAGCCGGTCGGAGGGGGGCAGCTGGCCGGGAGGGTGGCTGGGTTGGCTGCTACTGGCTGGCCGAAGAAGGGAGCTAGCCGGCGGCTGGGTGGCTAGCTGGCGGGGCTGAGGAGGAGGGGCTGGAAGGAAGGGGGGACTGGCTGTGAAGGGAAGGAGGGCTACTGTGGGTGAGGAAGAGAGAAGGGGTGGGTTTAAATAGAGGAGGGAAGGGAGGGGGTGGTCGGCCAAGAGGGGGTCGACCAACCTGCGCCAAACATGGCGCAGGTAGCAGGCGTAGGGGGGCGCAGGGGTCAGGCTTCCGCCTGGCGCGGAAGCTTCTTCCGCCTTTTGGCAGAAGAAAATCGCATGTCACGATTTTGGGTGGGCAAAGGAAATTGAAAATTCCTTAGGGAAATAAGGAAAAATTACTTAAACTTAAATTAATCACATTTTTCTGAGGCGTGTTATGACATAACGAACACCCTCACGCTGAAAATTTTCGATTCGGAGTAATATTTTATTTTAGAGGTTAAAAACTTCAAAAAGTAACCACGATAAAATCGGCGCTTAGAATTTGATGAAACTTCTCGAGCAGCCTTTAAATAATATACTTAACACAACGACATTAAAAATGATGAATTCAGACACATATTTCAATGTTCTTGAGTTTTAGAATTTAAATAATTCAGAAAATATAACGGGAGCTTCCGTAATAAAGTGTATCTTAATAATGCTATAATATATATTACTGCTATCGCAGTATCTTAAAAATCGGACCTCAATCATTATGAGAAAGCGAAAGAAGAACAGAATCGAAGTAAAGATAAAAATTACTCATAAAATATTAAATTAAAAAACTAATTTAAGATATCCAAATCTAAATGCAGATTGAGCGAATTGTCATACTCATCCGAACTGTTGAACTTCTAAACTTAGGAACAAATGTACCTAGTACATGACAAGTATTACATTTTCATTTTGCATTTTTACTGCTTCGCTTATTTGCTTTGAGTCAATTTCAATTTGAAGCTTGGTTGGTTGTTCAGAACGAACGTGGCAACATTCGGGATTGTTGCTGAAAAAATGACATCAGCAACATTCGGGATTATTATTAGAAAAATGACATCAATAACATTCGGGGTTGTTATTGGAAAATGACATCAATAACATTCGGAATTGTTATTGAAAAATGACATCAATAACATTCGGAGTTGTTATTGAAAAATGACATCAATAACATTCGGAGTTGTTATTGAAAAATGACATCTGTAACATTCGAAGTTAATTACTGGGAAATGATATCAGTAATCTTTATTTGATAAATAATATTTATTGCAGGAAATTGTTTATTTTGCGTTATTACTTTATTTTTCCTGCATTTTATTTCTGTCTTACTTCCGCTAATCGCATCTTTTAAAATATAAATATTATTGTGTATTGCAGTACTTAGAGTATTCTTTAATTACTGGGAATTCAAATCCCGATATTATTTTCTGTACAATACCAGGTCAGGTGCTTCTGGGGGAATACACGCAAGAACCTTAAATGCTTAAAATGTTCAAACTACTGATAGATTTACGGCGCCATCTTGCTTGTTTATCTTTTCTCTTATTTTTTTATTTTCACTTTTGTATGAAGAGTGTTGAAAAGATTTTGTAATATGAACATTGAATTAAATGAATAATATCTTTGACTTTTATATGTGTTCCTTTTTCTCTCAAGTAGCTCAATATGATCCTGCGGTAAGTGAATATCCAATGTCGGAACGATTTCCGCTAAACCGACGTCGGGACCTCACAATATTAGCATCCAAAGAAATTACACATCTCATTCAACAGGATATATGTTTTTATTAGGATCCAAAGAAATAACAACAACTGTTCACTTTGCTTTCCCTTTATAAAACACTCATCAACCTCTATTATGGGTCGACAACCTAACCTGAAACCATCTCTACATGCTGCGAAAACATGTAAAGTCACAAAAATGTTGTTTTCCATTTAGATCATGATCACTTTTAGTTTAGATAGAGACTATTGAACGAGGATTAGTCTTTGCAATCACTAAATTATAGTTCCACACTTAATAAAATTGTTGTTCTTTTTTTGAGTGCACCATTGCTAAAGCCTTTTTAATTGCCATCATTATTTATGCGTTCGTGACATGGCTCCTCATATCATCTATAACTTCTTTCCTAAACACCTTCATTGGAACTCTCGTTTTATTCGACACTTAGTTCACATATTATCTTGCAATTGCTAAACAAGTTAGTGTTTTATTATGATACGCCCAAGAACAAACATGATCCTGCAATGATCTTACTTATCATAAATCAACCACTTCATGCTTTGAAATGTAAACAAAAAATTAACAATCTGGCTTTGGGCAAATAACTCTACAATGAATTTTATCATTTTTGGTTAATTGACTGACTTTCTATTTGTAATCAATAAGTTTTAACCTCCTCTTTGAATTCCTATTTGTTGTGAAATATCATCCCCACTTCAAAACTCATATTTTGAATATTCATATTAGGATTAAAAGTAGATCATTTTATGGTTTCCTCCCCACCACTGTTATGAGCACTTGCATCATGATCAGAAACCATAAAATTTATACCTATATTCTTTAGTAGAACTATTACAAGCCCAAGAGAATACCTCTCAATCACTTGATCAATATTTCTCTCAGGCATTGTTTCATCTTCTCCCATAGAAAAAACACTCAAGAAATTTCTCAGATCCTTTTGAACAATCACATTCATTACTTTAATCATCGTCATCATCAATATTTCTATCTTCTCTAATAATCTCATTCACTCCTACAGTTGTACAATAACACAGTTCAAAAAAATTTGAGTCATCAAGCCAATGAGAAAAATTATAAATCTCACTATTACCACTTCCAAATCACAACAGAAGTAAAACAAAGAAATGCTTCTACTTAACTGGAATGTATGAAATTTAAAAGCAGACAAAAGAATGATTTCATAATAGTTATTGATGCAATATTTTACATGTTATTGATATCAGACAAAGGAACGAAACAGGGTATAGTCAACAAGCAGCATTAAAAGTTGCAGAAAGAATATGGCATTGTAAAGTCTAAGATAAAATGAGCAGAAATTACATTAAGATAAAATGATAATGAAGACCAATAATGGAAAAAGTGATACTATTAATGAAAACCAAATACTGAGCTACTCGCAAACACAAATCAATTGGTATAGGAAGTATCGTCGGAAGCGCCAAGGTAGTATACAATGGCAGGGGCGTCCCGGCGTGGGCGTCGGAAGCGGCGTGGACGTCGTAGAGCTCGGAATGATCAATGACATTGTAGGCTGCATGGACGTCGGACTCAACATTGATGTCGGGTGGGTAGATGTTGGAAGCGTCGTTGTGATGACCCATGTTAGGTTGGTAAGAACCAAACTAATATCGGATGCATCTTTCCGCAGGATCATATTGGCAGTTAGGTAAAATAGCAGTTAAACAAACATTCAAGTCATTCAAATATAAGAAATAGCATTCATTCAATTTAAAATAAAATAATATCCAGAATTTATTACATGGCTTTCGTTATACAAAATAAATATCCCTTGAAGGGGCAGTTAGAATCCGTTAATGTGACGCGCCATGTCTTTAAACTACATCAACTTCCTCCAACTGTAACTGATCTGGCATTATAATGATAATGTCTTAGTGCACATTCTAAATACAAAAGATATTAAAAATATAGTTTAAGCAAAAGCGGAAGGCAAAAATGATAACGGTTGCAGGAAAATATAGTGTGTTTCAAATAAAAGATGATCATATCTCCTGCATAATAAATATTCTTTTCATATGTCAAGTTTCAAAAGAAAAAGCAATAATAGTGTAAAAATTTATGTTTATATTTATGTTTATGATATCATGAAGCAATAATAGCAGTTCTGATAGGTAAAGCCAGAACTATGAGACTGTGTTCATATGCATTTAAGTATAAACCTTCACCTGGACCTCCTTAAGAGCCTCAGATGGCAATAAACATGCATTTAAGCATAACATTCACCTGTGCCTCCCTCAAAGGCTCCAGATGGCACCCTTATAGCTCTCGAGGACTAGCCCCGTCCCTAACCTATTCATGCTCCGTTTCGGAACCCTTCTTGCAACAAGATACATAAACATCATTCAATTTTTCTTACATCATTAGTAGTAAGAATAACGTATTAAGTAGCAATATAAAATAGGCTCAAAGCGATGCATAAGCAGCAAATGATAGTAAGAAGTATAAAAATAATATCCAGTGTACCTTTCGTGGTTGAATTAACTAGATGAACCACTTACAACTTAACGTGTCTGCAAAAATTATAATTGAGATTTTATTAAACTATGAAACTATCTGTTTATAAGATTAGAACTAGTATTCATGTTCTCCAGTTTGTCTTTAGTAAGTTACTTAAATCCATATCTCATAAGAGTAGATTATCCAATGAGAAGGTCTAATTCATAACTCTAATTTACTATATTTAAACTAAAACTTTTCAGCTTAATGTTCATTAAGATATAAGTTAGGATATGAAGTTTATTGATTTGATATTGACAATATTCAAAAAGTTATAACTAACTCCATTATATGACATATATTTAGTAACACTTATATTTTTTTTACTAAGAATTTATCAAATAGCTGATTTGGATTGATTAGACCTTTTCCTAATGTTGGCTAGTCCGACCTAATCATAATACTGCAAAATTTAGATATCAATTTCCATCTACCACTCAACTATGATTACATCATGATTAATTGCACTCAAATTCCTATCCAAAGGTAATTAAATTACTTTAATCATTAAACAACATAGTCTTAGGTTAAATGATTAAATATGACTAATTATTGATAATTATTAGGTTCACATCACTATAATGTTAAGAGTATCAACATAAATTTCTTAGTCTATTTATAAAAATTATTTATTATTATTATTGTTATTATTATACCTATATATATATATATATATATTATTTATCCTATTAGGTAAACGATCGAACAGAGGAGCTTACCTTGCTATCGAGCGGACGAGTCGAGCGGCATGAGGAAGGAGAATCGGCGCTGGAGGAGGTCGAGCGAAAAGGACGAAATCGGCGCAGAAAAGGGGAGGTCGGATCGAGTCGACGGCGCTCCTGTCTGCGTCCTTTTGCGGCCACATGTAAGGATCGACTCGCCGCTGCTTGCTTACCTGCTGCGCGCCTTCGTTGGCTCCGGTACGCACGTCGAGCGGAAAATAAGAGGGAGAGGAGGTTAGCTCGAATGGCGAGTGCCTTCTGTCTCCTCCCGATTAAATAGGACGTGCGTATGTAACGCACGTCCGATTTATTCGGTTCATTAACAGCAGGCAACGGGTATTACCTTAAATATTCCTTCCTAAAACAATGGTGATTTAATATTTTTTCAGTTTTGGCTGATTTTATTTTCCTTGAATAGGAGTCTTAAATGAGGAAGTTACGTTTTGCTAATTTAAATGTGTTAATGACGGTTTTAAATTTCAATTTCAGTTTTAAACGAATTTTAAAACCTTCTAAATTAAGGATTGAACTGAAAATTCAAAATTTAGCAGGAGTTTTAACGGTTAACTGAAATTTGCGGAGATTTAACGAATCGGGAATTCAATATTTACCTTATAATGACCTAGGGTCATTACAGTCGTAGATGCAGAGACCGTCTGTGCCTTCGTCAATTTCTCCATAGAGACGCAAGGATAGCCGAAGAGATGCATGCAGAAAAAACCCTAAACCGAAGGGGCAAAGAGTAGCAACGTGAAAAGAAATTGCTAAGCGTCGAGAAAACAAAAATAAAGCAGCCTTTGGATATTAAAATTAGCCTGCCTTTATTATGTTGCAGAAATTACGTGTTTACCCTTAATTTTTGAATGGAAGAGACAGGACGTTACGGGCAAATAATAATAGGGACCAAAAAAACAATGTAAATATAAGTCAAAAGGACCAAGAAAAAATATTTACAATAGTCAATAACTATTTTGAATATTTTGCAAGAGTCTAAGGACCATTTTGATAATTCTCTTCTAAATTTTAAATAATAGTGTGATTCTCCCTCCCTCCACTTTCTCTCCATAGGCCATGACCTCTCTCATTCCTAGGGTTGGCTTCGATTCGAGTTCAAGCGAGTCAGGCTTCACTCGAACTCAAAAATTTCGAGTTAAGCTCAACTCGAACTCAACTCAAACTCGAATCGAATTCGAGTCAAGTCAAATTCGACTCGTTCAAATTCGAGTTTGAGCTGACTCAAACTTGATTTGAGTCTTAAAATATCATTTTGATTCAAAATTTTAAAGTTTGAGTTGACTCGAACTTAGTTCGAGTCAACTTGTAAAAATAAGAACATATTTTTTTTAAAATTTATGGATTTCAAAAATAAAAAATATAGTAAATAATATATAATATATTATATAAGCTTTCAAAATTCAACAAATTAAATTAGAGCTAAAACATTCATTCATAATTTCATACACATTTGCCACAATTCACAAACTAAATATAATAAACTTATACATTAATTTAATATAAACCAGAAGCATCAATGATCCAACTCAAGTCACTCAACATTCAACAATCATTTAATAAATGTGCAAAATAGCCAAGACTGCAATTCTGTAAGCCAACTCCTAGTATTCCAACAAGGCAGAAACAGCCCAAGCCAAAGCACTTTAAGTTCATGCAAGTATGCAACCTGCATGTTTAGTCCACCTCCACAATCATAAGCATGCAACATGTAAAATATGCATAAAAACTAATACAATAACTCAAGTGAAAAATACAATAAATTGCAAACAAAAATAAGATTACAAATCATCAAAAGATCTAATTGACTGATTGTTATTGTGGCTCACTTGCTTTTTAAAAAGAACTCAGATTAACATCACTTCTTAAAGCTATAGTCTAACAGGCTTAATAAAGTAATCAATACTCAATAGTAATCATTAATTATAAACTCAGACTAGCCATCTCAAATGATTGCTCAAATTCAAATCAAACAAAAAAAAAATAATAAGTTCAAATACTTTAATAAAAAAGCTATTACAAGTTGCTATAGCAATGAGTCAATGACATTATAACAGCAATGCAGAATAATAAAGTATGCTATATGCATTTTATGATTTTTAGACATGTAATAAGTTGTGAGCCTTTTATACAATATGTATATTTTGTCTAGGCTTTTCAAAAATGCAGCAGAGGCAGCAGCAGATTAGCAGCAACCCAAGTATCAGCAGAGGCAACAACAGCCCAAGCATTAACAGAGGCAGCAGTAGCCCAAACAATAATAGAGGTAGCAGCAATCCAAATATATATGATAGTAAAATTTATGAGACTGTAACTATTTTTAAGCTTAAGCTGTGAGTTGAAATTGTGCTTTTACAGTTATAGACTTACAGTCTAACAATTTGTTTAATATTTTGTCATATTATTTTTATATTTTTAGAGTTTTCAGTCTTGCAATAAGTTATTTGCATATTTTAAGATTCATGCTGCATGTGCAAGCTGATGTTGTGATTTTGCTTATATTCTATACTTCTGTTTAATTTTAGGGTATTTAGACATGCAATAAACCAAAGCAGCAGCAGCAGCTCAAGCAATATAGTATCATAAATTTGAAAAAAAATGCAGTATAATAAGAAAAAAATTTAAATAATCACAATTATCTGTGAAAGAGTCTAAATTTCACATAATTCATATTACATTTAATATGAATTTATTTAGAGGTAGCAACAACAAAGGCAGCAACAGCATCCCAAGTAGCAGCAGCTCAAGCAACAGCAACATAACAATATAACATCATAAATTTGAAAAATAATATTTGAATAATCACGATTATCTGTGAAAGAGTCTAAATATCACATAATTCATATTACATTTAATATGAAACTATTCAGAGGTAGCAGCAACAAAGGCAGCAGTAGTAGAGGCAGCAGCAGCTCAGGCAGCAATAGCAGCCCAAGCAACAGTAACCAAAGCAATAGCAAGTCAGCAACTATAACAATATAGCATCATAAATTTAAAAAGAAAAACAATTTGTAAAAAACATAAATTTGAAGCAATCATAAGTATCTATAAAAGGGTCTAAATATCACATTACATTTAATATGAAATAATTATTTTTCATTATAGTCCCTTTTCCATCACAAGCTTGCTTAAATAAAAATCCAAATAAAAAAAAAACAGCATTCAACATTGAAGATTGAATTAAATAGACAATGTTATAACTTGGTGATTAAATATAAAAAATCAAAAAAACTTTGCAACTCTGTAAAAACAACTAGGAGTACATAAAAAGATATATCATATATATCTTCAAAAGTTCTGCAAAAACAACTAAGTACAGCACTCATAAAGTACTCATAATTAAATAATCACTTAGTTCAAATGAGTAGATCCTATACTTCATCATCTGGTATAGCGCATGTTAATTTCTCTTCCTGTACAAAAAAAAAAAACAAAATAAATCAATTAAACTTATATCCAATTTATCTACCTTGAAAATTAGAATATATCAAACTCAAAATCTTACATCTTCATCCAAGTGTGTAAGATTAGTTTGAGACCCAATAAGCCAATTTGTCATACAAATAAAAGCATTAACCATACTTGGTGATAATGAACTTCTATAATCATCAAGTACACGATCACCTGCACTAAATGCAGATTTGGAAGCAACAGTTGTAACCGGAATAATAAAAATATCTTTGGCCATCTTTACTAATATAGGCCATTCTAAAGAAATCATTTTCCACCATTCTAGAACATCAAATGAAGATCTTTGTTCTTGAGAAAGCTTAATGAAATACTCATCCAGATAAAGCTCCATCTCTGATTTAATTGGCTGGTTGGCACATGCAGACTCCAAAATGAAGTCAAAATATTTTAAAACTGAATTTCTTGGTTCAGAATAACTTGAACAAGAGCTGCCTTGAAGCATGAGCAAACTATTTGAAAAATCAAAAACTGCTCTAGATGTGTCTAGATAATAATAGCCATACAGTTCATACACATTTTGTAGAACCCACTCAAATTTCCCATTAAGGGCGGAGCCATAATATATTGATCTAAATACAAATTTAATAAATGTCATTTTTCTCCTTGGATCAAGCATAATGGCAATGCACATTAACAAGTTAGTATCAGACCAGTACTTGTCAAAAATTTCTTTCATTGAAATACACATCAATCTAACAAAATCATCATTCTCATTTGCCACTCAAGAATATATTTAATCTGAATTATTTCAGGAAGGAAGAGATTAACAGTTGAGTATGTTGAACCTAAAAGTATTTTGAAGCATTCTCAAAAACTTTAAGAATACATTTAATTCTATCAAATATAACCAATCATCATTCGTCAAACCACAAACTAAACCCTTAACTTTTCTTAAAAATTCATGCAACATAATTTTATAATGAAAAGCACAGTCTAGCATATAGAATATGGAGTTTCACCTTATTTTTACATCACCTAAAATATTTTTGCGAGTTGATACACTAAGTAATTTTGCAATTTCACCAAAAAATTTTAAGGGCTTTAAGATTTTTTAATACAAACAATGGCATCTCTAACAACTTCAATAACATTATTGCAGTTCTTAAGGCCTTCTTGAACAATCAAATTTAAAACATGTGCACAATAATAAATATGAAAAATTTTCCTTTAAAAAAAAGTCTGTTAGTTAAAAAATTTTAACAAAATCTTTGTTGCATTATTGTTGGCCCGTACATTATCAAATGTAATCGTCATAATTTTTTTCTGGATGCCCCACTGCATTATGCACTCACTCATGGCATTTGCAATGACATGTGCAATATACAGAGGTTCAAGGTTAATAAAATTTATAATGAAATTTTGCAACACCCAATCTAAATCAATGTAGTGTGTTGTTAAACTCATATACCCTATTGATTGATTTGAAATTCAACAATAAAGCTATTAAAAAAATATGATTCACAAACTTTATCAATTTCTTCATCTTATTCTTTTCTGTTTCATAAAATTTCAAGCATTCAGACAGTATAATTTTTTTGAAATTTTCTTATAGTTAGTATTCAAAATACGTGCAAAGAAATTGAAATATTACTGCTCTACAAACTTAAAATAACTCAACCGTGATAATCATTTTTGCCAATATATTTCTAACTTTGCTATTAGTGTATGCAGATGTAACACAAAAATTACTAATTTCAACGTCTAGTGATTTTTCCTTATCCAATATCACTAGGTTAAATATTTTCTATTTTTTGTTTGCTTGTCTTAATACTGAATAAAGTTTGATATGCTTAAAATAATTTAAGATAGATCTAAATTTTTGGGACATATATGTATTACGATAACACTCACATGATAGTTTATCAACTACATTATTATTATTATCTTTAGACTTTATTACTTCAAAATGATCCCAAATTGCACTTCTTTTTTCTAATGTCCTAACATTTGAAATGGTCTAGCTTGTTTCATCTGTTTGGAATATAATAACAATAAAATTTGTACTTATTTTCCCATTTTTTATTCAAATACAATATTTTGTTCACCTCCTGATTTATCAATTTCTAGCTCAAAGGAATTACTTATATCTTCCATTTAGCTGAAATATTAAACAGAAATACAGAATTTAAATAGAAATATAGTTTGCACTTGCAACTTGAATATTAAAACATGCAAAACTACTTACTGCAAGGCTAAAAATTCTAAAAAAACACAAAAATAATATGACAAAATATTAAATAAATTGCTAGACTGTAAGTCTATAATTGTAAAATTACAATTTTAACTCATCTAAACCCTAAAAATAAAGTTACAGGCTCATAAAATATAACACGTCTAAAAACCCTAAAATTAAACAGAAGTACAGAATGTAAATAGATTTACAGCATCAGCTTGCACTTGCAGCTTGAACCCTAAAACATGTAAACAGCTTACTGCTAGACTAAAAACACTTACAAAAATAAAAATAATTTGACAAAATATTAAGCAAATTGTTAGATTGCAAGTCTGTAACTATAAAAGCACAATTTTAACTCATACCTTAATCTTAAAAATAGAGTTACAGACTTATAAAATATTGCACGTCTAAAAATTCTAAAATTAAACAAAAATACATAATGTAAATAAAATCACAGCTTGTACTTGCAACTTGAACCCTAAAATATGAAAAAACTTACTGTAAGACTGAAAACTATAAAAAAACACAAAAATAATACGATAATATTAAACAAATTGTTAGACTATAAGTATGTAACTATAAAAATATAATTCTAACTCACAGCTTAATCTTAAAAATAGAGTTATAGACTCATAAAATATTGCATATCTAAAAACCCTAAAATAAAATAGAAATTCAAAATGTAAATAGAATCCTAGCTTGCACTTACAGCTTGAACCTTAAAATATGCAAACAACTTACTGCAAAACTGAAATCCTAACAAACACAAAAATAATAATAAAATATTAAATAAATTATTAGACTATAAGTCTGTAACTATAAAAGCACAATCTAACTCACAACTTAACCCTAAAAATAGTTACATGCTCATAAAATATTACATGTCTAAATACCCTAAAATTAAACAGAAGTACAGAATGTGAATAGATTTACAACATGAGCTTGCACTTGCAGCTTGAACCCTAAAACATGCAAACAACATAATACAAGATTGAAAACCTTAAAAAATACAAATTATTATGACAACATTAAACAAATTATTAGACTATAAGCTTATAATTGTAAAAATACAATTCTAACTCACAGCTTAACCTTAAAAATAGAGTTACATGCACATAAAATATTGCATGCCTAAAAAATCATAAAATTAAACAAAAATACAGAATGTAAACAGATTCACAGCATCAGCTTGCACTTGCAGCTTGAACCCTAAAATATGCAAACAAGTTACTGCAAGATTAAAAATTCTAAAAAAACATAAAAAATTTGATAAAATATTAAACAAATTGTTAAGCTATAAGTTTGCAACTGTAAAAGCACAATTCTAACTCACAACTTAACCCTAAAAATAGAGTTACAAGCTTATAAAATATTACATATCTAAAAACCCTAAAATTAAATAGAAATACATAATATAAACAGAATCACAGCTTGCGCTTGCAAACCCTAAAATATGCAAATAACTTACTATAAGACAGAAAACCCTAAGAAAATTAAACATATTGTTAGACTAACTCACGAGAATTCCAACTTCTTGAATGTTTGAAAACCCTAAATAATTTTATAGAAGCTACTAAACAAATTACAAAACCTCTGCAGATTTTTGAAACATGTGATGAAGCCAAGAACAAAAACCCAGCAATATCAGATTCAAAACTCGGGAGGGAAGGATCCGTCAACCAGGAGAAGGCGAGAAGCGAGTAGAAGGTGAGAAGCCAGAAGAATGCGAGACTCGAGAGAGAAGCGTAAAAGATTGAAAAATGGGAACTGATCCCTCGCGACTACATGCGAAAAAATATCAAAGTTTCGAACAGAGTGATGAAGAATATTATCACAGATTTCAAATCCGCAATAATCCTTTCGAATCCTCTGCAATGCAGCGAAAATTCGGAATAAAAAGAATCACCCGAGTTTCAAATCATGGCCGGACGGGTGACGGTCGAGCGTCGCACCCGACTGTGCTGCAGTATATTTCCATTAAGTAAATGCGGCTTCATATATTTATACATTACTGGTCTATATATTTCGATTTGACTTGAACCCAATTCGAGTCGAGTTAAACCTAACTCGAACTCGATTCAAATCAGGTTCGAGTCTTGATATTCAACTCGAGAATTGACTCGAAAATTTTGAGTCGAGTTCAATTTGACTCGAAATTCGAACGATTTTCTGGTGAGTTTCAAGTTTCAAGTAAATTTGCCACCCCTACTCATTCCCAATCTCTTGATTTCTCTCCACTCCTCTCTTTTATACTAGATATGGGCCAGTTCCCCAACATACAAAGATTCCCTTTCTCAAGGTAACTTATAAATCCATTTGCTTCCATAGTATTGTTATGGCAACCACGGATCCTCAAGTTACACACTATGCAACACCCTTGATGGGTAAAAACAAAGATTATAATATCCAAAAATAAAAAAAAATTATAGTAATCAATTTTAAATTTAAGAATATGGACATTTTTATTTAGTTTATTTTAATTTTAAGTAATAATAACACTTATCAACTAAACTACTAATTTTAAAATTTATTGGGAATCTTACAAAAATTTTAGACAATTTTTTTTTTGTTTTGATCCTCAACTCCTTAAAATTATTTTTGATCTCTAATTTATTTTTGATTTTTTTGGTCCCTAACTTTATCAAAATTGCTTAGATTCTCGTTGTTGGGTCTCGTTGAGAATGATGTATAAGAAATGATTTCAGAATTGCTTGATGATGCTCTACCTTTTCATAAATACTTTGTGGTTTGAGTGGTAGTGAGAATACTTTAGAGGAGAGTGATAGGGGAGTTGGTAGCAGGAGAAATGATGGTGTTAATGATGGTTACGATGATGATCATGATTATGAGCCTTAAGAATGAAAATTTCACACATAATGATAGTGTGCAATATGTGATGATGCTGAGTTATTTGATGCCAACATTGATCCACGTGTACAATTTGAAAATCAAATGTTTCAATTGAGAAGGAAAAAATATGATGATGTTGATTGCTTAGATTCTACAGATGATGCAAGTGTTTATGACAACAATCAAAATTGAAAAATCAAATGGCCAAAGGTTTGCTCTTTAGTGGATTTATCCAATTTAAATTTTGAGATAGAATGATTTTAGCACAAAGAAGCTATCAAAAAATGCTCCATTTATCGAGGTAAATCAATTAAATTTGTAAGAAATGATAAGAGGTAAATCATATTGCATGTTAATAGCTATGCAAGCATGCATACATGGAATACCAGTTAGTTCCATCTTCAACAACTGCATGACCTCATATGTACGTTAACAACAAATTGGATACCCTGCATAGATGTAATTTGATAAATAATTCCATCAGGTTGAACTCCAATACATGATCATGCATCATACATGTTTTGATCTAATATAGCTTTAATTCTTAGGCATAGCCAAGTATTTCATTTCTTAGCTTGGCCTCTACTCTCCTGAATCTTGCACCTCCTCTTATCTCGGGTTTTACTCTCCTGATCTAATACAGCTGTTCGCTACCACACAGTTGTCACTCATAGTTAATGCTTACTCTTTGTCACTGCCAGCTGTTTAAAAGGGAACAGAATGATTTTGCATTCTACGCAGCACAACTGCAAGATCCCCAATAACACCAACTTCAGCATTACACAACAACCATACAACTACTTTAGACATAACAGTGATCAATGGCTTCTTCAAATAGATGCAATTATTCTAAATAAAGTTTTACTCATTGTTTGGTTTTAATCTTTTTATGTGATATATCTTTTCAAGTGTTATCTATATTAAGAATCTTTATTTTACAATAAAAACATTTAAAAGACATGCCATAGCACTATTAAAGATATGGAAAGCATATACTATGCCCTGGTACTAATATATTAATGATTTTAAAACTAACATAGAAATTATTTTTTTAATTCCATTCATCAAAGTAATAATTGTCACTCTTAGCTAATTTTATCTTTCCTATTTAGTTAATGTTAAACAAAGTCATAAAATGAAAAACTAATTACTATAGAAGTCATATACACCGTAATTGCTAATACATGTTGATAACAGGACCGCATTGTAGTACATTGGGGATATGTATTTATAGTAAATGAAATATGGGTTATATACAGAAAAAACAAAAATAGAAAAACATCTTTACAACATAAAAAGTAAAGAAAATGATCAGCAAGAGCTGTGTATTTGCCGTATACTCCAATGGAACCCAAAGGAAAATATCAGGTGGACGGCTAAATGGGGAAATAGGGGTACTAATTTATCTTTGAAATAACAATAATAAAGATTAAATAACACCAAGCAATATTATGAATTCTACCTTAAATGAAAATGCTATGCTTCAAATATTAAGAATTTTAATTATTGCATGTATATAAAATAAATAATAATAATATGATTCTAACAAATGCATAAAATGACTTAATGAAATTCATTACCTCCACTTATTATTTTTTCCTATATAATTATTAGCTGCTTCATATTGTTATGTATAGATTTTCTTTCACAGCACAAAAATACAGAAAACATAATGATTTTTTATTATACTATTATTAAAAATAGAGACTCAAATCCTATTCTTTTATTTGTTTATATAAACAGGATAGAGTTTAAATGCAGCGAGAAATATCAAATCAGCATAGTATGTTGCCTTCTATGTATCCTTGGCATTTTGGCAAGTATGCTAGTTTTAAAACATAGGTTATCTTTTATGTTTATAATTATTAATTTCATATGTACCCGAAATGTGATATAGTTCTTAGTAGTTTAAGTGATGGGAACAAAGAACCTCTAAATTCTATTTGAGATTTAAGATTATTCAATCCCAGTAGTAAATTCCCAAGTATTACGATGAATTTGCATAATACTCAAATAAATAAAGATCAGGATATTGAACGAATTTTGAAAGATTTGAAGAAGCTTTAGTCAATCATTAAATAGAATCCAATTAAGAGAATATTAGCTGAACAAGTACTATCATGAGTAGAAGATTGAAGATTTAAAATCAATGTAAGAACCTCACAAAAAAAAAGACTTTTTTATGCAAATGTATCTAACCGATGTCATAATTCTTGAAACAAAGAAAGGTAATATCATTTTACTGTTCAACAGGCTAAATTAATATTAAAGAAGAAAAATCACTACAAAAAAATTATGATGAATATTCCCATAGAGAGAGAAAAAAAGATAAATGAATATGATAGCCAAACACCAAGAAGGGATCAATCAAGACAGAATGTACAACCAAGAATTTCTACCCAGGCACATAAAGAGCAGAATAAAACGTTGGATGATGAGCCAAGTAAATTTATAATTCTTTAATAGTATAGTACATTAACTAAATTAAATTAAAATGGAGCCTTATACTATGAACCCCATTAAAGCTAGTTTTAAAGAGTTAGGGTTATTCACATATAAAATATGAAAATCATATATATATATATATATATATATATGTATATATATGTATATATGTATGTATATAGATAGATATAGATATAAGATATATATTAAGACAAGAAGGGTTATCATAAAAAGATGCAATGTTGAACCGTTACTCAACTGCCTTTTTATCTACTGCCATTGACAATCTCCTCCATGGCCAGATGAAATTGAATGATGCATCCATCAGAGCTTGATTTAAACTTTCAAATTAATCTCAGAAGAAAGTGAGGATTTTCCTAAAATCAATGCTATCAGGCAACTTCTTAAGTAGAAAGTTCATCCATAGCCTTCCGGGGATGTACAAGTTTCTGTGCGGAATGACCTTGTGATACAGGAGGTGGTGGGTCTCTTGCTTTTTGCCAATGAATCTCATTCGAGTGGATCTGGCAAACACTAAGTCATCCACTCCTACTTTTCCTGATAATGCTTCAGATGAGGAGCCATTGTACGAATAAAATGTGTTTGAGGATTTGGAGGAGGCTTGCTTTAACAGACTTCATACAAAGAAGAAAGGCTCTAATTCCTCAAAAAAAAAAATTGGTACTATCCAAGAAAAAAAGGAACAGACCTTGAGGATCTCGTTTGCTCTTTCGTTTGTATTTTTATTATAAATTTAATTCTTCTTTTGTAAGAATCTATGGGGGATTGGCAGCTGTTTTAAATGTTTCTTTTTTTTCTTCTTACTTTTTTTTTTTTGAGGTTACCAATTAAGATGGTTCTGTAATCAAAGTTTTCATTGATAAAAGTTAACACTTTGCCAACATATAAATATATATATATATATATATATATTAAGAAAACAAGAAATTTTATTGATATAAAAAAATGATACATTGGCAAGTTGGTGGAGTACAAAAATACCTAAAACGAAAAAGAAAAGAAAACAAAAAAGAATATATACTATATATATATATATATAATAAGTAAATAGATAAATAAAATCCTTAATTAAACCTTGAGCCTTATTTCACTATTTTTTTTTAGATAAAGGGGATTCAAAAGATGAAAGAAAATAAAGAAAAGGCTAGGGCTCAATTCTCAAAATCCAATTGAGTTTTCAATCTTCTTGGGAATGATAACAAGATTGTACACCATTATTCTTTATAATTTTGACATAAATTTTAAGGTTGAAAGTTTCTCCATAACGAATGAATGTATGCCAAATCAAGAAGAAATCTTCATATGACTACTTTAATCTTATAAAATAAAGTGTTGAAAAACTTAGACAAATAATCTGGATTTAATTTTAATTCAAAGTATAAATCCATTTTATAAGAAATCCAAACTAATTTTTTTTTATAAATTAAATAAATATTAATTAGAGGTTTATAAAGAGTTTCAAATAATAATTTATAAGCTTTTAGATTGGTTTACAAAAGGAAACCAAAAGACCTAATTTGTTTCTTAAAATTCAAATAAGAAAATCAAGAAGGATATACATGTGTACCCATGTGAACATGTGCAAATACTTATGATGCTTTATTGTTAAGCATACAATTTAATAATGAATGCAGTAAGATGGTGTTGATGAAAATTAACCTCAAGGAAACCTATACAAATTTATAAGCAACACATGATTTCTTTTGATGTGATTGTAGTTACTAGCAGTTCTATATTATTAAATAGATGTATCCTTCAAATCCTATAAAAATAACTGCCTACAAATTATTTTTTGCCCTTATATTATTTTAAAAATTCAATATACCACTAATTGGAAAGACTCAACTCCAATTTTATTTTTCTTAAATGAGGCAAGAATAATGCTTGCAAGCAATAAAACTTGCATTGCATAAAAGCTTGCATTATAAGCAAACTTGTACATCATATAAAATTCAATTTTGATCCACTTCTAATTGAAAGCTAATCAAAATACATAACTATTTTTTTTTATTAGTTTTTCTCAATAGAAAGTTTTGAGACAAAAAAAATCTATAATTATAAAAGTAACAATTCTTATTGTAACGATCTCTATTGCCTCAAATTCTAAATGGCAAGTCAAGCCATGATAAAATAGACTACATGAACATCGTACTTCAAATAATAGCTCCGCTTAGGAAAAAGTTTTACCAAAGCACAATCTTCAAACAAAAAGTAAAATACACCAAAAAATCATCTTCAACCAAGATAACTATTCTCAACAAAGACATCATCAACCTCCATCACACTCTCAATCTCCAAATAGAAAACATACCATTTTTCACCGTATTATACCCTCCCTCATTAAATATAAACAAAACATTCACCATTGCCTCAACCAAAAAAACCCTACATCAACTGTGGTCCATAAGAAAACCACTTTTTCCTATTCGCAACACCGCATTTATTACCTATGCACTCAAATTTTTCTCCTGGTTATCCCCTAGAGAAGAACACTACCTACCCTACCACCACCCTTCCTATCACCTCCAAATCTTAATCCCATATACATTCCACAAGTTCCACCAAAAGTGGCCTCAACACACCCCTATATAATATCAACATCTAAACCTTAACACATCATCAATGAACCACTCATAATTTACACACTTTTCAAAAAAAGAGATCTGACACCACCAAATTTGTCCACTTTCAATACTTCAAGTGGCTGGTTAGCATGAGAGAATCAGGAAACTTAAGATTTTTCTTTTTGGAATGAAGTAATTTGAGAGTGATGTTTTGAATAGTATGAGGGCCAAAAAAATTTATATTTCAAATATTTTTTAAACGAGTAATAATCACGTTCAAATCAATGAAATCGATTTTCATTCAAAATCAATTTCGAACTAAATCAACTTTGTTTGAAATCAATTTTGTCCAGAATCAACAAAGTTGAACTACCATTAGAATTTAGGTGTTCATTCGTTCGACCAAAGCTTTCGTTGGAACGACGAAAGCTTTTGTTGGAACGACGAAAGCTTTCATTGGAATGAACAGACGAAAGATTTGTTCGAACGATCAAATTAGTTCGGTCATATCGTTCAAATGAATGAAATATTTTTGTTCGTTCGAACGAAAGAATGGAAATATTTTTGTTTGAAAACACTCGAAAAAAAAACTTTCGTTCGATCATTCGAAAGAATTCTTTCGTTCGTAGCTTTCGTTTGTTCGTTCGAACGAAAATATTTTATTTGAACACAAGAAAAAACTTTTGCTCGATCATTCGAAAGAAATCTTTCGGTCGTAGCTTTCGTTTGTTCGTTCGAACGAAAATTTTTATTGACACTCAAGAAAAAACTTTGCTCGATCATCGAAGAAATCTTTCGGTCGTAGCTTCGTTTGTTCATTCGAACAAAAGGTTTCGTTGGCGAACGAACCCTAATTCCATTCCTTCGTGCTTTACTCCGCGCATTCTTAAAATTCAGCCGAATCAGGCGTAATTCCTTTACTCTCCTTCCTATATATAATAACGCAAAATGAAATACTGTGTAAATGTTTTTAACCATTTTATGTAATGTCAAATGCTAGTAACTCAATTTTCTCAAAAAAAATTTACTTTACAACTGTTTTTAACTTATGCCAAACCCCTAAATTAAATTTATTTACCCTCACTATAGTGCATAATGTTATATATACAAGAATTTTTTCAAAAGTTATGAGAGCTTTGACTTATGGATAAAGTTAACAAAAAATTACAATTTGACTATGATTAAGGTCATAAATGAAAGTAATATTTTATTTCAATATGAAACTAACTTTGCAAGTATTAATTACCAATAATATAGTGAATGAGTGAGCCAAAACAATTTTTCTCCAATTTAGAATAGCTTAGCTTATTGGCATTAACTAATTAATCAATAGATGTTTTGAAAATCAAAATCAATCCTTCTCACTCTCTCACTCTTTCACTCTCTTTCCTGCGCCACAGATCATGCAAATTATACAATTTCACAAATCCAGAAATGATTTCACAAGCACATAACTAATCAGACACATTAACTAATCCAAGATGGCACCAAAGCTCCAATAGCGGCAATCTCTCTCTCTCTCTCTTTCTCTCTCTCTCTCTCGCTCTTCTCATGCACAAGAAAACATACAAATTATACAATTCAAAAATCCCAAAATAATTATCGCAATCAAAACTGTTCAAGCAAACTTACTAATCCAAAGATGGCACCAGAGGCTCCAACAGCAGGTGATTGGCAGAAATAGTAACTCGTCAATGAACCTAATATCCTAACAAAAAATTGAGTTAGAAATTCAGAGCCTTTAACATTACTTGCTCTACAGTATGATGAAATATAGACCAAAAGCTTGATACTTGATATTGCTGACGTGAGGTAAACAACAAGAAATCGTCCAGGCCCACTGAGCTGCTCAACAGTAGGACCAATTGAGTTCAAAGAGTAACAATTAACCTGCAGATGTTTTTTTTATGTTCACATTCTTATTTTCCCCAAACCCTTAGCTAAGAAATGCTGACCATGAGGTGGCCAATATCAGCATGCAGAAATGACGATGTGGCCAATCTCCAAAGTTGTCCTTTATCAATTAGGGCATTGACCTGTGCATACATATGCAGATAAAAGTGAAGTGAGAAAATAAAAAATACAAAACTACTAATATGTAGCTAACCTTTGCCCCCCACAGCAATAAATTCCCTCGTGTAGCAATCTGACATAAATAAGCCCTGTAAAATTAATTGCATGCAGAGAGGTTGAGCTATTTATCAAAAGAAAGAATAACCAAAGAAATTAGTAAGAAATGTTTGCATGAATTGCAGAACTCTTAGACATAAAGATTGCTCAATGCACCCTGTTTGATCAAATTCAGCATACTTATTTCCAATTAATACTAAGTAAGGCTCCATCAAACAAGCTAAATATTTCATATATAAAAGTACCCTAGTCCCATGCCAAAATGAACCTTAGAAGATTAATAGAGTTGGAACATTGTGGAGAAACATGCCTTACTAATGGCAAGCAAGACCTCAACTTAACTTGCAAAATTCCTCAAAGTTCATTCATGATTGTAAGAAATTTAACTCTTCAATCCCGTTAAAAATATATTAGGGCGTTTCACATTTCAATAGTTCGAACCAAATTAAGCAAAGTCAAATTGTTGGGGGACCTATTAAGTAAAAACCATTAAATGAAGGGATTAGAAAGATTGATCTCAAATTGTCACCGAAATATCCCGCTATGGGAGCATTGCGCCGAGAAGATGCTGCTATTGGTGTGATGCACCGAGAAGACAAGGCAGTAAGTGAGAAGTGCCAAGGAAAGAAGGTTGCTGGCGAGAGTCAACTACGGAAACTCAAACTGATGAAGAATACCGAGAGCATACGCATGCATGTCTACGATGCTGAAAAAAGCAAACAATGCGCAGAGAAGAAGCAATCGCCGGTAGAGCAATGTACCGATTTGTTTTCAGTGTTGATGTCAAGGTTAATATATTTGTTAGTATTTAGGGAATTTGAGATGATACTCGAATTTTGTGTCATACAAATTTCTCTTGTTTGTCTGTCATCATCCGAGAGGTGTCCCTGCCCACCAAGCTCTCAAATAAAGGTTTAGCAAAAGAAAAAGAGCAGTGGATGAGCTCAATAGAATGAATTTTGTGCTAAAATTTATGTTTTTATTAAGATTAGTTATACTTTTAATGTATATTTGTGCCTTTTCAGGTAAGAAGATATCGAAAAGAAAAAGAAATTGAATGAAAATGACACTACAAGGGCGCTACAGCGCGCCATAGCGCCCTTGTTCCAGAGAGCAAGACGCCACTGCGCACCATAGCGCTAGACGTCCAAAAACAAACACTACAGCACGTCACAGCGCCTGGTTTCCCGAGACCAAGGCGCTACAGCGCGCCATAGCTCCAAAGTTTGAGAATAAGGCGCTATAGCGCTCCATAGTGCATGGTTTCCCGAGACCAAGGCACCATAGCAAGCCATAGAGCCATAATTCCCGAGACTAAGGCACAACAGAGCGCCACAGCGCCACTTCCACAGAGATCAATGCGCTACAGCACGCCATGGGGCCAGAATCCCCAAGCCTAAAGCGTTACAAAGTGCTACAACACTCCACTTCCAAAAAACAAGGCGTCATAGCGCCAAATCCCTAAGACTAAGGCGTTATAGCACGCCACAGCGCCCGACTTCCAGAAAGAAAGGCGTCATAGCGCCAGAATTCCCGAGACTAAGGCGCTTCAGCGTGCCATAGCACCAAATGACAGAGAACTTGGCGCTACAGCCGCCGTAGCACGCACCATAAAAATTGCCTTGGAACCCTGTTCCCAGTCAGCATTGGGACAACCAAAATACTTAAAATCTCCTTTTTTTTCCCACAGCAAGAATTAATGGCATGCATTAAATTCCTTCATTTCCAAGGGAATATAGGAATAAAAATTAATTGAAGCTCAAAATTCAAGAGTTGGCAGCTGGGAAAAAGAGAAGGGATGGGGAAAAGTTATAAAAGGAAGAATGTAAGACTTGGAGAGGGTTCTGATTTTAGTTTGAAGAAAGATATATCTAGGGGCACATCCTAATCCAAAGGAGGGAAAGAAAGTTGTAGATTCAAAAAAAGAAAAGCACAGAGAGCAAGGAAAAGAGGAAGAAGATTCGAAGAGGAAAGAAGACGAAGAGAATGCCAAGGGTTGTTCCTGAGTATTGTATTCTCAACTAATTTTCTTATCATTTCCTTGTAAGAGCAATGAACAAGCTCAAATCTTTTGTAGCTTTTATTGTTTATCCATTGTAATGACAGCCTAAACCCCCACTTGGAGAGGATTGGGATTGGGCAAGAATATGTATAAATCTTGATGTAATGCATTTGGAACTCTTCTTATCAATGACAAGTTTATATAGAGCTAAAATATTTTCATATTTTATTTGTTACAAGTTGGAAGATTGATAAAACCTTAAGAATATAAATTTTTATTCTATATCTAAATGTGAATCTCATAGAGCTTGATGATCGTCTTGTCCTAAAAGTTGCACGCATTCGAGCGTCAACACCGCGAATGACCGTAACAACATTCGCTGTGCAAAAACAGCTCGTGCATAACTTCGGAGAAGAGCTAGATCATTTGATCCATAAGGAACTATAACATAATATTCTCTGAGCCCATAGCTCAGTTCATACCACCTTGAGATATGAACTTGATGCATGTAAGCCAAGAACAACCTACAGAGCTCCATAGCTCACTTATAATTTGCACGAGGAATTCAAGCACATCAAGCTATGAGTGATGGGACATAAGCTCATTTAGCTTTGCAACTTATTTTTTTAGCTAAATTAAGAGTAGATGTGTGAGAGCCATATGTGAAATCAAGATCATGTGATACTTAACTAAAAATGCAGATTTTATTTCACTTAAATGTAAGAGATTATTTTGTTTACTAAAAGATCACATGATTATCTAAGTGTCGAGATTGAACCTTGTAGTATTCATCTCTAGATATTTAGTACATTTAGTATTTTCATTAGAGAATACTAAATCCCTTGATAATGAAATTAAGATTAATTTAACTTACTTGACATGGATTTGAGAAGAAGAGTAATTACGCATGAACCCATGATGAAATGCATATTTGACCTAAACTCTCCCCAATTTTCCAAACTAATTCAAAACCAAAAGTAATTTAGGAATCATAATTTAAGAACTAAACCAAAACCAATTTGATTGCTTAAACATTATTGAAATTGGGTACACTCTAGTAACAAATTTAAACATCGTTTCCAGATGACGATAAATCTCGGGATCTCACCATCTCATATTACTTCGGATAATGTACACTTGCGTGCAAATGCAAATATATGTAATTTAAGTCTGTCAGCAGCCTAAAGAGAAAACTCCAATTTGAGTTTAAGAAGTTGATTATGTTGGAAGAGAAAATGACCAGGGAGACCGCGCAGCATTTGAAGTATAGAGAGTCAAGCTGGGTAAATTATGAATGATCAAATGATGCAATCTAAAGAGAGTCGTCATCAGGATGTCAAATAAATAGCTCAAAAAATGCTCATTGTTGGGCTAAGCAAACGGCTGGAAAGGATAGTTGTCTTGGCAGTACTACCATAGACGATACCTTTTGGACAGAGTAGTGTTCCTGAGAATATAACATTAATCAACTTCAAAGCATGGTAAAACACAAAGGTAGCTCAAGAAACTGCCCAGTAATTGGCACAAAGGGGCTTCTTTTGACTACCACATGGACAATCCGGCATTTGTAATGGTATGCAGCCAAGAAATTGAGGAAGCCCGCACAACAATAAGGAAATCTAGCACTCATTAGAGACAATGAGGCTAGTCTATCCAGTAAGAGACAAATGACCACACCTCCACTTAGACTGTAGAAGACCTCTATTTACTTATCTTGTATTTTGTTCTACAAGAGTGTTAAAGCTTGGGCACATTGGCGAGGGTACTGATGGCCAATATTATAACATTCCTATGAGATAAATTATGTGCTTTTTTTGGCAAAAATTGTGTAATGATTATTTACAAGTTTATAAATGTAAGTAAATGATAGGTTAGGTAGTTGACCATATGATAATGATCATATTAGCATATAATCAAATACATATTTGAAGTACTAAATTACATGGTCAAAATTTTCAAGCAAAAATTAGAAAATATTAAGAGAAAAAAAAATAAGCAAATGGCTTACTTCATTCTTGCACGATTAGCAAATGAAAGTCGGCCACGTCTGTCAATAACTTTATCAAGACAACATTGTCTGCCGAATTTGGTGGGGAGTTAAACTTGGCCTAGTCAAGGGCTTTATGACAGTTGAGTACTATTGTCAAGAAGCTGATACGGAAGGAACAGTTGATTAAGCCGTCAGCAGTGGGCAGTTCAATCGGCACCTTGGTGATTATAATCGGCCCTCTAGAATAAGGGCATTTAAAATATTGGCCAAGACTATAAAATTCCTTCTAATAGTAATATATTCATTCTCGGAAGAGAATTTGACAACTAATAATAAGTTGAGACGATGGCATCGAAGGTGTACGTCAGCTGTTTGCACCACCAAGAAGTCTAACTGATTATCGACATAGATTTCAGTAGTTTTCCAAAAGTCTAGTAGAATGACTTTACTAAGGGGCTAGCATTATTCAGTCGCCAAGCCAATGAAGCCAATAAAGCCACCAAAATGGTCTTGGACAGTCCAAGAGTGGAACCATGATGCTGATTTTTTGTGCTGCAACTGCAAAAAGCATTAACAAACTCATGGTTGAGTACGCACATTACCTTGTAGGCGAATACAGTGGTGAAAACCATAGTGTCATGGTAGACATTGCATATAGTCAGTGCAGTGGGTGGGTTTGTGTAGGTAAATGCAATCAGCAGAGAACAGGAATGGCCACTGGCGAAGACAATGTGCTGCAACAGTTAGAAGTGCTTGATCTCTCAAGCTGCTTAAAGATTAAAACCCTTCATACAGACATGAAGTAAGATCATTACATGTCAAGGTATCACACCTGTATCTTGGGAAGAGTGGCAGGCAGCTAATAAAATGCTTGTCTCATACAGTAGCAATAAGATAAGAAAAAAAACAACTGAACTCAAATAGAGATATTATATCCACAAGCCAAGTTCCGCCAGCAAAGAAATATGGCAGGCATGCAGCTGAATGGAATGCTTCTGGTTCGCTGTGGCAAGCAGCTGAATGCAAGGCTTCTGATTGGCTGTGCGAAGCAGACAAGTAAGGAAAAGTGAAATAAGGACAATATGATCGGCAGACCATCAATCGATTATTCTTTAGGGGCCGATAAGCTCTAATCTGCTCGGCAAAACCAACAATCTTATTGACAAGTCAGTACTTGAACTCCTAGTCAAGTAGCTCTTCCATGAAAGATGAGGGCCCCTTTAAGATTGAAGTGATAATGGCTCGTCTTAAGCTTGTAAATGAAGGCATGTCAAGGCCAACAGCTTGTCATCTTCAAGCATATCCTAAGAAGCTTTGTTATAGCATGCCAAATAGAAACGCAAAGACTCATTCAGCCCTTCTTCAGAAAAACAAGAAGACTAAAGGGGGAGGAAAACCAGAGAGAGAAATTAGAGAGAGAAAGAATAGAGGGAAAGTCAAATAGGGAGAGAAGAAGAAAAAAGAGGGTAAGGGGCACAGGGATGCTAGCATGCAGATTTCTGTGTTGGTGATGGTCTTGTCAATGCCCAACGGTCATAAAAGGGGTAAGAAATATCGAGAGACAAGTTAGAGGAAGAGATGAAAGAAATGAAGGAGAGGGGTTCGCTATTTATAGCCAGCACTAACCGATTTTTTACTAGCAATGAGCTCATGTCATAGTAGTCTAAGGTACAGAGACAAGTAGCTGAGGTGCGAATGATATTGTGGTTTAGTGGTTGGACCGTTAGAATTTAAACTCTTGGCATGTCAAAAGTTCAAATACCACTGACCACACATATTTGCCTTATTATGACTCAACTTCTTCCAAGAAAAAAAAACAGGCAACCCACCTGTCATCCCATGATGAAAGGTCATGAGCAATAAAGATCAGGAAAGGAATCACATATAAAAAGGGCGAGCCATCTATTCTATGAGAGCCCTAATTCTCTCTGAGGCAACTCCCCCACTCTTGGGGGTGGATTCTCTCTTCTCAAAGTACATTTCTCCCCTGAAATTAGAGTGTCTTACTGACAGTTTCTCCCTGACTCTCCTTATTCATTCGCAACTCTCCTTATTCATTCGCAGGTACCTTTTCCCTTTTTATTTATAAGGTACAAGATGATGATTTTGAAGAACAGACAAATGGAGCAAAGTTGTGGGCTTCCTACTTAATCAAGTTTGCTCTAGACAAGAAGCATTCTTTTATTGCTCTCATTAAAGCAATGTATGACTTGTGGAAGCCAAAAGGTGAGCTAGATCTCGCTATTTTTGGCTCATGGATACTATTTCTTGAAACTTTCTTGTGCTGAGGATTTAAGCAAGGTGCATAAGGCGGGCCTTGGCAATTTTGTTGGGCTCCTTTTCTAGTAAAGCAATGGGATCAGGCATTTGATCCAGCCAAACTACTTTTTCCTCTCTTCCTATTTGGATTAAACTCCTTAATCTATTGTTAGTCCTCATAATGGAGAAGGTTACCTCAAAGATTATAAATAAGATTGGGGTTTTGAATACTGTTGACTCCCTCACTGCATCTAGAAGAAGGCTCTTCTATACAATAGTCTGCATTGAGGTATCCCCTCACTGTAAGTTTCCTAACTTTGTGAATCTGAAGCTGACTTCCAATACTATTTCTCAAAAAATAATTATGATTGAAAGCCAAAAACTTGTAAAAAGTCGCAAAGAATGTCTTTTTGTTTTCTAAATGCAATAGTGGCAGATCTATTCCCTCCACTAGAGGCAGATCTTGAGAAACAAGAGCTAATAATGAAAAGTCTCTACCTAGGACAAGACAGGTATCTACTCTAGTTGTTTCCCAGAATGCTTCCAGGATCTAAGGCCAGCTGAGACTGCTCAACAACTTATTCCTATTATAAATCGTGCGCCCCCAGAAACTTCATCTCGTGCACCTCAAAAACTTAATCTCCCACCAATTCTACCTGATGTTCAACATCAGGTTAGGGACATCTCAATTTCCAATGAATCCTAATAGATGCCCCTCCAGTTTTGAGGTTTTAGCCATACTGTATGATAATACTTCAAATTTGGGTTGGAACATGGTCACTAGTAGGACCAATAACGCTCCTACAAAAAAATTTGTTTCTTAGATTTTTTCTTCACCTTGTTCTAGCTATGACTCCATTCCAATTACACCGCTGGACACGAGGGGGTTGAATACTCTGGCCCATGTTTTGATTGCAAATTTCTCATTAGCAAACACAACATTAATTTTAATGCTTTTTGGGAAACTAAATTAGAGCCAAATAAAGCCAATCTGTTGATTACTAGAAACCATTTGTCCTTATAATAATGTTGATTCTGCTTATAACAAAGATTCCTTGACTTCTATTTAAATTAATGTTGTTTGGAACAAAGATTATGTTAGCTTCAACACTCCAGCTACAGGTGATCAATTTATGCACGGGCTAATCAATGTTAATAATGGTTTCAAGCCTTTTACCTCACTATAATGTATGCTTCTAACTCCTATCTATCGAAGAGCTTTATGGCATCTCCTAGGAAATCTGGAGCATAACATAGATGCTCCTTGGATCATTACAGAAAACTTTAATTATGTTCAGTATGCTAATGAAAAAAGTGATGGTTTCTCACTTATTCACAAGACTGATTTCAACAATTTCATATTCGAGTCTAGCTTTGAGGATATTGCCTTAGCAGGTAATATATTTACATGATATGACAATCAGCTGTACAATCATATATATGCTCGTTTAGATCACATTCATGGCAATGAGTACTGACAAATTCCTTTCCCTTATCCTACCAAAGAGTGGACAATCTTGGCACTTCTGATCACTCTCCTATTTTGCATTTGATTAATTATGATAAAGATTTTGGTAGGAGATTTCAATATAGTAACTTTTGGAAATTGATTCCCATTTATGAGGATGTTGTTCTGAGCTCCTAAACACTTCTGTGAGGGGTGATCCTATGAGAGTGCTCATAAATAAAATGTGTAATGTAAAATATGGTTTTATTCTTTGCCTAAGGTGCAAGACAAATACACAAAACTTTTCAAAACCAGAGAGGGCAATGATTTCACTTCTATTAAAAATTACAAACCTTGTTAATTTTGAAATTATGTGGCTCAAGCAATGTGCAAAATCAGATGGCTTACGTTTATTGACAGTCACATTAATATTCAAAAAAATCCAATTTTATCAAATGCATTGAAGATAAGGATGATCAAAAGGCTATCTATGAACACTGCATATTACTTACCAAACTTTCAATTCTATTTCCTCTTCGGGTTCTCTATCACTTTGCCCGATTTGCACTTACCTCTCTGGTGACTTTAACAGCAGCTACACTGCTCTGTTTCAAGCTAAAGAAATTTTGTCTGTGCTTAAATCAATTGATATAAATGCTTCTCCTGAACCTGATGGTTATACCTCAGAATTCTTCATTAAAACTAGCCCCTATTAGTAAATGTGTTGTAACTACTTTACCACACTTTCAAGCCTGGTGCAAGATCCCCAAAAGCTATTACTCACATCGTTATTGCCCTCAGTTCGAAGAACACTCGTGCAAATAGCTTAGCGGATTATCAACCTATTTCTATTTGTAACACAATCTATATGCTGACTGCTAAGCTTTTGGCCACTCATCTAAAGCCCTCTTTATCTCAAATTATGATTCAGCCAAATCTGTTTTTATACCTGGACGGAATATTCAGAATAACATTTTGTTGGCCAAAGAGACACTTTTGCACTTTTCCAAATCTGTAGAAGTACTTATGTGTCAAGTTGAGTATCAGAAAAGCTTTTGACCTAGTCAATAAAGATTTTGTGCTTCATAAACTTCAGGCCAAAGGTTTTCCAACTCTCTATATCAATTGGATAAAAGCCTGTATCGCTGATGTTCAGTACCCTATTATTATTAATGGTGTTCTTCAATTCTTCTAATGGGATTAGGCCTTCTCCAACCTTTAAATGAGGCAATCAGAAGCAACACTTTCATGCCTTCTTCTCTAGATAAATTTCCATTGCTCACACTTCTTAGTTGCAGATGAGCTATTTGTTTTGGAGTAGCCAATCAAAAAAAGAGTAAAGGTCTTAACAATATTCTTGGATGTTTTCAAAACAGCCTTGAGGCTTGATATCGTCAACGGGAAGTCAGATATTAGGTTCTCTAAGGGCGGTCAATAATACTAGTTATTAGAGCCGCTTAATACAACTTCACACTATTGAGAAGCGGTTAGTACCGTGGCATTCATATTGCTTCTAAGAGACTAAGGAATTCAAAATAAGAAAATAGCTCACAGGTTGATCTCAAAGGTTTTTGAACTTTTGCAAGGGCAGCTTCAACTCCTAAGAGTTTTATTTGGAATCTACTTACATATTGGGGTAACTCTATGCACCAACCTAAAGGTGTAATAAAAGTCATAACTTCTATTGTGGCAACTTTTGATTTAATGGAGGAAATAGGAAACAATTTTACACTCATAAAATGGGAAAAATGTTATTAGGCCCAAATAATGCAATAACAATAATAATAGTAACAAACATCAATAATAACAATAATAATAAAAATAATAACAAAGCTCATACAAGAACTGATATTCAAAGCAACTAGTGTTTTTTATAGTGTTTTTATGAAAGGCGGCCATAGCCTATGCATATATATATTAATATATATAAATCAACAGTACAACGACTCAACCAGGACCAAACTCCACGGTGTCCTGTGCCAAGGAGGTTCAAAAGCCTCCCGGGAAGCTCATCTCCCCTAACAAAAGAAAAAGCACCCTAACGGGCGTACATAGCACAAAAATCTGCCACCCGATTAGCGTTGCGCGATCGGTGGGAAAAGATAACACGAGAAAATCAAGCAAGAAAGCGGGGTGATCTGCATGACGCTCTCCGCCTTGTGAACGGAGAGTCCTCTCCCAAAGACGACGAAACCTCTGAACCGCTCCCAAGCAGTCACCCTCTATGATGACTCCCATCAGTATCCACCTTTGTAGCCAAGAGAGCCTACCACAGAATGGTCATTGCCTATATCTCTACCTGAAGAAGAGACTGTGCCTATAAGCTATCTACTGCAGCAACCAGTAATTGTCCGTCAGAGTCGCGGACAACAGCTTCCCCAAAAATAGTATACTCTCTGTAGCTGTAGCCGCATCAATGTTGGCCTTCAACTAACGAGTCGGGGGGACACCATCTGTAGAAGGTGGAAGGGCCCTGATGGGTTGTGGGACCCTAGGAGTCAGACCCGTCGTGCAGTCCGGCACTAACCATGGCAGAAAGTATCGAGCCCGCACAAACCATCGATATAGGGTGCGGGCGATCGTGAGAGTGCTCAATCCTGCTCCTCCATGACTGATATAGCGAGTACACAACAAGCTGGCAGCTAAAGCGGTGTCGTCGAGACGCTAAAGCGGTCGAGAACAGCGCAGTGAACTGTCCCAGGAGGTGAGTGTGGTCGGGAGCAAGCCCCAACAAACAAAGATCTCCATGATGGCCCTCGTGCAACAGCAATGGACTACAAAGTGCTCCCTGTCCTCCTCCGAGTCACAGCCCCAAGCACACGCTGCTTACTGAGTGAGCCCTCGTCTGAGTAACTAACACCTCGTCAATATAGCATCACTGAGCAGTCTCCAAAGAAAACAAGCCTCCCTAGGCCCAATGACATCTCCCACTTCGCCGCAAAACTGTCAAGGTTGACCTCCTCTCTCCAACCGGTACAATCGGGTTGGCTCTACTCTCGGTAAAATCATCCACCTACCACTGCAAGGTCCCCTCCTCAAGCTGAGTGTGTCTCTGAACGACTGGCCAGCCGTAGCCCAAAAGTCTCCAATCAGCGGAGTCCTGCCCGCTGCACCGTAAAGTCCTCACCTCTGCGGCGGTAGCGAAACTCCATGGCTCTCACCCAAAGGAGGTCTTCTCTGTAGACAAAATTGTAGGCATGACTGGTTGCGAACACAGTCCACCAGAATTGCAGGTCTCTGATCCCGAATCCACCAGACTCAAGCGGTCGACAGATATCCTGTCATCTCATTTAGTGTAGACTGCGACCCCCCGCTCCTTCCCAAAGGAACTTACGAAGGATAGCCTCAATGTCGAAGAGGCAGGAGTTCGATATCAACACCACTAGCATTTGGTAGCTGGGGATCATAGCAAAGACTGACCTGATCAACCACAATCTTCCAGCAACGAAGAGGTGAGAACTGCTCCAGAAGCCCAACCTGCCACAGACCTACTCAGTGATGGCTAAAAAGTTTGCTCTCCGTGAGGGTATGCCCGTGACTGTCACCCTGAGGTATCTGAGGGACCTTCCTCTCTGAAAACTCAGCTGGATCGCAACCCTACGCATCCCATAAATTGGGTCTGTCGGCTGAAAACAATCTGTGACTTTCGCAAATTCACAGACTGCCCTGTCCAACTCACATACTCGGCCAGAATCCGCTGGACCTCACGACCCGCTGCCATTGAAGCCAATGCAAACATGATTAAATCATCCACGTAAATAAGATGGGAAAAGGTAGGCCCACCTCTGTCAATTGTATACCGATCGATCGGCCTATTTGCTGTTGCAGCCTGACTAGAAGGGAGAAAAGTTCCGAGCACAAAATGAATAGGTAAGGGGAGAGAGGGCATCTCTGCCTGAAGCCTCTCCTCCTCACTATCCATGAAAGTCGATGCTCACCAACCAAGACTGAGAACCTAGGGGACTCCACACACTGCATAGCCCAATCCGTTCACCGCTGCAGAAAGTCAAATCTCTGAAGAACAATGCATAAACACCCCACTCCATCCAGTCGTAAGTATGCTCCATATCCACCTTGATGGTCATATGACCGGCCGTCGAGGTAGAGTATGAGAGACCAGTGAGGATCACCTGGACCGTGAGGCAGTTCTCACTAATATCTCTCCTGGGAACAAAGGGTGCCTTACTCTCAAGTGATCAAAAAAGGCAGCATTGTCTTAAGGTGCATGACCAAGATCTTGGCCACCACCTTATAGACAGTGTGCACAAGCTGATGATGCGAAACTGCCTTGGAGTGGAGGCCCCCTCTTCCTTCGAAATGAGGATTACTAAAGTATCACGCCAGCGTTTCGGCATTCGCCCACCATCAAAGAAATGGTAGACGGCTGCCAAGGTGTCAGCCTAGGTGATCCTCCAGTAGCCCGTAAAGAAAGAGGGGGTAATACCATCAATCCCAGAAGGAACGATTAGGGCCAAGATTCCTCAGGGCTGCCCAGATTTCTACGTCCGTGATCATACATTGGAGAAACAGAATCTGTGTCACCAAGTATACGATCTGGAATCAAATCATCTGGGCAATCCCCTACGGGGCAAGGGATGCCCCACTTCCCCTGGAAAAACTCAAAAAATACCTGGTGAATCCACTGCGAGCCTGAAGTGAACTCCCCGAACTCCTCCTATAGCGCGAGCACGGTGTTCGACTTACGATACTGTGTCGCAAGCCGCTAAACACCGTAGTGCCCCGATCACCCTGAGAGAGCCACCGTGCCTTAGCTCGCTGCAAGCCACCAGCTCGCCAATCTCGCCTACACCTGAGAGAGCTCCTGCGTGGTTGCCCGGAGCAGCTGAACAAGCTCTGGGTCACCGCCCCTATCTAAGATCATGTCCTCCGTCTGGAGCTGCGTCAGAGTTGGCGTGAGCTCCATCTCCCTCCTCAGGTCTGAGAGCGTGTACCGTCCCCATCTCCACAGCGCCCGAAGAGTGAAAGCCAACTTGTGGTTGAGAACTGAGGACGGCGAGCCACGAGACGATCGCCCCCAAGTCCTCCGCACAACAGAGAAAGCCTCCGGGTACTGTAGCCACGTGTCCTCGAACTTGCACCGAGCACCGGTACTCTAGAACCGGGGACAAGCATCCGTCAAGAAAATTGCGTAGTGATCAGAAGCTACCTAGGGAATGTGGTGCACGACTGCACCCGACAAAAGGTTCATCGCCTCCGTGCTAACTGGTCTAGACGCTCTCAAATGCGGCGCACACCCTCCCCGTTGTTTTTCCACATGTAAGGTGGACAAACAAAGCCAAGGTCGTGAAGGTGGCACGCATTCAGTACCTCCTGGAAATCAGTCTGAGCAGTGGTGACTCTAAATGGATTCCCACCACGCTTCTCCTCCTCAGAGAGAACGCAGTTGAAGTCTCCACCAAGTACAAGCAAGCACCCCTCCACCCGCACAGCAAGGATCATCTGGCACAACTCCATCCTCGTGTACAAATCAGTGGACGCGTAGACGGCACCAAACTAGAAGCAGGTCCCCGAGAGCAAGGTGATGGTGGTGAAGATCACCTGGCTGCAGAAGAAGTGAACCTCACATTGCAAAAAATCAGCCTGCCAGGTCAGAATAATACCTCCCAAGCATCCTGAGGAAGGTTGAACTGTGAAGCTCCAGTGCCGCCCAAAGAGGCGGTCAGCATAACGACGGGTGAAAGACTCCACACGCGTCTCTAGCAAGGCAATCAATCCAGGATTGCACTCCAAGTTGAGCGGCGGAATGTGGTGTCGTGTTGTCGGCTTCCACACTCCGCGACAATTCCATGCGAGGATGTCGTTCATTAGGGAAATGGCGGGTGCTCCCTGCTCCTGGAGCGCAAGCACCTAGAAAGAGGTAAAGCAGCAGTGGGCAATGCGTAGTGCTGGTGGGTTGCACCAAGGAAAGCGGTGGGCTGACGACTCGGGCTGGGAGTGAGCCACAGGTTGTGGGGGCTGCAGATACAGCTTGGTGGGCTGATGGGTCCTCTGACGAGTCAGCAGCTTGGTGGGTTGGAGGGACCACGGGCAGGACTAGGCCCGTAGCATGGCACGGTGCTTGGGTCAGGTCGGTTGGCTTATGGCCCGCAATTGGGGAGCGCGAGGTTGTGACACGATGGACCTAGCTCATGGGCTGGGTCCGGTCCACGATAATACGGCCCGTGGTGGAAATGCTCACAATTGGGCCCGCGGTGGTGAGGCTTGCAAAAGGCGGGCCCCCGATGGGCCAACAAGAGAGAGGCCCGCAACTGGGCCTAGGGTAGCGCTGGGTGGACTTGTCATTAACGGCGGGTGCTCCTGTCGAGCCTGAGCAATGGGCTGGGTTGGTCCAACTAACGGCTGTACCCGAGTACGAGCTCGGGCAGCTCGAGATGAGGGCCTAGAGGCCCCCCGATGGGAGCAACCTCTTGAGGGGTTACGACAACTTGAAGTCGGGCCCTTTCGGCGTTGAACTAGAACCCAATCTGCTTCTTTATTTATGTTTTCCAGATTGGTGGGAGCTGAAGGTGATTGTGTTTGTTGCATGTTACAATCCGAGCAGTCTTTATGCCCTGCTTTACTGCAATGTTTACAATAAAAAGAAATTTCTTCATAAGAAATACATTGGGTAAACACCCCATCCACACCTCGAATAGGTAACAGTGTAATGAGCTTATCTTGAAGGTTTATTTCCACACAAATACGAACGAATTCACTCCTTTCGCCATTTGCGGTAGTTGCATCTGAGCCAATGGGCATGCCGACTGTGTAAGCTATGCGTGTAAAGTTTATGTTGCTCCATAGGTCAAGGGGAAAGCCTAGCAAACGTATCCAAATGGGTGTCAATCAACCTAGGTTCATGCTTGGTGTAAATCAGAGCACCCAATTGACCACGCCAGAACTTGGCCGCCGATAAACCATGGCCCTCCAGTAAGCACTTTTTCATTGGCTTGCTTTTCCACAAATTGCACTAATAAGCAGTCTGGTTCTAACATGAAGACCGTGAACTCACTGAATTTGTTCCACAGTAGCTTTAGCTCATTTGATTATGACATGATACAGGATGCGTCGGCCAAAAAGGCGGACTATCAAAAAGCCCGCAAACCTCTCCCTTAGCTTTAGTTGGGCTTCAAAGTCCATCAAAATTTCTCCTTGTTCACCTCTCAAGTTATCCGGCGTACTAATTTGCACACAATGAATGATTTTAGGCTGTGTAAAAACATTTATGTCCGCAATATGTAGTTTGTGTCCCAGTTGGAGTATTTCGTCGAACACCTTGAGGGCATTCTTCCTGAGAAATTGCCATGCCTCCTTCTAGTAAGGGTGAAGAGCTATCAGGTGGAAACCCATTCTCAAACACATCTAAGTCCACAACATTCACAGCATCACTTGCATTAGATTCAGAAATTACGATAGTCAAATCATGAGTAACCGGGCTTAGAATTTTTTTTTGTGTTGCAAAAATTTCTGTTATCTTCATGGAGGAAGATGCAGCTATAAACCTTAGGAGATCTCTGCCTTGTGTAATGGCCGGTAGCCCCATTGCCAACCTAAAGGAGCTGCTCAACATCTCCGAGGACCTCGGAAAAGATGCCGGCGTAAACCTCACAGCCGTGGCCAAGGGAGTTGCCCACTTGGACGATCGGACCAAGGCCTCGGTCCTTCCGTTTTCGTCGGTCTCCTTTGAAGCTGATCCCGATCCCGAGACATCGCCCCCCCGGGCTGCAACCGATGCAGCGCTCGGTCAGCAAGCCGAGCAACATCACGCTTCCGCGGTTCCTTCTAATAAGGGTGAAGAGCTATCAGGTGGAAACCCATTCTCAAGCACATCTAAGTCCACAACATTCACAGCATCACTTGCATTAGATTCAGAAATTATGATAGTCAAACCTTGAGTAACCGAGCTCAGAATTTTTTTTTGTGTTGCAAAAATTTCTGTCATCTTCATGGAGAAAGATGCAGCTATAAACCTTAGGAGATCTCTGCCGTGTGTAATGGCTGGTAGCCCCATTGCCAGCCTAAAAGAGCTGCTCGACGTCTCCGAGGACCTCGGAGAAGATACCGGCGCAAACCTCACAGCCGTGGCCAAGGGAGTTGCCCACTTGGATGATCGGGCCGAGGCCTCGGTCCTTCCGTTTTCGTCGGTCTCCTTTGAAGCTGATCCCGATCCCGAGACATCGACAACTACCAGCACATCATCCGCTGCCTGCGCAGCCGCCACCGCAGCCACGGAGTGGCCTTGCGGGTCCCGACGTTGACCTGCGGAAGCGTGACGTTGCTCGGCTTGCTGGCCGAGCACTGCATCAGTAGCAGCCCTGGGAGACGGTCAAGCCTTAGGGAGTGGGGGCTCATCTTCCTCTTTTCCATCCTTTGCTTTCCTCCTTCTCGTAGTGTATGTGAGGAGCATTAAAAGCTTTTCAATGCATCTGCTGGCGAGGGGGGTTTCGCGTCGTGTCTATTTACTTACATTAATTACAATGACTTGTTACAATATGATTTTTAAAGCAACTAGTGTTTTTCACCCTTCTTGGAACAATGAGACGACGTTAATTCTTTCTTACCCTAACTAAGCCTAGTTTTTGAAGAGTAAGACGTGATTATTTCCACCGAACTAGAAGTTCTTCTTCCCCTTGTTTCTAGAAAGTGTTGTTTCCTTCATTCTCTAGCTTCAGTGAAGATTTTTCTTTGGAGTTCGATCCTGCTCTAACGAAGGTTATATCCTTCAATTCTCATTAGATTGAAGCCAGATCCAAGCTGTGGGAGACCTGCCTTGCAGGATATTCAGTTGGAAGGATACATTCCTACCGGGCTTTAGTTGCAGTGATGAACAGGCTGTGGAATTTTAAAAGCTTCGCAACTGAGGAAAATCGCTTGATAGTTTTGGATGAAGGTTTGTGGGCCTTCTTTGGCACCTTGTCCCTAATCAAGAAGTGGAACCCTACAATTTTGCAATAAATAACATGGCACTTTTCCATATGGTTCAGGTTTCCTTAAATGCCTCTCGTTATTTGAACTGATGTTGCTATATCAAAAATAATAAGATCGATAAGCTACTCTTTGTTGATACTCTAACTAAGCAGACGAAAAGGTTGGCTTTTTCTAGGGTTTGTATTGAAATTAATCCTGTAATTGTACTCCCAACCTCCATACCCAGTGATCTTAATGGATTTTTTTTAAACAAAATATTAGCTATGAATGGAAAGCATATTTGCAACTCTTGTATTGTGTTCAAAATTGGCAATGATTCATGTGCTTGCCCTAAGTTTGCAAATTATAATGTCGTCAAATGCGGTAAGCCTCTAAAAGAAGAGGCAAATCAACGGCTTCTCAGGGAACCCAAACTAATTCCCCAATGTCAGCTTTGCCACCCCAACGTCTTATAACTTCAATTGAGACAACAGCTGCTAATAATATTTCACCCAGCCCCGCCTCTAGAAGCTTGAACCAATCTCCTTCTAATCCGAGGAATATCAATCCTACTTCTTTAGATGTAATTGCAAAAAATAATTTGTCAAAGTTTAATCAAAATGATATGTCAGTTAATGTGTCTGATGCTTTAATTAGGGAAGAAGACACTGAGGAAAATTCTGATATTTCAAACTTGAGGGATGAAACAATTAGAACACAATGATCACCAGAAGTTGGGTGAAAGGAGGTGCTACAAGGATCGATAATAATTTTTTTAATAATCATGTCCTTATTATCTCAACTAGTATATGCGCCAATGCTCTGAATAAAAATTCCCACATTTTTGAATGCAAACTCTTGGTGAATTAATCCAAGACTGCCTTTGTCGCTTTGTTAGAAGCCAAACTTTTGCTTGGTAGATTGACCTCATCTTTTACTTCTAAAAAGTGAAATTTATTTCACAAAAAAGGCTCTTTTAACAATTTTGATAAAGCACAACCATGTAGAATATAGATAAAATAGGATTCTAATAATGCTGATTTTATAGTTATTGATTTTCAATATACTCATGGTGCTCTCTTAATACATGTTTTCCAAGTATAATTCATTTTACAAATTATGGGGGCTAACAATATTAATATTTTGGATCCAGGTGGGGGCATAGCTTCTACTTATTGGAAGCGCACTATAAAGATACTCGTTCTCATCAAACATTGTAATGAGTTTAACCCATACCCTCCAACCATCATGGGAAAATCTTCGCTTTTCTATAGTAATGGCTAAAAACTTGGTAATATGATCAAGGCCTACCGTAAATTGGTGAAAATATATTTAGTTTGAAGGACACGAATTAAAATATTATTGCTTCCTATGGCAGTGTCTTCACAATGGGCTAAAAACAGCTATTAATTTAAAAGCCAGCAACGTTTTGGTGTGTTTGGCTTACATTCTTTGTGGCACATGAGAAAAGCTTGAACCATATTTATTTCAATGATAAATTTTCTTTTAATATTTTAAAAATGAAAAATATGTTCAAAAATATATATTTTCTGCCATCTATTACACAACTCCTTACTTTAAGCACAGATGGTTACTTTAGGAAATCACAACAAAACAGGAAGTTGGCACTCTTATTAATTAGTAGCCTGCAATACAATCTGGGCAAAGAGAAATAATAGAATATTCAAACAATCAACGAGATCTCTACCACGTATATAAATTATATTCTGTTAGGAATATGTTGGCGAATTAATATTGGCTGTATTAACTTCATGTGAAAGTTTCAAAAATGCTTCAAATCCTGTTTGGAAGATCTTAGTCCTGTTTTCTTGTAGTTTCATTTTCTTGTATAATTTCAAATATTGACGCAGAATTGGGGAGCTTGCCTGACCACGACTACAGTTCGTGTCTTGGCTTAGCTACGTCTCAGGCAATTTTTCTAGGAACCGAATTTCCTGCTGAAGTCATCTCTCTTCGAATTTTATGGCACCTCGGACTAAAGGCCAGATACGAGTACAGATTGGTTTATTGAAAATATAGGATCTTAATTTTCTCTTTTGGTGCTATTTTGTTGTTACAATTGCTTTTGTATTTGTCAGTCAGTTATTTAACTATTGGTGAGATTATTTTTACCTGTTGTTCTGAAATATGATGTGATTTTTGTAAAATCTTTGAAGTGAATAATGGACGAATTATTTTTCCAAAAAAATAATAATAATAATAATATTAACGATAATTTTAAAAAATAAAGTGTGAAAAAAAATAATTCACTAAATTTATCATTTTAATAAAATAATTATATGTAATATATAATTAAGAATTAAATAAAATAATATTTCACTGATTAGCTTAGGTTTTCACCACATGCTTTAAGTAGTTGGTTAAATTAAGCTAATTAATGCTCTTATCCAAAGTAGTAATAATATTATTTAAATAATAATTTAATTTTAAATTTATAAAAAAATTTAAATACATTAAAAAAAATTAGTAAATAGCTTATTCTAACTACAAAAATATCATGAACTCAAATATAAAGTCTATTTTTGAATTTAACAGCATCTTTATTGCAATTTTGTAGAGCTGGAAAATTTCAAAATTTGAAGTAAATTTTAAACTCTAGAGAATAGTTATAAAAGTTAGAAAATCGAGTAAATTATAAAGTTTGCAACAATATAAGAATTGAGACTAGAAGTTTCTAGTTTGAAAATTCAAATTTTTAAGAATTTAAAATTATTAAAATCCCAAATATATTAAAATAATAACTTGTGAATAATGACTATTACGCTGACCTACACTCATCACCATGTTCCTATATATCGATACCAATGTTTTATGTTATTTTCTAGTTCTTTGATGTAGCATATGTAAAGTTATAGTTCTTTAGGTTGTGTCAATTAGATGTACTCAGTTACTAGTTGTTTTTGTACTTGTAAAACAGTATTGTGATTTTTTATTAATAAATTATTGAAATTTATTCGGTTCTTCATTTTGTATTTGGATAATATGTTAATGCCTTTGGATCTTTAGCTTAATGAATGTAAAACTTATGTTTTCACCATCAGGTCTTAATACCCCAACTTAGTAACACCTTATTAGGTTAAGTCGTTATGTGATAACACTACTATCACCGAAAGGAGATGTGTGGTAACAGAGAAAAGTTTATCTCGTTGTATGGAAACAATCAACATTATCAAAGAGTTATAGTGATTGGTGATCTGAATTCTTAAATAATAGTAACAAATTATTTGATTCTGCAAGAAGATGAAAATAGTAGGAGAATCAAACAAATTATTCTTCCAGAGTAAAATCATTATCAGAAAAATGATCAACAATTTTATATACAACTATCATGTTAAAGAAAATGCATGACAAAAAGGGGAAGCCACTAGATTGTTTCTTGAAGGAAAATAATCACGCTAAAGAAAGATGAATGACTTGTAAAAGGCTTAGCCAAATATAAGAGAAATGTATGTTATGTATATATGTATATATGTATATATGTATATATGTATATATGTATATATGAAAGAAAAAAAAATTATAAATAAATATATATATATATATATATATGTGTGTGTGTGTGTGTGTGTGGATTTGCATGTTGAAAGTGCATGATAACTAAAAAAATTTTAGGAATCTATAGCATATATAGATCACATTAACAATTAATGTTGATTGTATTGTAAGCCCCTGATTTATTTAAGGATTTTTAATGCTGCACAAAGGACAGGCGGACAATAGTATTTACTTAGATGAGGGTTTAACTAACAAACTCTGCAGCCAAAGCCGTGCCAATAAGAATATTGCAGAATAGGACGAACAAGCTTAAGAAAGAAATATCCAAATGACAACAACGATTTGGGGTTATATGAATGCATGGAGTTCTCAAAAATGTTAAGGTATGGGGACGGGTTGATGTAAAGAACATTATCTCAGCGAACGAAGAGAGATTGACTGTTTGATCGAACCAAGAACTACAGAATACACTAGATGCAGCTTAATCACTACTTCAGCCATAAAATCAAACAACTACAGTTTTTGAAGGATGCAATTAATAACTGCCAGAAGAAGAACTTACAAAATGTTGAAGGCAAGAAGAATATTGGTCCATGATCTTTTGTTAGAAGAACTTCCAACGGAAGTCTTCAGCTGAAACTTATGTTTATTAACATATGCGTTTCCAAATTCTTTTTCACTAAAAAATGAAAGGAAAGTTGAATATGATGATAAAATTGTATTATATAATTTTTTCACTGGAGGATAATGCTTGAATATGCATGATTTCAGACACGGACTGTCTTCGTGTTTGTGCTTCTCAGCTGAATGATAATATTCCTGTATGTGAAAATTAAGTAAACAAGGATAAGAAAATGTATACATATATATTGCATTTTCAACTTTAAAATTTGAAAATATCAGTATCATTAAACAAATGACAGTCAATCTAAGCAATCCATCTGCGTCAACATATATCTACAACAACCATGATTTTTTATCTAGCTAACGGAATATTTTAGTTGAAAATGTAGAAAGTCACGAAATCTAAATATAAAAAAGGAACATATTTGAAATAGAATGCAAAATAGAGTAACTTATTATTACTAGGAAAAAGTTAAATATCAAGAAAATTTAACAACTCAGGAATAAATAGACATCAGAATATAATTTAAGCATGCTGAATCTATTATATTAAAAGTAAAAGTAAACGGCATGAATTTTAGATTTATATAGAAAATTAAAATAGGAAAAAAAAGCATGGGTAGATATTTCACTCGAATAAATAGTGATAAGATGAAACTATTACAATTGACATGTGATTCGAGCTCACATCAACTAGTTATGGAGTTGCAACCATTTTTTCCCAAAAAATCAAAGGCAAAAAACAATTATTGCATGCTGAAAGTTGATTAAATATATATATATATATATATATATATATATAACTTTTTAAGAACATAAACTTCATATAATATAAGTTTCTTAGCTTCTATGCATTTGTTTACACATCAAGAATTATTCTCTATTTTTAAGGATTATTACAAAAAGCAATGAACTGCCTTCACCAAGGTTTTCAGCAATATTTCAACATTGAATTCTTCCCTCTTCAACGTATCAAATAAAATTATCCACAATCTATATTGTTTCCCACCCAAAATAAAAATTAATAACATAGATGACTATTTTTGCATGGTACTTTTTTCTTTGAACCCCAAATCCTAAGCACAACCTGATAAATCTCACTTTCTCATATCTTTCCCTTCCCTCACATGCGTCCAGCTCCTTCGGCTCTCCAGTTTCTCCTTTGTCATTCACATTACTATATTAAAGTTTAGTTTATTCCCTTACTTTGTTATCTCATCTTTGCAACTAAGGTTCATCTACCTCCTCCCCAACTTCATCGTAGATGTCTTCCTTCTCAATACTCTCATAGAAGACTATTTTTGCATGGTATTATATTCTTCCAAATCCTAAGCACAACCTTATAAATCTCACTTCCTCGTATCTTTTCCTTCCCTCACATACGTCCAGCTTCTCTGGCTCTCCTGTTTCTCCTTTGTCATTCACACTATTATATTAAAGTTTAGTTTATTACCTTGCTTTGTTATCCCATCTTTGCAACTAAAGTTCGTCTACCTCCTTCCCACCTTCATCGTAGATGTCTTCCTTCTCAATACTCTCCTTGCAACCTGCAAATATGCAGGTCATCGTACAACATTGAAACCCTTAACCCCCTACATCAATCGTATGCCCAGCGCTCAACCACCTACTCTTACAACTACTCTCCCCAAATGTTCACACAATTACATCAACTATAATCCCCCACAATGTTGGGGTTACACTGACATGATCAAAAGCTTTCAATAGATTCAAAAGTAAATTTTCAATACTATACAACCGGTAAATCATTTTATAATATGATAGAATGATTCAAATTACATATTTGATTGAGTTACAAAAGCAAAATTCATTAACATATCTGATTTACTTATCTAATTGTTACTAAATCTATCATCTGAAGTTAGGTATAGTGTACCCACTTTCTTGCCTCTTGCCACCACCATGAGTCCCTTTAACACTTCTCAGCTTCCACAATCAAACATTATGGTGAGCCACAACCGCATCCACATTTACGGTTCTGACCTTACCGCCGCCTTTTCTCATAATGCCAAATGATTAATCATCCCCTAGGTATATTTTGCCGCAATTCCCAGCAGCATAATTATGTAATAATTCTTTGTAAGGTACAGAATGAAAAACGAACCATAGTCCTAATTTAGAACTATATGAATTTTCAACACAGCAAAATAACGCTAGCAAGCTCTCCACTAATGGAACGTGAATTATAATTCTTCTGGAATTATAATGCTTCGGATGGCTTGTATTTTCTTCAGTGCTTTGCATTGATATTTGAAATACATATTTTTATTTCAGTGTCAACACAGCTTCAGCTTCAAATTTCTTGATTGACTATCAAGGTTTGGTAAGGATTTCAGCATCAACAAATAATTAGTTGATTTTGCAAGAGTTTTTGCTCTATAATTAGATAACCTTAAGTTCTCATTTTAGATTATATGCCGGGTGCTTAAAAATGTTATTAATTTGATCGATGTCAAAGCATAATAATTCAAGAGATAAAAGTTTAAATTTTTAGGGTGCTATAATGATATAAAAAATTGGAATTCTAGAATAATATCTTAAAGCAGTCAAAGTGTTTGTCAAAGATGTTTAGGGTTGTTAGAGTTGAAACAAAGGTCCAACGTGCTGTGCACGATTGGCTTTATCTCTCACACCTCTAGTGGCAAAGTTAGGATAAGATCACATCAATGTTCTCCTATATTATTGACAAAATGACAGACGTATGTTCTTATTTTGAGTTAGTAACTTTGAGCTAGTAACTTTCTGATTTAAGTGTTTAAATATTTCCAAAATCAACACTCAATGTGCCTACACATCCCTAAAACACCTAAAGATGAAATTTTTCAGCATTTGTCCATTAAATTTCAATTTGAAAGCTGCTAGAAAATCGGGCAAACCGAACGTCCAAGTGCTCCCAACAAAGCCTATACCCGAGGAAACCCCATACGCCCCAGGCGCGCCCAGGCACCCGTGGAGCATAGGCTTGAGAGACCAGGCATAAGTGGTCATTCATATGCGAAAATAGGCGTCCCATGGGAACTTGCGGACGGTTTTGGGCTTGTTTTAAAGCCTATTGAACGATTAGTGTGTAAGAGGTGTGAGTGTCTGTTGAGATTAACATAGAACTCTTGGGAGAAGACTTGTGAGAGATTTAGAGAGGTGTGATGAGGAAAGACAGGGCTTAGGTGTGTTCGTAGGCGGAGTTGATCATCTTCTTGTTCCTCCAAAAGTTCAAGTCTTGATTTGTACTCTGTAATCTTATTTTAAGTCCTTTTGAAAGATTAGTGTGTAAGAGGTGTCAGTTCCAATTAAGATTAACAAAAACTCTTAAGAGAAGACTTGTGAGAGATTTAGAGAGGTGTGTTGAAAAGAGATAGAGCTTAGGTGTGTTCCTTGGCAGAATTTGTCATCTTCTTGTTCCTCCAAAGTTTCAAATTTTGGTTTATACTCTATAATCTTGTATTCTTCATATAGTGAATTTCTTGTAGTGATGTGGCTCCTTAATTTTTCCCATATTTTGAGTTTTCCAAATAAATCCTTGTGTTTAGATATTTGTATCTTGTGCATGTGAAGTCTGTGCTCTTGTGTGAATTCTGAGTTTTGCTTTGATAACCTCAACTCAAAGCCAGCGTAAAATCCTAATAAGTAGTATCAAAGCGTTTGATTTTAGGGTTTATTAGTTTGAGTGGGAGCAATAGCAAACAAAACAAGATACAAGATTGAGAAGTTTAGTGAAACGAACTTTATGCACTACAAGATGAAAATCAAGAATTTATTGTACCAGAAGAAGTTGTACTTGCCATTGGGAGTAGCTGAGAAGAAACCTACAACTATGACAATTGAAGAATGGGAAGTCCTTAACAGAACAACACTGGTTGATTTGTCTTTCTTTGTCCTCATATGGGCGTTCAACATAGTGAATGAAAAAACAACAGTAGATCTCATGGCGGCCCTAACAAGGATGTATGATAAGCCTTCAGCTTCCAATAAGATTTTTCTGATGAAGCAACTATTCAACATGAAGACGGTAGATGGTGGTTCAGTGACAGAACATCTGAATGAGTTCAACATTGTGACAATACAGTTAAACTCTATAAACATCAAGTTTGACGACGAGGTGTAAGCTTTGTTGCTTCAATCTTCACTACTGGATAGTTGGGATGGATTAATTATTGTGGTCAGTAACTTGACAAAAAATCGAGACTGAAACTCAATGACATTGTGGAGCTTGTGTTGAATGAAGAAATTCGAAAGAAGGCTTGCGATGAGTTCAGATCTAAGTGCTAAAAGCAAAAAAAAAAGGGAAAATCAAAACCAGAAAAAGGAGAAGTCGAGTGCTGAAATTGTGGATAAAGCGGGAACTTGAAGGATTGTTTCGCCCTGAAGAAGTCAGGAGGCAGAAATCAAGATGTGAATCATTCTGCAAAATGTTACGGCAGGTGATGTCGAAGATGTATTGATTTATCTTCAAAGGGTACAGGATCCTGGGTTGTGGATTCTGGTGCATCCTTTCATGCAACTCCTAGAAAAGATGAATTCAAAAATTACACTCAAGGTGATGTGGAAAAGTTCTGTTTGGAAGATAATAAGGCATGCATGATTATCGACAAGGGTAATGTTTACATCAGGTTATCGAATGGATCGGTATGGAGACTAAGAGATGCCAGACATATTCCGAGTCTGAAGATAAAAGTGATCTCTATCGGTCAGATAGGTCGTATAGGCTATGCTACAACCTTCACCGGAGACTCGTGTAAATTTCCAAGAGGTGCTTTGATCACAGCTTAAGGCAATATGAAAGGGACACTTTATGTGATTAATAAAGTGTCTAATTTATTGTGGGAGCAAAAACTGGGACTGGTCTTTAGCACCAAAGATGTATTCATATGAGTAAAGAAGGGATGAATTCACAGAAATTGAAGCTAGGAGCAACTTCAGTTGTCCTTAGTACATGATAAAGGATGAGTGAGCCACACCACGACCTTTCCAAGGATTGAAGCCAAGGTGTGGAAATTCTATATTTGATGATGGCGTGATCATAACCAGACTACAAGTAAAAGATTGCCAAGGTGTAAAGACCAATTGGATCACTAAACGAGGTGCCAACAGAATTATGGGGGATTCCAAAGGGATTCAAGGTAAGGCTACACTAGTCCGCAGTGAACCGGGCGCCCGTGGAGCGCCCATGTGCACCCAAGCGTCCGCGGCGGTTTAGACACGAAAATAGGCGTCCTGTGGGCACTTATGGACAGTTTCAGGCAGTTTTTGGCTTGTTTTAAAGCCTGTTGGAAGCTTTAATTAGTGTGTAAGAGGTGTGAGTGCCTATTGAGATTAACAAGAACTCTCTAAGGAGAAGAATTGTGAGACATTTAGAGATGTGTATCGAAGGAAGACAGGGCTTAGGTATGTTCTTAGGCGGAGTTTGTCATCTTCATGTTCCTACAAAGGTTCAAGTCTTAATTTGTACTATATAATCTGGTATTCTTCATATAGTGGATTTCTAGTGGTGATGTGGCTCCGTGATTTTTCTTAAGTTCTGAGTTTTTTAGATAAATCCTTGTGCTTGGATGTTTGTGGCTTGTGCATGTGAAATTTGTGCTCTTGTGTGAATGCTGAGTTTTGCTTTGGTGACCTCAACTCAAACCCGCCGTGAAATCCTAACAGCAAGTTTAATTCCAATTTTGAATCACTTTCGATTAAGATTAACCTCATGTTAGAAGGTCATAAACAACACATTACTCTCCAACTAATCCAAATTCACCAAGATATAATCATGCGTAAATTTGTGCCAAAATTTTAAATGGTAAATTCTAGATCGCATTGAAAAGAAAGAGAACAAAGTAACCCCATTATTTCACCTCAACAAAGAGCACAACCTTCTAAAGTTTATTTAGTGACAGTAGTTATCTTAATTAATCTATGAGTAGTGCACTTGCAATTTAGTCAAGTTGTATTTTATTTAACATGTAGGAGCATGAGACTTGCGAGTCTTCAAGAAAATTTTTTATATCAAAAGTTTTAAAGTGATAATTATATTTTAATTAACAAACAATCTATGTTTTCGTCTACTTTATTCAGCAACTTTTTGTAGACAAAGCACTTATATAATTAGTACACCCAACTCTTTGACACAGAGATCTATAGAAATTTTATATCATATTATTAATCAACTTAAATCCAAATAACCTAGTCAAATCTCATCAACCTTTATTAATTATACATTTTGAAAATTAGAAAAATTATTATAAATGATTAACAAAGTGGCCAAAAAATTAATCAAGAAAAGAGAAATCGTATGTAATCATATTCAATTTTAAGCCTAAGTTTTCTAAGAATCTTCCGTTACAAGATTTTTGCACTCCACCAGATCATAACAACTCTTGATTAATGAAAAATTTATATAAGAAAAAAACTCAAGAAATGGATACCCAAGTCTAAGGCTATATTCTTCTACATGTGTGTAATGGCGAGGATATCACCAAGGCAAAAGGGTAAAGGTCAGATAGGCGTGAATTACGTTTGTTCAAGGCTTATGAGATTATTTAAAGGAAGCTTTCAAAGAGTCTCTCCTAGCAGAAGGAATCTCATTATATGCCTTTAGTAGTGAGATTTTCAAGGCAAAAGGGTACAGGAAATTACCCTGGAGAGAGAAGGTCCCAGAAGCGGGCCCAGATTCTTTGCGCAACGGAGATGAACGAGATGACTGAAGCGCAGTGCAGAAGCGACTGTAAGAAGGTACGAGGGGTGGTATCCATCGCCGAAAATTGAAGCCGGAAACCTTGGGGATATAGGCACTGCGGCCATCGAAGTGCTTTAGAAAATAGTCAAACCAATAAGTGGATTATTAAAGGTGCTGCTCGAAATTCAGCACTCACTTGAAAGGAGCTTGAATTTTGAGTCGGTTATTTATAGAATCAAGTCAGCTTGACTTACATGTAATAAATAAATTTATAAAATTTGTATATGAATTAAATATCGTCATGATAACGATCTAAGTTCGAATCCACTTAGCGAAGTTTAAATCAGTTTTGTTCTAAATACAGAATTTAGTTTATTTAAATTCGAATTGAGAGTATGATAATCAAAATCGTTCGTTCAAATACCCATAAACCAAAGACTGATAAATAGAGTTCATAATTTTGAAGTATAAAAGGTTCAATCTCTATTAGCTAACCCTAGATCCTTGAAGTTCATGATCCTTCTTGTATTCTCATGTGATTCTTCTCATCTTCGTTAGTGATTTTCTTATGACTATTCTTTGATTTTCTTATTGAATTTTTGTCAGTCAATTCAAGGATTTTGCAAAGCATCTTCTGAATTATTAAGAAAATTAATATCAATTTATTTTTTTATTTTCTAAATTTTTATTAGTAGATGTTAATCTGGATTCTTTGGCAAAGTTTGTTAGACTTAGCATGTTTCTAGCTTTCTATGATTTTATTGTTGAACTTCTCTATTTCTAAAATTTAAGTTGAGATCATATGTACACAAGGCATATTGTGAGTCATTTTTTAAAATTTATCATCTACTCATCTATGAATCTGTGATTAGTAGATTAGTAGATATATAGATGTTGATCTATCATTTAAACATATGTGATTTGTAGATGAGTAAATTTGTCATTTATTTATCTCTCACAATTTATTTTTTATTTCTATTTGGTTAGGGTTTGTCGACAACATCTGCTTCAATATGTTTAGGGTTTGTCAATTTCTTGTTGATTTTCTCTACTATTATAAGCCGATGTTAATGATGTCACTGATGTGCATGCAAATTGTAGTTAATGAAGACTAATGTTAGTGTTATTGAAGTTACTATGTTAATGATGGCATTTCTACTGTTAGTGATGTGCATGCAGTTAAGACTGATATTAGCGACGTGCATGCAGCTCATTGACATGATGCATCAGTCATCAAATATCACTAAGTTGCGGGACTTTTATATGATGTGTATATACCGATTTTATTAAGATGAATGTGATGATTAAATCTCTTATGGATGTGTATGCATTGGTTGTAGATAAGAATTATTTATTCATGATTTTGGTAGCAACCTATTGCATATTTGATATGTAGTTCTTATTAAGATGGATTTTTATAGGAAGTGTGATGGTAGTTGCTAAGCACTAATGAACAATCGAGTATATATTTTCATTTTTCATTGTTTACAAGCTATTATGTGCTTATTGTAATTATTATTTAAGAAAAATTTAATTTTGCCCATTGCAGATTGTAAACTTATGTGGATAATACACCTTAAATTAAAATTAAAAACCTATTATATGTGTATTACAATTTAACATGCAATAATCTTTATGCATAATGAAGTTTAACATCAATTCTAATAACTCATTAATACTTAGTAGGTTTTAGATAAATGAATACATTTTATCATATTTTTTATCTAAAAATTGTTGAATTTGAGATAAAGTAAATGAAGTTGAACAATTGATTTTATATAGTGTTTCCAATATGTTGTAATTAATGTAGCATTGCAACTAGTAATTATGTGTTGCACTTAGCACTTCTAAATTATTGTACTTTTGATTTTTTTTTAATTATTAAAATGATGTGTTTTATCTTTATGTAAGCTTATGCAACTCCCAGCTCTATCATATTGTCCAAGTTCATTTTGTGTACACCTTGATTGAGATCAAAAGTTTGGCAATCGATCTAATGAATCCCCGAAGTCTAACATTGTTTAGTATAAGAGTTTGTTCAAGATGTTAGTTTATTCAAGTGACAATATTCTATATCCGCAAACACGTTCATTATTTTATGGCTAACAAAATGATGGTTCAAAAGAAAGGGGGAGGCTACTAGATTGTGGCGACTGCCTCCACCATGGTCCGTTAACACGAATATTAGCACAGTTACGGCAAGTGGTCGTCATGGTGTAATCCCTCACTTATCATTAGATTAAATTTTCATCCCTAATCCACTAATAAGGGAATGATGTGCAATATGCACAACTAAATTATTTACTAAATGATCATACATGAATATCTGAGTGCGGAAGAAAAGAACAATTTACATCAATGTAACCATAATACAAAAATAGAACAACATCCAGCTTAGAATAAAATATGCAACAAGGAAAATACAACAAATACATATATTATTACAATATTTAATTAAAGTTCTAAGAAAGCAGAAAAATCCACTCATCATCTTCACTGAAATAAAAGAGCAACCTAACTAATGCTTCTCAACTTCAATGCACTCTTCCTCCTGACTCTGCTCCTTCAGGTGCTATCTCCACGAAATGCTCAGAAGCAGATATTGTCGGTTTCACAATGCCATGATGTAACAACTCAAAGTTGTTACTATGCCATTTAAGACTAAACTTGATAGAATTAGACAAAATTAAGATCCTGATTTTAGTTGAATAAAAATTAAATAAAAATATTCTTAGATAAAGCGCAATGAAGGGATTTTACTGCCAAAGTTTGAGAGAGATTGGAATTTCGGATCGTCCTAAATAAATTTATAAAATTTAAACTTCATAAAATAATAATAAATAAAATACAAATCAGAATTTAGAAAAATTTTTATTTTTAAGTCAAGTATCAAATGAGGATGCTATGTTTTAAATTTTATTAATTTAAAAGAGCCATATTTTTCATAGTTAATTTTTGAAGTTTTTCACTTAAAAATTAATATAAAATAAATACTCATCCAAATTAAGTATTTTTTGAATGTGTTGTTTGTCTCGTCGAGACACTCAATCGGGCAAAGTTTCATGAAATTTGGAATCCAAATGTCGAAACGATAAATACGAATAAATGATAAAATTCTAATCAAATAATATTATTCTTTTTTTCTCTTTTTTTCTTACCTTATTTTGACTGAATACTCTCTCTCACACATTATTACCTTGGAGGCATTTATACCAATAGATTTAAATCGGATGGTTGCATGTGATTTTATAAACTAAGCAGCCATATATATATATAAAAGAAGAGGAAAAAAAAACTATACGATTCTCCTACTTTCTTCCCTAGCCGATAACTTTTCTTCTCTCCTATGCAAGCCGTAACCCCCTTCCTCATTTGAGCCAATGGCTCTTCCTTACTGTGGGACCTCGTACCCTTCACGGCTATGCTAATATGGATATTAATATAATCGCAAGTAGTACGGTGCTTCAACAGTGACAAATCCCCAACCTAAGTTGAGTCAAGTATAACCCAACCTGCTTTAAGCAGAGGACTTGTCACCAGAAACTGAGGACATGCATCAATATATTAAAGTAGCGAAAGCAGAAAAATAGTATAACATAATATCCACATCACAACATAGTATAGAAAGGTAAATACAATAGTAACTCTGCTCAAAGTGCATAAGATAAATACATCCAGATTAAGAATTATTATAGACTAAATATTTAAATGAAAGAAAATAGCTCTCAACCTCATAACAAAAAATGAAAACTAACTAAGCAACAACAGGAAGGTCCTTCGCCTGTCCAAGCTCCTCTCCTACAGAACGACTAATGAAAAGCTCCAAATCTGACATTTATTGGTATCACAAATGTCAGGGCCCCATCCAATAAAAGAAAAATATTACAATTAGATAATTTATCTAAGTATATTTTAGGCTGATTAAGTGAACTGAATATTTAAGGATATCACAGTATTACTTAAAGCATGCAATAATTTAAGGTGCAACAAGCGACAATGAACATGATAGCTATAAATTACCTTTTTAACTAAACAATAAAGTATGCAAAATATATACTAAACATGAAGCTGAACAAGGTAAGGCTAAAATGTATAAATAATTGTAAAGTATTGAAAGTAAATTCATTCTAACATGTTTATGATCACATGAATACATGCTAATTTCATAAAAGAAAGGGGAACTGAAATGTGCTGAAATAAGTATACAAATTAGCATCCTAAATATGCCAATTCTTAATAAATATTGAACAGGAATAAACATATGAGTATGCAGAACTAATAAGTAAAAACCACTAAAATATGTGGCAAAGCCAACCAAAACTGTAAAAAAAGTAAAGCCACTGAAGCATATGACGAGGTAAGCCAAAATAGTTAAAAGTAAGCCACTGATGCATGTGGCACCACAAGCCAAAACACTAAACTGAACTGAACTGAAGTAAAAGCATGCATAAACATAGTACTGTCATAACAAAAATGGGCCATACAGGGCCTCTGAACAGAAGGTTCAACATCTGTCCATCCTAGGCATCATTAGAGCTAGGTCTAAGTTGAACTTATAGAATAAGATATGTATCCATCCTAGCCAAGCACAGGACTAGGTCCAAGTCTATTCTATAATAAAAATCTGAACTGAAGAGGCAGACTAAGCTAGGGCACACCATACTGAACTGAAAGCACTGAATGAACTGAATGAATGTTTATGCTTTTCAAATAATAACTTAGGATACATTATCAACATCCTGAGTTTACTTATTATATATAAGGAAAAAAGCTCAATAAATAAGGTGTGTAGAGCAACAATAGTCAAAGTAGGCATGAGACTCAACTAGACTGATGTGATATCTATTATTATCTAATTTAATTTGTTCTAACTATTATGAAAGAATACAAGTTTAAGTTCTCCAATATCCAAGTATCGAGTATATCTCATATTCTTGACCTTAAAGTTAATATTAGAACTTATCAAGTTCTAATCCAAAATCAAATAATGACTATAAAGGATTAAAATAGTTAAATCAACGACTTAATTATTGAGTTTAATCAGTCAACCCAAATCTTGACTATACTTGTAGCAACCCTAGGTTATTACTTAGCTAAATTATATCCTAATTATCATTCCATTGAGTTCATCTAGTCATTAGAATCAATCCTTGAAGATTTAGAGCGATTCGGAGCTTAATCAAATAATTAGAATATTTTAACAATATTTAATTAAGAGAAAATTGAGATATTTAGCTTGACCTCGAAATCAAATTTTGACTTCGTCATTGCGATCATCATCTCCAAATTAGCTTGGGGTGATATTTTGGATGCGTTAGGAAGTCGTCAAATTTTATCGAATATTTTAATATAATTAAATACCTCAAAAAATAGGAAAATTAAATACTCATCGAAATTAAAATCCGACTTCACCGTTGCGATCCTCACCCTCAAATTAGCTAAGGGTGAAATTTTAGGATTTTTCGGAAGTCGTCAAATTTTCTCGAATATTTTAATATATTTAATTAATTAGAAAATACGAAAAATTCATTGTCATCGAAATCAAAAGCCAATTTCGCAATTTTGTTTCTCACCCCGAAATTAACTTGGGGTAAATTTTTGAAATATTTCGGAGCACATTTATAAAACCTGATTTTTCTTTAGGATTAATTTAATTAAATAAAGTAATTTTAAAAAATTAGAATTTATATATTCTTTCCATCCTCCTTCTTCTTTGGCTGACTGGGATCCACAACCATCCAATCCAATTCTGAGCTCCTTTCCCTTTAGCCCCCCTGCTGTGCTTAGCTTAGCCTGCCCCCCTATCTCTTGCCAGCCCCCCCCCTCCATATTTCACCAAGTGGGATGGGACAACTCAGGCCCATCCCATCTCATGGCAGGCAGCCCCCCATTAAAAGAGCCTTTATCTCTCAGCTTCATTTCCCCTTATCTTCTTTGCCTAGCTAAAATCCCCATTGTTGTGCTTGCTCAATGAAGGATCTCTAAAGGTCTCAAGCCTCCCATAGGAAATCTGTCATTGTCAAAGTCAATGTACTTCCTTTCTCCCATTGAATGGATTCAATGGCTACTTTATTTTTGCTCTTATGCTTAGTTTTTTATCCTTAGAAATCTGTAATTAGGATATGGAGTTCATTAAAGCTCATTAGCTTTGTGATTTTAGGAAGATGAAGCTGCTCTGTTTTTCCTTCTTTCTGCATACCCTGACATTTAAATCCATTGTTTATATAGTTAGAATAATTCTTTTGTATCAATTTTGGTATCAATAGAAAGATCTCGGAAATACCTTTCCATCAGTATATAGCACCACACATGAAGTGCTCTAGGTTGAGAGTATTTGAGCCCAAAAGTTCAATCGTTGTAGTTTTCGCACATGCGAAATCACTGTCGGGCGCTGCAGCGCGCCACAGCGCCCGAAGTTTGAAATAGGGTTCGCCATAGCGCGTCACAGCACTTGAACTTTGAGTTAAGTCTGCCATAATCCGCTGCAGCGCGCTTCAGCACCAAAACCCACTGCAGCGCGCTATAGCACCGAAATTCGCTACAGCGCGCTATAGTGCGCTCCAACGTGCCACAGCATGCGGTAGCGCCTGGCTTTCGGCCAAAAGGCGCTACAGCACGCCATAGTGCCCAGGACTGTCCGGATTAGTCTAGAACTGGCTGAAATAGTTAAAACTTCACAATTTTTGAATTTTAAGGACCCTAGGACCCTAGTGGGCCGAATTATATCAAATTTGATCCTAGTTTAAGTAAAATTGAGCACTGTATAAAATTATATGTGAATTTTAATTTGCCTTAGATGATAATTAATCCATGATCGCCCCTAAAACCCTAAATATTTATTTGATAATAGCTTAGTCAATTAGAAGCCAAATTAAGAAATTCAAGATACTAACTAGGTTAGTAATTCAGTGCAAACTGTAAATTGAAATAAAATTTGGGTTTTGATAATAAGAAATCCTATGTTGACCAAAATACTCCTAACTCTAATTAGGTCATAACTTGGCCAAATGAGATCCAATTTGGGTCTACTCCCAGTTAAAGTACTTAGTATGATATAAGAAAGTTATACCTACTGAGTTTGCTGAATTTGGATCTCAAATGGAAAAGTTAGGTTTTTGACCCCTCTTAACCCTAGAATGACACATTTACTCCTATACTTAGAACACTCATAACTAATCCATTATACATCAGAACTTAGTATTCTTAGACTCTATAGAATCCGTAGATAGTAGACAACAATAAACTAACTAAATTTTTAGACTTTGATAAGTGAAATTAATAAAATTCTCTTGTAGGTTAGATTCCTTAAATTTGACCCATATGACTTAATACTTATTCAAATTTGGTGTACTTATTGTCTATCTTTATGATAGATAGTAAGTAGTCATTTGACAGTAAGAAAATCCAATTTGGAGTCCTAAATCAAAAAGTAGTTTTTTGGACCCTTAAGTAGGGGCAAAATGGTTATTTTGCCTAAAATTTAAGTTAAGTCTTATTAACCCTTAAATATTTTTTAAATCATTAAAAATAGTAATAAAACTAATTTAGGATTAATTTAAGTCTTAAATCTCATAATTTGAATTTGTCAAAAATCCTAATTTAGGCATGAAAATCTCTAAGGATAAAATACCTTATTTAGCTAAAATTTGCTCTTAACTTTCCTAATTAAATAAAACAATAAATAAAAGATAAATTAGAATAACTATCATTAACTCTTAAAATCTCTTAAGCATTTTCATTAGGAACTTCTTAGGATCTTCACTTGCACTTTAGGACCTTTTCCCTTACGATTAGGAGTAAATCTTATGTTAAAATTCATTCATTGAGTAAATATGTTATTCAATGAATGAAGCCTTAGTTTTATTAGTTTCTAGATTTTCATACTTTGATTTTGATTATTTTATCTCTTAACTCTAGATTAAGAATAGGAGAATTATCCTATTAAACTTGATTATACTTAATAGGATTTGCCTTAATATTTAGTTCACTTTTAGACTTAAAACCTTAGATCTTATATTTGACCATTGGATTATGTGATTAACTCTAATCTCATGGTGTTTAACTCATAATCCTTAATTTTAGTAGAACTTGATTAGTTCTTAGTTTAGAACATCTAAATTCATCAATTATGATGTGATGATTTACTTTTTAAATTATAGTAAATTCTGATTGAACTAAATAAGGACCTAGCTAGTCCTAATTGCTTTTAACTTATAAGGTTGTGCTTCTAAGTTATACTCGATAGTAAGAATTGGAGATCATGAACTTGTGTAACTTGGAATAATTAGAATGGTTTAATAGATAATAGCTGATGTCACCATGTGTAGTAGAGTCCCTTGCTCACTATTGTCTTACTTATGCTTTTGTATTCTTTGTATTTTGTGCCTTATTCCTTGAACATGTGATACAAGATAATATTGTTGCATGAAATGAAAATATAGAATATCTAGGATAACATTACATTGGGTTCAGTTACTTGTTGATCTGGCGCATTTTACTATACTGGATAGGGGTAAGGAGAAATAAGGAGTACTTGGCATTACTCATTATGGAGTGTTGTGCTAATTTTGGAACCCGCATAGTCTTGCAAACGTGCTTGACTCTTCAGCTACTTCTGGATGTATCAACAGAAGTAAAGTAAATAATTAAAATATTTCTACATGTGTACATTACTGCCTCTTCAGTTCAGTTTCTATTATGTTATTCCGGCCTAGCCTCAGATGACGCTAGGAATATTTTGTCACCTTAGCCTCTGCATTGACGCTAAGAATCCTTTTGATATTAGCAGGCTAGATTAGCCCTCTTTTGATATGGCAATACTTAGATACATATTTACTGTTTATTATTTACTGTCACCATTTACTGTTACACTTTACTTCAGCCAGCTTTACTTTACCTACTTACTTACTTATAGGATGCTACTTTCCATTACTGCTTACTATACATATCATAATCAGATTATTTTTTCTTAATCTGCATATGTCAAGCGATCATAAGCATGTTTAGGATGAGTCTTTTCCTTTAGTATTTTCTTTACTTTACTTATACTTATATGCCTAACTTTGTTATAGCTTTGGAGTTGAGATATGTTCTTTTACTTCACATGTTGCTAGTTATAAATGCCTTTATTTATAACTTATTCCTTTCTTTGTATACTTGTTGCAGCACTCTTATATTTTGTTTGTTTTATAGTCTAAGTAAAATAGTGATATCATAAAACTCATGAACTTAAACAACTTAAAATATACTTAGATAATATATCTAACTAGATTTTTTTTTATTTGGCTGGGGCCCTATCATTGTGAAACCAACAATGGTAGATTCTGAGTTATTTGAGGTAATCGAGCCTTCTGAAGGTCAGATTCAAGAGGAGCACTATGCTGCCGCTGGAGATCTTTAGCTTAGCTTCTCTTTTATTTTCTTATGAGAATGAGATATTTATCATTTTCATTAAAACTTATTTATTGTTTGTAATAATTCAAGTATTTATATATGTCCTTTTACTGTACTATTTTATTGTGAATTGCATATTTACTTCTTACTTGTATTGTGATGGATTGGATGTAGCTTATTTTACTATCTTTGCTTCCACACTCTGATGAATATATATACTTAGTGAATGATTCCACTACATTATCTACCTTTTCTTATTAGTGGATTGAGGATTATACCTTAATCTAATGATAAGTGAGGGATTTGTCAAAGTGACATACCACCCCTTAGCTTAATCTTGTGGATTAAGGGGTGGGGCGCCACAATACTAATCAAGATTAAGGATTATAGACTTATATTTCATAATTTGAAATTCAATTCTTGAATCCAAGGTACTATTCTATCAAGGATCTAAGGTTCTCACACAACCTTAATCTTAAAAGTAGAGATCTTATGAGCTGAAAGAATTAGAAGCTAAGATCTTAAGGAAATATTATTCTAATATTATATGATAAAATAATCAATTTAGAACATATGAATCTAAGATCTATATTCAATCTATAGAATAATCACATATTTTATAGATTGAATCAATTCTACACCCCACAAGAAGGTTTCAAAAGTTAAACAATTAATCAAGTGAGATTCCAAAGGAAAGTATATAATTCAATCAACTGATTTAAGGATCTAAGATCTCAGATCTAAGGTTGATCACTTAAGACTTTAAACTAAATTTAGACTTATGATTTTACATGAATATTTCATTTAGATTTATAGCTTATGAATGATCTTAATAAGGTAATTTAACCAGAGTTTGAGTGCTAAATAATTAGGTTGATACTTAAAGGAGGTGGTATATATTACTCTTAAGATCTTACTAAAAAAGATTTAAGATTCCTTTACTTAGCTCAAATTTATTTAACATAAGATTTCAAAAAGGTACTAATGTATTAGTTAGAAACACTTTACTGAAATGTTAAGGTTAAAGGGTGCTCAAATGATATTTTGGTCAAAATGATCAAAATACCCTTCTTAAGACAAAAATTAGAAATTTAACATTTACACATTCAACTTGATTTAAATCAGTTTTAATGAACTTAGTATTGACTAATGAGGTGAATGAAACACTTAACTTAAGATTTGATAACATAAATTAGCCAAATTAGCACTAATCACATTTAAATACCAATTAAGGTGATTAAGAAAATTATGGCACTTTAGGGTAATCCAAACATATTTATAGGCTCTACTACACTTAAGAAGGTGATTGAAACCTAAATCATCAAAATCAGAGGTTTAACCAAGGTTTAATTCATGAATCCAAGATTAGGGCAATTAGGAGTTGATTAGTAAATTTGACATTCTTAAATTATTTTTGATGACCTACATAGGTTCTCATTAGTCTCATGAGTAATCAGAGACCTTAATTAAGATTTTTGGACATTTTATAAATTAATTATGAATTAAATAAGAATAGGGAGAGATTAGGCAATTAATTAAAATCAAATTATTGGATCTTTAATTTTATTTTATATTATTATTCCTTACATTTTTTGATTAAAATATTATATTTGATCATACCATTTGGATAAGTATAGTCAAAGTTATTTAATAAATTTAATCTGAATATTTATTTAAATTGAATCATAAGGAAATTAATTATATGAATTAATCAGCTAATTAACAGAAGGAAAAATAATTCCTTAAATCCTAAATTAATTGGCGGCCCGAAATCAAAACCGGGCAGGTATGGGTTTGACCCCGCCCGTTACTGTGTTTCGTCCCCGCGCCTAATACCCGATACCAGGGCGCCTAGGGTTAGCTTCAGACGCCTAATTCTCCATGCGCAAGCCACGCCGCGCCTGGATCTCGGCGGCTACACCATCAGTGGTACTAGATGTGTCGATGGAGCTAGGAACCCCTATCTGGGATGCAGTGAATCACCAGATGGCTACTCCACCGAAATGTTATAAGGTGAGGGATTTAGTTTTTATTGTGAGGAGTAAATTCTCCTCACAGAGACCAACATTTTACTAGAGCTTGATCCCTACACCATCCTGGTGGTAAGATGAATTGAAGCCCTCAAGGTATACAGCCTGGAGTGCAGCCGATTGCTGGGTCCTTACTCAAACTCAGCCATGGCTCGGCCGCTAACTCGATCAATCAATACAATTGATCCGAGCTAGCTCAGGCCCTGGAAGTAATTGGGTTATATTCCTAGGAGGCTAAGGAAGCTAGACGACATCTAGAGGCTTCTTCATAAGCTTAAATGAAAAACTAAACTCACACAGTTCAATGGGAAGAATCTCTACCTGGAAACGGGGTTGTAGGCACGACAAAGAAGGTTTAAAGAGAGCTGGAGCTTCCTGAGGATTGCAACAATGTTTGAACACCAGACACGCACCCTCTATTAGTTGTTTGTAATAGCAAAAATCACCAAGAAATTGCCGAGAGGACAAGGAGCTCCAGGGGATTCACCAAGGAAAATAAGGGATCACAGTGAGCAATGGGATTCACTGTGATGCTCCAGGGGTACTTATAGGCAGTGCGAAGGCCAGGGGTGGATGCCAGAGCTTGGGTTTGGAGCAATGGCTCGGGTCAAAGGAATGTGGTGGATAAAATGGTCGAGGGTAATTCAAGGAGATGGCAACTAGCAAGGCGATCACGCACAGGGTAGAAGAGGAAGATTGAGATGATTTTTGTACTATCACGGGGGCTGAAGGGATCTGACTGTCAAGGGGACCAGTCACGCGAGCGATCGGGAGGAAGATGAAGATGAACAAGGCTCGGGAGCTCGGGACCGTCTGATCGATTGACCATTGGTCTCAGGCAGTCCAGATGGGTTACTTAAGCGGATCGAGCGATAGCCGTCGAATGCGCGTGATTGATCCGACGCTTAGGATTAGATTTTGACACGGGATAGATCCCGCAGTTGGATGGGCTGCGCTAGGATGTGTACTAACGCATCCAATTGATGAATCCTATGCACCGCTGTCGGGACCTCGCAGCGGATCTGCCGCGGTCCCGATAGCAAATGCTACAGTTAATTAAAATTAATTATTTAATTTAATTAATAATTAAGTCCTTTAATTAATTAATATTAATTCTAATAAATTTTTTAAAAATCCAATTTATGCTCTAAAAATTCTTAAAAATTCACCCATATCTAATTGGAGCATGAGAAATTCAAAAATGAATTCAAATTTTAAATTAAAAATCAAATTAATTTAACTAATTTTCAAGATAAAAAAATAGACAAAAAAAAAACTAAAATACTCAATTGAACTCCAATTGATCTCAAATTTATGGTTATGTTTAAATGATTCATTGAGTCTAATGGAATCAAAATTAAAGCTTGATTTAGCTTAATTAATCTGAATTTAACTAGGGTAACAACTAGGGTTGTTACACCTACCTTGGCTGTGAGACGTAACTCTCCTGGGGCTCAGCAGGAGGCGAGAGCCCTACCACATGCTGCTGCTCTTTCCCTCTCGGCAGGAGGCCGAGAGGCGCTGCTCTCCTTGCTCTCGGCATGTGGCCCAACGGCTTTTACCTCTTCTTCCTCTTCCTCGGTGAGGTTCGAGCCTACTCCTTTCTCACTCGAAGTGCACGCGTCCTTCATCGAGTTGTCCAATTTATAGCTTCCATTTCCTTCTCCATTAATCGAGATGTATGTTGATGGAAAGCTTAGTAAGATGATCATTTTACTTTGGGTTAATTCTGGCTATTGATGTTATTTGCTATTTTGGTATTCAAAATAATAAACTTATTAGTTTTCTTGTTTTTTTTTTGTAGCTAATATTTTGTAGTATATTATAATATATTTTAATTAATTCATCTAAGTATTCAAATATTTTATATTTAATTGAAATTTTAAAGTTGGAGCATATGAACATTATGCTTACGCAAAATCCTTTCAACTTGCATAACCTATAAATCGCTATGTTAAATTTAATTATATGATGATTTAATATGTGATTAAACTTTGATCTTGATTAATGTTGTTTTGATTAGTAAATATCATAAAATAAATTCTTAGATTATGATATAAACCTTATAGATTAACTTTATTTATCTATATGATTATAGTTCAATAACAAAGAAAATTGTATTATTTATACCTAATATTTGAGGAGATATGTCTAATAATTGATCAATCATATAATAAGGATTTATTTAAATATGTATGACTACTTGTAAATCTAAAAGAACTTAAATATAATTGATTATTTTAAAGCATATGTTCAGCACTCGAATAATTATGTGCATGCAGCTTCAATACTATGAATTGTATATCGTTATGCTTGCATGCAATCTCATTATTGATCATATGCTCGCTCATCTTTAGGAATAGCTAGTCAATAATTTAGATTGATTATTATATTTTATATTATGCTTAAATCACATTATTACTTATTGGAGCATGAAATAAATGCATGTTTGTTCATTAAGGAGTTCAATAGTACCTTGAATCTATATTTACTTACATGTATTATATTGGTTTCATGTACATTTCAATTTGGGTTATGCGTCGCTATTAATCTATCCATGCAAGTTTGAGATAGTTTAGTAATGATTTCCTTCCATCTCACGCTGTATGTAAGCATCTTGTCTAGTTCCTTATGTTAACTTCATTTAATTGCTCATAGAAATGATACTTTTGCTTTCATTAGGATCTTAGTTGTTGTCCTTATTGAACCTCATACATGCAGCCCTCATTTTATCTTATTAATTATGTAAGAATTAGTTATATTAGTAGTATGTATTCATATTTTGCAAGGGTAAATTCATGCAATCTTTGGAGTTGTGTATTTCTCTCAATTAAGTTTTCTGAATGGATATTTATGAGAGTCTAGTAGAATGATTTATTAATCAATCACATAATTTACTGCTCATTGTTTCTCATCTTAGTTATCATCAAAATTTGAATAAAAAAGGTAGCTTAGTGATGAGTCTAATTTCATCTCCATCAATTATTATTAAATCATGCTCAATGTATCTCCATGAATATCTCATAGGAATAATTACTTTTACTCATACTAAGTTGATTCATATACTATCTTTTAGATCCCTCCTTAGCATGCTGTATTTCAAATCTTCTAATTATAGTTGTTGAGTAATTTGACTTGAGATCTCATGATTTGGATGTTATTAGCTTGTCAAAGTATTTATTGCTAATCACTTTTTACCCAATGGATGTAGATGTTGTGAATGTTGCCTCATCCCAAGTGTTAAATTGCAAGCTTATATTGTATGTGCAAAGTTCGTTAAGTACTTAGAACTTTATTGAGTTCTTTATTTATTTAATTATGCAATTTCATCGAGCTCTATGTATAGTGTGTACATCATTTTAATAGATCTTAGCATTGTTAATTATTGATTGTTATTTGAAAACTATGGCATTAGAATGCAGGAACTCCATGCTAGTGTGGGATAATCAATATTACTCAGTGAATTTCCACTAAGTAGTATTATAATCTTATTTGTAAGCATGTATTAAAATCTAGAGTTAGTGAGTAATTATGTTAATTATTCTAGCATTTAAGGAAGCATTATTTTGTCATTTTTAGGACCTATAGATGTCCAATTAAGATGTTTGAGGAGTTGATTTACTCCTTGGATAATAGTCATATCATCAAATTAGAATAATTTTATTTAGAATCATATTTTCTCAAAGTGACCTTTTAGTCTCTTAAAATGTTATTTTTTTGAGGGAATAATGTCATTTTGTGTAGAATATAGTCGAACCCATTGATTTCTCTCATATGATACTTGAATTAGCAAACGTTAGAAATTATATATTTTATTGAGTATGATTGAACTCAATGTAACCTCCTTTTAGTTCAAAACTTAATATCATTTAACATTAAATAACTTAAACTTTAGATGCTTAGAATGCTAAGTTAAGGGACTTAAACTCATGTTGGAGTTTAATCTCTTAATTTTTAATATTGATAAATCATATTAATATTGGTTGTAAAAATGGAAAAAGTGTAATTTAGGTTGATCGATTTATTCATTAAACCTTCGTAGGCGACCTTTCGTGATTCTGAATTAGAACTTGTTAAGTTTTAATATTTAACTTTGTAAGGCTGGTAAATTTGGGATTGTACTTGGTAGCTGGATATTTGAGATCCTAAAATTGTATCATCTTAGAATAGATAGACTAAATTAAATTAGATAACAAATAATATCACAGATTTTTGTGTAGTTGTTTATAACTTATTTTATACGTTTTACTTTTTTGTTTTGAGCCTTTATGTTGTGGCATATCAGGTGAACATAGGAGATTTGATGAATATTCTATATTAAATTTGAAATTGCTTAAGTCATAAATATAAGTTGATTAAGTGTATCTGATAGTATCAGATAACTTAGAATGATAATAGTTTAGTGGAATGCGTCATAGTTAGACTGCCTCTACAGTTTGGTTTTACAATAAAGTTTCAGTTCCTAGGCATCAGTATCATGGGTAGTTTTAGTACAGTGCTCAGGCATTAGTGCATTAGATAATTTTTAGTTGAGATTTGTGGACTTGAAGATCTATGTATTAGTACCCTAGATACTTCAGTCTTGGATACAATGGCTAGTTTAGTCAATTTTGTTGTTATGGCAGTTCTAATGTAGGCACCTATCTAATAATGAATGTTTTTAGTTATTTCAGTCAATTTTCAGTTGCATTTAGTTCAGTTCCAATATTTATGCAGTATTTCAATACTTTTTAATATTTTACAGTATGTATTACATTTACAGTATTTTCAGTATTTCAATTTTGTTTTTGCATGTAAGTATATTAGGGTGTTATATTTATTTTAGCTCTGTTATATTTCATTTTATTTGAAAATAAACATGAATAGAGTTAATCATATTTATGTAGAATGTTTCTTGTACTTAGTAGTTTTTACATATACACTGCTTAACCTTTCTGCAACTTTGGGTTGAGGTATGTTTTTTATCTCACTCTTTGTTTTAAGTCATAATTGAATGATTTTAGTTTTTACCACCTTCCTTTATTGCCTTGTAGCTCCTATTTGCTTAGGATGATTTGTGATTGCTTAAATTTATTCAAAATCATGCTTGTACTTAGACTTATTAAATTCTAACCATCTTTTCTTTTTTTTAGTTGTGTCCTGTCATAAATGTACATATGATAGATCAGGAGTATATGTCAGATCCAGCGCTTGAGGATTAAGCATATAATAGAAGGTTAAAGTAAGGTGAGACTTGAAGAAGGATATATGCTTTATATTTCTTTTCCCACAACTAATTAAAATGTAATAAATAAGATTTTCTTATTCTTTTATATTTAATTTATTGTATGTGAATGGACAAATATAGATTATATTTGGATGCCTTTTCTTTATTTACTGTATTGCTATACTATATATATATTTTCTACAGGATCTTGCTCATTTTCTGATTAGTATCATGGATATATTATTTAATATATATGATACTAATGGTGACCACCACTTAATCTTAGTTGGTTAATAGGCTGCCGTCACATGAGCCCCAGCAAAAAAAAAAGAAAAACTGGTTAGATAATTTGTCTAAGTATATTTTAGGCTATTAATTTCCATTTATTTAATGATATCACAAACCATCCTAAGCATATAGGAGCATCAAAGTATCAAAATAAAAGGGTATAAGTAATAAATCATACATTTATAACTTATACAAAATGTTATGTAAACAAATACATCTCAACCCAAAGCTGCATAAAAGGTTTGTCAATTTATCTGTAAAATTATGTGCAAGAAATACCTTAAGCAAATATAATCAATTCTACTCATGCTAATTTTTAAATAAAAGTAATATAAATTAACTAAACTGAAAGTCTAACATCCTAACATGCTTGCATATAAAGCTAAAGCTGAAAATACATAAATTTTGAAAATATTATAAATATTGTACATGATGAAAATGCTGATAATACTCAAAAATACTGAAAATATTGAAGCTGAACTAAAAATAACTGAAATTGAGTGAAATAATTGAAAACATTCTTTATTGGACATGTGACTACCTTAGAACTGCTATAATAGAAAATTTGGGAAAGAGGGGGAGTGGGCCCTAGGCGCTCGAGAGAAGGAAGGAGAAAATTAAAAAAAAAATCCAATTAATTAATTTTACTAAACACATTTCTCTAATTAAAATTGGATGAACAAATGGGCTCTGAAAAATCTCAAAAATTCACACCTAGCTAATTCGAATGTGAGAAACTTAATGATGAAGTTTGGAGATCAATTTAATTATCCTAATTTTCGGGTATTTAAATACATTAAATATTTGAGGAAATCCGACGACTTCCAAATATTTCCAAAACATCACCCCTAACTAATTTGGGGGTGACAAGCGCAATGACGAAGTCAGATTTCAATTTTGATGTTAAAATAAATATCTCAATTTTCTAATTAATTAAATATTATTAAAATAATCCAAATATTCGATTGAGCTCAGAATCGCTCTTAATCTTCAAAGTTTGATTCTAATGACCAGATGAACCTAATGGAATGATGATTAAGATGCAATTAAGTTAAAATTAGGCTAAGTAATAACTTAGGATTTCTATACTAATGTCTAGATTAATAGGTCCACCAAAATTAAGCTGAAATAATTTAGGACAATAATGTATGGGTACTAAACTAAAATAATCCAAGACACTAATGCCTGGGTATAGGACTGAACTGTATTGTATATCCAATCTGTAGAGGTAGTCTAACTAGGACATATTACACTAAACTATTATCTTATTTACTAAGTTATCTAATATATCTGATATATCTAATCATCTTATGTACACGACTTAGGCAATTTTAAATTTAACATAGAATATTTATCAAATATTATATGTTTCACCTGATATGTCAAAGTAATAAGACTAAACATAAGGAAGCAAAGCATACAATACAAGGTGTAATCAACACTACACAAATATTTGAGATATCACTTATTTTTTAATTTAATCATTATAACTAAATTGAGATTTTACAAGCTCAGGATCTATAACATCCTATTATCCAGTATAAACTTAAAACTGCGGTCCTATAATATTTAAAGCACTTACAACTAATCAAGTTCTAATATAATTCAATCAATGAAAGTTGCATAAATTAAATAATAAATCAACTTACTAATTAATGAATTTAATTAATCCTAAGCTAATCTTGATTAAGATAAATCAAGATTGAGGAATTAAGAGTTACACTACAAATTGTTGGGATTTAACCTCTCCATCCAATAGGTTTTAAGGACTAAGGATTTAATATTAAGCCCAACTCTCCCATTCAATATGTTAAGGCTATCTTATTAAGTAAAGTCAAACTTAATAAGATGGATCTCTAGCCTTAGATTAAGGTTTACATGTAAAATAATCATAATAAAGGATGAAATCTAGAAACTAATAAACTAATATTTCATCCATTTAGTAATCCATTTACTTAGTGAATAAATTCTAACATAAGTCTACAACTAATTCATAAGAAAAGATTCCTAAGGATTTAAGGAAGAAAAACTACTTAAGGAATGTTAATTAATGATTTAATGAATAGTTCAATTATTACATCTTTACTATACATGATTATTGATTTTGAGAACTTTGGGGAGACATAATGTAGACTAAATTCCACATTATGAAGCTTAACGATTACTTGAGAATTTCTTAAGGAAGAATTTGGGTTTTACTTTGAATTTATTTTAATATGCTTAAATAAAATCCAATTTTACTTGACACATTTCTCTAATTAAAATTGGACGAATAAACAGGATTTAAAAAATCCCAAAAATTTTCTCCTAGCTAATTCAAGGGTGAGGAACTCAACGGCAAAGTCGAATTTTTATTTGGAGATCAATTTATATATCCTAATTTTTGGGGTATTTAAATACATTAAAATATTCAAGAAAATCTGATAACTTCCAAATACTTCCAAAATATTACCCTTAATTAGTTTGGGGGTGATGAGCGCAATGGCGAAGTCAGATTTCAATTTTGAGGTGAAATTAAATATTTCAATTTTCTAATTAATTAAATATTATTAAAATAATCCAAATATTCGATTGAGCTCCAAATCACTCATAATCTTCAAGGTTTGATTCTAATGACTAGATGAACCTAATGAAATGATGATTAAAATGTGATTAAGCTAAAATTAGACTAAGTAATAACCTAAGATTATTACATTAATGCCTAGATCAACAGGTTCACTAAATTGAGCTGAAATTATCTAGGATACTAAGGCCTAGGAACTGAACTGAAATTATCCAGAACACTAATGCTTGGGTACAGGACTAAATTGTACTTAATATCCAATTTGTAGAAATAGTCTAACTAGGACACATTCCACTAAAATATTATCTTATTTACTAAGTTATCTGATCTATCTGGCACATCTAATCATCTTATGCACACGAGTTAGGCAATTTTAAATTTAACATAGAACATTTATCAAATATTTTATGTTCACATGATATGTCAAAGTAATAAGACCCAAAATATGCAAGCAAAGCATACAATACAAGGTGTAATCAGCACTACACTAATATTTGAGATATCACTTATTTTCTAATTTAATCATTCTAACTAATTTGAGATTATACAAACTTAGTATCTATAATATCCTACTATCCAGTATAACTTAGAACTGCGGTCCTATAACATTTAAAGCACTTAAAACTAATCAAGTTCTAATATAATTCAATCAATGATGTTTACATAAGTTAAATAATAAATTGACATACTAATTAATAAATTTAATTAACCATAAGCCAACCTTGATTAAGATAAATTAAGATAAATCAAGATTGAGGGATTAAGAGTTAAACTCTAAACTATTTAGGTATAACCTCTTAATCCAATAAGTTTTAAAGACTAAGAATTTAAGATTAAGCTCAACTCTCCTGTTCTACATGTTAAGGCTATCTTATTAAGCAAAGTCAAACATAATAAGATAGATCTCTAGTCTTATAATAAGATTTAAATGCAAGATAATCATAATAAATGATAAAATATAGAAACTAATAAAACCAATATTTCATCCATTAAGACATAATGAATGAATTCTGATATAAGTCTGCAACTAATCCCTAAGGAGAGATTCCTAAGGATTTAAAGAAGAAAAACTACTTAAGGAATGTTAATTAATTATTTAATGAATAGTTTAATTATTACATCTTTATTATACATGATTACTGATTTTTAGAACTTTGGGGAGACATAATGTGGACTAAAATTCCATACATGATTACTTAAGATTTTCTTAAGGAAGAATTAAAGTTTTACTTGAAATTTAATTTAATAAGCTTAAATAATTTAAAATTGATTCAAAATTACTTAATTTATTGATTAGAATGAATATCTCAAGTTTCTAAGGCTTAATAATGCTTAAACATAATTTTGGGCAAAATAACTATTTTGCATCATTTTGCCCCCTACTTAAGGGTCCTAAATACATCTTTTTGATTTAGGGTTTCGAACTAAATTTTATAAATGCAAAATGGTTACTTACTGTCTAATATGAAGATAGACAGTAAGTACACCCAAATTAGCTAGGATTAAGCATTGTGAGCTCAATTTAAGGTTTTAGCTCATTAGGGGTAGATTAGTTTTTTACTTAGTGAAATATGGAACTTTTGTTAATTATTTACTAACTAAGGATTCCATATATTATATACTCACTAAATTTTGAGGTCATTTTGCCAAGATATGACCAAAATAAGATTGGGGTCTGAAAGGGTAATTTATGAGGTTTTTGAATGGTCCAAAAACCCAACTTTTCCAATTAATATCAAAATTCAACAAACTCAATGGCAAGAGGTTCCTTAAAGTACTATATACAGTGACTGGGAGTATACCCAATTTGAACCTCATTTGCACAACTTATGCCTTAATTTGGGTTTAAGGTGTTTAGTGGCTGATTAGTGAACTTAATCCCATAAATGGGAAATTAACTTTACTAAGGTGTTCTATTCTACTATAGGAGTCAACAACAGCTTAAATTTCTAAATTTGTAAGATTAATTATGCTAATATTTGTTAATCAAGTTTTAGGGTGATTAGGACTAATTAGACAATCATAAATATTTTTGCAGTTTATTGCTCTTTAGGTTTTCCTAATTAGAATGGCATATTGGATCATCAAATTTGGAGCTAAAATTGCTAAGTTATAGCCAAATGAAAATCTAGTGTTTAGTGGTGTCATTAAGGAAGGGTCCTAAAAGTCATTAGGCAAACTACACTCCAAATAACAAAACTAATATTATCAAAATATTCTTGACATTCTCCTGAATAAAATGAGATATATATTGACTATGTTTGAAGCTAAGGGTACAAAGTTATGATGATTTGAAATTTTAGAGTTAATTGGGTCATTAATTAAGGTCCCAAAATGTCACTAACAAAAATACTTATCCAATTGAAAATTAAACAATATCATAATATTCATTGCATTTCCTGATCAAAATGAGATATATATTTGTTATGCTTGGATCTATGGATTGCAAGATATGGACGATTTAAGTTTTCTAACTATCTAATTATACTAAAATCAGTAATTAGATTTAAATATATCTTAAATTTATGATATGTCTGCAAGTGGGGCTCACATACACGGTGGCTTCAGCGACATCAGAATACGTTGGGACCTGCCCGACCCGACAGGTCTGCGATTGGCGGGCCCCACCGCTCGGTAGAAAGAAGTGATTGTGGGTCCCACCGCTGCAAGGCAGACTGACCCCGTGAGTGGGCCCATGCGCGGAGCGCGGGCTGGTCCCGATTGATTCAGCCTGACCTAGAAGGTCCCTTCGCCTTCTTCACCTTCCCGACACTTAGGGTTAACGACGGCAACCCTAATCGGACTCGAGGGGATTCGATCGACATGTAATAAACCATGGGATTGCAATAATTTGATAAACGAATATCAATTTAAAATTGATAGAAGATTGGGAGAGAAGGTACCTTAGGGTTCTTAGGATTTCATCAATTCATGACCAGAAGGCTACAGGGCTTCGGACTCGGTACTTTTGATGTCTCCCTGCTATCTAAGGCTCAAATGGAGCTTTAATGTGAATTGGGCAGTGGAAGCCATGCGCGAGGGTCTGTCGCGGCTGGGTGTCTCGCAAGTGACACGCACTGTAACAACCCAAAATTTAAAAGTCAAAACGTCGATCAAATCAGGACAAAATGTGGCTCCTGAGAAAGTTCAAAATTAGACCATACAAAATATATTGTTGAAAAGAGTATATTTTTGTAATCATAATGCCCAAGTTTGGAGGCTATCTGACGGATGGATATTCGTATATTAATTATTAAATTTTTACATAATGAAAATTAAAAAAATTAAATATAAGCTCAAATTTAATAATTTTGATGCCGTTGGATTCACAATAATAAAATAAAGCTACATAAAATTTTTTGTCAAATTTTGAGCTCCGGATTGCTCGTAATTAATTTTTGAAGTTCTTACTTTAAAAAATTAATTAAAAATAAATAATAACTCTGATCAAGAAATTTTTGTTCCAGAATGTTCGTCTCGTCAAGAGGGGTCTCCGGGTCAAGCTTCGTCAAATTTGAAAATCAGATGACAGATTCATAAGATTAATTTAAATTGAATTTTTTTGTTATTTATTTTTTTCCTTGTCCTTTCTTTTTTACTTTCTCCCGTCAAATTTTCCTTTCCCTTCCCTAACTTTCTCCTTTCCCTTCCCTAACGTACGAAACCTTCCCAAGCAGCAGCCATGGAGGCCAGCCCTCCCCTCTTCCCCTTGGGGGCGGCCACGCCGCCTCCTGCTCGGCCTGCCCGGGCTTCCTGCAGGCCGGGCGGGCAGCTCCCTCCACCTCTATAAAACCCCACCCCCATCCCCTCCTTTCTCCCTCACAAGCCTCCCCAAACTCCTCCTCCTCCTCCTCCACCTTTGGCCGCCGGACCTCCACCTTAATCTCCACTTCTTAAGCTCCTAAGCAACCTCCCCATCCCCCACGACGAAGCCCTAGCCTCCTCCCCACTCCCCTCCTCTCCTCCTCCACGACCAACCACCGCTTCCCGCCTTGCCGCCTCGACCTCCCGACACCTCGCCGGTGCCTCATTTGACTCTTCTAAACCTCCCCACGACGATTCGCCAAGCCGCCGCCGCCTCTCGAAAACCCCCCAAATTTCCCTCTTTTTCTCATCCCCGGTGAACCACCCCGCATCTCGCATCACCACCGGACTTTGCTGAAACTTTGCCGGAACGATGTCCGACAATTTTAAGAACTATTACCTAACCCCTGGTCAAGCCGTCGCTTCATAACTCCCGGGAAATAGCCTACAAAAACTCAAAAAAAATTTCTGATTGAAGAAAATTTTATTGACAAACTATCTAAATAAAATTTTAAATGAGAGAAAATAATAATTAAAATTTTATTTGACTCTTAACTATGCTAATTAACTAACCACTACTTTTTATATTTTTATTTTTACTCCTAATTTTTCATTTTTGCTACTAACTTTTAATTCTGCTATTAACATTTTATTTATGTAATTTTTGTTCTTTACTTTTCATTTTTCTTAATTTATTATTACATATATATATATATACTATAAGAGTTACATATAATAATAATAATAACATTATTATGTTACATTATTATTATCATAATCATAAATGATATTATTGTAAGTATTATTAGTATTATCTTTAAATAATAATAGTAATAAAATAATACTTATCATTATTACCAAAATGATAATGATTAATCATGAGAAATTATTATACTTATAATAATAATTATAATATTATTATTATTATTATTATTATTAAATATTATCATAACAATAACATAATATTCTCTTACTACTATCATCTTTTGAAATATTAGTGATAATAATAATATATAAATACTTAGTATTATCATTATCATCATCATTCATTAAACATAATACTAATAAAATGATTATAATATTTTGTAATATTTTTTCCCTATCCTCATTTATAGGTATAAATATACTACTATTATTTTTATCACATAGATAATAAAGATAATAATAATTATTATCTTAATAATATTATCATAATTTTCTTTCTCTCTCTAAAATAAACTTCTATGCATAAACATTCCACATGAAATAATAATTTTACTTTTATTCATTCATTATACTCTCTCACATAAGACAATAAAAATAATATTTTTTACGGGTAGATTATCCTATAAATGATAATGATAATAAATATTATTATTTTTATTATTATTATAATTTGTACCTTTTATCATAAATTGCTCATCCATAAGAACTTTCATTTCTTTATCTTACAAATATAAATAATAATAATAATAATATTTAAATATTATTATTATTACTATTATTATCATTATCACTATCACCACAATTACAATCACTACTATTATCGTTACTATCTGCATCACCATCATTATCAACATCTTATTTATACTAATATTGAAATAGTGAGGGAGAGAACCAGAGAGAAAATTAGAAATAGGATAATACAAATATTTTTATCTTATTTTTCTTTCGACAAATTTTTCTAATAAATAAAATTATTACAGATTCATAAGAAGTCAACATAGCTAAAGAAAATAGGTACTTCGAATATCATGAACTATATTATATATGTTGATTTGATTATACACTTTTACTATGCAAATTTAGCACAACTAGTTTCTTACTTTACTATAATTAAAATTTATTATCACTATATGAGATACTTTCAAAAATAGATAATGAATATTGATTGGTTGAATTAAATGGGATTCAATGAGAAGTATTTATAGTCTGTACATAATGTAATAAGAACGAGGCTAGTTCGCTTTCGTTGAAGATATAAGGTGACTACGACTATACCTATGAGGGGGCTAGCATAGGTGGAATAATGCCTGAATGACAATGCTTGAACCCAAATTGTGATAATCATAGCAGACGTGCTTGATTTCCTCAAGATTCGAGAAATTGTCTGCTCAAATGAAAATGTTATATATATATATATATATATATATATATATATATATATATATATATATTATTCCCTTTCGAGATAGAGATATTAATTTTTGATAATTATGACTTACTTGTGACAGGTTACTTTTATTATTCTTTTAAAATTATCGCTAAAATTCTGATTTGCAGGAAAAATTATGAAAATCATCAAAAGAGAAAATTCTGTCTTTTAAATTCTTATTATTATGCTTCCTTGCAATTTTCCTGCATTTTAATTTAATGCTTTTGCTTATATATATACAATATAATTAATGATATCCAAAGTACTAGAGTTTATCTCTAACGGGTGTTCAACCCATGCATTTTCGTTGTAAATGCAAGGTCAGGTCGCTGCTTAGGATCTAGAGATAGCCTGGTCAATCTACCGCTACACTTTTTATTCTCTTATTGTATTTATAAATAAAAGAGAAATTTGTGTTTATAAGAATACTCATTATATAATAAAAATTACTATTTTCATGTTCTATAAATTATTTGAGCAAATGTCTCTTCTCTTTATATTATTATTCTAAACTCTCGACTACAATCCTCGGCATAAAATAATGACGTCACCCCAGTCCCCACACCTTAACCAGGATCTATCAATGATCCATGATCAAGGTTGGGTATGGAACTAGGGTGGGGGATATCACACGTGTAGACCTGACGAAGAAGGAGAACTCCGGGCCATCAGATCGGGATGGCCCGATCGATCGACTCAGATCGAGCCGATCTGGGTCATTCAAACCAGCACAGGGCTAAAATGCAGGCAGGCTCGATTCAGATCCGCCAAAAGGACTAACCTGACTTGTAATAAAGGGGGGCCCGATTCAGACCCGCCAAAAGGACTGACCTGACTTGTAACAAAGGCGGGCCCAATCAGAATGAAACGACGGGCCCAATAAGGGAATTTTAAATAATTAAAATTTAATTAAATTATGTTAAGAACTTATATAAAAATTTGGATTATTATGTAGGCTTCAAAAAATACCAAAATTTTACCTCTAGCTAATTGAAGGGTGAACAATGTAATAACGAAGTCAGGTTTTGATTTAGATGAGTATTTAATTTTCATATTTTTTGGGGTATTTTAAATATAGTAAAATATTCGACAAAAATCTAATGACTTCCAAATACTTCTAAAACATCAGTCATAGTTAATTTGGGGGTGATGAGCATAATGGAAAAGTCAGATTTTTAATTTAAGGTCAATTTTGGTAGGTCATTTTCTAAATTATCAGGATTTCTTGAATTATAGTTTTGATCTAAATAACTTCTGATTTGGACCAAAACTTCAGGGTATGCTTATGGCAGCCACCCCTTAATCAACTAGGATTAAGTGGTGGTCATCGCTGGGCAATCCCTCACTTTATATTAGATTAGGAATAAACATCCTTAATCCACTAACAAGGGAAGGAGATGCCATAAGTAGAGCAAGTGTAATAATCATTAAATGAGTATTCCAAACTATCATAGTACAGAAGAAGAAATATCAAATACTAACATTCATGCATACATAATAAGATAGAAAAATATCTAACTTAAAATAAATATGTAGTAAAAGAAAATACAATCAGAACCTATATTATTATAAAATATTAAAAGTTTAATGAAAGAAAAGCTAAACACTCGGCCTCACAAGCAGGAATAAAAAGAAACTAACGATCTTCACTAGCACGCTCCCCTTCTTGAACAAACTCTTCAGAAGGCATAACAACCTCAAATAGTTCGAAATTTGCTATTGTCGATTTCACAATGACAGGGCCCATCTGAAAGGAAAGAAAATATGATTAGAAAAATTATCTAAGTATATGTTTGTAATAACCCAAGGTTGTTACCCAGTTGATTTTAGCATAATCATATCATAATCGAGTCATTAGATCCAAACCTTGAATGTTTGGAGCAATTTGGAGTTCAATCCAATATTTTGGATTATTTTAATATTTAATTAATTAGAAAATTGAGGTATTTATTTTGACCTCGAAATTGAAATCCAACTTCACCGTTGCGATCGTCACACCCAAATTAGCTAGGGGTGATGTTTTGAATGCATTTGGAAGTCATCAAATTTTTGTCAATATTTTAATGTAATTAAATGCGTCGAAAAATAGGATAATTAAATAATTATCATAATTAAAATCCGACTTCGCCGTTGGATTCCTCACCCCCAAATTAGCTAGGGGTGAATTTTTGGGATTTTTCAGAACACATTTCAAAAATTAGAATTTTTAAATAAATAAAGAAAATAAATAGGCAATCTTTGGATCCTCTATTTGCAATTTCCCCACTTATTTTATCCTATATGCGGCTGGCCATCACCTCAGCCGGCACCCCCCCTATCTTGAGCTGCCCAATGATGGCACCTCCCCCAGGCCAATGATGGCCTAGTCCCCTATCACTTCTCTCTTATTTCTCCTTTAAGAAGGAGCTCAAGCTCCTTCTTCATCTTCTTTGCAAAGAGCTGAACCTTCCCCTCCTTCTTTTTCTTCTCCATTGCTGCATTGGTGTTGAAAGAGAAGACTCCACTCCAAGGTCTTGAAGGAAACAGGGTACCATCTTTCTCATCTTCCTCCTCCTCTTGCAAAGGACTAAGGTACCTCTTTACCCATCTCTTTTACCTTTTTCATATAGCTACAATGCTGGAATACATCTCTAGATATCCATGTTTAAGTATGGAAGCCATTAAGGCTCTTGAAAGCATCATAAAAAAATATTCTATTTTTCTTATATTCTGTACACCCTGTCATTTATCTATATTTTTAGTGTAGCTATGATGCTCCGTTTGTGCCGATTTTAGTGTCAATGAAAAGGTATCATAAATACCTTTCCATTGATATATGCCACCGCTCACGGAACTCTTTGAATTGAGAGTAATTAAGCTCGAAAAAAATACTACACGGGTGTCGCACCTGGCGAAATCACCGTCTGCCGCTACAGCGCGCTGCAACGAGTCGCAGTAGTTGGTCGTGGGCGTAAAAACTTAGAGAAAATGTTAATAGAACTAATTGAATAGTAAATTGCGAAGTGAACTGCTACAGCGCATGGTCGTGCACTGCAGCGGTCTGCAGCGGCATTTCTTGAAACTTAGGAAAACGGCCTTAAATTTAATTGAACAGTAATTTGTGAGATGGACTGCTACAGTGCGCGATTGCGCACTGCAGCGGTCTGCAGCTGTAATTTTGCAGAATTTATGAAATCATTTAATAAAAGTAATTAAACAGTGGTTTTGCAAAATGAACTGCTACAGCGCGCCATAGCGCGCTGTAGCGGGTCACAGCGGGTAACTGCGGATCGCAGCGGACCGCAGTAAGCCGCAGCGCAAAGGCGCTACCGCGAGCTGTCACGCGGAAAGCGCTACAACGCGCAGCCGCGCGAAAAGCGCTGCAGCGCTTAAATTGCAGAATTGCTCAAAAATTCAGAAAACTGCCCAGTTTTGGCTAAAATGGCCAAAACTCAACTGTTTTGATATTTTAAGACCCCTAGGACCCGGGTCTAGGACCCTAGTGAAGTTGAGTTATATCAAAAGTGAACCTATTTTAGCTAAAATTGAATATAGCATAAAATTCTATATGAAAATTAAGTTTGGAAATCTTGCCATTTTAATAGGTGATCAAAACCTACCTTGTACCTAAAATGCATTATGCAAATGGCTGGATACCTTAGAATTTCAGTGCCAAATAATAATCTAAAATAATATTTAGGTTTTGGAAACTTTAGAAATTAAAAAATTACCAATTTACCCTTAAAAATTCAAACGACTATAATTAATTCATTTGACCTCAGAATTTAGTATTCTTGGACTTATGGAATCCTTGAACAGTAACCAACAGTAAACTATATGAAAATTTAGGTTCAATTAAGTGTAAATTACTAAAATGCCCCTTAGATCAAAAACCTTAGTTTAGACATACAAGACCCATTTCTTACTGTTTATCTTCAAGTTAGACAGTAAGGAATTATTTAGTGTTAAGAAACTTTAATTTGGACCCTTTAATCAAAAGTTGACTTTTTAGACCTTTAGTTAGGGGCAAAATGGTCATTTTGCCCAAAATTTAGGTTAAGCATCATTAACCTCTAAATCATATTTTAAATTACTAAAATTAATATTGGAACTATATTATATTCACTTCAGTAATCATTTATTAGGTCAACTTAGTAAAATCCCCTAAAATTCTCTAAGTCTTTCCCTTAGGATCTTTTCACCTCACATTAAGATTATTCTTAAGTTTAGGACTTGATCATAAGTTAAATTTTATTTATTGGGTAAGTGGGTTATTCCATATATTAATCCTTATTTTTATTAGTTTCTAGACTCTTATAACTTATTTTGATTATTTTGTCTTTTAACCCTAGATTTAGGATAAGGAGATTCATCCTATTAAGCTTGATTTGCTTAATAGGATCTACCTTAATCAATAGATCACTTTTAGATTGAAACATAGACCTTGTGTCCTAACCTTTTTGGATTATGTGATTAAGCCCAATCTCGTGGTGATTAATCCATAATCTATAGTCTAGTAGATCTTGATCAGATCTTAGATAGGACGTCTAAATTATTAAAACTAGGATGTATAATTTATTGATTGAACTTGTAGTCATGTTTGATTAAATTAGATTAGAACCTGATCAGTTCTAATCCTTTTAACTTATAAGGCTGTACTTCTAAGTTACACTCGATAGTAGGAATTGGAGATCCTGAACTTGTATAACTTAGAATAGTTAGAATGGTTAAATTAGATAACAACAGTGTCACCATGTATAGAAGAATCCCTTGCTTACTTGATTAATTTTGTTGCTACGCACCCCTTGTTTTTGTGATTGATTTTTTGTTCATATCATATAAGAAAACTTTGTGCATAAAATAAACACTTAGAATAATTAGGATAACAGTTGCCTTTGGGTTCAGTATGCTTAATAAATTCAGGTGCACATTTACCATAATGGATAGGGGTAAAGAGTAATAAAGATACTTAACATTACTCATTGAGGAGTGTGTGTTAAGCTTGGAACCCATATAGTCTTGCAGACGTGCTTGACTCTTCAGCTGTTTCTGAACATGTCCACAGAAATAAAGTAAAATAACTAAAAGATTCTGCATTTGTATTTACTGCCTCCTCAGTTCTGCTGCTGGATTATGTCAGCCCTAGCCCAAAAAGGCTATGGGAATTTTTGTCTGCCCAAGCCCAGAAAGGCTTTGGGGATTTCACCGGCCCGATGACCATCTTTCTGATATGACAGTTTTTACATACCTATTTCAGTTTTCAGCTTACTGTGTACTGTGTTCTAATGTATATTTCAGTCAGCTATTTTCCTTTACTTACTTGCTCAGTTGTACGTATTTATAGGATGCTAGACTTTACTGCTTACTATATATATCATATTCAAATTTTATGTCTTTAATCAGTATATGTCATATGATCATCAGCATATTTAGGATTAGACTTTACTTTCAGTACTTTTACTTGCTAATGTATATATATGTATATGCCCCTTTCTTGCTTAGTTGTTGAGATATGCCTTTGCCTTATTTGTTGTTTAGTTATAAATGTTGTGTTTATAACTTATCATGTTCCTTGTACGCTTACTGCTCCTACTGCTTTAGTTACCTTTTTGTTTACTTAAGTTAAAGTGGTGACATTAATAACTCATGAAAAATATTCAGCCTAAAATGTACTTAGACAATTATCTAATAAGATTTTCTTTTATTGGCTGGGGCCATGGCATTATGAAACTGATAATGTCAGATTCAGATAGGTTTGAGGAACTATGTGCTGAAGCTGAGGTCCCTTACTTAGAGGAGGAGCATCAGCCAGGAGAGCCGGATACTGTTTAGTTTCTGAGCTTCTTGTGAGGACGAGTAATTTATTTTCAGTCTTTAAAACTACTTATTTAATGTTATAATAATACAGGTACTGTGACTGTGATTTACCTTATGTACTTTATTATTTTATGAGCTATCTTATTATTATTTCTTATGTGATGCATGATGAATGGATGTACTATTTACTTCAGTTAGCTTCCGCACTCTATTTGTATGTCAGATTTAGTGACTGATCCTCTTATTTATTCTGTGCACTTTTTCTCCTTATTAGTGGATTGTAGATCTTACCTAATCCAATGATAAGAGAAGGATTTGCACAAGTGACCTCTAGTAAGAATCCTAGGTTGTTACCATGCAAAGTATGGGTTGCTTAAATTCAATTTTTAGTATCCCTGCCTTTAGACCGTCAATTTAAGCTTATCTAGAAGATTTGAAGTTCACTGGACTTCTCCAAGTCAAAATTTACAAATTGATCAATCTAGATGATTTAGTCTAGACCCAAAATATTTTGATCTCAAAATTAAAATCTGATTGCATTTTTAAATTCCTCACCCCTAAATAGCTAAGGGTGAAAATTTGGTGTAATTTAGAATTCATTTGGACCATAATTCAATTTAAATTAAAATGGTTCAATTGCATAAAAGGGTTCCAAACAATTTAATTTTGCAAAAATACCCATTTAACTAAATTAACAGCCGGGATCCGCTGAGCGGACCGCGGGCGATCCGCTGCTGAGCCCGGGGCACGCGACAGCGGGATCCCGCGCATCTGACCGTTCCGCCTTTTCAATCTATGGCCAGGATTCAATTCCGCAGAACTGCTGATCCATCGTTGGATCTGTCCCGTGGATCCTACGGCCAGGATCGCTCCCGTGATCGGCCGTTAGGATCCGGGCGATCCCAGCCGTAGTGCCTTCTGATCGATCGATCAGATGGCATCCAGAGCACATGGCACTGTGGATATTCGTCCCCGCCCATCCGCAAATCCGGCAGGGAGAATTTCCCGTACTGCCAGCTGCCCCCTTGTCCCCCACTCGCGCCTCCAGCTCAGCAAGCCGTTGCTGAGCTTCCCCTAATGACCAAGGGACCCCAATCGGGCCTCGTGGCCCAGCTGAGCTCGAAATGGAATTTTGAGAGCTCGCCATGGCCTGACCCCTCCGACCCTCCTCATCCCAATTAAAGGCTCTGGAAGGTTCACGACACTTCCCTGAGGCTATAAATAGCCTCAGCTCTCCTCCATTTGATCCTTGCTGATCAATTGGAGTCGAGCTTCCTTCTTCGCCATTGTCGATTGTTGGAGCTTCTTCCAGGCACTCCCGAGCTTGCGTACCACTGATAGGAGAGTCTCATGGGGTTCAGGAACTCTCAGAGAAGCTTTAGGGAGCTCAGCCAGCCAGCAATTTTCTCTGCATCATCTGCAAGCCCTCCCGCAAAGCCAGGTACCCCAATTACAAATTCTAAGGCAATGAGGATCAAATCTTAGTCCATTTGATGTGCTCTTGTACATATTGTCATTACGAACCCAACGGTATCGTATCTAGGATCTAGGTTAGCCTCGATCGATTGGGTTAAATTCCTTCTGGATCGCCTCGGTCGAGTAAGGATCCGGCAATCCAGACCATCCCAGACCCCCAGACTAGGTGGCTTCGATCCGCCTCACCTCCCTGATGGTGTAGGGATCGGGCCTGGGGTCTGGCGTGGCCTCTGTGGGGAGAATTATCTCCCCACAGTAGCTCCAATGGAGGAGCCCTTGGGTGAGTAAGGTCTGGCGATCCAGACCATCTCACAAGGGGCTTCGAGTCCCAATCGATGCGTCTGACCACGGTGATCGATCAGCGATTGAGTACCGGCCGAGCCGTGGGCTGGATGCGCCGGAATTTGGCGATTAGGGTTTCTCTAATCGGTCCCCTCCTTCGGGACGACGGAGCGGGGACGACGGCAATGTGCGGACCGGGTCGACCCACGACCCGTGTTGTGCGACAGTGCCGGGTCTCCCGGGCCCCGGTCGACCCGCGCATTTTGATTTTGGGCCAAGCCGTTTAATTAAATCATAATTTTGGAATTATTTTCCTTAAGGAAAATAATTCAATTATTCAAATCATAGGATTCTGATTAAATAAAAATACAGAATGTATTATTTAAATAACTTTTAATCCACTAGTCTAAATCTTATGATATTATATATGAAAATGATCAGAAAAATCTCAGAAACCTAAATATAAAAGAACATTATGCATCTGATGGTTAGATCTTTAATTATTGCCTAATTACAGTAAATCTTGATTAGGATAGATTAGCAATTTTATTTATCCAAATTGTATGTTTGGAGTGCCATTAGTTCACTTATGATAATTAAAATGCATGTGCTAAGTAGAATATTTTTCTGAGTTTTATAATTTTAGTTATGCCCTAATCTTGTTAAATCATGATTTGTAAATTTTAGGGTTTATACTCACTGGATCTTAGCAAACTTAAGCTTTGATTACTTGTATGATTAATTAGAACTTGCATGCCACATATAATATAATTTGAATGGTTCGATTTATACTTATATGCTAATCCTTTTTGATTGGAATTAGAGTTTAATTAGCACTAAGTACCCTCTGTTTTATAAACTTTAATTGTTAATCTGACTTATAATAGTAAGTTAAGTGTAGTGAGTTGATTTAGATAAGCTTATTGAGTGTACTTGAATAAATCCAAGGATTTAGAATCTTAAATATCTTAATTAACTTAAGAAATCTTAAGATTTGGATCAAGCTTTAAGACTTGATCTAGGTCTGAGATTGCCACCAATAATACACAATTAATCTACTGATTTGACATAGATCTTAAATACATACGTGATTTTACTTAAAGCATGAGAAGTGATCAAACCCTAATCTACTTAAGCAGAATCTAAATCCTTAAGAACCCTAACTTAATTGATTTGATTTCAAAACTATGAATTGAACATTTTCCAATAATGCATTTGATTTATTATTGATTCTAAACATTTGAATTAGATAAATTAAGGTTAATAACAATTCTTGGTGATTTCACTATCTGAATCAAACCTTAAGATTCCTGATTTTCTCTTAAGTAATAAATTTGCATAAAATGATTACTAATGCTATATTAATTTAATAAGTGATCAAATCCTTAACAATATGTTTGATTTAGATCCCATAATTTTAGTTTAAGTGTGATCAGATGACTTAATCATCCGATCTAATCATCCTAAATCAAATCTTAAAATGGACCTATGAGATTAATATCAACATCTAGAAGGGAGATCTTGAGTATCTCTTCATAAGATCGTCTTGAATTATTTAAAAGATATAAATTCATATATCATGAGGTAAGAAGCCTTGTATGATTCCTTGAGGTAGAAGTATAGAAGATCCCATCACCTTATAAATTGATCTACTCTCCTTGTGGTAGTAATCCGTTAAGGCACTAGAATAGATACTTCTCCTTGTGGTAGAATCCATATTAAGTGATCCTTGATCACACTTGATTGATGAACCCTTGTATAAGATTTGCCTATTAGTTCAGGACTTGTAGTTTTTGATAAATCCTTGTTCAATTAATTAGACTTGATTGAACCACGATTATTGGGTGGTGTAGTATAGTATACCCATATTACTGGTCCCCAGTAATATTCGTGATTGGTTGAGTCACTCTAAGTGAGATTTATCTTTGTTGCTATCCTGCGGGCTTAGGCGGATATAACCTCGCTTAGAGTAAATCAATCAATTCTAAGAGTGTATTAAATGGGTACCCATTCCTTAGCTTAATTGAAAGACAAGTTGCCATTGGGCAATGCCTCCTAGTGAAGATCGCTTCAATAGGTATGACTCAAATAAACTAAGTAATGGGATCCACCTTTCTTAAGACACTAAGTATGATTATGAGTTTAGTGACTTAATACTTAGCTTGAGATACAAAATCATCATTGGATAATGCCTCCTAATGAAGATCGCTTTGTTAGGGTGGCCTAATCAAACTAAGTGATAAGAACTCTATTCCTGTAACATATTTAATATGTGTATACAATCACCCCATCTAGTGATCTTTAATGTAAATAAACAACTTTAACCAACCATCGCTTTAGAGATTAGGAGTCAAAATCCTTTTAGCAGGATTCTGCACAGTGGAGACTTAGAATTCATCATTGTTTCTTACTAAACTCTTCATTGATTTCGGGATTTTCATTCATTCAATATAATGGCATAAGCATAAGTATAAGCATGAGTTGAACTCATTCCTTCTATTGTGACACATGGTTATCAGTGATATAGTATGAGATACGAAATGTTATGTACACAGACTGGGGAATTTCAGGGTGCATCTGCGTCACCATGCTGACTTCCTAACTATTGTGCTTACATTGGACCATACTACTCATAAACCTTCAGTGATAATTCTGTGATATACTGTGGTATATCATATCTGTGGGCATTATTTCAGTAGCATATAGTGCAGCTTATAGCATCTTTTTAGGCATAATGTTTGTTTTACTTTCAGTTCTATTTGGTGATAGCTCCACAGTTTATAGCTCTTTTACAATCCTGTTTACTCAGTACTTATAGTTTTTCCTCGCTTACATATTTTTCTTCAGGTCTGTTATGGTTTTTCCTTACTTATATACTTTGTTATGTTTAGTTTAGCTTTGCATAGCTTGATTCGATGTGTTAGACTTCTTGTCTAACACGGGGTACTTTTGGGATCCGACAATTTGCTAGATCCTGAGCAGTTTTTGGAGACAGGTCAGGATGGCGTACCAGAGGCTCAAGAGGAGCATTTGGAGCTGTAGTGGACCGAGCATCTACTCTTACTTGCTAGCTCTTTTCAGCATTTTAGATAAACTCTTTATATTTCTGCATTTAAATAGTTTGTAATAAACTCTGGATGTACTTTTACTTTTCTTTTTTTGAGATGGATATTTACTACTGCTTGAGATGATTGTATTCAGGATGTTCTGTTTTTTAGCTTCCGCACTCTGTTATACTGCTATACTTAGTATTGTGATGCGATCAACATACTGGAAATGCTGATGTATTTTTGTAACGTACATGGGTTCTTTCCCACTTCCTTGAACCTTGTGTACGTACTAGTCTAATACCTAAGATAAGTATTTCAGTCTTATCTTATATATTGACTCTCGATACTACTCTTAGTATTTGAGTCAGCAGCCTTCAGTATGGCTTCGTCTCTCTAGCCTATTCGGGATGATGGGACTTGCTTGTATGGCCCACTATTCTCGAGTAGCGTACCGTTCTGCCACCGAATTATGTATCACACTTGTCCTTTGCGCACGGCGACGGGACGAGGCGTTACACCTCCGCTCCTTAACCTAATGATTGTGGGCTTAGGGAGCGGGGCACCACAATTTTAGGCTATAAATTTATGTATTAAATGATATCACAAATATCCTAAACATTTTAGGAGGAATAAAGTAACAAAAGAAAGTGGCAAAAGCTATAATCACATAATGATAAATTAAGCAAAATATGAGGTAAGCACATACCTCAACCCAAAGTTGTAGAAAATAGTAAAGCACTGTATATATGAAATCTATTAAGTGAAAGGAACATACTTAGTGGATATGATCAAATTTACTCATGCCAAATTAATAACTAATATGAAAAGATTATATATAAGCAATTGAATTAAAAGATTAACATCATAACATGATTTTATATGAAATAAATTTGCTAAAATATTTAAAGTTACTGGAAATACTATAAATATATAAATACTTCATAAAACTGTTGAAGAATATCAAACTAAACATTTAATGAAAATATGCTATCTCATATGTACATATGCCTACTTAGACCTATCATAATAGAAAAATGGTGACACATCTAGCTACTAAAATAATCTTCTGAAATACTTAGGATCAAACACCATAGATCAACAGGTCCATTGTAAATATCATATTAATCTTCCAGGATCAAACACCTTGAAAAAATCAACATCTCAAATATATATATATCCTCCAGGATCAAACACATGGGTACTGAACTACATCTAAATCTTAATATGTAAAACAATATTGTAGAGGCAGACTAAGTATAACAAATTTAATTTTAATTGTTAAGTGTTTTATTGATTCAACTTTAATTCATTCATCTGATTATTCATGAATATGTCTTTATGAAACTTTCAAAGGTAACATAGAACAATCAACACATGTTCTATGTTTCATCTAATATGTCACAAATATAAAGGCCCAAAATAAGGAAGCAAAGCATTCAAGAAAATGTGTAAATAACACTACACAAAACTCTATGATATCACTTATTTTCTAATTTAATTTGTTCTAACTAATCTGAGATTATACAAGCTTATGATCTCTAATATCTAGCTATTAAGTATAATTCAGATGATTGGCCCTATAAAGTTAAAAACAATTAGAACTAATCAAGTTCTAATATATATTTAAATCAATGATGCCTGCATAAATTTGAATAATAAATCATACGTGCTAATTAATGAATTTAATTAAATCCCACGCTAATCTTGATTTATATAAGTTAAGATTGGGAAATTAAAAGAACTCTTAAGGAATTAAGATTTAGGATAAAGAGATGATTTGAGCATTGATGTTCATCTTATTTATATATTATTCTGAGATGATTATCTTATAGAAAGCATAAGATGAGCTAAATTCACCTTATGAAGCTTAATTTAAGACTTAGGAGATTTTAAGTGAATTTTATAATTTTTTTTAAAATAACAATTTAATGAGTCTTAACATCCGAAATTGATTCCTATTAGATATAATACTAATTTTAGTGATTAGATTTTAATTTTAAGGCTTAAGGATACTTAAACCTAAAGTTGAGCAAAATGATCATTTTGCCCCTACTTAATGGTTAAACATTCAACTTTAAGATTTAGGGATCTAAATTGACATTTATTGATGGCAAAGATTACTTACTGTCTAATATGAAGATAGATAGTAAGTACACCCAAATCGGATAAGGATTAAGCATAATGAGCTCAAATCAATGATTTAGTTCATTAGGGGCATTTTAATAATTTTACTAAGTGAAATCTAAAAAGTCAGTTATACTATTGCTATTTATTTTTCTTAAGAATTCCATAGAATTTAAAATTAATGAATTCTGATATCAAATGGCCAAGTTATGGCAAAAAAAAATCTAGTATTTAAATATATAAATTTAGGATTTTCTAAAAGGGGTCAAAAACTTCACTTCCATTTGAAGTTTAATTTTAGCAAACTCAGTGGCTATAGTTTTCCTATAATATACTGAGTACTTTAACTGGGAGTAGACCCAATTTGAACTTCATTTGGTTAAGTTATGACCTAATTAGGGTTAAGGGTGATTAATGAGTGATTAGTGAAATTAATCACAAAATCACAAAACTAATAATACCACTAAGTTTTAATCTATAATAGGAGTTATCAAAATATTAAATTACTCAATTTAGATTACTATATGTGCTTTAATTCACTAATCAAGATTTAGGGTGATTTGGGCTAATTAAGAAATATAATCATCAAAATATAAATATTTTTACAGTTTACTGATCTACACATTCTCTTGATCAGAATGACATATTGGGTGACCTAATTTGGACCTCAATTGATCAAACTATGATCAATTGAAATTATAGGTTAAGTGGGGATAATTAGGTAAGAACATAAAAGTGATTAGTCTAATTACACTTCCAACAAAGAAATTAACACTACTAGAACACTCCTGAGGATCTCCTAATTAAAATGAGATCCATATTAGCTATGTTTGGAGTAGTGTATGCAAAGTTATAGTTGATTGAAGTTTAGGGACATTTAAGGAATTTATTTGGGATTCTAAATATCACTATATGAAATATACCTCCTATTAGAAATTTGATAGTGCCATAATGATCCTTGATTTTTGCTAATCAAAATGACATATAATATTATTGCATTTGGACTTATGGATTACAAAATATGATTGATTAAAGTTTACAATTAAATTGATTTAGTTATTTTAATTAAATCATGTTTATTGTTACAATTTTTTTTAAAATAATTTAATTCCATTTAATTTAATAAACCGTAGAACCCACTGATAGCTGATTGTCTGATAGTGGCGGGACCTGCAGACACGTGGCCTACTGCGATTGTAGATGAGATGACTGCAGGGCCCAACGTGTGTCAGTGGAAGAGACCGCGGGACCCACTCCTGTGCCCACTAACGGGAATGCCACATGACACACTGAGAAGCCGACACACAGTCTAGCGGACCCCACTACAGCCACGAGCTTGACCCGATGTAGAAGGGTAAGTCGGATCAGGCCCGACCCAACCCCTAGCGATCTCCTTCTTCCCGAAAGACACAGGCTAGGGCAGCTAATCTAGAGGTCATCTCGGCGGTACAAGACATTGACCCGTACATCGTTGGATCGGCTGCGATGAGGGCTAGCCACTGGCGGTTGAATCGGCACCAGGGATGAATTGTATCGAGCGAGAACCCTAACCCTAGATCCAAACTTACAAACAAGATAGGCCAAGACAGTACATTACGGCAGATCGATCCAAAAAATTTGATCGAATGGTTTCATTTAATATCGATCAGATAAAATCAAAAGATCACCAATGAAATGAAATAACATTTTGAATTGAGCATCTAGGAATTGCATAAGGATCGAGTGAGATCGACGTACCTTGATCGGACGGTCGATAGGTATTAGGGTTTGATCGGTGGCACTTCAGTTTTTCGTAGGGTTCGGATATGAGAAAACGAAGCCTCGAAGATGATCGAGGGACTTAAATTGATACTAAAGTAGTAGCTTATAGCGGCGGAGGCCATCTAGAGCGGTGATGGATGCCGCGTGTTAGCGCATAGAACACGCGGGAGAGATGGTCTCTCGACCGTCAGATCTTTTGATCGGACGGTTCGGGAGAACCGTCAGATCAGACGACAGACACAGGAAAGTTGGACGGCGCCAACTGTTTGACTGATGGCGACTGTTAGTCTATTTAAATATATATATATTTATTAAATTAATTTAAATGGATCTTATTAATTAAATTTAATCACTTAAATGCATTCCAAAATATCCCGATAATTCACCCCTAGCTAATTGAGAGGTGAGGAATAAAACGACGAATACGAATTTTGATTTCAATGAGTATTTAATTTTCTCATTTTTCAAGTATTTAAAACATATTAAAATATTTGCCAAAAATCTAACTATTTCCAAATACTTTCAAAACATCACCCATAGTTAGTTTGGGATGATAAGCGTAGTGACGAAGTCAAATTTTTAATTTGAGGTCAATTTAAGTATGTCAAATTCCAGGGTTTCTGAAATTCCCAAAATCAGGATTTGATTCATTTGACTCCTGATTTGAACCAGGTCTTTGTAGTGAATTTCTAATGATTTATTTAAAGTACTAGAATCAAAATCAGAATTTGATTTAGTCTTAATTGACCTAAATAATAACTTGGGTTATTATAGTGCTCCTAATAACTTATTAAGAATATTAGAATCAAGATCAGGACCTGATTTAATCATAATTGACTAGGATAATAATCTTGAGTTGTTACATAAATATTGAGAAAACTTCTGTAAGGTGTGGGATTGTGTTATCGTGGAATATACTCGATTTCAAGTGACACTCGTGAAGAACCTTTTTTGGATGAATGTAAGCTTTACATACTATTTCTTCATTTTACCTTTTTATCCTTTTTTTTTTGTTTTTTGGCATTTTTCTTTTCTCTTATATTTGTTTGTCCTCGTTACTTTAGTTTTTTATTAATAATAGATTAATTTTAATATATATATATATATATAAATATATATACATATAAATATATTTTAATAAAAGCCATTTCAGTATATATTTTATTTAATAAATCAAAAGATACAGAAAGGAGGTTGCGAGGTTTCAAGAATTATATAAATCTAAAAATCTTGAAAACAACCTTAAAATTGGGTCTTTGGGTATAACTTAAAAGATTCTAGAAAAAGCACACCAAACACACCCGCAACCAATAAAAGCACACCAAATGCACCCGCTGACACACCATCTAAAAAATGGCAGCCTCCCAGGAGCAAACATAGCAAATTCCAGATACAAAAACTGAAGTCGATAAAATGAAAAGGCCATTATCTGAACAAACTGAGAAAAACCAGCTGCCCAAAGAACACAAAACCCAGCAATGGACTGAACCAGCTAAACCATCTACTCCCAGATTACTGCATATAGTCCAAAACACATGAAACTAAATACATTGGAACCCAGATCTCATCCAAGAAAACAACAAGATAGTCAGCAAAAACTAAATGAAACTAGAGCCATAATAGTAAATAGATCTCACAGTAGAAAATAGAAAAATAAAAGAAACCATAGTAAGTGAAATCAGAGAAATTGCAGAACCTTAATATGGTGAATCTTAATATCGATACATGGTTTTGCTAAAAAAATTGAAAAATGGAACCCAGCCTTTTCAAATCTAAACCATCTATCTCAGAACGAAAGCACATGGATTTTTAACAGCTAGCTTCATAACCAAACCATCTAAATAAAATTAAGGTTAGCCCCACATCCTTCTCTATAAGTGAGAAATTAGAGACCACTTCCATTGGCCAATCTCAATGGTTTAGCTAAGACCTGAAACAAAAGCCTCTTATACCAGACATGAGACAAATGTCTATCTTCATATGAATATATATATATATATATATATATATATATATATATATATATATATATATATGTGTGTGTGTGTGTGTGTGTGTGTGTGTGTGTGTGTGTGTGTGTGTGTGTGTGTGTGTGTGTGTGTGTGTGTGTGTATTCTTGAAATCTAAAAAAATTATATTTTATTTTTGATGTCCAAAACATTATTATTTCCTCAACTAAAACAATTTTTACAAAAAGCCGTCAAAATAAGGTTAATATCAGAATGAATGGCCGTAATTATATTATTGGCTCAAATGGGTTTGTTTGATTATTTAGCTTTATTTCTACTATCTTAAATATGCCAAAGAGTAAAAGTAGTAAAAAGATTACCTATATGGAGCTTTTTCTTTTATCCCACAGGGCCAGTAGTTATTAACTTAACAATTGATTTGTAATGCTTTATGCTAGTTTCAGCAGCTATCACATTCCAAACAAAGCAGCTTTGTTTGTTTTCAAAAAAACATGCTCAACACTTTCAGTATTGTGGCAGCATTGCCATTTTGACACTAAGGAGTAACCCATTCGTTTCATATTTTCTTCCACATTAATATAGTTATTATAACTTTTCCAAAGGAAGATATTGATAATTGCGGGGATACAATTATGCCATATCCAAATTGGGAAGGTTGGAAGAGTTGAAGATCTACAAATATTTCAAGGTTTAGTTAAATTTATTTTACCAATTGTGCATAATTCAGAGTTAGCCTTCTTGGTAGTAGCTAAGGTTGGTTTAAGAAAATTAATTTGGTTAAACCAATCCATAGGAAGAATGTTTTTCAGCAAATCCTCATTCCAACCATGGTTATCAAAATAAATTTCACCTAACATTAGTTTTGGATGAACAATGAAGGGAGTCTTATTTGCAAGAATACCAGAATGGGTCCAATTATCAAACCCAAAAGAAGAAGATTTATCAATTTCATCGCATATCTAAGTTTCTTCAATAATCTCTTTATGATCAATCATGCAGCCCCAGATTTTAGAATCAGTAATTTTATGAGTAGTTTGAAAGGGGTGAGTAGTAGCACAGTATTTAGCTAGAATAGGCTGAGACCAAATGGAATTTGAAGTTCTAAATTTCCACAAAAGTTTAAATGAGAGTGCTTTATAGATTGAGTCGAGACAACATAAGCCTAAACCACCTTCATTAAGAGGAAATATTAATTTATCTCAAGAACACTGATGAATTCATAAATTATATCTCAATATAAAGGAAAATTTCATTCATTTCTGATCATAAACTGCTTTCTTAATCAAATTCTATTTATTTTTTCAGGAAAAAGGCCTATCCAAGAAATTTTGGGTCATTTGTGCAATTTTTCAAAGTTTTTCAAAGGAAACCGCGCGCTTTAACGTGCCACAGCGAGTCATTTCTGATCATAAACGTAGCAGCGGTTCAGTTTGCGAACCGTGGATCGCGCGCGCTGCAGCAGTTCAGTTGGTGAACCGCGGGCGCGATCGCGCACTGCAGCGGTTCAGTTTATGAACCGCAGGCGCGATCGTTCACTGCAGCGGTTCAGTTGGCGAACCACGGGCATGATCGCGCGCTGCAGTAGTTCAGTCTGCAAATGCGGACGCAATCGCACGCTGCAGCGGTTCAGTTTGCAAAGATGGCACTACAGCGGAGCGCTTTGCAAAGTGTTAGCCCCACAGCGCGCTGCAGCGGACCTCTTTGTGAGAAACGAATGCGATCGCACGTTGTAGCGGGACTCTTTGCAAAATTGTTTCCGCCATAGCGCGCTACAGCAGCCCACTGCAATTTTATCTGGCAAAGGCATTAAATGTTGCTGGGACAAGACCCCTAACCATCACCTTGTCTCCAGCCATCATTCCCTCTGTAGCTGCTACATTTTTAAATGGAAAATGGTCTCTTGATGTGATGAGAAGGATAAAACAATGGAAGAAATTAGTCACCTCACCCATCAATTAGAATTTGCCATCATTACTCTAGAATTTTTAATGGTATTACTGGTTTTTGATCTTAAGTATGAAGATGCATCCCCTCATCTATAAATACTCTCCCTCTTGACTAGAGGATGGTTCCAAAAATTGCTCATTTCACCTAAGTAAAGAGAGGGGCTGCATAAAAAAGAAGAAGAACTCCCCAAGGGTGGAGAAGCTCTACTTACTAAGGAGAAGAAGGAGAAAGACAGCACTATGGAACTAAGAGAGGCACTTCAAGCAAGGAGAAGAAGAGTCCAGAGAACTTCCCAAGGAACATTCCTAGTATTTTCTAAACTCTTATTTTGTAATATTATAAGAAAAAAATTCTGATAAAAGTTCAACTCCTTCATCAGAGAAGAGGAGCAAGGAAGGAGTAAGAAAAAGAAAAACAAGAAGGGGAAAAAGAAATAAGAAGACTCCCCCTAAAGTAGAATTTAAAAGAGTGGATCTGATGAGGGAAGGAAGAGAGGGCAAGGGTTCGAGCCACCTTGGGGTTGTGCTCACTATAGCACCCCTTAGTCTATGGAAGAAGAAACCTCCGAATCCGATTATTTGATCATTAGTGAGTTTAGCTAAAGATGTTAAATTAAGTATTTCTTGGGAGACAACCCAATATATATATATATATATATATATATATATATATATATATATATATATATATAAATTTGCAGCGCTACAGCGCGCTGCAGCTGAAATTTTGCTACAGCGCGCTGCAGCGGAAATTCTGCTACAGCGCGCTGCAGCTGCAGAAAAATTTGACTGCATTGGAATCCATGCAGTCAAAAAGTTATGAAATTTGGGTTTCCCATATAGTTAAAAGGTGGGCTGAAGAAGAAACCTTCGAATCCGATTATTTGATCATTAGCGAGTTTAGCTAAAGACGTTAAATTAAGTGTTTCTTGGGAGGCAACCCAATATATATATATATATATATATATAGAAATTTGCAGCGCTACAGCGCGCTGCAGCGGAAATTCTGCTACAGCGCGCTGCAGCGGAAATTCTGCTACAGCGCGCTGCAGCTGCAGAAAAATTTGACTGCCTTGGAATCCATGCAGTCAAAAAGTTATAAAATTTGGGTTTCCCATATAGTCAAAAGGTTGGCTGAAAAGCTGCCCCCCCCCCCCAGCATATGGATCACCTCATTTATGGCATGGGAAAGACCCATTGACTATACTCTCTCTTGCCTTTGATTTCCTTGGATATATAAGGAAGGCAAAGGGGGAAGGGGGTTATCCTTGCACCTTCTAAGTTTTCTCACTTCCTCACAAACTCTTGCTCCCCTCTAATTCCTTTATCATGTCTTCCGGTAAGAAGGCGATTCCTAGAAAGGAGGCTGAAGCTTCTTCTTCAGGGGGAACCTTAAACAAAGAATGGTTCTCTTCTGCTGAAGCCGAGCACTGATTCTACTTCATAACTTCTCAGCGGAAGTTAATTCAGGAGAAGAGCTTTAGCGGCTACTTGCCCGTTCCGATGGAACAAATTGACCCTCGAGGGTGGAGGGAGATGGTGACCAAGAGATCTCCCATATACCCGTCTATAGTCCAGGAGATTTATACCAATGATATTGATGCGGCTGGACAGAGGATCTTTTATAGAGGTAAGGGTGTCACCCTTGGGATTGCTCAAATCGAGCAATTCTATGGGCTTGAGGAGGTAAGTTCTTGCTCTTATATTGAACTCTTGGAGTCTCGCCAAGACCCATTTGACCTCGTGTGGCGCCCCACCCCTTAATCCATAAAATTAAGTTAAGGGATGGTGTGTTACTCTAGCTAACCCTTTACTTATCATTGGATTAGGATGAAATCTACAATCCACCTATAAAGGGAATGAGTAAGCATAAAATTAAATATTCAGTCACTTAATAAGAATTCATACAGAGTGCAGAAGTGATTTACAGTAAGAGACATCCAAGCATCACAACATAAATATAATAAAATATATCTCAGAACATAAGCATAGAATCCAAATACACAGTCATAAGTACATGTATTATTACATCAATTTAAGTTCTAAATAATGAAGATAAAGTGCACTCATCCTCACTTATAAAGGAAAGACTAAATAGCTGCTTCTTCCACAGACTCCTCATCCGGATATGGCTCCACACCAAGATCCTGATCATCCAACTGAAGAGGATCTGCCATTGTCGGTTTCATAATGTAGGGCCCCAGCCAAAAAAAGAAAAATCTTGTGTTAAACAATTGTCTAAGTACATTTTAAGCTGATGAGTTTTATATATATTTTGTAATATCACCATTTTACAATTTATAAGCAATAATTATATAAGGGAGCATCAAGCAATACAAAAAGAAGGAAAAAAAGCTATAAATAATTATTTATAACTTAAGCAAAAGAAAAAGAGAGGCTAAGATATGCCTCACATGCAAGCTAAACAAGATAAGACATAAATATAGATAATCAAACAAGTACTGTAAGAGAAAAACTACATCATAAACATGCTAGTGATCAATAGAGATATGCCAATTAAAATAAAAATAACTCAGCAGTGATACATATAAATAGCAGCAATGTTCTAATATCATAAAATATATAAGCAGTACAAAGAAATAGATGACGGAATAAAAAAATGCTGAAAAGTAAACAAAACCTCATAACTGCATATATATAAATATCCGTGTATCAACTGTCATACAGAAGAGAGCTAATATAGCCCATCAAATATCAAAAGATCTTAGCACCATCACGGCTAAGTCACAAAACTGTGTACCCCTAGCGACATAAGGAGGCTAGGCAACTAAGCACACAAAAATAATCGAAGGATCTTAGCACCAGTACGGCTAAGGCACCAACGGTGTACCCCTAGCGATATAAGGAAGCTAGGCACTAGGCACACAACAAAATAAAGTCCTTCCCCTAGTGACATAAGGAGACTAGGCAATAAGGACATATCTAAGAGGTAGCTAAACTACATATAACTATTATCTTTTTATTAATCACTTTAATATTTTCACAAGGGATCTAAAGAGTCTCCATATTTTTTTAACATTTTATTTATACATCAAAGATCTTATATGATATGCTTAAGAAAATATGTCATAAAAATCAAGGAATGCGTAAGCGACAATCATCAAAGTAAATAAGGGACTCTACTAAACATGGTGATATCATTTGTTTTCTACTTAACCATTCTAACTATTCCAAGTTACACAAGTTCAGGATTACTATTTTCTTACTATCGAGTATAACTTAGAAACTCATCCTTATAAGTTAAAAAGGATTAGAACTGATCAGGTTTCAATCTAGTTCAATCAAATAGACGACTACGAGTTGAATCAATAAATCATACGTCCTAGTTTTGTGAATTTAGATGTTCTAACTAAGATCTGATTAAGATCTTCTAAACTTATAGATTATGGATTGAACTCTACAAGAATTAGGTTCAATCACATAATCCGAGATGGGTAAGACTAAGTTCTAAGTTTTATTCTATAAGTGTTCTACTAGTTAAGGCAAATTCTATTAAGTAATCAAGCTTAATAGGATGAATCTCCTATCTTAAATCTAAGGTTAAAAGACAAAATAATCAAAACAAGTTGTAAAATAAAAGTAAAGTCTAGAAACTAATAAAACCAAGGTTCCATCCATTGAGTAACCTATTTACCCAATGAATGAACTCTAACCTATGATCTAGTCTTAGTTTCAGGAAAGGTCCTTAAGGTGTAGTGTTAAGATTTAGAAAAATTTAGGAATTTGACTTAATGGTTAATTTCACTCACTTAAATATCACTAATACGATTATAACATTAGTTATAATGTTTTGGAATGTTAATTAAAGGTTAGGGATACTTAATCCAATCTCAGGGCAAAATGACTATTTTGGCCTTACTTTAAGGGTCTAAAAATCAACTTTTGATTTACAGGTCAGAATTGAATCCTTTTAATTCCAACTGATTCTTTATTGTCTAACTTGAAGATAGAAAGTGAGTACGTCCGATTTGGACTTCAAATGGTCAAGCTATGATCAAAATAAGGTCATGGGTATTTTGGTCTTTTACCTAAATTTCTAGGGTTCAGATCCTAAATATTTTTTCAGTTTATTGATGACATTGAAATTCTGAACTTGTTAGCATCTTGAATTTTTTTGAATTTGGAGTTGATTTGACTAAGTTATGGTCATTTGAATTATAAAGCATTTTGGTCATTTTTCACTAAAGTCAGCTATGTTACTATACACTTTTTGTCATACTCATATCCATAGTTCTACCACTCTTATATAGATTGTTGATGAGCAAAAGCTTTGCAAGATTGAAAATTAAATGCGTGTTTTAAATGATAGTTTATTAAGGAGCCTACACACATGATGACTTAAGAGTCTTAAGAGATGTGAACATGAGTAGTAATTTGCATGTGGTTGAGAGTATAAGCTATACCAAGAGAGCACAAGGTTTGAATAATTAAGCTTGAAAGGCTTAGAAAGGCATGATTCACCCAGAAAGCACTTGGTTTATCAAAATATTATTAGTTTAAATTAATGGCTTGACTCACAAAATAGATTAATTTAATGAAATAAGAAGTAACATACTATTCTAGCAATAATTTCGAGCTTGCAAGGTATTATGATGATTCACATTGAATGTCTAAAGTACTAATTGCTTATATTACCTTTCATATCTTTTGATGGAGGATTAAATTCTTTTTCTGATCGATTTGCTACATAATTTTATAAATTTTGGTTTGTATTTTGAAAACTATGAGACTCTGAAATATGTTTTAATAGTTGACAAGACATACTCATGCGATAATGAGGATGATCTAAGTCAATACTTAAGAACAAAATATCACTTTCACAAATAATTGATTCGTTCAACCTTACAAATATCATAAGTATTTGTCAACACACTTATATCGCATATGCTAAAAGAAATGCTTTAATATTGCTCTATATCGCATTTGAGGCAAGCATAGAGTTGTTTTATATGATTTCTCTAAAAATAGCCAACATTGCATTTGAATTCCTTAATTAATTTTTTCTAATTTTGTAACATCAATTATAATATATATATATATATATATATGTATGTATATATCTAATTGTTTTCAATTATTATTTAATGGTTCCAAAACTCATGGCTCATACCTCATATAAATAGCATTTTGTCGCAGTATTTTAAGAAAATTATTAAATATTTTAACACTAAGTAATTAGAGAGATTTGGCAGGTATCTGAATTTGTCAGTTATAATTTGAGAGATCCAAGACTGCTATAATACTTGCTAAACATTATGCACATGAGAGACAAAACAAATTTGAAGACCGCCTTCGTCTTCGATGCGATGGCCGCATCTTCGAACAACGAAGCATGAAGCCGACGACCATATTCATCAAAACGTCTGCTCCTCCAATTTGGGCTGCAATAGCGCCATCATAGAATCGATCCCAACAAGCTTCAAACTAATGAGGGATCTCGTCCAAGCTTAAAATTAGTGCCGCATGTGTTGCAGATAAAATCATTCAATTATTTTTATTTCCATAAATACAGATTATTCATCATAATTTAATCTATGCATTTTAAAATACCCCCCACCCTCCTTTTTTTTTTTTTTTTTTTTTAGTGGATAATGTCATGGGCTATATGTTTGTTTCATTAGATTTTGAGGGCACAGTCCTATTTCAATTTAATTGAAATTAAAAAAAATTGTTGAATACCAAATCCTTCAACCTGAATGGGAACAAAGGGTACCCCAGCTTGACTCTAACAAAAAATGAATAAACAGCAGTCTGCTATTGAGCAGCTGCATCATCCTATCTTCAACTATAGTGGAAATATCTTTAGTGATTAGCAATGAAAGGGAAAGCATATCACACCCTCCATGCTGCTTCAAATGAAGAAACAATGCCCAGCACCAACAGCTAGCACCAAACGATTTGGTAGAGACAGCAAATAGTGCTTTTGTGGTATTACTATAACTTTCATATCAGACACAGAACACCACCAATGCATCCTTGCCGCCTTAAGAGCAGCAAGTCCGCAGGCAATTGGCAACTTAAGCACTTCTTGCAGCTTGCAGTAGCTAAAAAAAAGAAACGGAACACTCTTATCCTTCTTAAAATCTCTTCATCAGCAATTATTTATTCATACTCATTTGAAATTATTTTAAAATTGTAAGATTATTTTAAAAGTTACCGAATCAAATTTGAGATCTGCAATCATTTTAGTGAGGAGGAAGGATATTGGAGAAGTTTGGCTCAAACAACCATTGCATTTTCAATGCTCACATTTCACAGATCCAACAAATAAGCAAATTCAAAGAATCATTGACAATAGAGTTAAATGCACATTCATTACAGATTTGTAAAATGAATGAAATCACTGCACGCCTTATAAACAATAAAGATACCCGATTCACGATCTAAGGGATAGGAGGTACCTTGCTCGACGGCGGAATTGGGTGAACCCGCGCCAAGAGGAAGGAGGCGGCGGCGCTTGGAGAAGGATCGACAAGGCCAGTTTGATGTGCTAGGAGGGGCTCTCGGCCAATCCGAGAGGGAAGGAGACGGCTGCCCTTGGCTGGATGGAGCTCGGCCGTGGAGATGGAGAGGTAGTCGGCCGAGTGGAGAGGAGAGGTGGGGCGACCAAGCGGGATCCAGCAAGCTCTCGACTAAGAAGGCGATGGAGATAACGGTGGTAGCCGGTGGATCTCACGAAGAGGGGAGGACACGCGTCGAGTGGCGGAGGCTCCAAGGCAACGACGCACACGTGTCGCGTGAGGGGGAGGAGGCGTGCGGTCGAGAGGGAGGGAAGGAGTCGGCCGGTCGAGCGAATGGGGAAGGGCATGCAAATCGCGATTTTAGCGTGAGGTGAGTTAGGGCTGTGTGAGATTTAGGAAATAAAAGAAGGAAGAAGGGAATTTTATTTTAAATTAAATTTATTATTTAATAAAATTTATTCAACATTTTCTCAATTAAAATTACATAGTTTAAGTTGTCCCAAAAATTCCTGAAAAATCACCCATAGCTAATTGATGGGTGAGGAACGCAACGCCGAAGTCGGACTTCGATTCCGACGAGTTTTTAATTTCCTCATTTTCCGGATATTTAAATATTATTAAGATATTTGTTAAATTTTGACGACTTTCGATTGCCACCAAAACTTTACCCCTAGCTAATTTAGGGGCAATGAGTGCAATGACGAAGTCCGTTTTTTGATCGAAGGTCAAAATAAATAGATCAATTTTTGAGGTTCCTGAAATTTCCAAAATAAGGATTTGATCTGTTTGACCTCTAGTTTGGACTGGATCTTGGTGGTTGACTCATAATGACTTAATTAGTATTTAGAACCCAAATTAAGACTAAGATTAGTCCTAATTGATAATAGTAACAATTTGGGTTGTTACAGACTCCCCCACTTAAAAACGATGTCGTCCTCGACATCACTTAAGTAGGAAGAATAAAGCGGTAGTGGTTTGGGATAAAATAGAAATGGGGAATGAGTTACCTAATTATGGATGCAAAAATCTACTAGCTATTATTAAGAAAGTATTAATAAATACTAGGGTGGTTCAGGAACGTGTACCTAACACCACGTAGTTATCCTCCGCAGCCTCAACGGGTGTGAGGGTATATACGCGCGCCTGGCTAGCAGGCCTGTTGTGGTAGGGCTGCTTGACTGGTGGCCTAGAGGCGCTAGGACGAGAAACAGGAAGTGCCTCACACCAAGGAGCAGGAGGTGGCAGGACTGGACGTGCTGTAGTTGTGGTAGGGACGTGCTGGTAGAGATCGAATGCGAGTTGGCCCTGCACACGCTTGATTGGCGTGCCATCGATCATGTCGGTCATATAGCACTGGGTATAGCCATGCCCTAGTCTGCCATAGGTGAAGCAAACCCATTGACCATGGAAGCACCTGCCGAAGGGATGCGGCCTGGCACAACCGTTGAAAGGATCAGCAGCGGAGGCTTCCGCCTCGATCTGGTACACCCTGGCTTGTTTGGGGGACTGTTGCTGGTACGATGGGGATCCTATACTTCTCCTGGATCCTTCCCTATCCTGATATTGTTCCACCACCTTGGCAGTTTCAAGTAATTCCGAGAAATAGGTTATACGTAAAGGAATTACTTGACTTCTAATCGACGGTCGCAGGCTGTCCTGGAATCAGAAACATCGATCTATCTCCGTAAGGATCATCCTTGTAGAAAATCTAGCAAGGCGGTGAAATTCAACCTCGTATGCTAACACCGACCGATCACCTTGCTGCAGTTTGAGTAACATTTCCCCCAATCGATGCTTGGAGGAGGGGGGAATGAATCGAGCTTGGAATACCTCAACAAATTCATCCCAAGTTATTTCGGCCAATGGTACTCCGGCAAATAATGTGGTACAGGTGGTGTCCCACTAGTACTCAGCTTCGCCTTGAAAGAGGTGTGTAGCAAGATGAACTACCACGGATTCTGGGCACTGGATGCTCGTCAGATTCTTTTCTACCATCTTTATCCAGGTGGCAGTATCAATTGCGGATAGGGTCCCATCAAAGGTGGGAGGCCTCAATCTGAGGAAGCTATGCAGCATTCCTTCTGTGGACTGAGTTTGCTGTTGGTTCAGGGGTGTTGAGGATTTTTTTGATGTGGTTCGATTTTGGTTTATCTGAACCACCAGAAGCCGCTCCATTCACTCGTCTTGCTTTGCTTGTGCTTTTGCGGCCTTTCTAGCCTGTTTCTGGCTAAACTCTGCCTGCCATTGGTGGGAGTCCACCATCATTTTAACGGCTTCTAGTAATGCACTCACCTCATTGGATGAGGTGTTGGATGGAACAAAAGAATGGCTTGATCTTGGGTTCATGATTGCTACAATCTGATTTAAGAGCAATGCATCTTTCAGAAATTCATTAAACAGGAGGTCATAACAGTCTATCTATTTTATTAAATATTATTAGCCTTAATGATTCTTAAAAGTAGGTTGTGTTGATATTATTCTTAAGGGGATAAAATTTAGAAATTGGAAGGTAAACTCCTAAGCGTATTTTTAAGACTTATTTGATGGTTTAAAATCCTATAGGGATTCATATGTCTTGATACAAAAATTAAATCCTAACATTTTAAGCTCTTGATATTGTAAACCTTATTAAGGTTTTAATTTAGATTAGTTGTTCACATATTATACTTTAGATTTGATCATATGGGATTTATTTAGTTTACTTAATTACTCATTTATCCTAAGTTCATACTCATTTAAGCTCTAGTACCGTGACTGCGTTTTCTATTTCTATACTCTTATTATTCTGAGCTCATGATACTGTGATGTTCTTGGATGTGACTCTGATAGTACCGTGACTGCTTCAAATGAAGAAATAAAGCCCAACACCAATAGCTAGCACCAAATGATTTGCTGGGTAGAGATAGCAAATAGTGTTTTTGTGGTATTACTATAACTTTCATATCAGACACAGAGCACCACCAATGCATCCTTGCCGCCTTAAGAGCAGCAAGTCCGCAGGCAATTGGCAACTTAAGCACTTCTTGCAGCTTGCAGTAGCTAAAAAAAAGAAATAGAACACTCTTATCCTTCTTAAAATCTCTTCATCAGCAATTATTTGTTCATACTCATTTGAAATTATTTTAAAATTGTAAGGTTATTTTAAAAGTTACCGAATCAAATTTGAGATCTGCAATCATTTTAGTGAGGAGGAAGGATATTGGAGAAGTTTGGCTCAAACAACCATTGCATTTTCAATGCTCACATTTCACAGATCCAACAAACAAGCAAATTCAAAGAATCATTGACAATAGAGTTAAATGCACATTCATTACAGATTTGTAAAATGAATGAAATCATTGCACGCCATATAAACAATAAAGATACCCGATTCACGATCTAAGGGATAGGAGGTACCTTGCTCGATGGCGGAGTTGGGTGAACCGGCACCAAGAGGAAGGAGGCGGCGGCGCTTGGAGAAGGATCGGTGAGGCCAGCTTGACGTGCTAGGAGGGGCTCTCGGCCAAGCCGAGAGGGAAGGAGACGGCTGCCCTTGGCTGGATGGAGCTCGGCCGTGGAGATGGAGAGGTAGTCGGCCGAGTGGAGAGGAGAGGTGGGGCGACCAAGCGGGATCCAGCGAGCTCTCGACTAAGAAGGCAATGGAGATAACAGTGGTAGCCGACGGATCACACGAAGAGGGGAGGACACGCGTCGAGTGGCGGAGGCTCCAAGGCAACGACGCACACGTGTCGCGCGAGGGGGAGGAGGCGTGCGGTCGAGAGGGAGGGAAGGAGTCGGCCGGTCGAGCGAATGGGGAAGGGCATGCGAATCGCGATTTTAGCGTGAGGTGAGTTAGGGCTGCGTGAGATTTAGGAAATAAAAGAAGGAAGAAGGGAATTTTATTTTAAATTAAATTTATTATTTAATAAAATTTATTCAACATTTTCTCAATTAAAATTACATAGTTTAAGTTGTCCCAAAAATTTCCGGAAAATCACCCATAGCTAATTGAGGGGTGAGGAAGGCAACGCCGAAGTCGGATTTCGATTCCGGCAAGTTTTTAATTTCCTCATTTTCCGAATATTTAAATATTACTAAGATATTCGTCAAATTTTGACAACTTCCGATTGCCACCAAAACTTCACCCCTAGCTAATTTGAGGGCAATGAGCGCAATGGCGAAGTCCGTTTTTTAATCGGAGGTCAAAATAAATAGGTCAATTTTCAAGGTTCCTGAAATTCCCAAAATAAGGATTTGATCCGTTTGACCTCTAGTTTGGACTGGATCTTGGTGGTTGACTCATAATGACTTAATTAATATTTAGGACCAAAATTAAGACTAAGATTAGTCCTAATTGATAATAGTAACAACTTGGGTTGTTACACCTCGTGATGGAACTCGTCCATGAAAACACTAACTAGGAGGGAGGATTAGCCAACATTCATCGTTCCGAATTAACAGATACAAGTAGTGTATGACTGGTTTTTATTTCTAGCTATGTCATGCCTATAAGTTACTTGACTGAAGTGACCCGTGCCAGAGCACTCCTCATGTGCTCATTGGTTAGGCTAGGCGAGATCTGTATCTTGAGTATTATTTTTGAGCAGTTTTGGAAGGCTCTCAAAGGACCCTGCACTGCATTGGCCTTCGGGTCTTTGATATCAGAGATTTGCGAGGCCCAAAGGGTCAGAATCCTCTCCTCTGATACCATAATTTCCTCCGGCTCCGCCCTTAACCCCTTAAATCTGAATGCCCGGGCTAGTGAATAGAAGCTGCCCAAGAAAAGGAGGGGCGAGCAAGGGGAACCGTCCGCTCCGCTTGACCAAACTCTCACCAACAAGCTATTGCTGCATCTCCACAATCATCAAGCTGATCTTAGCAAGGCCCTAGACACCGATATGCGATTCTTTAAACAAAAACTCATCCAGCAGCGCCAGTTTCAGTCAGAATTTCATGAAGCCCTTGAACTGATGCTCAAGGATTGGAGCTTGCAAGGTGGACCAGACCCTTCCATATTGCCAAGAATGCATGTTGGTGCCCCCATTCCGAACTTGCGCTATCCATGCGAATTCGCATACGTGGAAGAAGAAGAGGAAGAGGAGAAAACCCGAAAATAAATAGGTTGTATCTTTTCTTTCTATTTGTATTAATTATTTTTTTTTGTACTTTTCATTTTGTGTGTTTTATTTTGAGATCTTAATTTATGAATTCTCAGATTCCCAAAACTTTTCTAGTAATTAAAAATGACAATCTTTTCTGAGTTTTTCAAGAAATAAAAGTCACAAAATATCGATAAAGAAAATAATATGAAGTAAAAGGGTGTTTAACAAAAAGTGATCAAATGCATTGATAACATTAAAACTTTTTAACTAAGGAATGATTTAAGGTTAATCTAATCTCTAAGAATTTAAATCAATGCTATGAACTAAGTGTGGGGGAAAGCATTGGACTTAGACTAGAGATTATGATGAGTACTCTAAAAGAGTGCTAGGCTCTCGTAGGACTTCATGATCATAAAGATGTGAATTGGGGATGAAGAAAAGTATATCTCTCTAAGAATGAAAAGAGAAAAATATAAAAAAAGAATGATGAAAAATATCTCTCCCAACTGAAAGAAATAAAAAAGGATGATGAAAAATATCTCTTATTTAATCTATTCATCTTTGTGATTCATAAAAAAGGGCACATATGGCACAAAACTCTTGAGTATCTCACTACTCTCTAGTCTAGTTTTTCCATGGATCCTTCCTCATTACCTAGTAACAAGCATAAAAATTAAATACTTGGAGATTAACTGATTAACCTTGCTTCATATCCAAGGTTAGAATATCTAAATGCCAACTGACTTGGATCATTTCAGTTAAGCGTAAGCCTTGACTTACAAATCAAAATCTAAATTGATATCTTTTGTTGACTATCATACCTAAAAAAATAGAAAAATACTATTTTAAGCTTACTCGAGGATGAGCAAGAATTTAAGTGTGGGGGTGTGATGAATCCATAAATTATATCTCAAAATAAAGGAAAATTTCATTCATTTTTGATCTTAAAATTGTTTCCTTAATCAAATTTGTTTATCTTTTCAAGAAAAAGGCATATCCAAGGAATTCTGAGTCATTTGTGCAATTTTCCAAATTTTTTCAAAGGAAACCACTGCCGCGCGCTATAGCGCATTTTGCAAAAACGGGCGCTGTTGCGCGTTGCAGCGGTTCAGTTTGCGAACCGCGGGTGCGATCGCGCGCGGTAGCTGTTTAGTTTGCGAACGGCGGGTGCGATCGCACACTGCAGCGGTTCAGTTGGCGAACTGCAGGCGCGATCGTGCACTACAGTGATTCCGTTTGTGAACCGCAGGCGCGATCACGCGCTGCAGTGGTTCAGTTGGCGAACCGCGGGCGCGATCGCACGCTGCAATGGTTCAGTCTGGAAATGCGGACACGATTGCATGCTCCAGCGGTTCAGTTTGTAAATGCTGGCGCTACAACGCGCTGTAGCGGAGCACTTTGCAAAGTGCTAGCGCCACAGTGCGCTTCAGTGGGCCTCTTTGAGAGAAATGGACGCGATTGCGTGCTGCAGCGGGACTCTTTGCAAAATTGTTTCCGCCATAGCACGGTACAGCGCGCTGCAGTGGTGCACTTTGCAAAGCGCTAGCGCCACAGCGCACTGCAGCGGGTCTCTTTGCGAGAAATGGACGCGATCGCGTGCTGCAGCGGGACTCTTTGCAAAATTATTTCTGCCATAGCGCGGTGCAGCGCGCTGCAGTGGCCCGCCGCAATTTTGGTTGGCAAAAGCATTAAATGCGGCTGGGACAAGACCCCCAACCAGCACCTTGTCTCCAGCCATCATTCCCTCTGCAGCTGCTACGTTTTTAAATGGAAAATGGTCTCTTGATGTGATGAGAAGGATAAAATAATGGAAGATATTAGTCACTTCACCCATCAATTGGAATTTGTCATCATTACTCTAGAATTTTTAATGACATTACTGGTTTTTGATTTTAAGTATAAAGATGCAGCCCCTCATCTATAAATACCCTCCCTCTTGAGTAGAGGATGGTTCCAAAAATTGCTCATTTCACCTAAGTAAAGAGAGGGGCTGCATAGAAGAGAAGAAAAAATCCCTAAGGGTGGAGAAGCTCTACTTGCTAAGGAGAAGAAGGAGAAATGTAGCACTAGGGAACTAAGAGAGGCACTTCAAGCAAGGAGAAGAAGAGTCCGAAGAACTTCCCAAGGAACGTTCCTAGTATTTTTTAAACTCTTATTTTATAATTTCTCTTTTTAGTTGATCATAAAAGGGTCTTTATCCATGTTTGTGTTCTTTTTCATCTCTTTTGTAATGGAGAGCTAAACCTCTCTTGGGGAGGGTTGGGATAATCCCATATGTTTGATAGTTACTTTAATTTGTATGAAGTTTTCCTCATGTATTAATAAAAGTTATGAACTTAATGCCTTGCATAAGAAATATATAATATTACTATAGTGTTGATTATGAACCAAAGGAAAATGAACTAATGAACTCATGGACTAAAGTGTCTTGTGCTCCATAGCTCACCTTATTTTAGATGTTAGATTTATGAGTGCATGAGAGCTTAGAACTATGTGAGAAAATTCTTGAGCTTAGTGCACCTTAATCGAAGCTCAACTAAAGTGTTGATGCATGTGATGCTAAGACCCACTAATTGAGTTCCTTTGCTCAACATAATTGAGGGAGGGAAAGAAAAAGTTATGTGCTCATGAACGAGGTGACATAAAATATTCAATGAGCCCAATATATTTAATCTCTCATCTCAACTATGTGTGATGCGAGTGACGCTCTGAGTGGAATCAATACTTATAAGATCTTAAAAATTAATAATCCTCATCTCCTTGATCAAGAGATAAGATAAAAACTACAAACCTAAAATTGTATAAGAATCTTTGTGCTGAAATAGAACTGACTGTGTGTTTATTTCATGCATAAGATTTGAACTTGTGAATCCTTGAGATAAAACTCAAGGAAGAACAATGTGCACTTGATTTAAATCTAGGTAAATAAAAGATAAACTCTTGAGGAATCATCATGCATAAGTGACCTATCATGACATGTTGGAGAAACCCAACTCTCCTCTTCCTTTTATTTGACTTATTTTCTACTAAGTGATTGTTGTGCTTGTTCTGGAACCAACTCAAACAACACACTCATAGCTTAAATATTGGTGATAATAGATACACCTTACTAATAAAACATTCGATTCTCTGTGGCTCGATAAATCCCGGAAACTCAAACTTTCCATTTATTACTTCAGACCATGTACACTTGCGTGCAAGTGCAGACGTGTATTTACAGTCTGTCAAACACCAAATAGTTTTGGATCCGCGATTATGGTACCACAGAATTTATTAAAAATGGTTTTAATTTTTGAAATTTTGAAATGAGTGGGAGTGGTAACCTCCAGTCAATAAAGGGGAATCATATTTAATACATACTTGAAAAAAGGATTAAACGACCGCCTTGGGAGAGGTATCTATGTTCCCAACCATGAAATTTAGTGAAAATTGAGTTTAAAAGTTGCTTGTAGATGTTATTTTTATAGTGGCAAGTAAAGATAGGAATACCTAAATAAGTTAGAAGAAGTTTGCCTTGATTAAACTTTAGTATTCTTTTTATATTATTCTTTTATTAAGATGAAACTTTATCACTTATTAAAAAGGAGGATTTTGAAGAATTTATTTTAAGGCCTGATTCCAATTCAAGCTTTTTGAGAAGCCTTTTATGGTTCAAAACATTTTTGGAGCTAGAATTAGTGAAGATGATAAGATCATTAGCATATGTAAGGTGAGAGATCAAAATTTTACCACAAATATTAAATTGCATGTTGGGGTCCTTTTGAAAGAGACTGTTAATGTGATAGGACCAATAGTTTATAGTCAGGATGAATAGGATAGGGGAAATGAGATTCCCTTGTCTAAGGCCTCTTTCTGATTTAAAAAAACTATTAGATTGATCATTGATTATAATAGAGAACCAATTGTTTGGAGTAGAGCTTTTAATTTTTGTTATGAATTTTTCTTAAAATAATAAGATCTTAACATTTGAATAAGCAATTCCAATCTAATTGTGACCCCTCTTTTTGTTTTTAAGACTATAAAAAAGTTCATGAGTTGCTAAGATATTATCTTGAATGGTTATCCCAGGGAAAAAACCAAATTGATTGGGCTCAATAAGATAGGGAATTAACTTTTTGAGTCTATCAGCAATGATATTTGAGATAATTTTATTAAGGGTAGATATGAGGCTTATAGGTCTGAATTTATTCCACCAAAGAGCCTTATCTTGTTTAGAGATAAGAGCGATGGAGGTATAAGTAAGAAATTTAGGCAAATGGATGTGACAGAAATATTCTTTGATCCCATTACAGATATTAATTTTAATAATATGCCAAAATTTAACAAAAAACTCAATAGGGAAACCATCAGAATCAACACAAGTATTAGTTTTTAAATTCTTAACCACCTCCCATTTTTTATCATTAGAGGGCATTGAATTGATCATGCAATTATCCTCAAAAGAAATTTGGGCACCAATAAAATCAAACAATTGGTTATCAAAATAATGATTTGAAAATTCATTTTTGAAATGGTTAATTGTCGACAAATTAATTTCATCTTGGTTATAGAATTTTTGGCCATTAGAAGATTTGGAGCGATCAGAGCTTAATCCAATATTTGAAATATTTACTAAAATTTAATTTATTAGAAAATTGAGATATTTAATTTGACCTCAAAATTTAAATTCGATTTCGCCATTGCGCTCGTTACCCAAATTAGCTAGGGGTGATGTTTTAGAAGTATTTGAAAGTCGTCAGATTTTCGTGAATATTTTAATATATTTAAATATCCTAAAATATTGAATAATTAAATAATCATTACAATCAAAATCAGACTTCGCCATTGTGCTCATCACCCTCAAATTAGCTAAGGGCATTGTTTTGGAAATATTTTGAAATCGTTGGATTTTCTCGAATATTTTAATGTATTTAAATAACCCCAAAAATTAGGATAAATAAATTGATCTCCAAATTAAAAATTGACTTTTTCGTTGAAATTCTCACACCCAAATTAGCTAGGAGTAAAATTTTGGATTTTTTGGAGCACGTTGATCAAATCTAATTTTTAATGAATGAATTAAAAATTAACAAATATTAATTAATCCATTATTTTCCTATTACTTATTTTCCCTTTGCACATGGACCCCACTTCCATTCCTATACAGCGCCCCCTCCTCCTACCCATACGCACGCAATGGGGGCCTCAACCCCTCTCCTTCTCCTCCATGCTGATTGGAAGGCTCATTGATGGAGCCATCCCCCTCTCTTCCCTTAATTTGGAACCTCAGCCCTCCTCCCTCTCCATTTGCTCAACTGAATCTCCTTCTCCTCTTCTCATGATCCATTCCAAGCTAAGAAAGAAGCTCCTTCCTCCCCAAGCTCCACCCTAAGCTGAAGAGGAAGAAGATCTTCCCTCTCAAGCCCTAAGGAAAAGCGAGACTCTTATTCCATATGCAAGCCAAGGTACCTATTGCTGTCACCTTCCTTGTGCTACTTCTTTCTCCATTTCATTTGCAAGTCAAGGTATCTCTTTGGTACCTCTTCTCTTTACTAATTAGATGTTATATTTCCCTTGCATGTCTATTTCTTGATGATAAGAACCTGTGGTTGAGATATGGAGTTCATTAGAGCTCATTAAGATTGCAAATTTTAGGGTAGATGAACCGTTCTACAAATAGGATTTATGTATATATGGACCTTTAGCTTTATTATTTGTATTGTTAAAATAATCATTTAATGTCAATCTTAGTATCAATGGAAAGGTCTTGGAAAGACATTTCCATCGATATATGGCATGCCCTAAATTAAGAGTACATGGGTGCCAAAGGGGACACATTTTGGTTTTTGTACAGGCAAAATCACCATCGAGCGCTATCGCACGCCGTAGCACCTGGCTCTTGTCTAAGAGGCCATCTAGAATGCCACATCACCCATTCTTAAGTTGACTATGCCGTAGCGCCTGGCCCTCGGCTAGGGGGAGTGATGAATCCATAAATTATATCTAAAATAAAGGAAAACCCATTCATTTCTAACCTTTAAACTGCTCATAAATCAAAATTTTATCTATCTTTTTCAGGAAAATGGCCTACCCAAAGGAGTTGAAGACATAAAATTATTTTCTCAAAATTCTTCAAGAAAAACCGCTGCCGCGCGCTGCAGCGGGTAAATTTCCTAGGCTCGGGCGCGACCGTGCGCTGCAACAGGTCATTATGTAGGATTCTGGCACGACCACGCGCTACAGCAGGTCTTTGGCAATCCATGGGCGCGACCGCACACTGCAGTGGGTAAATTTTCAAGACTCTGACGCTACCACGCACTGTAGCGGGTCTTTGGTGATCTGCGGGCGCGACCGCGCGCTGCAGCGGATTCATTTGTGAATCGTGAGCGCGATCGCGCGCTGTAGCAGATTCATTTGTGAATTGCGAGCGCGAACATGCGCTGTAGCGAACTCATTTGTGAAAATGCGGGCGCGACCGCGCGCTGCAGCGGATTTATTTGTAAAACCACAAAGCGCGACCGCGTGCTGCAGCGGTCGCCGCCAGTTTTGCCAGTCAGATGCATTTATTGCAGCTGGGACAAGGCCCCCAACCTGCATCTTGTCCCCAACCATCATTCCCTGCAGCAGCTTCAATTTTTAATGGAAGATGGCATCTTGATTTTATAAGAATGATAAACAAAGAAGGATATTGGTCACTTCATCTTTAATTTGGGATTTGCCATCATTACTTCAAATTTTTTTTATCAAATTGCTGGTTTTGGAGAGGATGAAGGAGTATGCAGCCCCTCTCCTATAAATACACCTCCTCTTGACTAGAGGAGGGTTCACAATTTTGCTCAAGACACTAAGTAAAGAGGAGGAGTGCATAAGGAGAAGTGAGGAACTCCCCAAGGGTGGTAAGGCAAGCTCTAGCTAAGGAGGAGAAGAAGGAAGGCAGCACTAGCAACCTAAGGGAGGAGCTTGAAGAAGGAGAAGAATAAATCCAGAGAACTTCCAAGGAACGTTCCTAGTATCTTCTAAACCTTACTCTTGTTTTTTCTTTTCTTAGTTGATCATGAAAGGGTCTTTATCCATATATATGTTTTTCTTCACTTTCTTTGTAATGAGTAGCTAAATCTCTCTTGGTGAGGGTTGGGGAATTCTCATATGTATGTATTATTATTAATGTATGAAGTTTTCCTCAAGTGAAATTAAATTGTAAAGGACTAAATGAAATATGCTTTTTACTATTTGGTCTTGAATGTGGATAAAAGGAAATGAACTAATAATTTCAAGAACTAAATTGTCTTGTGCTCCATAGCTCACCTTAGGTTGGATGCTAGGTTTATGAGTGTATGAGAGCTTAGAACTATGTGACAAAGTTCTTGAGCTTAATGCACCTTAATCTAAGCTCAATCAAAGTGTTGATGCATATGATGCTAAGACCCACTAAATGAGCTCCTTAGCTCAACATAATTGAGGTAAAGAAAGAAATAGTTGAGTGCTCATGAACTAAGTGACATAGTCATTGAGCCCAACATATTAATCCCTAATCTCAATTATGTGGGGTGCAAGTAATGCTCGTAGTAGAATCAATGCTTATAAGATCTGAAAACATAAATAATCATAATCTCCTTGATCAAGAGATAAGATGAAAATCTAAAACCTAAAATCTTATAAGAATCTTTGTGCCAAAGTAGAACCAAATGTGTGTTCATTTTGTGTACAAGATTTAAACTTGTGAGACTTTGAGATAAAATCTCAAGGTGATCAATGTGCACTTGATAAACAAAATATAAATGAAAGACAAAGCTTGAGAAATCAAAAGTACATTGGTAATGTATCATCACATGTAGAATAACCTCAACTCTCCTCTCTCTTTTATCTAACTTATCTTCATTTAGTAGTTACTGTGCTAAGTCTAGAACCAACTCATCAATTAAATCATAGCTTAAACATTAGTGAGAATAGATAGACCTTAGTAACAAAACAACCAATTCTCCGTGGTTCGATAAATCCCGGAAAGTAACTCTTTCCACTTATTAATTCAGACCACATACAATTGCGTGTGAGCGCAGACGTGTATTTACAGTCTGTCAGGGAGCTACAGCGGGACGTAGCACCTAGCTCTCAAGAAATTTGGCATCGTAGCGTGCCGCAGTGCCTGAATTGAACACTTTAAATGTTAGATTGGATATTAATAAACTTTAAACTTTAAGAATCATAAAGGATTAGGTTAATCAATAATTGATCTTGAACTTGTCATTGATCATTAAACTAAATTATTAATTTTGATTTGATTGAGTTAGGACTTAAACCTTAGCTTATTTGGATTAAGATCTAAATCTTAATCACCTTAATTAAGCCATCTTGATTTGATAGATGAATTAACTTGCATGATTCCAATAATACTTATTGATTTGACATTAATCTTAAACCATGGACATAGAAATGCTAAAATCTTTAATGAATTCATATGATTGTCAATCTAGACATATATCTTTAACTCCTTGATTTTCTCTTAAATAAGTTTATTAGTATAAAATAACTTACAATACTGTATTGATTTATAAAATAATTAATTCCTAATAAACTACATGATTGAATCCCATAATTGTAGCATAAGTGATAATCAGGTAGGTTTACCCATCTGATTTGCATGATCCAATTTAGGGATGTAAGAACTGTGTAATTAGTATAATTTATAGATCTTAAAATTATTATTTGTATGCTTTAGTGCTGGATCCTTAAGATCTTGATTTAGTGGTAATGGTTCTATAATTGCTAAAGTCTTATTAATAGATGATCTATTGAGGTAGGAAGAATTTATTGTTTAATCTTGAGGTAGGAACTTAGAAGCTTCTTCTTAGCTTTAGATGTTTGATCCTAGACTCCTTGTGATAGAATAACCTTAGAATGAGATTTTCTAATGTGGTAGTGTCCTAATTTTGAGTGACCTTTAGGTCACATCCTTGGAACCTTATGTAGAATTCACCCCAATGAAGTATGAATTCAGTAGTCTGATAATCCTTGGCTATTAAATATAATTATTAGGATTAGTAGATTATTAGTTGGATGTGATAGTGTATATTCATAATGCTGAATCATTTTAATAAAACCTAGGATTGGTTGAGTCACTCTAAGAAGGATTGTAGAGTTTCGGTCTTATCCTATGTGATTAGATAAGTACAATCCAGCTTAGAGTATAAATTGTGACCAGGTTCTACCCCTTATCATCATGCATTTTGATAGGTGCAGTTAAGAAAACTAAGTATCTCAGGTCACCCTTCTTAGGACACTATAAGTATGCTTATAATTAGGGTATTTAATAACTTAGTTTAAGAATAAATTATTATTGGGTTCTGCCCCTTATTATCATGCACTTTGATAAGTGCAGTTAAACAAACTAAGTGTTAAATTCACCTTTCTTGGAACATACCAATTGTGTATATACAACCTCTTCATTCGATAAGCCTAGGTATAATCTTAATTCAAATCATTCCATGAATTAGAATTAGGAGTCATAATTTATTTGGATGAATTATGCACAATGGAGATGAATAGAATCATTACTTTAATTTGAATTTATTTCTGAATTTTAATGATTTAAAATATAATGTCATTAAACATATTATAAATGCATAAGTCATGTCAGCATTAGCAAAGCACTTGGCTCACCTAAAGACTCTATGTAATAACCCAAGGTTGTTACCCAGCTTAATTTTAGCTTAATCGTATCGTAATCGTCATTCCATTTAGGTCTGGACCAATTCAGAGCTAAATCTAATATTTTGGATTATTTTAACATTTAATTAATTACAAAATTGAGGTATTTATTTTGACCTCGAAGCCAAAATCTGACTTAGCCATTGCGATCGTCACCCCCAAATTAGCTAGGGGTGGTATTTTGAACGCATTTGGAAGTCGTCAAATTTTTCGTTAATATTCTAATATAATTAAATACCCCAAAAATTAGCATAATTAAATAATTGTCGGAATCGAAATCCGATTTCTCCATTGAATTCCTCACCCCCAAATTAGCTAGGGGTGAATTTTTGGGAATTTTCGGAGCATATTTCAAAAATTTGAATTTTTAAATAATTAAGGGAAATAATTATGCAATTATCCAATCCCTATAGTGCAATTTCCTCATTTATTTCTAAGTCCTTTTTCGGCTGGCCATTTCCTTTCATGCGGCTGACCCCCTTACCTCCCTTGCACATTAAAAGCTAAGGCCATCCCTCTCCCCCTCTAGCTTCTCTTAGCTCATAATAGCCTCCCCCCTTCCTCTCCTCCTTTAAAGGAGAAGCTCAGCCATCCTTCTTCTCCTTGCTCTCAAGTAAGGCTATAGAGCTCTCTCCCTTTCCCTCCATAGCTGCACCTTGAAGGAGAAGGCTCATCCCCAAGGTCTTGAAGAAAATAAAGGTCCTCCTCTTCCTTTCATAAAAGATAAGGTACAAATTTGCTCCTCTCCTTGTCTTCCTTATATTATTACAATGTTTGCATGTATCCATAGAAGTCCATAAGCATGTATGGAAGCCATTAATGCTCTTAAAAGCATCTCATTATTGAAGGAAAATTGCTCTGTTTTTCATTTACTCTGCACACCCTGTCATTCATCCATATTTTTCGTATAGTTAGGATGCTCCATTGGTGCCGATTTTAGTGTCGATGGAAAGGTATCGAAAATAACTTTCCATTGATATATAGAACCACTCATGGAACTCTCTAGATTGAGAGTAATTGAGCTCAAAAATAGGGCTTTTAGGTTTCATCCATACGAAAATCACCGTCTGGCGCTGTAGTGCGCTGCAGTGCCCAAAGTTGCAACCTATTATGAGATGGATGTTTTCTTATAGCTTCTATAATAAATATTTTTGGATGTTTGCTTTAAGCTTCCACACTCTATTATATTCTACTTATATTTAGTATTGTGATGTGATCAGTATACTAGAAATGCTGATATCTTATACATAAATTAGATTCCTATTGTATTCTAAATCCAATGCATGTATTGATCTAATACTTAGGATAAGGATACTACTCTTATCTTAAGTATTAGCTCTTAACCCTCCATGAGGTTGAGTTAGCAGCCCTTCAGGTGGGCTTAGTTTTCGGCTATTCAGGGAGACGGATTATTCCTCCCCGAGTGGCGCATCGCTCCTCCGCTGATATGATTGTACTTAATTCTTTTGTGCACGGTGATGGGGGCAGGGCACTACACTCTATTAGCGGAGCATTCACTCACCTAGGATCTGTGGGTGTCATGTGACACCAAGTTAGCATATCAGTGGCATACAGTTTTGTGGCATATTCAGATGTATAGATATAAATTCAGTGGCATACCTCACATCTTTAAATCATTATTTACTCGGTTTCAGATTACTTTGTTTTCCCTACATTTCAGTATTCAGTTTGCAGTTTTTATTTTACTTTCTATTCTGTACAATTTTATTTTTAGTTATTTCAATTACAGTTATGTATTATTTTATTTTCAGCTATTTTAATACTTTCTGTAGTTTTGTTTAATCACTTAATTATTAAACATTAGAAACCTATACTGTTTAGAATGCTTTCAAAGTGTTAGACTCATTATCTAACACGTGGTACTTTTGGGATCTAGCAATTTGCCAGATTCAGAGTAGTTTGTAGAGCCATATTAGGAGCTAATTCAGAAGATCTAGGAGGAGTTTGTGGAGCCTTTGAGGACTCTCCATCAGCATTTACTTTTCTATACTAGTTTACTTTCAGTTCAGTATTTAGACTATTTTCTATATTTTCATTAAGCAAATAGTTATAATAATTATTGATGTATTTTCTTTTCTTTTTTGAGATGAATGCCTTACTTAGCTTCTGTGATGAATATTTTGGGATATATGCATTAGCTTCTACACTCTATATTTATTATTACTTATACTTAGTATTATGATATGATCAACATATTGGAACTGCTATTATACTTATATATATTGGATTTCATCTTATTCCACTCATGATCCAATGTATGTATTTACCTAATATTTAGGATAAGGACATTATTCTTATCTTAAGTAATCGCTCTCAACCCTTTTGAGGTTGAGTTAGCAGCCCTTTAGTTCTAATTTCAACTATTCGGGGGAGGTTCAGTAGTCCTTCTCGAGTAGCACACTGTTCCGTCGCCAATTATTTGTAAAACCTTAAATATACTTCAATAACTTTTTTTTGTATTCATTGCGCACGACGATGGGATGGGGCGCTATAGAAATAATCTCATTAATAGCAATTAAGCTTTTTTTAGAAGCATTGCACATTAAACTATTATTAGAAACTGAGTTGTTCACTAAAACTTTTAGGCCCGAGTCACTATTAGCTATCCTTGCATAAGCAGATATATTAACATCCATATTCACCTTATTTTTTCCCATAGAAAACCTGGAATGTATAACATTGATATAATTAAAAGAAGTAAACATTGGATTTGAAGGATAATACACAATTTTTTCTATATTATTGACATCCATTTCTATAGCGCCCCGCCCCGTTGCCGCGCCCAAAAGGTAAAATAGATCAGCGGTGGAGCAGCGCGTTACCCGGGGAGGAATATCCCATCTTCCCGAACGGCTGAAACCAAACCCATCTGAAGGGCTACTGTCTCAACCTCAAGGAGGGTTGAGAGCTAATACTTAAGATAAGAGTAGTATCCATATCTTACGTATTAGACCAATGCATACATTGGATGTAAAACATATGAGGAATCCAATATATGTATAAGATATCAGTATTTCCAGTATACTGATCATATTACAATCCTAAGTATATGTAGGATATAACAGAGTGTAGAAGCTTAAATAAAATATCCAAAAATATTTATCACAAAAGCTATATGAAAACATTCGTCTCAGAAAGGAAACGAAAACACATCCAGAGTTATTACAAACAGTTTACTGAAATACAGGCATAAAAGCTAAGTACTGAATTGAAATAAACTGAGCAAAAAAGTAAAGCTGAAGAAGAGTCCACTAGTGCTCCACAGGCGCCTCCTGAAACTTCTGGGCATCCTCCTGACTTGGATCAATATACTACTCAAGATCTGGCAAATTGTCGGATCCTAAAAGTATCCCGTGTTAGGTAATAAGGCTAACACATCGAAACTAATCTAAATATTTCTAATTAATCATTTAACATTCACATAATGTAAGTAAATCTGCAATAATACTGTAAAGATGGCTGAAAGTATCAAAATTGTATAAGATTGTACAAAACTGAAGTAAAGTAAAGTAAAGTAAGGCTGTACTAAAACCTGAATATTGAAAGTAAATAAAAATAGTAAATTATCTGAAACTGAGTGAAAGCATGTAAAACTATGCTATATTCCACTAAAACTGTGCATCTGAATATGCCATAATACTGCATGCTACAGATATGCAACTGAAATATTACTGAACTGCTATGAGTCGTATGGTTCAATGTATACATACATCCAGTTGGGAACTACAATGCTGATGCATTCTGAAACTCTCCTAGTCAATGTATGAAACATTCTATAACCCATAAATCATTATTGATACTCATACATCATCAATAATACTCAAACATCATGTTTATACTCATGCTCATGCTTCTAAGCTACATTAGGTAAATCCAGAAATCTAAAAAATGCTTTGAAATTTGATAATGAATTCAAGGTCTCTATTCTGTAGAATCCTATAAAATTGAAGGATTCTAACTCCTATATTATAGTTTGATAATTAGTTAAAGTTGAGAGTTTACTTAAAAATCATTAGTTGGGAATGTTGTATACACATATTTAGCATGTTTCTAAGAAAGGTGGATTTAACCCTTAGCTTATTTTAAACTGCACTTACCGAAGCGCACTTCGATAGGAGGCAGAATCCGGTCACAGTTTATATCTCAAGCTAAGCAGTTAAATAACCTAATTATAAGCATACTTAGTGTTTTACGCAAAGTGACTTGAGATACTTAGTTTGCTTAAACTGCACTTATTGAAGCGCACTATGATAGGAGGCAGAACCCGGTTGCAGTTTTCATCTCAAACTAAGATCAACTTATGGTTATGAAGGATCATCTAAGATTCCTACCTCAATAAGTTACAAAAGTTCTTCCTACCTCAATGTATCAATAATTAAGGTCTTTAAGCATTTCAAGAATGATCCTAAAGCAAGACTCTTAAGATTTCACTTTTTTACTTCTTAAGTTAACATTCAAAGTTTACTTATTAGACTTGGATTAAAGTGATTAGATCAGATGATTAAAATTCATCTGATCCTTTTTTATTCTATAATTATGGGATGAAATCAAAGATATTCTTAGAGTTAGACTATTTCATTAATCATTATGATTTTATTATTCATCTTATGCTAATAGTCTTATATAAGAGAAAATTAAAGATCTCAAGTTTAGATTCAGATGATTCAATCACATAGATTTAATATTAACCTCAGCACTTCTAATTCAATAATTTAAGATCAATATCAAATCATATGCATTATTGGAATAATATCAATTGTATTATCTTACAATCAAGTTAATTAATTAAGATGATTAAGATTTAAATCTTAATCAAGACAAGTTAGGGTTTAACCCTGTGGGGCTTCGTACCCTCCGCAGCCATGCTAATACTGATATTAGCATAAACATGGGGAGTACGGTGCTCCAACTGTGGAAAATCCCTAACTTAAGTAAAGTCAGGTAAAACCCAACCTGTCTTAAGCCAAGGACTTGTCAGCTAGAATTGTGAACATACATCAATCAAAGTAGCAGAAGCAAAAAAATAACATAATATAACATCCATAGGCATAATATAGTATAGAGAGTAAAAGAAACAGTAACTCAGATCAAATGCAGAAAAGTAAATATATTCAGAGTTTAATTATTATAAACTGAATTAAATAAAAGAAAATATCTCTCAATCTCACTACAGAAAAATGAAAATCTATTTAAGTAGCAGTAGGAAGATCCTCCTCCTGCACCGGCTCCTCTCCTACAACACTACCTATAAATCTGATATTTGTCAGTATCGCAAATGCTAGGGCCCAAGCCAACAAAAGAAAAGATTATAGTTAGATAAATTGTCTAAGTACATTTTAAGCTATTTAAGTGTGCTGAATATTTAAGGATATCACATTTAACTACTTTTAAACATGCAAGCAACATAGGGTGCATCAAGCTATAAGAAAAAGGGATAGCTATAAACTATTCATTTATAACTAATCAACCAGTATGTAAAGTAACATACAAAGCAACAACTAAATAAGGTGAGGCTAAAATCAACTACAACTACTAAAATAAATATGATCCTAACATGCTTATGATCATATGGATACATGCTGAGTATATGAAGAACACAAGTGCTGAAATAAATGTATTATTCTAGCATCCTAAATATGCTAATATTTAATATAAATTAATAAGAGCATTTATACAAGCATGCAGATTAATATGTAAAAGGCCACTGAAGCATGTGGCAAAAGTAAGCTAAGTACATGAATGAGCAAAAGTGAAGCCACTGAGACATGTGGTAAAACATGTTAAGCACTAAAAGAAAAGCCACTGAAGGATGTGGCAAAAACAAAATAAAACACTAAAAACTAAATTGAAGTAGGAGTAAGCCTAAGATACAGTACTGCCATAATAGAAACAGGCCATACAGAACCTCTGAACTGAAAGTTCAATATGTATCCATCCTAGGCATCCACAGAGCTAGGTCCGAGTTGAACTTATAGAATAAGACATGTATCCATCCTAGACATCCATAGAGCTAGGTCTGAGTCTATTCTATAACAAAACTAGAATTGAAGAGGTAGACTAAGCTAGGACATACTCTACTAACTGAATGCACTGAAAGAACTGAATGAATACTATGCTTTTCAAATACTAACTTAGGATGTATCTTCCATATCCTAAGCTTACCTATTATGCTCAAGGAATGAGGCTCAATATTCAAGGTGTGCAAAGCAATCAAAGTCAACATAAGTAAGAGACTCAACCTAGACTTATGTGATATCTGTTGTTGTCTAATTTATCCAACTAACTATTCTTAGAAGATACAAGTTTAGGATCTCCAACATCCAGCTATCGAGTATAATCCCAGATTCATGAGCTTAATATTAACAATAGAACTCAAACAAGTTCTAATTCATAATCATATGACGACTATAAATATTCAAAGTAAATAAATTAAAGACTTAATTATTATTATTTTTCTCTTTTAACCCAAATCTTAATTAAGTAAATCAAGATTAAGGATTCTGGATCCAAACTCCACTTTGGTGTTCAAATCCTGAATCCAAGGTAATATCCTAATAAGGATCTAGGGCTCACACTTAAAACCCCAATTTAAAGATAATGAATCTTATAAGCTGAAGGTTTCAGAAACTACGATCTTAATTGAAAGGTCACTCTACTGATTACAAGATAAAATAATCAATTAAGAATTAAGAATCTAAGATTTATATTCAGTCATTAAAATAATTATATTATCTTATAGATTGAATCAATCCTACACTCATAAGGAAGGTTTCAAAATGATTAAATAGTTAATCAAGTAAGGAATTCCAAATGAAGGTAGTTCAATTCAATTGAATGATCTAAAGTCTAAGATCTATGATCTAAGATTTGATCACTTTAGATCTTAAGCTAAAACTAGACTTAGGAGTTTTACAAGAATATTTTTCTTAGGATTCAAGCGTATGGATCAGCTTAGTTGAGCTATTAGACTAGGGTCTAATCCCTAAGGGTAATTAGGCTTAACTCTTAAGAAAGATGGTTTTAAGGACACTTACGGTCTTAAGATCTTAATAAAACTAACTTAAGATTTCTTCACTTAACATTAATATCATTAACATAAAATTTTAGAAAGGTGCTAATAATCTAACTAGAGATATTTTATTGAATTTTCAAGGTTTAAAGGGTGGTTAAACACATTTTGGTCAAAATGACCAAACTACCTCTCTTAAGGCTAAAACATTGAAGGCTTAAGTAACCTTAGGTTGATTTCAAACACTAATCTTATTGATTTTATAGGTGAATGATAGATTGGACTGCTTAAATTTTCTTAAAATCAATATTTGGCCAAAATAACAAAAAAGCCTCTCATTAAGGGTTTAAAATGAGACTTAAGTATTTAGAATTCCAAATTAATTTCTTTTAATGTCAAATGGTTCATTACTATGTTATATGAGGATTAACACTAAGAACACTTAATTTGGTTAAGGTTTGAGGTTAATGAGCTTTGATTAGGATTTAAGTTTATTAATGGGTGATTAATAAACTTAATTAGCGAAACTATGATTTTATGATATACTTATGTTCTATTCAGTCTAAGAAATTCATAGACACCAAGATCACTAAATTCAGAAATCAATTGACTTAAATTATGAGCTAATTAAGACAAAACCCTAAAGATGGTAATTAGGGGGGTTAAAAACTCATTTTCATTAATTAATATTCAAATTAAGCAAAATTACTGGCTATGAGTTCCATATAGCACATTGAATAAAAATAAGTATGCAAAATTTGGACTTCAATTGATTAATAAAGGTCTTATTTAAAGTTTAGTGCAATTAATGAGTGATTAATAAAATTAAATATAAAAAAATAATTATAACTTTACAATCATAGTTTTCTCTATTTTGTGAATGTTTAGGTGCATGAAATATGAAATTTGGATAATGATTGAGCTTAATATTCACCGATCCATTTTATAAGTGATTAAGCATAATTAAATAAACTAATTACAGAAACCTAAAATTTTATTTAGATTAATAACATTTTTTAATTGAAATGATATATTCGAACCTCAAATTTGAATGTGAATTGACTAAGTTAAGATATTAATAAAATTTAGGTTAATTGCTTAATTAATAAAAAAGATGGTTAGTGAAACTAATCACCAAATAGAAAATCTAATGACATTTTAATAATCCTTATATTTTCTTAATCACTTTGAGATATAATATCAATATATTTGGATTTGAATCTAAGAAGTTATGAGGCTTTGAAAAATTGCAATTAAATAAATTAACTAATAAATTTCTATATTTTTTGTTCCTAAGGAACCGTACGCACGCTCGGCCTATCTGTGTGCTATTTGATCGGCATAGGCCGCACACATGCGCCCCAAGGCCACATGCACATGGACCACTAGTTGGGCCTGTGGGTCGAACCACACGGGTCGGGCCCGATGCGGTGAAACCCGAGGGGTTGGAGCTAGGGCATCAAAATTCTCCTAGCTCTGACCACCTTCGACGATGTGCCATATACAAATCGAGCATTCTCTCCAAGACCCTTCGATTGGTACCTAGACCCCCAACTAAATCCTGCTCTGATGCTTTAAATTTTGATGCCCTAAATCAGACTTACGGAAGTACTGTACATTGTTGTAACACCCGACGGAATCGAGCCTTGATCGGGCTTGATTGAGCTCGATGGAGGCTCGAAAATCACTCATAGATGAATGGAAAGGGATAAACAAAATCAATTGATGCAAAATAACATTTGAATTGGGAGTTTGTGGGGTACATTTAGGGTTTCGACTCGGGATGAAATCGCAAGCTTTGGGAAGGTTGAAGCTGGTCTCTTAAGCTGCAAATTGATCTTAATCGACACCATCGAGGGTTAGGAACAAAATGGGGGTGCTATGGAGCTCGGAGAGCTGCGGAAAGCCCTAATGGAGCGGTAGAGCTCATGCATTCACAAGTCGTGCGGTCGCGTTCGTGCTCTGTACGACATGCGCCGCGCATGCCAGTTGCGAGGGTGCAGGCTTCCTAGTCATCCGACTGATCTGGACGGCTGGGATGATTGAATGGCACATATGGTTTTTGGCCATTTGATTAGAATAATCCAAGTAACGGCACGGATAAAATTTATTTAAATTATAAATAAATAAAATACCTAAATACATTTTATCTAGTTATAATTAAGCTATTAAATGACTTCTAAAAAATTCTATAATTTCACCCCTTGCCAATTTATGGGTGAGGAACTAAAAAATGAAGTCACATTTTAATTTGGATATCAAATTAATTATCTTAATTTTTTGATTATTTAAATATAGTAAATATTTAGGAAAATCAGTTGACTTTCAAAATTTCTCAAAAATTTACCTCTAGCTAATTTGGGGGTGAAAAAATGAGTGGTGAAATCAAATTTTGATTTAAAGGTGAATTTAATTTAGATAAATTTCTATATCAAATAATCGACAAAATAGCCAAATATTTTAATTGAGGTTCGATGAATTCTAAACTTTCAGGATTAGGTTCTAGTGACTATTTGAATCTAATAGAACAAAGATTAAGACTTATTTTAATCTAGATTAGCCAGAGTAACAACCTAGGGTCGTTATATTGGGGGGAGAGGAGAGGAGTGGATCTTGGCAAGGAGAATGAGGGGGTATTTATAAAAAGAAAAATGTTACTTAGCCCGCAAATATCTCCCAAAAAGTATGGATGATTAGGATTTAAGATTTAAAAAATATATTTTTATGGGTCCCACAAATAAATGTGGATTTAATAAAAATTTTTTATTTCACTTAACTTCTAAATCTTAATCATCAATATATTTTGGGAGATAATTGCGAGCCATATAGCAATACTTAAAAAGAAACATATTACTTATAAAAAAAAATTAGGCCTCTTCCACTCTTTCTTTTCTCTCTCTTCTTCCTCTCATTTTACTACATTCTTAAGTTACTTTGTGTTAAGTAACTTAACATGTGGATTTGGAAGAATAGTGCATTAATTGATATTTGATAAATAGTAAAATAATTTATTTTGATAAAATGAATAATAATTTTAATTAAGACATTATTAAATTTTATATATTTTTTCATTATTTTATTTCAAAAATTAATCAAATTTGAAAAAGAGGTGTAGATCGATGAAACAAACATATTCGTACTAAAATTTTTTAATTTGGACCTAAATTTTATTTTATATTAATTTTTGAAGATAAAAATTACAAAAATTAAGTATGGTCAATTCAGATCTCAAAATTTGGGAAAACTTTTTAGTGTAATCTTATTATAATATTCTTAATCAAACAACACTAAATTCATTGAATTTGGTCTTATATTTAATTTTTTAAATTTTTTGAATTTTAAACATTAAGATATTATTTCAGGAATGTCCATTAGCCAGATTGCTCCAAAATTTAGGAATTATGTTCACAAAAATATATTTTATTCACCGATATATTTGGTTTGACATATTTTGAAGTCGCACGATTCTGATTTTTGAGTCAATTTTAGCTCTAATTGTCTTTATAATTACTTAGGTCGTTATATGGTAACCCCATTGCTAACCCACTCTAAACCCTTTACCAAATTATCCTTTTAGACAATACACCACACATTCATTCTTTTGTTGGATACCTAACACACAAAATAGGCTACCCATGTTGATCATATTTTGGTATCAGAGCGAGGTTCGAGAAAATTATTAAAAAAAGTTTGAGTATTTTGACACTAAGAATTTTTTTTTTTTGGAACTCTTCTCCAAAATCTCTGAGTCATATCAATAATAAGAGGTGAATTAATTCATTTTATTGAATAATATTTTCAAATTAATTATTTGAAAATTTATCATATTACTTATAAGCTATGGTGTGCCAAGAAAATCTAATTAGTGAGCATCATTATAAAGCCTAGCTAGCGCCCCTGTGTGAGTTTAACTTAAATCTTGACTTGAATCAAAGAAACTCTTAACTTGATGTGAATAAAGAAATTTATGAACTTCTTTAATTTTTATGTTGCTATTTATGATAAGATTATTTGTTTATTTTCCATCATATTAATTAATTTGTGATTCTTTAGAAAATATAGCTTTTAAATCTTGACAATTTTTCCCCTTTTATTTTCATTAAAATTTCATGCGTACAAATATAATCAAATTAGGAGAACTTAAGATGTAAGTAGTTCTCCGTCTCACTTTGAAGTTCTTTTAACTTAAAATTTATTTAGTTTTTGCATATATATATATATATATATATATAGAAACAAAATGTAACATCAAAATTATTTTCCCAAGATTAAATTGAAAACATGACTAAGTTAGGTGATTCTTTAGATAATAAAATTGAAATGCAAGAAAGTAAAAATCAAATACAAATCATCTTAATTATCTTGTAAAATAATATAAATATTGCTCCACTTCCTACCCAAAACTTTAATAAGATGATGACTCGTACTACTTAGCGCAAGTGATTACCAATTTCATGTTCTCCATACCTCCCTAACCTCATCGAAGATAATTAAGCCTTAAAAATAGAGAGCTTCTACTCATGATATCACATATGATCGAAATAGATTCCTATATTGGTTAAACCAAATGGTTATCCATTGATTGGTATATTATGACTGATCATCAACGAGTTTTTTTTGCTAAAAAGATGCTAAGTTTTATTGGACAAACATTTTAGCATAAAAACAAAGGCTTAAAAGGACAAATCTTACTTAGAGATGAGCAAATGTAAGATAAGGCTCTCTTCATCTAACATAATACTTAAGAAAATTTAGCTCGAAAACTAATATTATCAATTTTAAATTTCACTTAATTGAAATTAACATGTCATCTATCTTTATTTCTGAATTTCTAAGCAAGAAAGGATACTCTTATTCTTAATTATTCCTTAAATCAAAGTATAACCCCTCTTAAATGTGAATCAAATATTTTAATAAGATTTTTACTTTTTAATCTTTATGTAATCTTTATAAATAATTAAAAAAGTGATCTAAGGAATGAGCCAAAGTTTTTTTCTTATACATATTTTGGGCCTCTGTTTTACTTTTAATTTTTAATCTCATCGTTGATCAAGTATATATGAATTAACCAAAGCTATTTTGTTATTTATTTAATAAAAGTTCAATTTATAATAATATTTAATCACACATTTTTTATCCATTTGGATTAATGACTTAAATTAAATTTATAGTAATCTTTATAACATCCTCTTCTTCTATTTTAGATATATTTTATTGAAAAAATTCATTAAATCAAAGGAATTTTCTTTTAATATAAATTAAGTTTTGTATATTTTTTCTTTTTGCTAACTTTTAAGGAGTCAAAGAATTTTATTGTTTTAAGAAGTTTGAAATTGTAAGAAAATACATTTATCTATTTTATTTTATTTTTTGTTTTTTTTATAAATAGGTATAAAAATAAAAGACTGTTTTGGGGGAGAACCGAAGATAAATTGTTAAAATGTAGCAATCGGCAAAACACTGTCATCACCGCGTGCTGTAAGGATTTGGGGCCACAAGATCAACTCGAGACCTCCCAAAGACCCCGATCAACACCATATGGCCACTCGCACCTGTCAAGCCATGGACTGCCTATCTAGATGGATAGTAACGAGTGAAATTGATCTGAACTGTAGTAAATATTCTTGGAGTGATCATTGTCTGATGGAGCTGATCAAATGACCACACTTTTTGGAAACACTCTATAAAAGCTTCTAGAGGTTTAGGGAATTCCTTTTTAAAATCAACCTGAATCTAGGAAGCAATCCTCCCATCAGTTTAACTGCACAAACCTCACGCAACTATCTGGAAAATTTCAAACCAGATGTTGGAAACCTCGGCACACCATCTGCTACCCTCGAGCCTGCACTGCCTCCTGATATTTCAGAAAATCTGAGAGGAATGAGATTCCTTTTCTCAATAAGATTAAAGGGTAAGACTCCCCATGAGCGAGGATCAGCTTAGAAAACTACTATGTATCAAGTGACATTGCATCGCTTAAAAAATTTAAGACCTAGATCACCATGTATAACATAATTTAAGAATTTAGAAGATGTTAAGGGTTTATTTGACCACCTAAGGACTCTAATTAACCAATTAGCGATCCAAAGGGATGCTTGAATTAAGCTTGAAAATAAGGATCTTAAGATAGACTCCACAAATCTTGTATGAGACTATAAAATTTGAACCAACCCTAGTCACAAATAAAATTATGAAACCTAGGAGGATCTAAATGACTAAATTAAGACTATAATGTTAAAGTACTATAACATATAAGTTGACATACCACAAAATATTGTGTCTTTTAGATACACACAAGTGCATGTGGTCTGAAGTAATAAAGAAACAGTGAGTTCCTAATTTATCGTCCTCAGGGATCAAGTGAACGTTTACTACCTATTAATTTTGTTGGAAATGCCTAAATTGTCAATTAATGGTTTTGGTTTAAGCTAAAATCACTCTATGGTGCTAATAAAATAGATCTACGATTAATTGAGGATATTAACAATTTTTTAGGAATCAGGGAGAATTAGGTCGATCAATAATGGTTCATGATTTTCAATACATGCTGAGCTTAAATTGAATAACTTGTGTGAGTCAAAATTAGCATTTTAAGGGGATACAGATTTGTGAAACAACTAGTAATATCTCACGCACATGGTTCACTCTCCGCTGAACCCTAAGATTGTCTTTAGTTGATCTCCAAAATAGATTATTTGACTTCAAACCTTAATATGCTAGCGATGGTTCCTTAATGAGCTATCTACAATCCCTATCTAGCGCAAATGGAACTATATTTCTTTTCTGTTATCACATGCACATAGGCAATCTTGTGTTCGAAAGGAAGTGTGCAGATGTCTCTACTCTAAAATTTCCTTACTCAATCTAGCCATTTATCTAAGTGAGAGATTGTATTTTACCAGAACATGAAAGATCAAAAAATGCTTGCCTGCACATAAACTCTCGATCAAAACTTTTTTATTGATCAAGACTTCAATGCAAGGACAAACATTCATGTGCTGCGACATGAAAGGTGTCGAGGAAAGATAGTGAATTTATAAAACTAACATTCAATGATTTAATAATAACAGCATTAAGAATCCATCACAAGATTATTATAACTAAATCTCAGCATTACATAGGTCTAGCCTAATCCTCCCCGAAAGGGGGAGTTTAGGTTAACAATACAATGGAATCACAAGCAAAAAGTATTTGAACTTTCAATGACAACATAATTTGCACAATAATAATTTGCAAGGGAAAGAAAAGAGAAAAATATAGATGTTACCGAAGGAACGCCCCTTAAGGGTTCTCTTCATCTTTGCTTTCTTCTTCTTCCTCCTTTTTACAGCTTTCCAATGACAGATTTAGAGTTTGCCCTTTTTCCTCTTGAGGCGACTAAAAATTCTCTGAGTGTTCCCCTCAATAATTCTCTCAAATGGTCCTTTCTTATTTTAGGGCTGCATTTTGGCTTTTAAACTACCTAAAAATGCCCCTTAGATGTCATGGGACATCTATTTGCATTTTGGAGGCTATTTCAGGCGCCAAGGACATAGGTGCTTGTGGCTTTGGTATTGGGCACCTGAGGTCATGTTTGCTCTAAACAAACTGGTCCAGAGGCACTCTGGGGATGTAATAACTATAGGTTGTTACTTAGCCTAATCTTAGTTTAATTGCAGCTTAATTATTATTCCATTAGGTTCATTAGAATCAAATCTCAAAGATTTGGAGTGATTCGAAGCTCAATCGAATATTTGGATTATTTTAATAATATTTAGTTAATTAGAAAATTTAGATATTTAATCTGATCTAAAAATTAAAATCTCACTTTGCCATTGCACTTTTCATCCCCAAATTAGTCAGGGGTAATATTTTGAAAGTGTTTGGAAGTGCCGATTTTTTTTGAATATTTTAATATATTTAAATACCAAAAAAAATAGAATAATTAAATAATTGTTGAAATTGAAATTTGATTTCGTTGTTGAGTTACTCACCCCCAAATTAGCTTGGGGTAAATTTTTGAGATTTTTCGAAGCACGTTTATCAAATTTAATTTTTAATGCATAAATTAAAAATTAGAAAATATTATTTAAAATTTATTTTCTTCTTTCCCTTTGCGCCTAAGACCCGCCTACCATTTATCATGCGTACGCCCTTCCTTCCCTTCCTAGAGCACGCAAGGGGCTCAGCGCCCACTCTCCTTCGGCATGTTGTGGATGGGAGAGGACTTGCTCCTTCTCCCAGCCCATGGCTTCCATCTCCCTCTCATTCTCCTTAAAGGCACCTCTCTCAACTCTCCATTCTCCAATTTGCTCAGCTGTGAAAGGAAGAAGCCCCCAAGTTCCTAGAGAACCCTCAACCCTCTTCCCTCCTTTGCTGACAGCTAAAGAAGGAGAAGCTCCTTCCTCCCCAGCTCTTGAAGAAACCTATCTCCTTCTATTTTGCAAGCTCAGGTATCCTTCTTGTATTTCTTCATCGTACCTCTTCTTGTACCCTCTTTGGTACTTCCATTCTCAATGTTTTAGTTCAAATGCTCTGCATGCATCCATTGTGTATCGTTAGGATTGATTGTTGAGCCTCAATCGGACTTGAACGAGTCAGACCAAAGCTCGATCTGTTCATTTGAAAATTCTATCAAACAACAAAAAAATCTCTGCATATGTAGCTAATGTGTCATTGTTTGTGGCATTAGAGTACTCCTTTTATGCTAATTTTGGTACCAATGGAAATGAAATGGGAAAACCTTTCTATCGATATATGACACCGCACGTGAGGTGTCATAAATAAAAAGTATTTGTGTGCAAAATGAGACACGTTCCATTTTTCATCCAGGCAAAGTCACTGTTGAGCGCTAAAGTGCGTCGTAGCGCCAAAGCGGGTTGTAGCGCCTGGCTCGGGGAGTGCTACTGTGTGCTGCATCGCTCGCGTCTCTAAGAACTTGGTGCCAAAGCGTGATGTAGTGCCTGGCTCTCGGCCAGAAGGCACTACCGGCGCTGCAGCTCCCGCGCTTGAAAAATCTGGCACCATAGCGCGCCATAATGCCTAAAAATGCTTTCGTGTGCCGCAGAACCTAAGAGCACTGCAGTGCGCTACATTGTAGTAGCCCTCCACAACACGTCAGGCACTCTAGCGCACCACCGCATCCCTGCCACAGGAAATATGGTGCTGTAGCGTCTGGCTCTCGGTCAAGAGGCGCTACTGTGCCGTAGCGCACATAAATGTTCTATTTGCCCAAATTTGATATTTTTCGTATTTTGACAACTCAAGAACCTTAATAATCTAAAAATATACCAAAATAAAAATTGGATTTAATACACTAATGCATTATGTAAATGTAAATGTGATTTTGAATATGAAATCTACATTTTATCCTAAGTGTCATGTTCTAAGTTTCTGAAGGATTCTCTTGAATATTTTATGCCAAATGATAATTAATATAATGCTTAACTTTAATTACTTTATGCTTTAAATAATGTATTGTTTATATGCCTTATTTATAATAGGATGCATGTTATAGAACTTAATTGTTAATGTGGACATTTAAACACTTCAAAGGCTATTAATCAACACTTAAACCCTTACTGATCTTAAGGAGGATCTTAATCTAAACGATAATTGATTTAACTTCAATTTTTGGTTATTAATAATGTACAATAAACTCTCTAATTTTATCATTGACCAATAACTAAGAAAATTGTTTTGGTTTGGTCAAGATAGGAGTTAAGCCCTAACTTGTTTGGATTAAGACCAAAACCATAATCATCTTAAATAAACCACTTAATTTGAATACTTAAGAAATTGCATGATTCCAACAATGCTCGTTGATTTGACATTGACCTTAAATTATTACATTGGAAGTATTAAGATTCAATAAACTCATATGATTGATCATCTGAATATAACCTTTAGATCTTTGATTTTCTCTTAAGAAAGACTATTAGCATAAACTAAATTATAAAATGATAATAATTTATAAATGATCAATTCCTAATAACTTATGTTACCAATTATGGCGCCCCGCCCCATGGTTATCCATAGGATTAGATCAAAGGGTGATGTGCCATGTTGGAAAATGCCTCACTTATCATTAAATTAAGGTGTAATCCTCAATCCGCTAATAAGGGAGGGATGTGCCCTAAATAATACAGCAGAATCATTCACTAAGTATATACATTCAGTAGAGTGCAAAAGCAAGGGAAAGTAAAATGCTACATCAAATCTATAACAATATAAGATAGGAAATAAATATGCAGCTTAGAATAAAATAGTACAATAAAAGAATATACATGGGTACCTGAATTATAACATCAATTTTAAGATAAATTTAAAATGAAATAAATCACTCATCATCACAGAATAAAGTGACAATTACTTTACTGATATTCTGCTCTAACTTACTGCTCCTCCAAGTATGGCTCCTTTTTAGGAACAAGGTCCTCAAATTGCTCAGATCATGGCATTATCAATTTCACAAGGCTAGGCCCCCAGCCAAGAAAAGAAAAATCTTATTAGATATATTGTCTAAGTACATTTTAAGCAGTTTAGATTCATGAGTTTTATAATATCACTATTTTTACCTTATTACTAAATCAAGCAACATAATAGGATGCAATAAGCTACAAGAGAATGTGAGAAAGTTATAAATAATATATTTATAACTAAGCAACATGTGAGACAAAATGATATACCTCAACACCAAAGTTGTAATAAGGTTGAGCATAATATATATATATATATATATATATATATATATATATATATATAAATTAAGGAAAATATTGAAAGAAAAGGCTCATACTAAACATGCTTATGATCATATGAACTATGTAAATTTAAAAGAAAATAATCTGACTGTGATACATATAAGTAAGCAAGAAAGAAGTTTAGCATCCTATAAGTATACAAGTAGTAAGCAAGTAATATAAAGGCTAATAGTAGTAAAAGCAATAGTAAAATAGAAAAGTAAGTATGTAAAGACTGCCATTTCAGAAGGAGGGCTAATGTAGCCTGCTGAATCGAAAAATATAATATCACTTAGCGTCATAAGAGGCTAAGATGGAATATCACTTAGCATCATAAGAGACTAAAATGGAATAATGAAGCAGAACTGAACTGAAGAGATAGAAAGCACACATGTAATAAGATTTTAATTATTTACTTTATTTTTGTGGATACATCCAGAAGTAGCTAAGAAGTTAAGCATGCCTGCAAGATTGATTGGGTTCCAACTTAACACAAGTCTCTTCAATGAGTACGTGTTAAGTAATCCTTATTTATCTTTACTCTTGTCCATTAGAGTAAAAGTGCACAAATCTGACCATAAACTGAACCATATGCAAATGTTGTCCTAATTATTCTATGTTTTTGTTTCATGTAGCAATGTTATCTTATATGGCATGTTCAAATAAAAAGGCACAAAGTACAAGGAATGTAAAAGCAATATAGAATTTAATAGTAAGTAAGAGACTATACTACATTCAGGTAATAACTGTTGTTATCTACTTTAATTTGTTATATCTATTCCAAGTTATACAAGTTTAAGATTTCTAATTCCTACTATCAAGTATAACTTAGATCCATAGCCTTATGAGCTAAAAATGATTAGAACTGATCAGGTCCTAATTTAATTCAATCAATGATGCTTACAAGTTAAATGATTAATCAGTACATCCTATTTGATGACTTATGACAATCTAAACTAAGATCTGATCAAGATCTACTAGGACTAAGAATTAGGAATTAAACTCCAAGTATTGGAGTTTAACCTCATAATCCCAAAAGTAAACTTAAGGTCTAAGGTTTAAGTCTAAATTGGAAGCTAATAATTAAGGCAAATCCTATTAAGCAAAATCAAAGCTTAATAGGATGGATCTCCTAAACTAAATCTAAAGTTAAAAGATAAATTAATCATAATTAAAATATGAAATTCTAGAAACTAATAAAACTAAAGTTTCATTCATTGAATAGCCCATTTACTCAATGAATGAATTCTAACCTAATTTCTATCCCTAAACTCTTAAGGAAAAGATCCAAAAGTGAAGTGCAGGTCCTAAGGAAGCTCCTAATTGATAACTTAGGAAGTTTATGAATTGATAATAATTAGCACAATCTATCTTTATTTGCTGACCTAATTAACTTAAGGAAGTAGGGATGTGAAATTAGAACTAAGTTAGAAATTCATTATTTTTACTTAGGAATTTATTAACCATAAATGGGGATTCTCTCAATTTAACCCAATTAAGAGATTAAGAGCCTAAATTGATTACAAATCAGTTTTATTACTGATTTTAGTGTTTTAATTAATATTATAGAGGTTAAGGGCATTTAACCTAAATTTTGGGCAAAATGACTGTTTTGTCTTTACTTAAGAGTCTAAAATACTACTTTTTGATTAAGGGCTCCAATTTAAATTTTATTGATGCCAAATTATTCCTTGCCATCTCACATGAAGATAAATAGTAGGTATCTCTAATTTGGACATGTATTAAGTCCTATGGGTCTAATTTAAGGATTTCAACTTATAAGGGAAATTTGGTAATTTTACTTAGTGAAGTCTAAAACTTTAGTCTGTTTATTTTTATTTACTATCTAAAGATTCCATAGAACCTAAATTTACTGAATCCTGACATCTATTGTTAAGTTATAGCCAAAATAATTTAAGAGTTTAAATATGTAAATTAGGAGGTTTATTAGTGGATCAAAAACCTAACTTTCTCAAATGAGATTCAAATTCAGCAAACTTAGTGGCTATAGCTTTCCTATAATACACTGAGTACTATGACTGGGAGTAGATCTAGATTGGACATCATTTGGTCAAGTTATGACCTAATCAAGTTATAGGGTGATTAGGGCAAATTAGGGTTTCTAATTATTAAAACCTAAATCTTATTTCAATTTATAATTAATTAGGTTTTTTTTATCTAAATGGTATATTGGATGACCTAATTTGGAGCTCAATTGATAAAGTTATGATCAAATCAATCATTGATTAGATTAAGGTTTTGCTTAAGATCATTAAGGGTTTAAGTGGTGATTATCGGGCAAATAAGTTAGTTAAGTGTCCAAATCAAAGTATAAGGTTTCTAACATGAATCATACATATAAACATTACATTAATTAAAATAAGAAGTAATTAAGTCTAAACACTTTACTAATTTCCATTTGACGCAAAATATCTAGGTAAATTTTTAGGAGACTTAGAACATGCCCTTTAGGATAAATTGTATATTTCCATATTCAAAATAACTTCCAATGATTTTGGTATATTTTTGCCCCAATAGGGTTCTAAAGTCGTTAAAATGCGAAAAATGTAAAGTTTAGGCAATTACGAACAGTTTTGGATGCTACTGCGCGCTGTAGCGCCCCCTCATCGAGAGCCAGGCACTATGACGCGCTATGGCACCAGTTTCCCTGAGGCATGAGCACTATGGTGCGCTGTAGTGCTTTCAAGTGCTGTGGCAGATTTCAGCATTGTGGCGGGCAACAATGCCTTCAGGCACCGCAAGCGCTGCGGCACGCCACAACGCCAGATTTGCCTAGAGCTGTAGCTCCCCCTGGCCAAGAGCGAGGTGCTAAGGTGCACTACGGTGTAGCCAACACGAGATGCGGGCACTGTGGCGCACTATAGCACCTCTTGGTTGAGAGCTAGGCACTACGGTGTGCTGTAGCGCTCGATAGGGATTTTGTTTGTGCGAAACCAAAACGTGTCCCCTTTGGCACCCAGCAAAAATCTATTCGTTTTTAATCTTATTGTTGTGAGCATAAACTAAAGCCTTATTTTTTTTTGAGTAAACTGTTTTGTTGAAGTAAAACCCAAAATGGTTGGTGCAAATAAACGAGAATCTATTATACACTTATGAGTAATATAGCCTATTTTAAATCTGATCATTTAATTTTTTTTTTTTAGTATTAAATACTCTTGATTTAGAGCACCTCAAGTACATTGCCATATACCGATGGAAAGGTCTTTCTAAGGCCTTTCCATTGATATCAAAATTGACACAAAATGATTATTTTAACAATGCAAACAATAAAGCTAAAGGTCTAGGTATACAGAAATCATTTTGCAGAATTGATTTTATTCCCTAAGCTTTACTATCTTAATGAGCTTTAATGAACTCCACATTCCAACCACATATTCTTAAGGATGAAAAATAAGCATAAGAACAAAATTAAGGTAGCCATTGAATCGAACCAATGGGGGAAAAGGAGGTACCTTAGCTTTCAAATGACAGATATCTTTATGAATCCTTGGGAGCCTAGGTTTGAGAGTTCCTTTAGCAGCTTGAGAAAAAATGCTGAATGGGGGCTAAAGGAGTTCTTTTAAGAAGGGAGGAAAGCATGGCTTTAGATGGGATGAGCTTGAGTCATCCCATCACAAGCATGCGGAGAAGGAGATCACAGAAAAATGGAGAGGGAGGGAGATTTTCTCTTGCTTGCGTAAGAATGGAGGGAGTGGGGCACCGAATATAGTAGGGGGAGTGGGTTCCAGCCAGAGGAAAAGAAAAAAAAAGAGGAAAATGGAGATTTAATAATAAATTTTAATTTTATCTATTTAATTAACTATTGCTTTATAAATTAGAATAATATATGAGTTCCTAAAAATTCCAAAAATTCAACGATAAAGTCAGATTTTAATTTAGAGGTCAAAATAATTATCCTAATTTTTAGAGTATTTAAATGCATTAAAGTATTCAACAAAATTTTGACGACTTCTGATTGCCTCTAAAATATCACCACTAGCTAATTTGGGGGCAATAAGGGCTTTTGATTTGAGGTCAATTAAATTAGATAAATTTCCACGGTTCCTGAAATTCCCAGAATCAGGGTTTGATCCACTTGACCCCTGATTTGGACCAAAAATTCAGAGTGAGGTCCTAATGACTAACTGAGGTAATAACTGGGGTCATTACAGACTACGCCATAATTATAGTATAGGCTGAAATTAGATTAGTCTTACCCATCTGATTTGTATAATCAAACTCAATGTATAAAAGCTTGTAGGTTTAATGTAATTATTTTTGCTTGAATTATTGTATATTTCCATGCTTAGATCTTAAGGTTGAAATATAGTGTTATAAATCAATAATTACTAGACCTTATTAATAGGTAAACTCATGAGGTAGGAAGAGCTTATTGTCAAACATTAGGGTAGAAAGCTAAAAGTTGTGATTAAAAGTTTTTAACCTCTAAATGCTCGTGTTTTATGCCATAAAATAGGGAAAGCATTGAGGTAGGCCTTTAGATAAACCTTTTGAACCTTAGATAATTGAGCTTCTATTTTTGTGGTAGTAATTAACTTAACAAACTATAGATTGAGCTTAAATGAGGTAGTTTACCTAATTAGAGTGACTTCTATATCACAAACTTGGAGCCCATTTGCTTAGTACCTTAAATAGAGAATGGATTCATTAGTCTAAATTTTCTTGTATTCTAAAATAGCTAGTATAAAATAATATCATTAGTGTTTAACGTGTGGAGACTGTAGTGCATACCCATAAAGTTGATTTGATTCAATAAGGATAGGAAATTGGATGATTCATCTTGAATGAAATTATAGATTCTAATATTGTCTTTGATGAACTATAAGAACATCAGGATAAATTTCTCAATTTTCTCGAATATATTATAAGTAGGGGATTGAACATCTTAGTTTGACATAATAAACTGCAAAAGGATTATGTCCCTTATCTTTGTGTGCATCGATAAGTGCAGTTAAACAAACTAAGTGTTTTAAATTACCTTTATTAGGACATTTTAAGCTATCTTATAGGTAGGGGATTGAGCATCTTAGTTTGAGAGGATAAACTGTAAAAGGATTCTATCCCTTATCTTTGCGTGCATCATAAGTATAGTTAAACAAACTAAGTTTTCAAATTACCTTTCTTAAGATACTTTAAGTTATGTTTTTAATTAGAGGATTAAGCATCTTAGTTTGAGAGAATGAACTATAAAATGAATTTGTCCCTTATCCTTGTGCGCATCAATAGGTGCAGTTAAACAAACTAAGTGTTTCAAGTTACCCTTCTTAAAAATATGATATTTATGTATATGTACTCCGAACACATGATAACTTAAGAAAGTTATATGATTCAGTTGCTTTGAAAGTAATTATTTTGCATGCATTGCATAAACATAAGCATAAGTATCAAGGATTATTTATGAATTACGGGGTGTAATGTACATCAAGAGAGGAATTATGGGATGCTGTAGGCATCAAGATATGAAAATTCCTAATGGGGTGTACATGGGCATCAAACTATATATTTATGACAATTCAGTGATATTCCAGATGCATATCTATGGCATATAGCTATGTGGAATATTTAGCTGTATATATATATTCAGTGGCATACAACACAGTTTCTAATTCATTATTTACCTAGTTTTAATTTGTTTACTATTTTTTCCACTTTTAGTACTCAATTTTTAGTCTCAATTTTACTTTACTTTCAGATTTATACTATTTTAGATTTTTTAGTTGTTTTAACATGTTCTACAATTTTATTTAATTATTTAAATGATAAATATTAGATAGCTATAACTATTTAAAATAGCTTTTGATGTGTTGGAACATGGTACTTTTGGAATCTGATAATTTGCTAGATCTAGAGTAGCCTGTGGAACTAGTTCAGGAGGCTTCATAGGAGATCTATGAGGAGTTTGTGAAATACTAGAGGACTCTATATCAGCATTTACTTTTTGTATTAGTTTACTTTCAATTAAGTAACTAGACTTTTTGCTATATTTTCATTCAAGTAAATTGTTTGTAATAACTCTGAATGATATTTTCTTTTCTTTTATGAGATTAATTATTTACTATCTTCTACGATGAATGATCTGAATGTATGCTTTAGCTTCTGTACTCTGTGTTTACTACTACTTATAATTAGTGTTGTGATGTGCTTAGCATAAGTGAAATGTTAATACTCATGTATATTGGATCTATATTCCTCTTATAATCCAATGTACATAAGTACCCTACTGATATTTAAGATAAGGATTTTACACTTATCTTAAGGATTAGTACTCAGCTCTCTTTCCTTTGGAGCTGAGTTCAACTCTTTACTCTGTAGATATTCGGGGAGGTTAAGCAGTCCTTCCCAAGTAACCCTTCGTTCAATCGCCAATTGTTAACTCATTTGTGCACGATGACGGAATAAGGCATTATAGTTAGTATCAGAGAAATATCATAAAGTGTCAGCTATGGAGAATATTCTTATCTACTTTATGATTCGTTCTCTAGAGCATATATGATCAGAGTCACTAAGTGTAAGAAAAGCATTATCCATAGTTCATCCACTTGAGATATCACAAATAAAACTAAGAATATCTAGAAAAGATACCTTAGGACTTGAACGAACCATAAAATGTACTTAAAAGTGAATTACAAGTAATAAAGGACATTTTAGGATCTGAACAAACTTTAAAGGAGTAAAATATACAAGTGAAATGCACATGAATGAAATAAGTTAAGAACCAGAACTAATATTCAAATGAAGTTTTAAGAATGGAATGCCAACAGTAGAGGTTCAACTACTACCTTAGATTATTCGATGATATTGGACAGATGATTTCCAAGATGATAAAGTTTATGGTAGGATCATTAGTGGAGTGTCTTCTTGTAGAATAGAAGTACTAGATAAGATCTTAGTTCACTCAACCTTTAGAGGAACTAGTCTTCCTATTCTTGCCATTAAATGGTTAGATCGTGCGACCATTGCTTTTTGAGAAATAGCATGTCCAGATGGCTATCGTCGTCAAATCCTGGGAACTTTACTTAGAGGATTAACAGATAGATGGTGGTTTTGGACCTATAAAAGATTATCATGAAAGTGTCTAAAAGTCTCGTACGATGATTTTTGTACCGCCTTTAGGGCAGAGTATTGTAGTTAATCTTCTTAAATTGTCTCATGTATCTTCCATTCGCACTAGTTTATCCTTTTTGCATATCTATGTAATTCCTTTGAGAATTAATGATTGAAAGAAATATTGGATTTTTTTTTTATCCCCTAAATTCATATCTTTGGATGTTGTTGTCATGAATCCAGGTTCCCCATCACCTCCTACACCCATTAAAAACATAGTCTTGTCCTCAGGAAAACTTGATGAAGTTAATCCCCTGGCTAGTTTTATGAAATCTCTAATTGATAGTAATGTGCAACAGGAGCAATATACTCGCACTCTTATTCAGAACTCTCGTCAACAACACAATGCTCAGATTATAGCTCGATCGGCATTGCACTTTTCTGAAGATGGAATTCTGCACAATTTCCTGCGTCTCCGGACACCAACCTTCAATAAGGAACTAAACCCAATGGACACCATCTGCTACTCAAGTTAGCTGATAAGAATTTAGAATGCATAAAGTGCGCTCATCACCCCCAAATTAGTTTAGAGTAATATTTTGGAAATTTATGGAAGTTGTAAGATTTTCCCAAAAATTTTAATATATTTTAATACCCCAAAAAATTAGGATAATTAAATTAATCTCGAAACAAAAAATTGATTTCGCTATTGTGTTCCTTACCCCCAAATTAGCTAGGGATGAAATTTTGGGATTTTTTTGGAGCTCGTTTAAACAACCTAATTCTAATTATTAAAATAGTTGAGAAATAAATTAAATGGTGGGACCTACCACCTATTTAATTTAATTAAGCTTATCTCCTTATCTAAAGCCCATACCATTCTCCTTCTTTATCTAGACACAAATAACAACATTTGTTTTCTTCAAGCAGATAGGAAATCTCAAAGATGCTAAGGCAAATTCATTCCAAGCTAAGGAGACCTCATCATCAAAGCTTCTTCTTCTTCTTCAAGCAGATAGGAAAGCTCCCTCTACCTCTCGATTATTTTTGTTTACTTTTCAATTAACTAATATCAATATTAGGCCACCATTAGGCTTAATCGAGCTTGATCGAAGGCTCAAATTCACATCAATTGGCAAAGATGAACAGTAAATTCAATATATTTTTTGTATACCCATTGCTAGAGCATCATGTTTTGTGGTGTTAAAATTCTCCAATCATGTTAATTCTAGTACAGTTGAAAAGGTCTTAAAGAGAGCTTTCTAACGGTATGTAACATGACCTATGAGGTGCCATATTTTGGTAGCAATTGTGTGCCCTAGGTGACCTCCCCTCGGTTCATCTGTCTATCCTCGTTTCGGGTCAAGTCGGGTCGGGTTCAATCGGAGAGTCAGCTCGTGTTCACGCAATGCAGCCCACGTGCGCGCTGCTGGGTGCTAGGCGCACGCCACATGCGTGCAGAATTATTGTTCCTTAGGAACAGTAATTTCATTAAATTAAAATTAATTTAATTCAAATAGAAAACTTCAAATCAACATAATTTTGCAACCACAAATACAAACATAGCAAAGTTATCTCATTTTACTCAAAAAATGTAATAAATATTCTGGTAGTATTAACTTTATTGTTTGATGAATATTTTAACTAATGACATTTTTAGGCTAATTAAACATTCATTAAGCCCTTGAAATTGATTAGCTCATACTTAGCCAATTTAGCTTCAAATAATATAATCCAATATACTATTTTAATCAAGAAAAATGCAATGAATACTAATCTTTAAGAAAATTTTAATTTTTATCATTAATTTTTTAATTTAGCCAAATTACTCTAAATAAAATTAGTGAATATTAGACTCATTGATTATCCAAAATTCAAATTTTAAGTTTTTGATAACTCACAAAACAAAGGAGAACACATTGGAACAGTTAAAATAAATTTTCTATAATTAATTTTATTAAATTACTCACTAATCACCCGTTAATGAGCTTAAATCCTTAATTATGCTTATTAACCTTAAAACTTAGCCAAATTGAGTGTTCTTAGTGTTTATATTTATATTAGACTATAAGAAAACATTTGGCATTAACAAAATTCAATTTGGAACCTTATATTTTAAAATTACTTTTGGACCCTTTTAAGAGGGGCATTTTGGTCATTCTGGACAAATATTAAATTAAGTAAATTTCAATAATTTATATCTATTCTTTTTCTCTTAAATTAATAACTTAGTAATTCAAAATCAATTTAAAAATATTTAGAACATTTTCTTATTTTAAAAACCTAAATACTTAATTTAGTGCTTATAAACATAAAGTTATATTAATAAATAATAAATCATGTTAAATCATAAAATATTAAATTAATGAATTAAATTATTATTTGGCAAATTAAAGGAATTGATTTGATTATGTTTTTATCAAAACAGTCAGGTACGTAGATCTACTTATATGTCTTATTTCAGCATACCTACTTTAAGTCATTTTCAATTGAATCTTGTTTATGCTTTCTAATATGCTTACAGCATATTAATTTACCAAAATATTATTATAAATCATGTAACAAAAAGAAAAAATATATTATATTATTATGGTGTTTGTCTTTGGATGATGGACAACAACACTGAGAATCTGTACAGATTGGGTTTACTGGCAGCCCTTGGGAGTTATATGAAGGGATTTAGCCCTTTTTAGGTAGTGGGCAAATCCAGAAGAAAGATACACCCCACCATCACTTCATAATTATGAATAAGCTATCGATGGGTAGCAAGAAAGCTTCCTACAGGTTATGCTTATGGGTTTACCTATTTTGGCTCAGGGGTCTCTGGGCTCAATTTTATGTTACAAATGCTTATGATAAAATTTATTTCATATTTTTCTTATGTTTTGTATTCAAGGCTATTATGCAGGGAAATAATTAATTACATTGACAAGTGCTTTACTTTCTTATATATGAAGAATTTATTTTTTCATATCACTCTTATATTGATTTATGCCTACTATAAGATGCTAGAATATAACCCTTTCAAGAATGGCCTATATACTCCTGCCTAATTGACATTGATTGAAAATTTTTAAGTTTTGATAATTAAGAAGATCTTCTTGCATTAAAGGTTAAAGTCAAGGCTTTTGAGAAGTTAGCAGAATGAAGATATTTTAAATTTCAAACTTCTTTTGAAATAATTATAAATAGTGTAATTCATATGGATGTCTGTGAATGTAATTATGAACATTTATATATTTTATTTTATTTACTTTCATAAATATATACTTTCGAATTATGAATTATTTCGTGGAAGTTCTCAAACTCGATTCCCTGGCCGTCATACCCCCACACTTAAGTTATTGCTCATCCTCAAGTAGATGAACTAGTGATGAATTATAATAAGATGGTTATACATTTAATGAAGTGCTAATCATGTTCTTTTGAAGTAAAGTTATTAAGGAGATTATCAATGTGATTATTGGATGGTTTGGATTACATGTGCTCACTTTTATTTTATTATCCTACTTTGTTTGGCATCATGAAATTTTTTGATCAATTAACCTTAATTGTACCAAGTCATTACTTATTAATCATTATATTTCAATATGAAGGTTATTCTGTTGATCATTGGGAATTATATAGACGAAGATTCAGAATGTTAAAATGCTAAATGTGTCCCTTCTTTTGAGGTATAATAACTATTATTAAGAGAGATATTTTTCATCATCCTATTTTTATTTCCTTCATTTTTTATAAGTTTTGAGTGATAACTCTCACTCTTTTTTTATTTTTATTTTATTTCATGCAAATAAGCATGAAGATATATACTCATAAGAATAACAGTGGTCTAACATCTCTTTATCCACCATATATAGTCATCCCACATTTCAATTTTGCCCTCCCCATACTTAGTCTAGTTAACATTCATATTGGTAAGAGACTTTATGTTGGTTCATTTCACTTTATTTTCAATTGACAAAACTAGGTAAGATTTAGGTCTAGATATTATTTATTATCTAACCTACCCTTCATCATTACTAGCCCTCTCTTGACATTATGTTCAAAAATACTAGATAGAACATATAATAGTAGCATAGCCACATACTCAAATTTCATTCATTGTACTTAAAAGATAAATGATTACTCAAGTCATACTAAAATACAACACAAAATAACAAAAATAATACTATAAAGGCAAAATTAAATTTAAAAAGGAAAAAAATACAACCTGATAATATTAATGGGTTGCATCACAAATGTTCTAGGTTTAACATCCTCAGCATGGTTGATGGCTCATTAATTTTCTTGTGGATGTTGTGGGTCCTCTAATGTAATGTTTCATTTTTTTGGAATGATTCATGTTCCAAGTAAGGTACTAATCATTGCCCAGTTACTTTTAATGTACCATTGTTAAATGAGATTCCAATTACACCATAAGGGTAACCTTTGATGATTGTAAATGGGCCAGACCAACTTTATTTAAGTTCCCTATAAATAATTTAAGCATTGAGTTAAATAATAACACTTTCATGCTAGGAGTGAAATTTTTTGGTTGGATATGATCATTATGCCCTTTTTTTTTTATTCTTTCCTTATAGATCTTAGCACTCTCATAAGAACTTAGCTTAATTTCATCTATCTCTTCTAATTGTAGTAGCTCATCAGCCTTTTTATAATCAAAGTTCAAATTTTTAACAATGATTTCTATTTTAACAAATTTTTGAATAATTTAATCTACACAATGCCTATACAATATTAGATCATATCATAGATAGTGTCACATCAACTAGAAATATTCTATTATAAACCTAAGTTATTACCCTGGATAATTTGTGCTTAATTAGGTCTTAAAATTTGAGCCACTAAGTTATAACCATCATTAGGATCAAACCTTAAGAATTTGTGAACCATCGAAATCCATTTGGATCAACTAATCAATTGGTGAATTTAGTGACCTAGAAAATTTGCTAAATTAACATGATCTCTAAAATATATTTTGATTGCATTTTTGAGTTAATCACCCCCAAATTAGCTAGGGGTTTAAGTTTAAGAATTTTTGGAGCTCATTTAGATATTAATTAAATTAAAATAAAATTGGGGAAATTGCACACAGTGGATCCAACATTTGAAAAATTGCATAGTTAAGATCTTTTAATGGTTGGCTAGTTGCCCAGATCCGCAGTGTGGACTATAGGCAATCTGCTATGGTGCCCGTCCATGCGATATCCAAACCCATCTCGATCGAACCATTCATTTTTGCAGATTAGACGATCCTGATATCCTCAGTGTTTGACCATTACTCTCTGATGGATTAGGATTATTCTGCTGTTTCCTTCTATCCATCAGATGGTTGAACAAGCTCTCACCACTACTCATCATCATCCCAGCTCACTCGCTCATGACATCAAAAATTTGTCATACTAATGGCTATAAGGAGCTACCCTTCCTCCCCCTCCACATCAGTAACACATGTCTCTCCCCTTCCATTAATGGAGAGGCATCTCAATAGGCCACACGTCCTAGTTAGAACTTTATTGACTGCTCAGAGGCCGAACCTTGAGTTCGGGCCTGGCAGCCATGGTCCATCAACTTGAGACCTCCCTCATGCTATAAAGAGCTAGAGAAAAGTTTCGAGAGCTTATTTGCTCAGACTAAAGAACACAGGCACCCCAATTGTCATGTCTCCTTCCTTCTGCACTAGTCGACCCCCTGGTATGAGTTCTTGCTCTAAATCCTATTGGCACAAGGGCTAAGATTGGCATTCAAGCTCTCTATAGATTCCCAAAGACCTAAGGAAGCTAGTAGCAACTCAATTTGGCCCAATCAGTTGACAGTCCATCAATTCCCTTTGCAGCCTGGTACCTCCCTCTTCCCAAGCTTATTAGGCTCATTCGACATTTGAATCTTAAATAATTAGCTCTAAACTAGTGTATTGATCAATTTAGGAATAATTGATATGAGTTTAGGCTCAGTTAATGCTCAACAGTAGCCTAGACGGTGTGAAGAACCATTTGGATGGGGTTGTCGACCCTTGTGGCTAAAGCACATAAGTATGTACGGTTAGTCCCTCAGTGGGATGAGTAACTAGAGTTGATTGCATTCTATATCATTTATAGTCAATCAATATGATTTGATGTGGTCAGGCTGGCCCAATTGCCCTTCACCTTGGGCATCAACAATACTCAACAATACTGATGCCTGAGTAGGTCCCTAATATTATGGACATTGCCAGACCAAGCCAGCATAGGCTTTTATTCATCTTAGAATGTTATTCATTTCAAGATAGAGTAGGAGCCATCTTGACATTTCTATGGGGAGAAACTCACAGTAAACCATAGCTCAAAGCCTCGGGTGGAGTAAGGTTTTAGTGACCTCACAAGGGGATTCTTGGTGCATTCGACATGCCTCAGTCTAAGTTTTGTAGCAATTGTGTCTAGGCAATGGAATGATCATAGCAAGCAAAGTTTATAAAGCCCTTTAGCCCTAATTTATTATGCGTCAGAAAATTTGTGGAAGAAGGTAAAGAACAATGCCAGTTGGGCCTTCTATAACTCGCGTTGTTTGATATTAGCTGGTTGTCAGCTCCCGATTGACTCATGCTATCCCATAGATGATAGATCTGTCGGGTCTCGATAAACTCGACATAACCCAATACTAAAAATTGAAATATGTGATTTAATTTAAGTGTAACATAAAATTTTAACATTGGGAGGTGACAGACCTAAATTTCGTGTCTGCGCTTGCACACAAATGTACGTGGCTTGAAGTAATAAGTGGAAGGTGACTTCCGAAAATTTATCGTCTTCAGGGAACAGAGTCTTGTTGCTAAGTTATATATTCTTCTACTAATTTTTAGAATGTTTATTTTTTGGTTTTAGATGGTTCTTAAAATAACAATACAAATTACTTTATGATAAGACACAATTTGTACAACAGGAGAGAGTTGGAGTTTTATTGTAGAACTTGTAAGGACTTGGTGTTGTAACTTCATTATTGAAACATTTAAACTGATTTTTTTATGCCTAATTGAATCAAGTGAACACTGTTTAAATTAGAGTTAACCTCCAATTAAAATAAGTTTAGATTAGTGCTACAAGGAGAACACCTCTTAAAGTTTTTCCTCAGCACGTAAGCTTCATGAGATCTTGTTTTGTAGTTAATTTTTGATTTCCTACATCTAGATTTTCAAAATATTATCTCTAAATTATTTGATTTCACGAACTTGATTTCCATTAATTTGCGTCATCCGCTGACACACGTGATTTAGCTAGATGAGAGGTTGCATTAGGCCCAATGGACTATGTGACATCATCCGTTGGGTTTCCAACATCATCTCATCCCTTCTACTTTGCTGAGCTGCAGAGCATAAACTAATGGTAACTTGGTTCATAAGCATCAACCTTTTGGAAGAGTCCTTAAGGAAATGTACAAGTGAGCTTAAGAACCTGTCACATAATTCTCAGCTCCACTTGCACTAATTTCCTTACTTTAGTCCAATTGATGAGCTTGGAACTCAAGTTCTTTTCTTATTGATATTTCCTTTTATTTTTTATTTTAACAAAGAGTTTTTTAACAAAATTTAATCTAGGCATTCATTATATAATAATAAATAGTAAAATAGTAATCAATTTTATTCATTCAAATAAATATGTTACAACACCAATTCAGCCTTATATTTCTCTACAATTACATCCCAACCCTCTCCAAGGAGATTCAGCTTTCCATTAAGGAATGAATAAAAGCATACATGCAAAAGGAAGTAAGCCTTGATATCAGTTTATAGCATAAAAAAATTAAATAGAGTTTAGAAAGAGTACTAGGAAACACCTAGAGGTTTTCTAGGGTTCTCTTGGTTTTCCTCCTTTTCCTTTACAATCTTCTTCTCTTTACTCTTCACGGCTCACTGCTTCCCCTTATAGAGTCCTCTTTTTAGTCTTAAGAATGTCAAAATTGGGAATCCTGCCTCAGGTTTCCTTGGTAGTATTTATAATCTCTTCACAGCCTCCTTGCATTAATTTTTGTTAACTCCCACTTTCCCTTGGATTCTTGGCCAATCATAAGAAATATTCCATTATTCTCTTGGAATACTACAGAGTTAAATGTTATTTGGGGTTTCAAGTGGCTGGGGAATGCCAAAGATCAAGATTTTTGGTCTTCCTAGGTTGCCATAAATGCACAAATATGGGCATTTTTGCTTGGAGCGCCAGGGCGCGCTGCAAGGCGCCACGGTGCACTGCAGCGCATTGAGCTACAGGTTTATAATTTGTAAAGATTCGCTACAGTGTGCAATAGCACCGAGCTCTCGGGTTTGGTCCGCTACAGCGCGCGGTAGCGCCAGTGTCTCGGGTTGAGAGCGCTGTGGCGCGCTACGGTGAGAGATTATTTTATAATATTATCCTGGTGTTTTAGAAGGACCCACTGCGGTGCACAATAGCGCTGAGCTCTCGAGTTTGGTCAACTATGGAGCGATGTAGCGCACGGTGGATTAGTCTTGTATCTTATGTGCTTAGTCCATTTTCTTTATTGATCCCCCGTGGCACGCGATAGTGCCAAGCTCTTAGGTTAGACCCGCCTTAGCGTGCTGGGGCGCGCTGCAGTGGTTTGTGTCCCAGGTCTTTGCAGATGGCTTCAGTTGATTCAGTAAACCTTAATCCACTGTGGTGCGTTGCAGTAGTTTTAGCCCAAAATTCCTTCATTTGCTCCAAAAATTGGTGTTTCTTCAATTTACGTAAAAATGCACATAATTTCTTCAAAGTAGGCTGTTGTGAATGATGTTTTATGATGTTTTTATGACTTTATTTGATATAAATCTTATATTTATCAAGAAGTTTAATGAAAACTAGGGCTAGCTATATTCCAGTCAATATGCATTCAAATTTATGAACTTATATGCCATTTTAATCAGAAAAATATGTAGAATAAAAAACTGTAATAATATTTTACTTTCTATGAACAATTTTCTTAATTATGCCTTAATTACTTGAAAATATGATTAGTGAATATTAAGCTGATTACTTAGTTAAATTGGATGATTAGGGTTTCTTTTTATTTCTTATCTAGAGTGGAACTTAATTATGAAAGTAGAATTATTTTTTTATAATTAATTTGCTAATTATTCCTTAATTATCTCAAACATTAATTAGTGAATATTAACTTTATTTGTGACCTAATTTAAGTTTTTTAAGTGCTTATGAATTCATTAAAAAAAATATAGTGGCAACTTAATATTTTTATTTTTAAATAATAAATTTGTTAATCACTTTTAATTAGCTAAAAACCCTAATTAGTCAAGATTAGATAACTCACTTTACCCAATTTAGCCTAATTACTATCTAAACTCTCATTAGATAGCAAGGAGCCATTTAATTACATTAGATCTTGTTCTTGAATTCAATTCTATATGTTAGACTTAAAAATCATTAAAGATGATTATTTTGGTTAAGGAAATCTAAGGATTAAAGGTTTAACTTCAAACCTTGATGTTTTCTCCCAAAATTAGTAAACTAGAATGTTTAAGTCACCTACTAACCTAATTAAAAGACATTGTTTGTTAACAGCCACATTCTAATTGTATGGAACCATTTAAAGAAATAAGGTGTTAACCTTTGAAAAATGTAGCTTAAGTAAGAGAACATGCATTCTTGATTATGCCATCTAGATCTATTTAGTATACATAAATTGTAAATACTTTACATTAATTAAGACTCATTATGATTACTTTTAGAAAAAATTCTTAGGTGATAAACTTAGCCCACGTGTTAAATGAATTATAGTTAAATTATGGTGGTAGGATGCCTTATTTGTTATATTTTGAGATAGAATCCCTATAATCACCATGTGAACCCTAAGAATTGAACCTAATCTTATGGTAGTGATAACCAAATAAAGGTTATATTAAACTTTCATTTTGTGGTAAGAAATCTATATGAGGGATTTAGATGGTTTTATCTTGGAGATTAGTGTTGAATCATTGGCATCTAGTCAAGTCTCTTATAGTTTTGAAGATTCTTGAATATTAACTAGCTTTCTTAGAACTTAACCCTATGGTGATATTAGTACTTTCATATGAGAATGAAGTGCATATATATAACCTAACTTTCATTTTATTTGACTTAAGGGATTGGTTGATTTGCTCTTCAAGGAACTATAAAGTTACTTTCTTATCTTAAGTATTTAAATAAGTATAGTTCAGGTCAGAGCAAACATCCCAATTCCAATTTATATATGAGTTAGGGTTTGGACACCATATTTTCGAAGAATAAAATATGTAAAGATGTATGTCTCCTATCCCTGAGCGTGGGGATAAGTGCACTTAAACAACCTAAGTGTTCAAATTTTACCTCCCTTAGAACATGTTAGTTATATGTATGTACTCTTAACATATGATGAATTATGTTAATTTTGAGTTATGATTATGAAACCTATTGAATCAAGTATAATTAAGATTTGAATATGTATAATCAATTAATTATTAAGAATAAGACTTTTGAATAATATGGCATTTGGATTAATATGCACATTAGGAAGTGACATGCTAAATAGATAGATAATAAAAGAGATAAAGTTTTAGTTTTATGAATTTTGGTTATTTCTGCTTTCGTATAACGTGAGTCGCATAAGCATAACATATCATTAGCGGTGCGATGAGTAGCACACTTAGGATTCGTTAGCAGTGCAATTCAGAGCACACCTAGGATTTATGGGATGCAGTTTGGCATGAATGTTATGCATACATGTGGCATATTTTGTAGCATGCTTAGATGCACTCTTAGTTGGCATACATATTGTTCAATATTGCATTTTAATAAGTTTACAGTCTTATCTTCAGATATCTTATTTTTAGCACAGTGGTTTTTTTTCCAGTATTACTCAGTTTCTATTTTTAGCAATTTTATTTATAGTTACAAGTTTATTTTTAGTTTATGTAATTTGATTTCTGTTTTGCTATTTACTTAACTATTATACTAAGAAATATCCCTTAAATGATAAGAAAATTTTGTAATCGGCCTAAAATGTACTTAGGCTTATTATCTAGCACAAGATTTTATATTTTTTGGCTAGGGATCTAGCATGTGAAACTGACAAGTCATGCTTGGAGCAGTTTGAGGAGTCTGCTTTATAGGAGGTTCATGAGCTTTTGGAAGAGATGGAGGGGCAGCATCCCCTATAGTACTGATATACTAGTTTCTTAGATCCTTTCTTTATTGTTGGTGGGACAAGATGACTATTTTATTTGAGCATTAAATTTTGGTTGCAATAATTAACTCAGGATCTATTTTTTTCACCTTTCTTTCTGAGATAAATGTTCACTTAGCTTTTGTGATTAATGATATGGATAAATATTTAAGCTCTTGTACTTTGATTTCATATTATCTTATACTCTGTATTGTGATGTGATCTTTCTATTATGATTCTTATCTCATATTCATTGTCAATTGTTATAAAGCTAAATATACTGCCAATGCATAAAGATAAGACAACTAATACTCATGATAAAAATCATAATTATTTAAAGGATTAGCCCTCAGATGAAGTAATCAGGATAACTCATTCAATCCCAATCAATTCAGCTTAAGTGTTGGGCTGATAACAGGTTAGGATGGGTTTTCTCTAGTAATACCCCGGGTTATCCATCAGCAGTTATCTAGGGCTACTACAATTGGTATCAGAGAGAACCATAAGATGACAGATAAGGAGAGTATTCCTATCTACCTAATGGTTCATTCTCTAGAAAAATTATGATCATAATTACTTTGTGTAAGAATGCATCATCCATAATTCATAGAGTCTTATCTCAGAACTAAAAATAAAAGCATCTAGAAAATGATACCTTAGGATTTGAATGAACTTAAGCATAAAAGACATTTAAAAGTCAAGATAATTTTGAAACATAATTTTAACAAATTGTACTTTGTAAGAATGAAAAAAAATCATTACAAATTCAATTACCATCTTTGATTATTCGATGACTATAAGATGAACAACTATTAAGATGGAAAGTTATTTGATGTAATTATGAGAGGAGTATCACTGACAGTCTAAGAAGTACTCAACAAGATACTGTATTATCCCATGTTCAAAGGATCTAGCCTCCCAACCCTTGCTTAAGAGTGGCTAAGTCATATGACCACTGCATTCTGCAAGATAGCATGTCGAGATGACTATAATCTCCAGATCTTGGGTACACTACTTTATGGAAAAGCAGAAGAATGGTGGGCCAGAGTGTATCAAAGGCTAGAAAGGAAGCACAAAAGAGAAAAATGTGCTGTCACCTATAATGATTTTTGTATCACTTTTGTAGCATAATTCTACAAATGATTATGGCATTTTCCCTTTCTTAGTTAGCATCTTCATTTGCATTTCTTTTGCTGGTATTAGTCTACCTATCTTATGTAATTCCTCATTTAAAAGTATTAATGAGAAGAAATCTCTTGTTTTACCTTTTGAAATTCTTAATTTTACAAGTTTTGAATCCTGGTTCTCCGTATATGACTACTCCAATAAAGAACACTATTTTTTCTAGTAGCATATTAGAGGATGTAAATTCTCTTGTTGGTTTGGTGAAAGGCTTGATTGAAAGTCAGGCTCACCAGGATCAAGAAACTCAGAGAATCCTTGCTGCTCGACAACCTCCAGTTATTAACATAGTAGACCAATCTGCCTCCCACTTCTCAGCAGATGGCATTCTCCATTGCTTCCTTAGACTAAGAGCACTTACATTCAATGGGGATCTAAACTCCATGTATAGTATTTGCTGGCTAAAGCTAGTGGAAAATAATTTAACAAGTGTCAAGTGTTTGAACTCGAAAGCTACTGGTAGAACCACTCACTTCCATGATGAAGAAAAATGTTGGTGGGAAAATGAGCACAAAACACCAAATTTGCTGATTTTGAAATAGAAGATATTCCATGATAGTCATTCCTCAAAACTTTCAAAGAAGCATTTATCCCTCAATCAGTAAAGACTATATTGGAGGATGAATTCTCTAGCTCTCACAAGGAGGAAAGTCCATTTCCGAGTATGAGATGGAATTTTAGAGATTATCAAGCTTTACTTCAGATCTGGTTAGGTCAGAGGCCACTAGGTGCAACTAGTTTATGAAGGTACTTAGTGACTCCATTAAAGGACATATAGTGTCCTGCCATTTCAAACACTTTGCTGAACTTATGGAAGTTGCTCTCATTCAAGAACACTTCCAATTCCATATGCATAAAAAGAGGAAGGCTCAATTCTTTCCTACTAGAAAGGAAACTTCCAAGCACTCAAGAACAACAAAGGTATACCATCATGAGGCGGGGCAACCACTAGTAGCTACTTTAAAATGTAACCAACCCTACCTTTATGGAAAATGTTACCATCAGAGTAATGCTTGTTACACTTGTAGCAGATAGGGCCACCGATACTATAACTGCATCTTTGAGAAGGAAATTGATGGAGTTTCCATCACTTGCTCCAAAAGGGATCAAGTTTTCTGTCCTCAGACATTGAACAATTAAGCTATTGCACTTACAGTTATGAGATCGCCTGCTCTTATTCCAGCACTAAGAAAAGTGCTTTCCCTTGCTCCTGCTCAAAATTATCAGGGTCGAACAAATTAGGATCATCAATCCTCTGCTTTTGCCAGAGTATGTAAATGCTCACTCCGACTACTTCCCTAGAAGAAAACAAAGTTGTTTTGGGTATGTTTTAATTTTAGCTCGCTTATACTTCCAATTATTTCTTCCTATTATTGCGAATAAACTTTTGTAATCATACAATATGCAACTTAGACATTAATGGCAAAGGGTGCAATATTTTATTTGCTATTGGAGATAGTCACTCATTTGTATCTAAGAACTTAACAATATCATTAAAGCTATCCTACTATCAACTAGCTAAATCTTTGAGCAATGGATAACCCTATGGAGCCCGTATGCAAGCTCATCAATTCTAAGTCTTAGTTGTACCTATCAA